>CM053626.1:140881769-141004462 GCA_028646595.1 Phalanger gymnotis | reverse complement strand
ATATAGTTAGTCTTTCACGACATGAGTATTGTGGAAGGGTTATACATAATGATACGCATGTGGCCCATGTTGAATTGCTTGACTTCTTAGGGAGGGTGAATGGGAAGGGAAGAGGGGAGAAAATTTGGGACTCAAGGTTTTAAAAAATAGATATTCAAAAGTAAAAAAGTTTTTTTTCATGCAACTAGAAAATAAGATGCACAGGCAATGGGGCATAGAGATTTATCTTGCCCTACAAGAAAGGAAGGGAAAGGGGGATGGGAGGGGAGTGGGGTGATGGAGGGGAGGGCTGACTGGGGAATAGGGAAACCAGAGTGTACGCCATCTTGGAGTGGAGGGGGTGGAAATGGGGAGAAAATTTGTAATTCAAACTCCTGTGAAAATCAATGCTGAAAAATAAACATGTTAACAAAAAGAAAAGAATTCATGCTTCTAATTTTTTATGGTATGATCTTTAATATTTGGGTAACCTGTCCATTCTGAATTTATCCTATTAAGTACTATCTGATGTTGGTCCAAACTTAATTTCTGTCAGAATACTTTCCAGACTTCCTATTTATTATTGTCAAATAGGGTGTGCTTTCCCAGGTAATTTTTGCTTTTGAGTTTATTGAAAACTGGGTTATTGTTTTCAGTTATTTCTGAGTCTTCTATGTATAATCTGTTCTAATGAACTACTTTCCTAATTTTAAATTGTATAAATTATTTTGATGATTCCTGCTTTATAATACAATTTAAGGTCAAACTATTTCCTGCTTTTTTCATCATTTTCCATGATATTCTAGATATTTTGTTCCACCAATGAATTTTGTTATTATTTTGTATAGCTCTATAAAGTATCCCTTTGTGGTAGTTTCTTTGATATAGCATTTAGACGGTAATTTAATGTCCATAGTATTATATTTATTTAACTTTCTTATGTTTCTCTTGTTTGGGATGTTAGCAAGTTGAATATTTAGCTTAGGCCTAGGGCTTGGTTGCTTTTCTTCTGTCAATTGATCAGAATTCTTTAGCCTTTTGAAATTGTTTTATTATAATGTTATTGTCTTTGTATAAATTGTTTTCCTGATTTTGTTCATTCCACTATGCATTAATTTATATGCCCTAGGATTCTCTACAGCCATCCTTGATCATTTTTTACCCTGCAATAATATTTTATTGCTTCGATGTGCGACAGTTTGTTCAGTCATTCTACAATTGTCTAAGAGGCAATATAAGTCACCCCCTGGATTCTAATTCTTTGCTTTTATTTTTTCCACCTTTAATTCTCTCTTTAGGATCAAGAAGCTTGTTTTGCTTGTGATTATTACCTCCATAGTACTATTTTCCCTATTAACCACTTCCCCCCATCATTAGTGTTTTCCTTGTTGAGCTTGATATAGTCTTATACATAACTCCATGTGCATGTGTGTGCCTATGTGTGTGTGTGTGTGTTTTTCAGGTAAGACTGAGGATCATCTGATGGCCACCTCCCATCCCTTCCTCTATGTTGTGTACTCTTATTCTTACATACCCCAATTAGGAAAAATAGCAAGTCATACTCCTTTGTTCCTTGGTTTTACAATAGTGTATTATTTTTACCCTCTCTTCTTTTTCTTCTTTTCAAATCCTCACAATAGAACGAATCTAACCCCAAATAGAGCCTCTGTTTTTCTTTAAGTCCCTCAATACCCTTTGAAGACATTATGATTCTGAAGGAACACTTCTTTCTTTTTTCTCTGTTAAAATATTAACACCAGATCATCATACTGTTTCCTTTGCTCAAATAAATTTACCTTTCTGGGTTTTTCTTGACTCTTCTGTTTCTGTTCTAAAAATTTCTACTCAGCTCTGTACTTTTCATCAGAAATGCTTAATAGCCTATTTCACCAAAGGTCCATTTGTTCCCTAATAGATTCAGCTTTTCAAGGTAAGTTATTCTCAGTTGTAAGCCTCTATTTTTTGCTTTTTAGAACATTGCATTCCAACATCTCTTCTTATTTGTAGTAGAAGCTGCCAGATCTTGACTGTAGCTCCTTGGTATTTGAACCTCTACTTTCTTAACATGGGTGCTTTGGTTTTGGCTATGACATTCCTGAATTTTTCCTTTTGAAGGAGGTGATTGTAAATTCTTTCTCTTTTTACTTTGTTCTCTGATTCTAAAATATCTGGGAAATTTTCATTTATGGTTTCTTGAAATATTGTGTTTAGGATTTTTTAATAATTATTTTTAGGGCATCAAGTGATTTTTAAATGATCTCTACTTAACTTGTTTTCCAGGTTGTGAGTTGTTGTTGATAGCAGATCTTACGTTTTTCTGCCACTTTTTTCTTTTGATTTTTTTTCTAGTATTTCTTGCTGTCATATGTACAGGTCATTCATTTCTGTTTGTTCTATTCTAGTTTTCAGAGAGTACGTATTTATCTTTTAAGCTATATATTTTCTTTCCAATTCTTTCCTCCTTTCTTTCTTTTTTTAATCTCTTCATTTTTTCTAGGTATTTACGTAGTCTTGTGGAAAATCCATTTTTCCTTTGTGCTTTTGTTTCTAGTTGTTATGAAGTGACTCTCTTCATATTTGGAGGTTGGAGGGGATATTTCTAGATTTTTAATATTTTTTATACTAGTAAGTGTTTTCTTTGATTTATTAGTCTATCCAGCTTTAGTTATTGAGTTAGAGTTTCATACTAGGGCCAAACTCTGCCCCTAGCTTCACCTTTTGTTATAGTGGTTGGCTCCCACCCTAGATCTCATAGGTTCCTGTGCTGACCTCTCCCTTCCAAGATTAAACCCTGCTAGAGCTTTGAGGTGCAGTGAGCTGGATCATTAATTCCTTCTTGGGCATCTAAGGACAGAGTTTTAGGATCTTCAGAGTCCTTGGGTCTAGGGTTCCTGTCATGAACAGTGGCACTGCCTATAAAGCTTCTAAGCTCCCCACCCTGGGGCATCTGACCATATGGGAACATTCTCATGGGAACCTTCTGCTCTTGATACTACTGCATACAGAGTTTTGAATACTACATAGCCCTTGTCTAGTCAAACTGGTATGCTACCCTGTGCTGGCACTAGCTTTGCTTGTGGGCTCCCTTTCCTATTGCCCTAAGGCTTCTCTGACTGATCTCTTATGCAGTTCTCGAGTGGAAGAAAAAACTTACTTTAGCTTCTCATTGGATTTTTACATTATTATTTGGTGTGGTAAGAACTTCATAGTTTTGCTAAAGTAAGCATGTGAGAACTGAGTGGTCTGTCTTCATTCAAGAAGCCAGTATCAGGTGGAGGCCTTTCTAAAAGAATTATTTTCAACTTAATAGTAAACATATGACTAATTAAATATTCTTTTGACTGTATATTTAAATTGATTTGTTTCAATATATGAAATATCATAACTTTCAGTGAATGTCCCTTTCTTTCGATAGTTTTTTCCAGTTATTCTTGTTCACTTTTTCTTCTTGTATGACAAGAGCGTATATTTTTTTTCTGTATTATGTTTCTTTTCCTTTACATTATTTCTTAAAGATCTTTCCATATCTCTTTACATTCATCATACTTCAATCATAGTAGTCAAATACATTTGTGCCATATTTTATTTAACTTATTGTTGGATTTCAATTTAAACACCTTCCTTTTTATAATACAAATAAAGTTGCTATGAAAATGTTGAAACAAATATGTTTGTTTTTATAACACTCAGATTATCACAAAAATACAATTATTAGGTCAAAAGTATGATTATTAAACACTTTCCTTTTTCCAACTAAAAATAATATTGCTATGAAAATGTTAGAACAAATATATCTTTGTGTATGTTTTCTAATACTCAGAAGATTATCACTAAAATGGAATTATTGGGGCAAAAAGTATGATTATTCATGTAGCTTTTAGTGTGCATTGAAAAACATCATCTCAGAAAATATTCAACAAGTTTATGATTCCATCATCAGTGAATAATAAACCTCTTTTGCCAAAATTCCACTATTTTTTTATTTTTTAAGATATAGTTTGTCAGTTTTATGGGTATGAGGTTATTAACTTTTGTTTGAAATTAACCACTGTCCCATACTAGTTTTAATTTGCATCTTACTATTTTTTGAGATTGAACATATTTTTATTTTGAGATTGGGATTGAGCATGTTTAAAGTGAATGTTAATAATTTGTGTTACCTTTTTTGAAAATTGATTTTCATATACTTTGGCCATTTATCCATCACACACTTGGAGTCACCTTTGTAAAATTTTAATGAGTTATCTTTATATAGTTTTAATCAACAATCAAAATTCATCTTTAATATTAATTATAGCTTTGTTGCATAGAAATTTAAAAATTTTTATTTAAGTATATCTCCTGTTTCTAATAGTTGTTACCTCCCCTCTCAAACTTAAATAAAATTATTCCATTTTCTTCCCAATTTTCATATTTCTTTTATATTTAATTTAGTTTTAAAAATACCTATTAAGTAACTGCTTTATGCCAACACTGTTAGGAGTCCTGGAGACAGAAAGCCAAATAGAATTGTCCCTACCGCAGTGGCGTTTACATTTTTAATAGGGGTACCAGAGAAATATCCAGTGGAAATCCACTGAGGTAGATGATATGAAAATTGAATCTAAATATATTTTCTGCTAAATTGACAACCAGTTTCCCAAGAGTATTTCTTAAATAATTTATCCTTTCCCCATTTTTTCTATAAGTTTATCAAACATACTAGTGTATATATTAAATTCCACTGATCTATTTCTTTATCCTTTGCCCACTACCAAATAAGTTTGGTGTCATTTTCTAAAGTGTTTTAAAGTCTGGGAGAGCAAGGCTGTCTTCAACAATTATTTTGTTGTTTAGCTCACCCTCTGATATTTTTTGCCTGTTTGTTTTCTCATCCATAAAAATTAGGTTTTAAATCTATGATCTTATGATCAATGCAAATTTTATTATGTTTTCATACAGCTCTATAAAGAAACTTATTATTTTGATTGGACTTCTAATAATTACATGAATCAATATAGACAGTTTTGCCATTTTCACCATATTAATTTGACTCACCATGATCTTGAACAGCTAGATGGCACAGTAGATTGAGAGCCAGGGCTGGAGTCAGGAAAATCTGAGTTTAAATCTGAGCCTGAACAAGGCCTTTATGCTTGTTTGCTTCAGTTTCCTCATCTGTAAAATGAGCTGGAGAAGGAAATGGCAAACCACTGCAGTATCTTTGCCAAGAACACCAAATGGGATCAGTCATGAAGAGTTGGACGTGACTGAAACAATTGAACATCAACATCCATGATCAAGGAATGTTCTTCCAATTATTCATATCTTTCTTTCAGTGATTATTAGTCATTCTTATTTCCTGTGTATTTCTAGGTAGGTTAATAGGTCTAAATATTTTATGGGTTTTTAACCAATTAGATTATTGACCTTCTACATTATGGATTTTCTCTTCTTAATAATGTGGGAATTTTTCTTTTATTTCCATTTGAAATGAATTCATTCCAATTGAAATGAAAACTACAATTGTATTTTGATTGATTTTATGATTATCCTTACTGAAGTCAAAATGTGTCTTCTCTATGAGAAGAAAATTTTTAACTAAGAAATCAGTTAAAGGATAATCTCATGGCTTTATTCTCATTATTTTTTTTTTGTTAGTAGTTCAGTACCAATGTTGCAGGAATGGCATCTGGAAGACTCATGCCGGTATATGGTACTGGCCTTGCCCCATAGGGGTAATATTATAAATAACTATCAAGAGTTTTCCTTCACTGACAGTTATTATCTCTAGAAAACTGACCCTTTAGATTGCTCTACTATAAACTGACTTACTCTCAGAAATGCTCACTATATGGTGTGTAGGCAGCCCTGGCAGTTCTCTTCTCATTAATTGGCTCTTCCTCCCTAGAAGTTTTGATGTCTAGCCTCTGTCTTCCTTTATCTTCTCTCTGGAGGTAGAGCTATGAAGTACTGGATTCATTTAGGGTTGTTATAGTAGTGATATATGGGACCACATAGCTAGTAAATTTCTGAGAAGGATTTGAATTCAGGTCTTCCTGACTCCAGGCCTAGCGCTCTGCCCACTGCGATAATTGTTGTTCAGTCATTTCAGTTGTGTCCTATTCTTCACAAATCTATTTGGTGTTTTCTTGGCAAAGATCCTAGAGTGATTTGTCATTTCCTTCTCCAGCTCATTTTTCATATGAGGAAACTGAGGCAAACAGGGTTGACTTGCCCAGGGTCACATAGTAGTAAGTGTCTGAGGACAGATTTGAAATTAGGAAGATGAGTTTTCTTGTTTCTATGCCCAGCACCCTGTTCACTGAACCACCTAGCTGCCACTGTGGTAATGGAGAAGGGCTAAATCATTAAAGTGTTAAGGAAAGTAAATTTTCCAGGGGGGACCCTAAGTAATTTTTTAAGGGGGGCAGTAACCCAAAGAAGTTTGGGAACCTCTACGTTAAAAAAAATAGTGGCATATGAATGAAATGGAATAATACTGTGTCAGTAGAAATGATGAAATGGACAGTCTAAGAGGAAACTAGGGAGAACTCCATGAACTGATGCACAATGAAGTGAGCAGATCAAGGAGAACAATTTATAAAATGATAACAGCATTATAGAGAAAAAGAACTTCAGTGGACTTTAGAACTCAACATAAACATAAGTCAAGAATTAAGATGAAATATACCACTCAACTCCTGACAAAGAGGTAATGAATTGAAAATGCAGAAAGAGACATACATTTTTGCCAGAGTCGAGGCCTTTGATTTTCTTGTTTGTTTGTTGTTGTTGTTTTAAATTTGTTCACTGCTGGGTTGTTGGAGGGGGAGGGAGAGATGAGGGAAAGAGAGAAAAGGTAGGAAAAAGAGGTCAATTTGAAAAATGCTCGTAAATTGAAAAAATGAAAGTAAAAGTTATCTACTTTATAAATTAAGAGTATTGGGCTTGGAGTCACGAGGACATGGTACAAATCCCATCTCTGACACTGTGTGACATAGGGCAAGTAACTTAGTCTTTCTAGATCTCAGTTTCCTCAACTGTCAAACGGAGATGGTAAGAGCACCTCCCTCACAGTGTTGTGAGAATCAAGTGAGATAATTTATGCAAAGCACATGCAACCATTAAAGATCTACAAACATTCTAGCTCTTATTGTTTGAGAAAAACATGAACAGTGATTAGAATGCTAGATTTAGAGTCAGGGGGACCTCCATCAAAGCCCAATCCTCTAATACTTACTAGCTGTGTAACATTGGGCAACTCACTGAACTGCCCTCAGCCTCTGACTCCGCATTTGTAAAATGAGTCTAATTAAAAGTATATCACTTCCCTTACAATGTCCTTTTAGAGTCAAATAAAAATAATATATGTAAAGCACTTTGGATAAATGTCAGTTATTATTATTATTTTCCCACCAGTATTTGACTTCAGGAAATCCTAGAGAGTTGCCTGAGGCAATTAGAAGTTAAATGATTTGCTCAAATTCACATCCGTAGTAAGTGTCTGAATCCAAATTTGAACTTGCATCTCTCTGATTCCAACTCAGTACTCTGGCCATTGCATGACACCACCGCTTTAGCAAATATATATACTAATTCTTCCTGGTTACATGCCAGGACAAGCAGTGTGACTTAATTTTGATTTTATTTTTCTTCCTCAGGTGTCTTTGTTTTGACTCAGATCATTAACTGGTTCCGGACAATACCTCTGACTTTTAAGGATCAGTTCATCATTGCCTATGGAGGATTACGAGGAGCCATTTGTTTTGCTTTGGTCTTCCTTCTTCCCGCTGCAGTGTTTCCCAGAAAGAAACTGTTTATTACAGCTGCCATTGTGGTCATATTCTTCACAGTCTTCATTCAGGTGAGCACAGTCCTTGTACCTCGAAGATTTTGCTTCCCTTACTCCATTCTGAAGAAACAACATCTTTTGGCCCTTCCATAGAACGTCAAAAGAACTTGTACTCTCAGCACATTAGAAAAAAAACCTCACGGTGGCTTTAATGTGACACAAATGTGTTGGGTCTTTGTGAAGTACTTAAAGGAACAAAGGAAAGTGATATTTCCCATATGGGTTTCCATCTTTGAGTTGATCGTTGGTTTAGAGGGGCCAAATTTGTGTACTTGATAAAGTAATCTCCTCAGTGATCGCAGGAACAGGGTGGAACCTTGCAATCTGTGATTGCTCTGGCTGTTGCTACTTCTTCCTTGGCTCTATAACTCACTAAGTTTTCATTGAATATTATCCAGTCCCTCATCTAGAAAACGAGGATGGCTGAATTCACTTTTATTATCGGCTTCAAACACTATAGGCTGAATTCAGTTCTTTAACTCAATTCTCAATTCTTTAAGCTGAACTCAATTCTTTTCATCTTCCTGCACATGATGGGGATAGTAGACTATTGTAAAATTGGACCCTGGAAGCTCCACTATGACTTTGCATAAGTGGGACCTGTGCCTTTAATGATTGCATTATTTCCTAGAATATTTGCAGTTTCTCAAAGAAGATTCTCTTCTTCCTATGTCTGTGCTTTAGCACTTAGCTATCTCCTGTGCCTGGAATGCTCTGCCTCTTAGTTGCCCTGGCTTCCTTCAAAATTTGGCTCAAATTCCATTTTCCCCAGGAGGCCTTTCTCAGCTCTCTTAAATGTGAATACTTTCCCTTTTAGATTACCTTCAATCTACTCTGTATATGAATACATATATACATATATATATATATTAGGTATCCAGTTATTTATATATTGCAAATCCCATCAGAATGTGAGCCCTATGAAGGCAAAGATTGTTTTTACCTTTCTTTGTGTCCCCAGTACTTAGCACTGTGCCTGGCATTTGGTCAGCTCTTAATAAGGGCTTTCACTGACTGACTAATATAGTTAGCTTTCCTACGTGGCTTTTATTCTCCTTTGGTACTCAGAAGTGTTCTTATCTATGTGCTTTTTTGGATGTAGAGGGTAGACAACTCTCCTCTATGCCCATTGTTATTCTAAGACTACCATAATGGCAAAGACTAGCCTGAATGACTACTACTACCAGTAGATTGTTCAATTCAGAAAACATTTATTTTATTTTATTTATTGAATGTTTATTGAATGCCAGTGATACGGTAGGTACAGTGCTAGACACTGGGGATAGACAGACAAAAATGAAGGCAACTCCTGCCCTCACAGAGCTTATATTCTACTGGAGGGAAACAATATGTACGCAAGTATGTAAATATGAAATAAATAATTTTGGAGGGGAGGATTAACAACTGAGAAATCAGGAGAGATTTTTTTATCGGTGATGGGACTTGAGTCATGAAGGGAGTAAGGGGTTCAAAAACGTGGAGGCAAGGATAGAGAACATGACTTTGGGGTGGGAGAGCCTTCATGAAGGCATGGAAACAGGAGAGGGAAAGTTATATATAGGGAATAGGAAATAAGCTAGTTTGAAAATGTGAGGGGGAATAATGTTTAATCAACCTGGAAAGATTGACTGGGGCCAAAATACACAGTCTTTAAAAACTAGAGAAGCTGGTATTTTATCCTGGTTGATTCTTGTCCTTTGCTCTCAAAAAGGACCAAAATGCTATCACTATGTTAGAGTCAAGTTACAACGTGGCCAACTGTGGCTGATCAGACCAAAATGGGCTCAGAATGCTCTACCACAGGTCAGGTACAAACAGTCCATGTGAACATTTGGAGTGGATTCTCTAAATTTGCTTGAGTTTCTTTTGAGCTACTTCAATTCTGCATTGCTTATAGAGCGCAACACCCTCATTGATGACGGCTTGCCATGCTGGGCAGTCCTGTGCCACTGTCTCCCATGTCAGGCAAACAATTCCAAAGTTCTTCATAGAGCCTTTGAGAGTTGGCAACAGTGGAGCAGAAAAGGAATGGGCAGCTTTCAGAGATATTTTATCCTCAATAGGAGCCACTGAAGCTTCTTGAGCAAGAAGGTGACATAGTTAGACCTGTGTTTTACGAATGACAATTTGGCAGCTATTCAGAGAGTGGATTATAATGGATGCAGGTTCAATAACATGAGATTTAGGAAGCTGTTGAAAATAGTCCAAGTGAGAGGTGATAAGAGCTTGACCTAGATTTGTGAGTGGAAAGAAGTCATGGAAGCAGATTCAACATGACTTACCAACTATATGTAGGGGCTGAGTGAAAGCAAGGATGATACCTTGATGACTACAAGGATCTGGTACCATCGTCCAAAATAGAGAGATTAGGAGGAGTGAGCTAAGGGGGAAAGATAATGAGTTTTTTTTCTTTCTGGTTTTATTTTGCTTTGGAGGTATTTTTTGGTGGTGGTGGGTGGCTAGGAGAATCTGAGAAGAAATTATTAGAGAACAAGAAGAACGTAATTATGAAAACCCAGAGAGGGCGGCAAATCTTGAAGGGGTCATCAACAGTGTCACAGGCTGCAAAGAGGACAAGAAGGATGAAGGTCAAGAAAAAGTCATTGAATTTAGCAAGAAAGAGACTCTCGCCTTTTTTTGTATTGGAGGAAAAAGTTTAGGAACGTTCTTTACTTTAGGAGAAAAGACATAATCACAGGACTGTCTTAAAGCAATGTTGTGAAGTAGATGAGTGTCTTTCTCTGACCCACTCCCAACAACGTCATCACCCTAGGCCCATCCTTTTTGGATTCGTGCTAATATGTTTACTGTATCAATAATAATAATTGCTCATTTTTATACTGCTTAAGAGTTTACAAAGCGCTTTGCTGATAGCAACCCCTGTAGTGCATACTTATTATTGCCAAGTGCCGCCTCTGTTATATTTTATTTGGTCTGAGTCCCATCCCACCCCTCTTTCCCCCACAAATAGGTAATATGATAAATGAACACTTTTCATCTTAGTCTTCTATGTTAATGGGAGAGCCAGTTCTAAGTAAATGCGGTCCTTGGGAGAGAAAGGTCACTGCTGACACTTTAGAGACTCTTAATTGTAAGAATATCAAGGAAGGAGAAGAAGGCAGAACCAGGAAGGTCAGTAAAGATGCTTCTCTACATCCTTAAGTCATAAAATGTAGATAGGAAGTACCATTATTAGCAAATTTTTGCACACAATGAAGTAGCAAAAAAATGTACTTTGTGAAAGAATGGTTGCATGATGGAGGCGGTAGGCCTGGGAAGAGTTCATTCTGGCTATGGCTGTGGAGTTAGAGTCCTTGGCCACTGATAGTTTCATTTTTTTAAACCAATTATTCTTGTTAACCAGGTGTTAAGCTGACTTCTTTCTAATTGTTCATTTAGGAAAAAAAAGACTTGGAAGCCGTTTATACTTCTAATATCTATACTCCTAGCATTATTCTTCTAGGTGCTCTGGACAAAACAACAAAAACAATTATGAAAATGTACAGAAAAATTATATTTGTACACATATATGTATATAAGTATGTGTGTATATGTGTAGCATGTATGTGTGGGGATATATATATGTATATATATAAAATATATACAATATGCTATATTTTTTCCAGTATAGACAACATGGTGTCATGAATAGAATGTTGGATTTGTAGTCAGGAAGGCCTGGGTTCTGACTTAACCTTTCTAGGCCTTGGTTACCTCATATGTCAAATGAGGGAGATGGTCTAAATAGACTAATTAAGTCCGTGAGAGATGCCCGCTCTGACTACAGACTTCTTGGCTTCCTTTAAGGGCCAACTAAAATCCTACTTTCTACAGGAATCCTTTCCTAACCTCTCAATTCCGGTGCTTTCTCTTTTTCCCATTTGTCCTGTATGTAGCTTTCTTTGTATGTATTTGTTTATATGTTAACCCCATTAGGTTTTTAAGTTCTTTAGGTCAGGGATTGTCTCTTGCCTCTTTTTGCATCCTTGGCACTTAGAGTACCTGGCACATAGTAGGTGCTTAATAAATGTTTATTAATTGATTGCTCTCTTTCTTCCCCAAGGCACATCATCTTTTTGCACTAGAGGGGTACAGATGCTCTTATGTATTGCTTACTATAGCAGTCCTTGCCACCTTCTTCTGCTCTTTTACCTTCCCCTTCTGCCTCTTCCCAACACTTGGTGGGGGGTGGGGAATCTGTGGACCTTATATGTATATTCTTGGGGAGAGATCTCTTCCTGTCAGTATAAATAAATAATTGAGGCACAAAGAGAAGGCAGTCTGCCAGGAAGTACTTAATGGGTTACAAATATACCAGAAATTATGAATTATACATCTCTGCATAAAATTCTGTCCTTTGTGCAGTAAAACCTATTCCTATTTGAGTAGCTACTTTTTTCTTGATGAAACTTTTATCAACACTTCTTTTTTCTCTTTCTCTTTGCTTCATTTCAGTCTTTTGAGAGGAGCAAATTGCTTCATCCCAAATACTGAGTTAGCAATGTTTTTTTTTAAAAGAACCGCATGTAAAACATGTTTATCCCTGATACCAGAAGTTCTAATGAGGAATTTAATATTGGATTGTGTTGAAGATGAGAGAAGGCAGTCTTTTCTTGATCGGACATAAACCCCATTATATCGAAATAGAATGATCGTTGTACAATATTTGATGACTAATCAACTCAGATTCCCTCTGACTTGCACATTTCCTTTCCTTTAAATAGTGCTGACTGGTAATCTGACTTAATGTTTTAAATATTACATTGCTTACTGCATAAAATTTAAAGTGGTACCTACTATCGGTTAAAGTCCAATATTAAATATTAACTAAATTAAATAAAAATATATTACAGAAAAGAAAAAACCCAAGTGGGTTATCTTCAAATATGTTCTTCCAGTTGATTAGGGGGTAGAGGGAAAGTAGTTTTCATTCATTCATTAGTCATTAAGTATTTGTAGTTAGAAAATTTGTGCCAAGGAAGACACAAAAATAACAGTAGGGAATGAAAACTAAGAGAGCAAGAAGGTACATTTCGTAGAAACTTATTATTAAGATGGATGGTAGAGGTCATTCAGTCCACCCTTGAAACCAATGAAGAAATCCTTTTAGCAATGTCCCAGAGATAATCAGATAACCTCTTTTTGAACACCTACAGTGACAAGGAACTCACTGTTTTTCAAAGAATCCTATTCTTTTTAGAAGCAATTCTGAATGTTTGAAAATTATTCTTTATTTTGAGCTAAAATCTGTTTTAGATACTACTTTTCCATTGGTCCTAGTTTAGTCCACAGAATAAGCCTTCACTCTTTTCCCATGGCAAACTTTCAAGTATTAGAAGATGGTAATTATGCCTTTTCTCTTCCTACTATCCATCCAAATATTTTCTTCTTGCAATTTACTAGCTCAAGTTTCTTCAACCATAGTTTTGATAATCTCTCAGCATCCTGTGTGTCCTCTTCAAAACACACTTCACATGATCAGTAAACATCCTTAAAATGTGGTGCCTAGAACTGAATGCAACACTGCAAAAGGAGAATTCCATTTGTACTCAATAGGGTTCAGGTCCTAGCTCAGCCATGTAAAAGCTATGGCTAAGCTATTTAACCTCTTTGGGACTCAGCTTGCTGTGTTGGTAAGCAAAATGGGCTCTTGGCACTTAGTTCAACAAGTGCCCTTGAAGAGTTTGGCTTTTGTTTGCTTTGAGTAATTAAGTGTATTTCATTGAGTCTTACTAAGTGCTAAGCCCCAGGCTCCAACCCCTATTAAGTGTTAACCTAACCTATGTGGTTGTGAACCTCCCAGGATCCCAAAGGGAGGGGCTAACCCAAGAACCAATCATAGCAGCCTAAGTTCCAATCATTCAGATGACGTTTGATGACGTCTGAAACCGTGTAAGAAGAGAAGACAGAGCCATTTGCGCAGGGTTCTCACTCGTGCTGGTGCTGATGCAGAGATTCCGGGCAGCTGTAGCTAAGGAGCCATAAACCCGGATGCTGAGACTTTGTTGAACTCTGGTAACTATGTATTGGGATTTGAATCAGACAAGGTCTGTCTGTCGATGTTGGCAATTTGTTTGTATTTTGTTCTGAAGTTCAGGGTGCTGTCTTTTTCCCCTGAACTAAGTGAATGATATCTGTATCCTGAATTAAAGTAAGCTTGTCAAACCCCTTAACGTAGCTTTCCTTAGTTAAGCGGATCAAAAGAACCTGTGCTTTTGCAGCGTGCTGGTAGAGTTTTTGTTGTTGGGCTTTCACCCCCACAACAGCTGCTAGCCAGATTGTGGAAACACTTGCTCATCTGAGAAATGAGGAGTTTGGATTAGATGATCTCTGAGGTCCCTTCTGCCTCTAAATCTGTGGTCCTAATATGGTCTAATGAGCAATGTGTGACTATCACAGACCTTGAGCCAGGCATTCTACGGAATGTCTTTTAATATGGTCTGAAAGTATATTAGCTTTTAAAAGAGTCATGCCCACATTATTGCCTTATATTGAGCTTGTATGTAGTGAACAGGCAATCTTGTTAATGGATCAAGAAACATTTATTAAAAACCTACTGTGCACCAGACACCATGCTAAGTGCTGAGGATACCAAAAAGGGCAAAGGACTATCTCTGCCTTCAAGGAGCTTAAACTCTAATGGAGGAGTTTATAATCTAACATGCCTGTATATTGTTTTTCACATGATATTTTGATACTCAATGCAGACATTTCATCAGTACACTTGGATTAAATAATCACAATTTCATCCTGTTATTAGCACAAAAGATTTTATTTTATTTAAATGACTGTTTTGTTGTTGCTGGTATGATCACTTTTATTTCAACCACTCGATTTTTTAAGTAACCTGGTTTTAAGTGAACATACACATTTCTGTCATCGTTGTTCCTCTTTCAGTTTGTCACTCTTTGTGACACTTACGGGGTTTTCTTGACAAAGATACTGGAGTGTTTTACCATTTCCTTATCCAGCTTATTTTACAGATGAGGAATTGAGGCAGACAGGGTTAAGTGACTTGCCTGATGTCCCATAGCTAGTAAGTGTCTAAGGCTGGATTTGAACTCAGGAAGAGTCTTTCTGACTTCAGGCCCAGCACTCTATCCACTGTGCCATTTAGCTGCCTCAGTGTGCGTGCGTGCGTGTGTGTGTGCGTGCGCGCGCCTGTGTCTGTGTGTATGTATGTATACACACACACACACATATATATACATATATACATGCATGTCCATATATATGGATATATCTCCATATTCTCTCTGTGATCAAGTCTATGATACATGAAACTATTTGGAAAGCATACCCATTTCTCTTCATAAATGACCATACATTTTCAGGTTCATCTGCTGCATTAAGTTGGCAGTTTTCCTTCCTTCCTTCTAAATTAGAACCTAAAATTTTTTTAAGGTGTTAACAAAAAGAAATGAAAAACATCTTTATTTTAGCCTTACAGTTTTCTCTTTTCATTCATGTTATTGGGTGCGGTGGGCCACACGAACTTAATCCAATTGCAACTGAAACCTCCGCTTCCTATTTCCTTAATTCTATTCAGTGGGGATTTATCATAAGGAGATCCATTCATGCTGCCAATATACAATAATAGGTGGGAATTTAGCTCACTCTTTGTAGAATGGTATTTCAAAGCATGTGAGTAAAAACCATAGAGTTTCTCAATCAAGTTGCTTTTTAAAGCCTTCATCTATACCTATCTAAAATGAAAAGAAAAAGTTACACATTTCCTAAGGTAAAATCATATAGTTCTGAGCAAGTTTCCATCTTAAATTTCACCAGATTTTGTCACTGAGCTCTTAAGCCTCTACATCAATCCCAGGGAAACTTAACTGCCATGAAATATAGGAAGACCATATGCTGGCTTTAGAAATAGCCAAAAATATTTTAGAGAACTTCAGAAGGAGAATTTCTTTTTAAAAATCATTAAATAACTCATTTAAAGGGTGACATAACAGCTACTAATAATTCAAAGGATGAAACTTATAGGGTAAACAATTGTTTTTAGTAAATAGAATTTTTAAATGGGTATTTATAAACAATTTAATAGTAAGAGCTAAATTTTGTATAGAATTTTAAAGATTGTAAAGTACTTTATGTTATGTCATTTGAGTCACATAACAACCCTTTGAACTATTTATGAATCTCTATAGAAATAAATGTGGAAACTGAGCCTCAGTGAGGTTAAATGACTTGTTAATGGTCACAAAGCTATGGGGACACATTCAAATTCATATCTCTTCTAACTCCAACCTAGTCTGCTTTGCACTCTTTCACATTTCTTCTTCAGAACATTAATGAGACTTACTATCAACAATTCTGATTTCCTACATTGCATTAATATCTATAAATGTACCAATAAACTAGAATTGTATATACATGGATGTGGACCAATTGTTGTTGTTCGCCATGTCTGATTCTTCCTGACTCCATGGACCATATCTGTCCATTGGATTATCTTGGCAAAGATACTGGAATAGTTTGTCATTTCCTTCTCCAGTGGACTACGGCAAACAGAGGTTAAGTGACTTGCCCAGGGTCACACAGATAGTTGGTGTCTTCGGCCAGATTTGTTTTCAAGTCTTTCTGCCTCCAGGCCCAGCACACTATCCACTGAGCCATCTAGCTACTTCTGAAACCTTCTTTCTTGACAGAACTCGGAATCAAACCAGGAACTTTTAGAGCGTCAGTCTAACACTCTTCCAGCTGAGCTATGTCAGCAATGTTGACCAGATATTACACTCTGTTGGCTTAGCCTCCAAGTATCATTAACAACTTCCTTACTACATGAGGTTAGGATTTTAATAGAAACAAATTAGCAGCTGATGAAGGTTCCAATACCTGTTCTAATTTTTTAACATTTCAATCAGACTTGATATATGAAAGTTATAGAAAAATGTAATATGTCTGACAGTTGTTCACAGAATAAAAATCATAATATTAGTTTGATGACAACATTATTGATAAGGTAGATATGGTTCCACAATCAATACATTCATGTATATGTGTATATAAATGTATAATTTGAAATATCTGGATTAATAAAAGAAATTATAAAAAAATCCTGATCTTATGCAGTGAGGAGATTGTAAATGGTATTTGGAGGCTAAGCCAATAGAGCAGAACAGAAATTCTGGGGTTAGTGGAAAACTGTGCCTAAAATAATGAAGGCCAGCTTAAGTACACTCACCCAGAACAATCACTGGAAGACTAGTCATTATATGATGAAATTTTTCTTGCCAAAGCATTAAGAACCAACAGGTAGATGAAATCACAAATATTTTTAAATATTAAAGAAATGTCAGACTCGAATAAAGATTGACTAGAAGGTGCCTGTCATATACAACTTGATCAGAATCAGTCAGTACCTTTGAAAGGTATTCTGAAACAGACTGCAAATGCCAAAGGTGGAGTAGTTGAGTTGAAAGAGAGATGTTTATTTTTAGCTAGTTACTTTGCGTCCCCAGTGATGTGTGCCTCATGAGATATTATTGGTGGAGGAGAAAGAGATAGCTCAGAAGCTTGCTGTTAAGTAGGGGCAAACCAGCTTGGGATGAAAAACTTGCCATGGATAACATACCAAGTGAAAAACCAACTATATTTAACTATACATTGTTGGTCTTTACAAATTCCCCAGTGATTCATCTTTACCAGCCTCAAATTAATTTGGATTTATTGTGTATATACACATGAGATTGGCAGTATTCAGAGAACACTGGCACAGAAAAAGGCCACTTAATGTGAATTCACTTTGCAAAGGCATCATAATGGAAAAAAGGCATGTTTGGGACTTGAAAAAATAAAATTAAAATAATAAAAATAGATTTATCCTATTTTAAAAAAATCTGTTTAAATTATATCTATATGTTGGTTCTTAGGACAATGAAATGAATCGAATATTACCTTTTTGGAGGATAATTTTAAAACAAAATTATACAATAGTACAACATGAAATCTTTCTCTTTAGATTTGACTTTTGTTTGATCATAAAGAGGATCTTTGTTGCAAAAGCATTTTCTTAATCCGTGGATATTAAAATCATTTTGTTTCGAAGCACCTACCAAAGGAGTACTTGCTGACAAAGAGGAAAAGACACTGAAAGATTCTAAAATCCTTGCTTTGTGATGGTTAGAGATGGGTGTAGATAGATGCTAGTGTTAAGAAAGCAGAAATGCTTGAGTGAGGATTAATTTTGTAAAATTTTGTAAATAATTTATTAATGAATATTTTTGTGTTGTGATGATTTGTACTTCTGCGTACAACTTTACAGAGAAGCAGAACGGCATAATGAAGAGTCAGGCTTGAAGTCAGGAAGATATGGGTTAAGTCCTCACTTAACCTCATGGTTGTAATTGCGATTGTTGAGTCATTTCAGTCATGTTTGGCTCTTCCTGACCCCATTTGGGGTTTTCTTGGCAAAGATACTGGTTGACCATTTCCTTCTCCAGCTAATTTTGCAGATGAGGAACTGAGCTAAACAGGGTTAAGTGACTTGCCCAGGGCCACACAACTAGTAAGTGTCTAAGGCTGGATTTGAACTCAGGAAGATGAATCTTCCTGATTGCAAGCCCAGTGCTCTATCCCTTTTGCCACCTAGTTGCCCCAGTTTCTGTCTCATACACACACACACACACACACACACACACACACACACACACGCTTATGTTCATATGTGTGTATAAATACATATATCTGTGGGTATGTATATATGTGTATGTTTTTATATAGACATACATATATAGACATACACATACACAATGTGAAATTCAAAGGATTAATCCAATACCTATCATATTAGAGCTTTTTTTAACCTTTTATTTTTTCCAACATCAGTTTTTAGGCAGTTTTTTTTTATTTAATAATGATGTGTCTCACAAAAGAGACCCATATAATGTTCTGGAGCTTGATGCAGTCAGGACACTGTCATTGAGAGGCAGCATGGTGTAGTGGTTAGAGTACTGGGCCTAGAGTCAAGAAACTCAAGGTTTACTTCCCTTCTCTGACACATCTAAGACCTGTGATTACGGGCAAGTAAATCACTTAACATTTCTAAGCCTGTGTTTCCTTATCTGTAAAATGAAGATAATAATACCTCCAACACTTTCATCACAAGGTTGTTATGAGGAGCAAATGAGATAATCTATGTAAACTCTGCAGACTTGAAGGTACTGTATAAATGTCAATAATTACTTTTTCAAAACCAGGAGCATCTAGAGATATCACTACATATAGAGACCCCATAATGGACATCTTCTTAGACAGAAATGAATGCCTTTATCAAACATATATTTCCTTATTTTGTGCCTAGCTAGTCATTAATATTAGAGGATTATTGAATAACTCTTGTGTATCAAAGGCCCCCTCCAAATTAACTGGGAAGTTGTGGTTACTATTACTCACAGGCTTAGATATTCTCTTAAGTCATTTTTCACCTCCACCCACTGGTAGCTCCTTATCTAGATCATTTTTTAATAACAAATTACTTTTAGTTCATGTTGTAATAAAAATAAAACAAAATGGTTTAATTAGTAAAAGCATGGTCACATCAGTAGTAGTAGCCCAGTGAGCAGAAAATGCGGTCTCCCATGTTTGCAGTCTTGGCTTGACCCTCCATTCCTCCATCTTTCTCACTCTACTTATTAAAATAAGCAGCTAAATCTTGCAATTTCTGACTCTATAACTCTCACAGCTAATACTTTTTACTCATATGGATACCACCTTAGGTCAGGCCCTTATCACCTCTCACCTGGATTCTTTCACTTGCTTCCTAATTGATCTCCCTGATTCAAGTATTACTTTCCCACCTCCCCAATCCCAGGCCAACTTTCTCACAACTGATAAAGTGATTTTCCTTAAGCATAGATATGACCATTGCACTTCAGTAAACTTCAGTTGCCTCCAGGGTAAAATATAAATTCTGTTAGACATCTCTTTTCAAATATCTGTCTTTTATTTTTCATTTTCCCATACTCTCCTTGGAGAAAAAAAACAACACAAAAATACAGAACCCTTTTAACAAATTAGGAGAGTCAAGCAAAATAAATACCTACATTTACCATGCCCCAAAATATATCTCATTCTGTATATTAGGCTGTCTATCACCTCTTTATCTTTTTCATGAGACAATCAATTGCTTTCTGTGCAGGGAATAACTATTCGGCCACTAGTGGAGTTCCTTGATGTGAAGAGGTCAAATAAAAAGCAGCCAGCTGTCAGTGAAGAAATTCATTGCCGGGTATGTTTTTACTTTACAGTGAAAATTTACATGAGAAATGAAAAAATACTCAATTCTGTAGCCTAACTGGGCACCATTGTATCTGCCTTCCATCTTTGTCCTTTACTGAGGAAAAATGAAAAGGCCGTGGGATGAAAGGAGTCAGCAGTGGATATAGGGATGTGCTGAGGGGCAGGGTAATGGATAAAGTTACAATGTCACTACCCTAGCTCAGCCTGATAAGCTCCAAAAGGAAAACAGAACAACTAGGAATTGCATCATGTTTCTGGAATTTGTTACCATGACCTGCACAAGCATTTCTTTATTGAGATACTTATTAATATATTTAATATTTTCCATGTTGCTTTATATACTATGATATCGAACACTATAGCCTGATGACAATTTGTAAAACATTTATTAGTAAAATCTCATGAATACTAATATTAACTAAGGTCAGTTAAATGTTTTGATAAAATAAATTGCCAGAAAATAATATAAAGTGAAGAACTTAACATTATGAGTTAAGTGATGAAAGGTACCTGGTATTTAGTGACATATATTGTTAGTATGTTTTTTCTCTTTTAGTTTTTTGATCATGTGAAGACTGGGATTGAAGATGTATGTGGACATTGGGGTCACAATTTTTGGAGAGATAGGTAAGATTGCTTTTATAAAACTGTCTTATTTAATTGGAGCTGAACAACTCAGAAAAAAACTTTGGACATTTTCATTGGATGACCTTTAAAGGCACAGAACATCAGCAGGGATAAAGTATAGAAATGTCCTCATTTTGAGAAGTGATAGATATACATAGATGTGGATATAGATAGCTCTATTAATAGTAAAAAAATAAATGACCAACATGTCTAATTCTATATCCATAACACATATAAAGAAATGTGTGCAAATGTAAGTAACACAGAAGTACAGGTATTCTATAGATTTGAAAACAGCTTTCACATTAAATGTATAGATATATAGATAGAGCTATGGATAGAAATACCTAGATAGATTAGATAGAATCTAGATTTATATCTGTAGCTCTGGCTAAATACTTATATAGCTACATAGCTATATATCCCTATCTCTATCTATATATCTATATATTTAGTGTGAATGCTATTTTCATATCTCTAGATTCCCTGTACTTCTGTGTTAACATACATTTTTACATGTTTCTTTATCCATGTGTATATGGATATAGAGTTAGACATGTTATTTATTTATTATTACTTCTAATGACTTGCTGTAGGTTTGTGGCCTGGTAACTCCTTATCAGCCTACCAATTAAATAATTAATCCTTGGATATTTACTTTGTACCAGCCTTGTATTAGATACTGTGGGAAATACACATGAAATATAAGTCATGCTCCTTCCTTACTTTCCTGCAGACTTTTATCAAATTGGGAAGGTAGAATATACCTGTCAAAAATATGGAGATAGGGGCAGCTAGGTGGCGCAGTGAAAAGAGCACCGGCCCTGGAGTCAGGAGGACCAGAGTTCAAATCCGGCCTCAGACACTTGGCACATAGACTAGCTGTGTGACCTTGGGCAAGTCACTTAACCCCAATTGCCCTGCCCCCCCCAAAACCAAAATGAAAACAAAACAGAACAAAAATGTGGAGATAGTAATCAGACAAAAGAAGGAGTAATTGATGTCATTGGTGAAAAGAAAGAAAGAGGGAAGACATGGCTAGAATGACTAGTTTCCTTCAGAACACAGCACACGTGCCATTTTATTTGTTTGTTTGTTTGTTAGTCCATTTATCTATCTACTATCTATTTCTCTATTCCATTTTAAGTTCTCAACTGTCTCCCTTCCTCACTCCCCTTCCCACACTAGAGAGGGTCACCATTTTACACACACATATACAAGTACGCATGCATGCACACACACAATACGTAAATACACATGCATACACATATATATGTGTATAATATATTTACATATTTTAAACCAAACGATGTGTACACCTATTTATCAGTTCTTTCTCTGGAGGTGGATGACATTTTCTTTCATAGGTCCTTTGTAGTTGATTTGAGTATTTATAATACTCAGAATAACTTCATCATTCGCAGTTATTCTTTGAACAATATTCTCTTGGTTCTGCTCATTTCACTCACTTTTCATTATTTCTTTTGCTTCTGCTTGGTTTTTTTCTGTTATTGAAAACAAGCATCCCCTTGAAAAAAAATAAAACAGAAATGGTTGATAGGGAATTAGAACCCAAGATAAGTAAAGAAAAAGTGAGAGCAACATGCCTTCATCAATGCTGCCGAGCTATCAGGCAAGAAGAACTGAGGGACTGCAGGAACCATTGGAAGAAATTGCTAAGCTTCTATCTGTGTTTTCTGAAAAATATTTGTGAAACATAACAGGGCAATAGCATTGGAGAAAGATGATAGAACAGAGTGCAATGGAAGGTTAGAATCTTGGTCCTCAAAAGTAGGATAAAAATATCTACTTGATTTCTTAAAACCTCAGTTTCCTTTTCTGAAAAATGAATGAAGTGGAAAAGATCATCTCTCATGTCTCTGCCAGTTGCTACATTACATGATTCTATGAGATGTTTTCTCACTCCTCTTGCATGTAACCTTAAGTAGAATTCATCTATAAGAACAAAAGGTCCATAGATTGGGGGCAGAATCAAGATGGTGAGTAAGAGGCAAAAGCTTAACTCCCTCCACATTCTTCTCTAAACAACTTAACTCCTCAAATAAAATTTTGGAATGGCAATGCCAACAAAAGGACGAGGTGAGGCATTTTTCTGGCCTGAGAAAACTTAGGAGGTTGGCAGGAGAAGTTTGTGACAAAGGGGTTGGAGGCCTGTCTGGAGCCCACACAGGTAGCCACAGCCACAACAGTCTCAGTAGCAGCAGCACCAGTTTCAGGAACTCTCAGTCCAGAGATGGTAAGGAGGTCAGACAACTAGTCAGAAAGAGATTACGGGGGACCCTTTGCTGGCACTGAGTACAACTGGCACTGATTGGTAACTTTCTTGCTCATATGAAGTTCTAAGTTGCAGTTTCATGGTGGAGAGGAGTGCTGAAGGTCAGTCACAAGGGAGGGGGGGGGGAGGTTCCTGGTCACAGTTCCAAGGCAAAGGGAGCACTAGTATTTGTGGCTGCTGATGATCAGGGGCTTTTCCTGGATAAAAACTAGAGTGCACACCAGGATAGCAGTGATTATACCTCTCCCAGGATCACACCATCTTGGAAGAAGCCAAAACTTGCAGACCCCCAGAACTAGCTCTACAAACAAGAAGCAGAAAAAAGCTTGAAGCTTGGGACACTGCCATCTCACCCTCAGGGTGAGCAGAGTACAACTTTTAACATAAAGTTCAAAGTCAAAAAATAGGTTCAAAAATGAGCAAATAATAACAACAACAAAATTTAACTATAAAAAGCTACAACTGTGGCAGGGAAGGCCATTACATAAACTCAGAAGAAGACTTAAAAAAAAAGGCTACGAACAAAGCCCTCAAAGAAAATGCTGATTGAGTCCTGTAATGGCAAGCAAAATGAGACTTTTGTTGTCTTTTGTTTTAGAGTGCTTCTCAGCACTAAGGCAATCAAGTGCCTTTGATTGAGTCTTGCCTTTGTTTGTAGGAAGGCCCACATCCTTTTGCTAATTAGGTCACAAGAGGTGTGAAGCCCTCAAAAGGTATGAAATCCTTGAGAGATGTGAAGCTCTCTGACCCTGAAAAAAGGGTTTATGTACTCTGAGGTTAGCATTTTGTTTGGAGCTCTCACTCACTGGAACAGTGTTGGTGATTTGGCCAGGTGAGACTCTGGGTAGCTGTTGGAGGGCTCCCCTGCCTCTACGTTGAAAACCCAGATGTCGGTCCCTCTCTCTGGTGTAACTATGTAGTTCCCTGGTCGGACAGATAGAGGCCTGTAGGTTGATTTCTGTGTGTGTTTGCCCTGTTTATATAATGTATGCTTGTAATTTCTGTTTGTGTTTGCTCTGAAGTTCAGGGTGCTGGTTTTTACCCCTGAACTAAGTGAATGATATATGTATGTTTAATAAACTGAGATTGTTAACTCTTTAAAGTTGCTTTCCTTAGAAAAGCAGATCAAAGAACCGGTTCTAGCAGACCTGTGTACTGGTGTTGTTGGTCTTACACAACCACAGTAGCTGCAAGCAGCATTGTTGTTACAAGCCCTAAACCAATAAGAATTCCTGAAAGAGCTAAATAAAGAGATAAGAATTGTAGAGGGAGAATGGAAAAGAATTGAGAGTTATGTAAAGAAGTTATGAAAAGATAATTTTCACCTTGGTAAAAGAGACACAAAAAATACTGAAGAGATTAACACCTTAAAAAGCAGAATTGGCTTAATGGCAAAAGTGACCAAAAAATTCACTGAATAAAAGAACCTTAAAAATAAGAACAGGCCAAATATAAGAGGAGGTATAAAAATTCAGTGAATAAAAGACTGCCTTTAAAAACAGAATTGGCCAAATGAAAAAAGAAGAACAAAAATCTCACTGAAGAAAATAATTCTGTAAAAATTAGAACTTGGCAAGTAGAATCTAATGACTCCATAAGATAGCAAGAAACAATAAAATAAAGTCAAAAGAAGAAAAAGAAGAAGAAAAAACAACAGACCTAAAAAAATAGATCGAGGAGAGAGAATTTAAAAATTATTGGACTACTTGAAAGACATGATCAAAGAAGGAGCTTAGGCATTATATTTCAAGAAATTATAGAGGGAAACTATAATATCTTACATCTAGAGGGTAAATTAGAGACTGAAAGAATCTACTAAACATCTAATGAATGAAGAGATCCCAAGAGATCCCAAAATGAAAACCCCCAAGAATATTACAGCCACATTTCAGAGCTCCCAGATCAAAGAGAAAATACTTCAAGCAGCCAGAAAGAAATAATTAATATATTCTGGAGCCACAATCAGGATTATGCAGGATATAGTGGTTTCCTCATTAAAAGAGAAGAGGCCTTAGAATATGACATTGTGGAAGGCAAAGGAACTAGGACTACAACCAAGAATCACCCAGCAAAACTGGAGTATAATCCTTTAGGAGGAAAGTAGATATTTAGTGAAATAGAGGACTTTCAAGCATTGTTACTGTAGTACTTATTTTTTCTCATTTTCATGTAAAGGCAATTTTTAACATTCATTTTAAAGTATTTGAGTTTTAAATTTTCTCCTCTCCTTCACCTCCCCCTTCCTAAAATGGTAAGCAATTTGATGTAGGTTATACATTTGCAATCATGTAAGACTTATTTCCATATTAGTCATGCTGTGAAAGAAGAAAAAGAAAAAAAGAAAGAAAAAAACACAAAAAAGTGTAAAATCATGTACTTTTATCTGCATTCAGACTCCATCAGTTCTTTCTCTGGATGTGGATAGCATTTTTCATCAGTCCTTTGGTACTGTCTAATGTCATTGTATCGCTGAGAATAGCTAAATCATTCATGGTTGATCAACATACAGTGTGGCTGTTACCATATACAATGTTCTTCTGGTTCTATTCACTTCACTTTGCATCAGTTTGTCTAGATCTTTCTAGGTTTTTATGAAATCAGCCTGCTCATTATTTCTTATAGCACAATAGAATTCCATCACAATCATATTCCACAACTTGTTCAGCCATTCCCCAATTGATGAGCATCTCCTCAATTTCCAATTCTTTGCCACCACAAAAAGACTCGTTATAAAATTTTTGTACAAATAGATCCTTCTGCCACCCCCATTTTATCACTTCGGCAGGCTTTCAAGCATTCCTGATGAAAATGCCAGAGCTGAATATTAAATTTGGCATTCAAACAAACAAGATTCAAGAGAAACATAAAAAGGTAAACATGAAAGAATAGTCATGAGGGTCTCAACAAACTTAAACTGCTTACGTTTCTATATGAGAAGATGATTCATGTAACTCCTAAGAACCTTATCATTATTAGAGCAGTTAAAAGGACTTTAAATAGAGCGCATGGGTTTGAGTAGATTATGTTGGAATGATCTCCAAAAGAAAATGAAAGGGTAAGAAAGGTAGGGTTGCACTGAGAGAAAGAGGAAGGGAGAGGTAGAATGGGGAAATTTTCTCACATAAAAGAGGTACAAAAGGAAGTGATTTTACAGTAGAGGGGAAAATGGGGGTATGGCAGCCGATACTTAAACCACACTTTCATGAGAATTCATTCAAGAGGGAAGAATATACATACATACATATATTTTTATACACACACACACTACCATCCATCCATACATACACACTAAGTTTTGGATAGAAATGTACCTCACCCAGTAGGGAAATAGGAGGGTAGGATGGTTAAGAAAAAGGAGGAGGGATGATAAAAAGAAGGGTAGATTAAGGGAGGTACTGGTTAGAAGTAAAGTAGACTTAAGGAGGGACAGGATAAAAAGAGAAAGAGGAAGAAAGAGAAAATAATGGGATAGAGGGAAATATACTGTTAGTAACCATAACTGAATTTGAATGGGATGAACTCACTCATAAAATGAAAGCAGAGAGCAGAATGGATTAGAAAACAGAATCCAACAATATGTTGTTTACAAGAGACACACTTGAAACAGAAAGATACACACAGAGTTAAATAAAGGACTAAAGAAGAATCTAATATGTTTGAACTAAAGTAAAAAAGGCAGGGGTAGCAATTACAATCTCAAACAAAGCAAAAATAGAACCAATTAAAAGACAATCAGGGAAACTACATTTTGCTAAAAAGTATCATAGATAGTTAAGTAACAACAAATTTTATAGCAGCTTTCTCCAATAAAGGCCTCATTTCTCAAGTATATACTGAGTGTAGAACTGAATCATATTTATAAAAATAAGAGCCATTCTCCAACTGATAAATGGTCAAAGGATAGAAACAGGCAGTTTTCAGAAGAAGAAATCAAAGCTATCTATAGTCATGGGAAAAAATGCTCTAAATTACTGTTGTTTAAAGAAAGGCAAATTAGAACAACTCTTTTGTTCTAACTCTTCCTCACACCTATCAGAAATGACAAAGGCTGGATGGGATGAGGCGAAACATAGTTACACTAATGAACTGTTGGTGGAGTTGTGAACTGGTCCAAACATTCTGGAAAATAATTTGGAACTATGGCCAATGGGCCATAAAACTGTGCATACTCTTTGGCCCAGTAATAGTACTGCTAGGTCTGTATGCCAGAAAGATCAAAGAAAAAGAAAAAAAAGGACCTATATGTAGGTCTTTTGTGGTGACAAAGTATTGGAAATTGAGAGGATGTTCATCAGTTGGGAAATGGCTCAACAAATTGTGGCATAGGACTGTGATGGAGTGCTGTTGTGCTACAAGAAATGACAAGGGGGTGGTTTGAGAAAAACATGGCAAGACCTAGATGAATTAATGCAAAATGAAAAGAGCAAAACCAGCAGATCATTGTGGATGGTAATAGCAATGTTTTAATGATGATCGGCTGTGAAAGATTTGGCTACTTTGATCAATACAATGATCTGAGACAATTCCGAAGGACTCATGATAAAAAAAAATGCTATCCATTTCCAGAGAGAGAAAACCAATGAACTCTGAGTACAAATTGAAGTATAATTTTCTCACTTTCTTTATTTTAGTTCTTTCTTTTTCTAAAAAAAAACGTGGTTAATGTGGACCTATGTTTTGCATGATTTCACATGTTTAATTCATATATTTCTTGCCTTCTCAGTGGATGGGAAAGGAGGAGGGAGAATTTGGAATTCAAAATTTAAAAAGAAAATATTCATTAAAATAAATAATAGAAAATATTTTTTAAAAAAGAATTACTGTAGAAAAAAGAACAAAATGTCAAAAATCTCAAGGGAAATAATAAGAAAAGTAGGAAGGATGAGTAGTACAGTGGATAGAGCACCAGGCCTGGAGTAAGGAAGACCTACATTCTGATCAGGCATCTGACACTAGCTGTTGTGACTTTGGACAAGTAACTTCATCCTGTTTGCCTCAGTTTGCTCATCTGTAAAATGAGCAGGAGAAGGAAATTGCAAGCCACTCCAGTATCTTTGCCAAGAAAATCCTAAATGGGATCACAAAGAGTCAGATATGACTGAGACGGCTGAACAACACAACAGCAAAAGTACTATCGTTATTAGATCCTGAACTCTGCTGTAAGGCAGTAATTATCAAAAGTATTTGGTATTGGTTTAAAAATAAAAAAGTTAGTATAAAAATCTAAGTAAACAAAACCAAAAATCAATTGAACATAGTACCGCTCCAATGGACATGAAATGCTGTGGGAAAGACTCTATTTAGCTAAAAATTCCTTGGAAAACCAGAAAGCAGTTTGGAAGAAAGTGGATTTACATCACCATCTTACACTGTAAGCTCTAAATGGATACATGATCCAGATATAAGCAGTCATATCATAAAAAAAATCAAGGAGAATGGAATGATGTACTTTTCACAGTTATGGTTAGGGGAAGAATCCTTAACTAGGCATGCTATAGAAATGATAATAGAAGACAAGATGGACATTTTCAATTATATAAAATTGAAAAGCTTTTGAATGTACAAAACCAAGATAGCTAGAATTAGAAGAGAAGCATTTAATTAGGAACAAATCTTTGCCATAAATAATATATTCAAATAAAGGTATGATATCCAAGATGTATAGAGAATTAAACAAATATGTAATAAGAGCCACTCCTCAGTGGATAAGTGGTCAATGGATATGAACAAGGAGTTTTCAGAAGAAATTCAAGCTACCAATAATGCTATGAAAGTTCAATATTTCAGATCACTAAAAATAAGAGAAATGAACATTAAAACAACTCAAGTTTTACAACTTCTCCATCAGATAAATGTCAAAGAATGAAAATCATGAATATTATACAGGTTTAGAGTTTGGAAGGACAGGCACACTAATATACTTTTGGATAAACTGCATTTTCCATGAATTCTAGAAAAAAATTTTACTTATAACTCTAAAGTTACTAACCTTTATGTAGGCATTGACTCAGTTTTCACACTACTAGACATATTCTTGTAGGATATTAAAGAGAAGGAAAGGATGAACATGACCAAAACTATTTATAGTAGTGCTTTCTTAGAATAGCAAAGTTGGGAAATAATGGCTAGACAAATTGTGGTGTATGAATGTAATAGAATGTTGTTGCACCACAAAAAGTAATGGACAATAACGAACTTCCCAAAGAAACCTAGAAAGACATCTGTAAACTAATGTAGAAATAAACAATTTACACAATAAACACATTTAGGGAAAGCAACTTTAAAAAATTTTTAAATTCAGTCCAGTACAGTGATTGATAGCAGTTTCATTGGATAAAATGTTTCCTATCTCTCGATGGAGATATGATGGACTAGCAGGATTGAAATGAGTTTTTCCTTCCTCCCTTATTTGTTTGCTTTGCTCAGCTATATTTACTTGCTATGATATAGGATTCTGTTGGGAGGGAGGAGTGAGTTATTGGGAAGTGAAAGAAATACAAAGAGAGCGAGAGAGAAAGAGACAGGGGAGGAGGTTGGAGGAAGGGAGAGAGTTTAGGAGAGGGAGAAAGAAGAATAGCAACATAAAGAAGTCATTTTAAAAAGTCATTCACAGAAACACAGAAACTGAAGAATTTTGTTAATTGCTATATTTAATATGGACTTTTAAAAATAAACTACATGTAACTTAAATTCCTATTTCAATCATGTAGCTGTGTGACCTTGGACAAATCAGTTAACCCCAATTGCCCTGCCTTCACCCCTCCAAATAAAAATACATACTTCAATCATGGATCAGATCATAAATTTGGAGCTTGAAAGGACCTTAGAATCTGTTAAACCCACTATCCTTATTTTACAGATGAGGAAACTAGGGTAAAAAGAGTCACTTTCCCAGAGTCACACATTTATTAAATATCTGAAGTGGGATTTGAAACCATATCTTTCTGACTTTAAGTCTAGCATTCCATCCATTACCCCATAATGCCTCCTCTCTTTTGTTTTTCTTCGTACTTTTGGATATGTTTGTTAATTATTGATAAAGAAAATGCTTAATATTTTTAAATGATTTGGTAGAGCAAAATGCTGTCTTAAAGCCTCTCTTTTAATAAAATGTTTCCAAACCATACAACAAAATCATTCAAGATTCTTTGAAATATATAACAACAGAGATAACTTTGTTCAGTAACCCTGTGAAAATAAACATCAAGTAAGGGATAAAAAAGGGTAATATTTATTTATATTTGCCAGAGGTGTTTACTGAAGGTGTCATGGGGGAGAAGTAGTACAGAGTCCAAGTTCAATGGGGAATACCTGAAGATGGTGAAGGCTTCCAGGTTCTCCTGTTTCCAGATAACATCATCTCAGTTTCATCAAGCCCAAGGATATTGTAGAACCTCTTGGAAGAAATTCATGACCACTAAAAAGATTTTGACCTACTCTCTTGCACAGGAAAGACCAAATGGATAAAAAATATTGACTAACTCAAGAGTTCTTTATCTTTTTCTGTCATAGACCACTGTTGTTTGAAGGAAATGCTAAAGTTCATTTAGAAGTTAGTGAAAATAAAAACATTTTTTGTCATCCAGGTTCAAGTACCATCTGCAATCTGTCCACCCATTGTGGGTTTGTATATTTCAGGTTAAAAACTTCTGGCCTAGATTATGACATGCAGTTGGGTAGACAATTGGAGAGTTTAATCCATCAGTTTAATTTTCAGGAACAGATAATATAAATAAATAACAAGTTGAACCTGGAATTAAACAGAAGGAAGAGTAAAAACTAGTTATTCCTTCCACGTTGTAGGGATTAGGTTAGGCATGCGGCACACTTGTGATCTGGAAAATATGTATGAAATTTTTTGGCTCTCATTTCATACCAGAGAAGAAGTCTGATTTTTTTTCTTTTTTCTTTTATGGGATAGTTATAGTACCACATTATAAAATTTTGATTGATATTATACAGTATTACATATATATTTTGTGTATTTCTGAGTTTCTAAACTTTTTCTGTGTTGTCTGCTAGTCTTCATGCATTGTCTGACTTCTGCAAAACTCCCCCAAAATTCCCATTTAATTTTTTATGTTGACCTGTAATATATTGAAACTATGATGGGGAAAGTTGTAATGTAGAAGGGATAACTGTATTGCCTTCCTGAAATTACAAATCTCCTTTTAATGACCCCAAAGTTCTCCGAGAAACAGAAGCCCATATTTTGATATAATTATTCTGTTGGTGTTATTATAAGGCTTTGAGATGGAGAGCACAATAGTCTGAAAAGAAGTGAAAATTAGTACCACATAGAGGGCAGAGTGGAAAGGCACAGTGGGTATAAGCAGGATGCTACATGTAACTAATAAGAAACCTTCGAAAACAGTAAATAACGTCACCATGGGAAAAAGTATTACTAAAAAAAATGAACTAGTCATATAAAGAGGATGAGGGATAATGAGAAAATAAATGTTGCACTGCAGTATCTGGGGCAAGTGAGGAAGATTTTCAGGATGTTAGGTCAGCTTGATATGGTAAATAAATGGGAGGACATGAGCAGGTATGAATCACCTGTGATATGCTTCATTGGAGGAAATATCTAAATTGATGAGGTAAGAAATAAATTTGAGCATTGAGATTTTAAAACAATGTTGTCGACTGGAAATTGGGGTGTAGTCCAGAGAGCAAAAAACAGGGATATAGATTCATTAAGAACAGATCATGCCAAAATGAGTTCATATTCTTTTTAGACAGTGTTACTAGGGTTACCAGGTAGAACAAGGAAATGTCATAGGTATAATTACCCGGATTTTAACAATGCATTCTTTTGGTGAAGTGCTTCCCAGTATCCTCAGGGACAAGACTGAAATGTGGGCCATATGATACTGCAATAAAGTAGATGCAAAACAGGTTGAATTACCAGATCCAAACTATAAAAATTGACTAGTGTGTAAATTCACTGAGAGTAAGGATTATTTTATTCTTTGCATTTGTATCCCCAGCAATCAGCACAGTAGGATATAGCAACTACTTAATAAATGCTTGTTGACTGATTGATTGATAAATGAATGGTATCATCCTGGATGCTGTTCTGTAATGGAAGATTTAAGGATTTGTTATTGGGTCTATACTATTCAACAACTCTATCAATGCCTTGGTTATGGGAATAGATAGAACACTTATCAAACTTCGAGATGACAAAAAGCTGGGAAGAATTAGCTGATACGTTGGATGATAGCAGCCAAAATGTAGTGAGCCAAATCTAATAAAATTAAAGTTGAGTTTTTTTAGTAAAATGTTAAGATAATTTATTATTTTTTTGAGAAGGCCCTTGAACAAAAGTCTGAAAGAGTTTATTTACCTTATTCTTTTTAAATTTAATTTTTTAATGAATAAAAATTATTTTTTTCTCCCTCTCACCTCTTCTCTTCCCCCGTTGCAGCAAACTAAAGGAAAAAAAAACTTTTTGACAAATGTGCACAGTAGGCTAGCAAAACAAGTTCCCACATTTTCCATGTCAATACATACGTATTACATGCATGCATATGCACATGCATATATGCATGTTTCATGCTACATTCCGAATCCATCACTTCTTTGTCAATAGGTGGGTAGTGTACTTCATTGGTCCTCTGAAATTGTGATTGATCAATGTATTGACGTTGATCAGTATTCTTAAGTCTTTCATAGTTGTTTGTCTTTGTAATATTGTGGTCATTGTATAATTTTTCTTCTTGTTCCTCTCATTTCACTATGCCTTAGTTCATAAAATCTTCCCAGGTTTCTGTCTTTCTTTTCATTATTTCTTACAGCACAATAATGTTCTACTCTATTCTTATACCATAGTTTGATCTACTTCTACTATTCTCCATTAATGGGCTCTGATAGATATAAATGTAAAATCACACTCAAATTAAAAAATCCATTGTACGATATTGTATTGGGTCCAGAGACATGGCTAAGAAGCAGTTCTTCACAAGGCCTAAAAGTTTGAGTGGACTAGAAACTTACTAAGAGCCAATGATATGACATGACAATAAAAAATCTGATGCAACTTTAGGTTTCATTGATAGACAGTGTCCAGAACAAAAGAGGTTATAATTCCATTGTGCTCTGACATTGTCAGGTCAAACTAGACTATTTTATTGCATTATTGGCACCACCTTTTAGGAAGGGCAGTGACAAATTGGAGCAGAACCAACCAGGATGGTGAAGGGATCACAAACCAAAGAATACAAGGATTAGCTAAATAAATGAAGAATTGTTTAGCCTGGAAAAGAGAAGACTCAAGGGTGGGACTAGGGGTGTTTCACCAATGATAGATGAAATCTTCAAGTGTTTGAATGGCTATTTAGTCAAAGAAAGGATAGATTTCTTTTTCTTTGCCTTCGTGTCTAGACTAGCTCAACATAATGAAAAACTTGCTAACAATGAGCTGCCCAAAAGGGCAGTAGACTACTTTGGAAGATAGTAGTCTCACTATCACTGAAGGGCTTCAAAAGATTGGACAACTATTGTAATGGATGCTTCTGAAGTCTCTTCCAAATCTGAGATTCTATCGTGGTATGGTACTTAGTGTAGACATCTGCCTTTATTCTGCCATACCACCTGGATCAGTTGTCTGATACATGCAGGGCCCTCATATATAACCTTTTGTTGCTTTTAGAAGCTGAAATGGGAGAAGAATAGTTGCTTTAGGTGTGGTGGGGTTCTATTCACTTTAGCTCAAGCTCTTACTATTGTTTTTTTTCTGGTATGTCAATATAATTTGGTCTCTAGAGGATGATATGAAAGCGAATATGGTTGGCACTGCCATAGCTTTTTAGAGTAGTTAAGGATTCTGATGTTGAGAATAAGAAACAAGCTTCTGTGTAGTTTGGCAAATAGATGGAAGGTGTGGCAAAAAAAAGCAAATAAATAAAAACCAAGAGGCCATATTAAGTAGATCAGATCTCAATATGGGTTTATTCTTTTGCTTATCTTTTGTAAAAAAAAAAAAAGGCAAGTTAAAATGGATGATGTATTACTGCCAAGAATCCTGATTTAGTGAATTCAAATGCAAAAAAAAAAAAAAAACATGAATTCTTTTCTTTAGTGCCCAAACCCAGTTGTACATCTGCTGTGCAGTTGTATCATCAACAGTATCTCCCTTGAGAAATGGTTCTTTTTCCCTAATTATTCTTATTACTTGCTGTAAGGAAGAACAGTGGTCTAGCTTTTTAAAACCAGAGACTATCATAAGGAATTTTCAGTTTCATTCTATAAATAGCTTAGTACACATACATACATACATATACATATATTATGTATAATATATGTAGATATTATTTAGACTTGGCTGGTAAGGTGAATTGCTCTCTGAAAATTAAAAATTGCCTGTGATTTACATTTTATAATTCTCAATTTTTCCTAGCCAGTGACAATAACTGACTAAAGGGTTAGTTTTCTTTACTTCCAGGTTCAAAAAATTTGATGATAAATACCTGAGGAAGCTTCTAATTAGGGAAAACCAACCCAAGTCGAGCATCGTTTCATTATATAAGAAGCTGGAAATAAAGCATGCCATAGAGATGGCAGAGACTGGGATGATAAGCACAGTGCCATCTATTGCTTCACTAAAGTAAGTATAATTTGGTAGAGATAAATTCATCAATATTGGATGTGTGTTTTTGTAACAATCTTTAAAGCCCAGGAAGGATAAATAACCCCAAGGGAGCTGATCTTGGAAAACATGGCAATGAGGACTCATTGTAGAGGGTGAGTTCCTGAGAGATTTTCTGGTTTAAATATTAATGTACTGATTTTTAGAGGTTAATTTGGGGAGGGGGGTTGAGCAGTCTGATAATACCCATTTGTCCGTTAGAATATTTGCTTTTAGAAATTCAGTGCTTGAAAGTAAATTAAAATCTCCTTATCTCATGCTTTGTAATTGAATATTTTGAAAGTGTGTTATATTTGCTAATATAAACTAGCACATAATTATGTAGCTGGTTTACCACAGATTATTGACATAGGAGACCTCATTACTTTCTGAGGTCATGCTCTGATATCTCAAGGCCAATGCAAAGAATTTTAAATTCATAGGCCATTGAATTAATCACAGACCATAAGAACTTTTCCTTCGTGTATGATTCACTTTGAATGAAGAAATGTTATTTCTTCATGCTAAAAAAAAAGTATGCTTGACATAAAGCACCTAGATAGACAGATGGGTAGAGAGAGATACCTACTGATTTTATATAGAAATTAGGAGTAATTTGGTCACCAAAAAATTTTGAGTTCTTTGTTCCAGGGTGACACAAGCTTCTCATCTAGGAAAACCGGATGTGCCTCATTTTACACATATTGGCTCTTTCACCCTAGGCAAATCATTTAATGTTGGCAGCTCCAAGACTAAGTTATAGAGAAGGTACCAACTTGCATTGATAGTTAATTTCTTGTCTGGAAGTTCCCTATACTAAAAATAAAAATCACAGTTTCAATCCCTGTTCCTTAATATTTCCAGAGCAGACTGCTGTCTTACACTAACTACTTAGTGGCACATAGTCAGGATTTATAGAATCTAGAATTGGAAGAAGTCTTGTAGATCTTCTAGTCTAATTGCTTTGTCATAAAGATCAGGAAACTGAGGTCCAGGTACCTTAAATGGCTTTCCCAAGATCACAGAGAGAATAAGCACCAGAGGCAAGATTTTAACCAAAGTCCTCTGACTCGAGACAGGTAGCTAGGTGTCTAGCCTAGAGTCAGGAAGATCTGAGTTCAAATCTAGCTTCAGACACTGGCTGTGTGACCCTGGGCAAGTCACTTAACCTTGTTTCCCTCGGTTTCCCCCTCTATAAAATGAGCTGGAGAAGGAAATGGCAAACCACTCCAGTATCTTTGCAAAGAAAATCCCAAAATGGGACACAAAGAGTCAGACACAACTGAAAAATGACTAAACATCACCAACAGCCTCTGACTCAACAGCCACTGAACTATACTGCCTCCAATTATAGCTCCTGTATGACAAATTGAGTTGATCCTTCCTCTTGTTTTTGCACTTTGGGGAACCTGTATTTTGAGAAGAAACAGCTAGAACTATGCTGACTCAAGGGTCAGGTGTGTGTTAATACAATGAAAGAGCAAGGTCAGAATGTAGGGGCTGAGGTTCTTTGTCATCCCATACTCTGCCTTCTAGGCCACCAAGCCAGTTCCTTCGCCTTACTCACCTCTTCCTCATAGAGCCACAATCTTCTGTTATTTTTTTATTTTATTTTTATAAATTTATTTTTTATTTTTAGTTTACAACATTCAGTTCCACAAGTTTTTGGGTTCCAGATTTTCACTCCCTCCTTCTCCTCCCCCTTGCCCCCAAGATGGCATGTAATCCAAAGTAGGTTCTACATATACCTTCACATTGAACTTATTTACATAATAGTCCAGTTGTGAAGGAGAATTATAACCAATGGAATGGATCATGAGAAAGGAGAAACAAAATTTTAAAAAAAGAAAAAAATAGAGCAAATAGTTTGCCTCAGTTTGCATTCAGATTCCATAATTCTTTCTCTGGATATGCATAGCTTTTTCCATCACGAGTCTTTTTGAGATGTCTTTGAACCTTGTATTGATGAATCTTCTGTTATTTTTCCCACTAATCTTTGCCCTAACATCTACTCTAATCATAATTGACTTGTATAAAATGTTAGTAGAAGGAGAGAAAGTAGATACTTCTTCAGAGTGTGAATTATTCTGGGATTCCACATTATCCCAAAGGTATCCATGGATATAAGTTCTAAAGTGTGGCATCTGGCAAGATAGAGAATAAAAGGGGAATCGATAATCAGGCAGATTCATCAAAAGCTTTTTTAGTTTTATTGAACTCACATGTATATATTAAATTTTACAAAATACTTTTCTTATGACAGCTCCCTAATGGGTATGTTGTGCAAGCTTTATTATCCCCATTTTATTGATAGAGTAAATAAGGTTTAGAGAAGTTAAGCAAATATACCAGGATTTTACAGCTAGTAAACGCAGGAGCTGAGATTTGTACCCATGCATGTACTCTGACTCTAATAAGCACACAACTCTAGAACACAGTAACTCTCTGACTTTCTGATGTCAGCCACCCTCTCTGATATTTTCCTTCTCTTCTTGATTTAAGGATACCACACAATCCTGGCTCTCTTTTAACCAACTGTCATTAGTCCATTGGTAAAGTTTTTCCTTTAAAAAAGTATAAGTTTACCAAATTTTATTTTTAGTTGCAAAAAATTACATTCAAAACAAAACAAAACACTTAACTGTACATATGATACAACCAGGTCATTTTGAAAGTCATTCCTCTTATTAACCACTTTTTGTTTTTAACTTTTGGAGTGATCGGAAAATAATACTACAACTACAACTACAACAAAAGGTTGTTTTTTTTAAAATTCTTGTGGCTATTATGGCTTTTTTGAATGAAGTTAATTTACCACTTTCTTCAAAGTACATAATCATTTCTAAAGGGAAATAATATTGGAGGTTGCTGCAATAGAATTATAGCTCTTACTTCTGTTCTCCTCTTTTCTTCTCCCTTTCCCTCCCTCTCCCCCACCATTTCACTCCATGGCTTCAGTTCTACATAGGTGACTCTCAAACATCTATCCACTGCCCTAACCTTTCCTCTAAAGTCTACATTACTAGAGCTCAAAGCCCTACCAGCACCTCATACTCCATGTTTTCAAAGTGAAATCTAGTGTCTTGTTTTCCAAACTGGTCTGTCCTCTGAGTTGAGTATTTCTGTCAGTGGAATCGCCATTCACCTAGTCTCCCTTTTTTCAGATCTTTGATAATCTTGCTTTTCCAGGACTGTCATACATTATTACATAAACATCTGTTTGCTTCTCTCTACTGCCTTTGTCACCCTTGCCCACAACCCCATTGGCTTTCATTACCATAGGCCTGGCCCTATAGTAGCCTCCTCATTGGCTTTCTTCATCATTTTACCTCTTCAATACATACTTCACATCACTGCCAGACTTATATTACTTTTGTATAGATTTGCTTTTGTCACCATTTTGCTCTAAAACTTTAGTTGTTTCCTGTTTTTTATTGGAGAAAGTTCAAACTCCTTTACACGCATCCAAGGCCCTTCACAATTTGGCAGTACTCTATATTTATTCCCTTCCCTTCTGTTCTCTTTCTTTTCTTCTTTTAGAGAAAGAATGAAACATTTGTAATTTCTCCCTGTTTGCCTCCTGAGACTACATTTGTACAGTTCAGATTTACCTATATGTTCCTACATCGGTTTTTGTAATATTTTTAGGAGGGAAAAGATAAAAATGACACTTGTCATTTGCTTGTGCGGTCTTTGGATATTTAGGAAGGGGAAATGCAGGAGAAAATCAGTTCTCAGACTAAATGAGTTTTCCTTTCATCATCAACAGGGTATTTGGATTCTTTGTTCCTTCGTATTTTTGAAATATGCTTGCATTTCTCTGACATGCACTTGGGCCTAGCAGCCACTTGTGTGTTTTGGGTCTCTTTGATCGCTTTCATTTTGTAGGTCAGTTTTTCTTGGGCCATGTTCCTGGCTATTGTTTCTATGATTGCTTTCCTGGCTAATTCTTTCTCATTTTCTTGCTTCTCAGCTAATTGTTTCAAGACCTCAACTTTCTGAGACTTGCATCTTTCTTTTGCAGCTTCTAGTGTCATCTGAGTTTCTTCCAAGGAAAGATCTTTCTTCTTTTGAGGGGAGAGGAGAACTCTAGGGCTGGTTCTCTTACCCAGAGGCACACTTGTCCTGAGTTTTCACCTGGATATCAATAGACAAATATCAATTGACATGATGGGGAAAAGCTCACTTAAACTGAGCAATACTCTCTAGCACTCTATCTTTCTAAGTTTATCTCATATTACTCATTTCCGCTTATTTTATATTTCCACTAAACTGAATCTCATGTATGCCTTAAACATATCCTATGCTTTCTCACTGCCATGCCTTTGCTCAACCTGTCTACTCTCCTTAACCCCTTTTCCATCTGGCCTGTTTAATTCCTGTTAATATTGTAAAGTCCAATTTAAATGCTGCAATGAATTCTTTAGTCAATCATGTGACCTCTCTGTCACTCCATTTTCCAATATATAAAATAAGGGTGTTCAGTTAGATGACCTTTATGGCCTCTTCCAGAGCTATAATTAAAAAGCAAGACAAAACAAAATAAACAAAGACCATAATATGTCAGAATAGGAAGAGTACTTGACCAGGAGACCTGGTATTGAGTCCTGGCTCTGACACTTTGTTCTCTGTGTGACCTTGGATAAGTCATATAACTTCTTTGAACCTCAGTTTCTTATCTGTAAAATAAAGATAATAATATTATAGCACCCTCCTCACAGAGCTGTTTTGATGAAGATACATAATAAAACTTTAATTCTTGTACAAATTTGTTATCATTATTATCTACACAGTCATTAATGACTTTTCTTTGCTTGGACCTCACCTAAGCTTTGTTTGTACCTCAATTATGTACTTTCTGTTTATTATTTTATATTATATTATTTGCATATGCACTAGATTGTAAGCTCTACAGGGGCAGAAATGATCTTTCTATGATTGCTGTTTCATCATGTACCAAGCACACCTTTGCACGCACAGAAGGTGCTTAGCAAATGTTTGCTGAATTACAAACACCTTCTTCCTTGGATAATATTGCACAAACACTGACAAACTCTTTCTCTTAAGCCTTCCTTGTTTTGAGTGATGCAGACCACTCATTATCCTTCTGTTATATCAATATTACTTTGCACATGTTAAAATACAATTGAATATGTTACAATTTTAGAAATAATATTTTTTAATTAATGCCTCCTTGATGAGTTTTAGAGACACATTGCATTTTTTGGGACAATAATTACAGCCTACTTGATTGGATCTGGAAGAGACTCAAGTTTCATCAGTCTTGCTTTTATTGGTCTTCACATAGAGTGAGTTACTTCTAAATCTTACCCATCCCATTCATTTTGTATTGAGGTGGGTCCCTTTTCCAGGAAGGCATACCTGTGAACTTTGTCTTCAAATTCTATAGATATAACTAATTTAATTAGAAAAAACTACAGGGTGGTTTAGGATATCTAGTTCAGTTTCTTCATTTTACCAGTGATGAGGCTAAGATATCAAGAGGTGAAGTAATTTTGTCTAGATTGACACACTAAGTAAGGAGCAAGAGGGGATTTAAACCCAAATGTTCTGACTCCAAATCTACTGTTCTTTCTAAACCCTTATGCCATTTTTGGATTTTTAAATAAATAGTTCTTGAAGGACTCACTTTTCATAGGATTGTTGGGGTTTTTTTCATCACTTTGAAGATGAGAATCTGTCATTCCAATATTTATCAAATGTTACAAATGTTATTTTTTCCAAACCTTTACAGTGATTATCGTGAGGAAAAAATAAGAAAGCTGACCCCTGGTGAAATGGATGAGATACGACAAATATTGTCAAGGAATCTCTATCAAATACGACAGCGTGTAAGAATTTTGATATATTTACCAAAATATCTCACCTATTTGAATGAAAAAACCAGAGTAGTTGAGCTCTAACTGGATATCTTGCTATCATCTCAAATTCAGCATGACCTATGCTCAGTTCGTCAGTATTCCCCTCAGCCAGGCTTCCCCTGAAACTTCATTTTTCCTGACATTGGTACTGCGATTTTCTCGTATCCACAGTCTCAGAACTTTGAAGTCACACTTCTTTTCCTGTATATTTCATATTTATTCAGTCTCAAAATTCCATCAATCCTCCCTTCAAAATAGCTCCCACATCCAACCCTTCTCCTGTGACTCCACTGCCCTTTCTTGCCTTGGTTTGTTGGCAGTTGTGCCTTAGGCACTTCAATAGCCTCCCAGCAGTCTCTCCATTTACCAGGAACACTTATTAGCTACCATCCCTCGGGAAAGTAATTCATTCACTTTAAACCTCAGTTTCCTCCCCTGTAAAAATGAGTTTAATTATACTTGCAATATCTACCATTACAGGGTTGTCGTGAGGATCAAAGTACGCATGTATGTGAACATATATTTGTAAATGTATGTGTACATATATAATTATATACACATAATACATATCTGTGTGTATATGCACACATATGTATGAATGTGTATATCTCACATTTTAAACCCTAAAATCAATTAACATGCATTTAAGTGTATCCAATAATGGGGAGGGGGGCAGTGAGTAGAGCACCGGCCCTGGAGTCAGGAGGACTTGAGTTCAAATCCTGCCTCAGACACTTGAGACACTTACTAGCTGTGTAACCTTGGGCAAGTCACTTAACCCCAATTGCCCTGCCTTCCCCCCTGCAAAAAAAATAATGATGAAGAGGGTAGTAAAAAGTAGGCTGCCCTCTCTTCTCTGGCCAGAGTGTAATACAAAGACCACTGAACCTGTGACCTGTCAACTGCCAAGTAACATAGCTCTACTCTTAAAAAACTCAGTGCCTTTGTATAACATTGTAAACCTTGTGTGGGCTCATGGCCATTTCTGCAACATGACATTGGGCAAGCCAAAGCATAACAGGGACCTGTTGTTTACCACCTCCCCACCCACTGCCACCCCCACCATTACACTGTCCTAGACATTGGTGATGCAGATAAAAAAGTGAGGCGTTCTGATGCATGAAATCATAAAGAATGATATGAATATCAGCTACACTTATTACTATTATTATCATTGTTCTTTTTACTTTTATTATTATCACCTCTAATGAAGGTGTCAGACAAACATTTCTAAATCCCACTTTCTTGACGTTACCCTGTTAAAAATCTACAGTGGCTGTCTACGTATGAAGTCTACAATTGCTCGGCTTTTTAGGGCCCCTCGTAATCTGTTCCTACATTATCAATGAATTCTATTTCATTCAAGTAACATTTATTTATTCATTGGTTCTTACAATGTGAAAAATATCATGCTAGGCATTAGGGATACAAGGCTTTTAAAAATGGCACAGTCTTTGACTTAAAAGAGCTTACAAATTAAAAGAAAGGAAAAGATATATACATAGAAAATCAGTCAGTAAACATTTATTAAGTACTTACTATGTGCCAGACACTGTGCTGAATGTAGGGGATAAAAAAGAGGCAAAAGACATCCCCTACTTACTAAGTGCGTAGGAGTAGAGTGATGTGAGTCCACCATACTTGTCATGTCCATTTATGCTTTGATACATCCTCTCATTTTCTCCCATGGCAGAGTAGAAAGAATATTGGATTTGGAGTCAGAGAACCTGAGGTCAAATCCTGGCTGTTTGACTTATTACCTGTGTGACCTAGGGCAAGTTACTTAGGTTAGCCTTTCCTAGCCTCAGTTTCCTCAATGGTAAAATAAGTAGATTGTCTCAAAGACTTCCAACTCAAAATCAATGATCCTATTAGATCCTTTATATCTGAAGAATTGAAAATTATCAGTACTTTTAATTCATTTCAAGAAACTCCTATCTTTATATAGTTCTAACAGCTTTTAATTATGGGCATTATATATATGTTGAAAAATTTTTTAAAAGCCTCATTTTAGGACCCTTTTGATTTTTTCATTCTGATTGGAGGAGGATACGATAGGAATTTTTTTTCAATAGATGTTGACAACAGGCCCTGAAACAGCTGAGTAGAGGATTTAATCAAAAGACCATGGCACCCCCCTGTGGCTAAAGTGGTACAGGTTTTACCATCTATCATATATATTCAAAAATGCGTTTGACTTCCTGGAAATAAAAATATTGTTCATGCCTCAGCCCATATAACATATACTCTCTATTGTTTCTTGAATGGAATGTGTTAACCTAAGATAGGCAGACTGGTCTTTAATCAACCAGTTTCTCCTTTTGTTTTCAAAAGTAATTGGTTCATCAAAAAGACCAACTTAAAGAAAAATTAACAATGTAAATAAATATACATGGATATTTAAAAAATATTCTTTGTTTCATTGAGACTTCAAATACTCAATTGACTTTAAAAGCCAAAGATATATGTGATATAATTTTAACTTTTTTCAGGCCTAATCAGTCAATATTTTTGTTGAAGATTCCCAATTTGTTTCCCTTTCAGACTCTGTCCTATAATAGACACAACCTGACTACAGATACGAGTGAAAGGCAAGCCAAAGAGATTCTGATCCGACGTCGGCATAGTTTGAGAGAAAGCATAAGGAAAGACAACAGCTTGAACTGGGATAGACGGGTAACTCAACTTGTATCTTTCTAGCTAATCCTGAAATCATCTGAGCCCAGAACTTCAAACTCCCATTGTATATCATCAACTTTGCTAATTCAGGAGCATTAAAAGACTTGGGTGCCTTTCACCTTTAGTTTTTCAATGTATTTCTGACAAGGAAAGCCCCTTTAAAATTAAGGGAATTATTTAGTTATCATTTTATCTGATTGTTTATAATGTCCTTTGTGAAGCTAAACAGTAGAGTGGTTGTGAACATAATCTTTTTAAAAAAATGAGAAAACTTTCTTTCCCAACATAACTAATATGGAAATATGTCTTACGTGATTGCACACATGTAACCTATATCAAATTGTTTACCCTCTTAGAGAGAGATGAGGTGAGGGAGGGAGAAAATTTGAACTCAAATTTTTTTGAAATGAATGCTAAAATTTATATTTACATGTAATTGGAAAAAATAAAATACTATTTAAAAATTAAATGGAATAGAACCAACATATGCAAATAGGAACCAGTAAAATAGATATTCAAAGTTTAATGACAGAAATAAAAAATTTTTAAAAATAAAAATGAAAAATTGTAGCTATATTCAATTAGATACATATAAGAAGTTCTTTTGAAGTTAAATGTATAGTCCAATGGATCTAATCAAAATAAATACATGCTGGAATTCTGGAACAGCTACTAAAAATCTAAAAGAAACTAATGGTTCTGGTATTTGCAGTATGAATTATTTTGCTACAATGATGCTCTGATTGTAGGCAACTCTGTAAGACTTTTCAGTTGCAGAACAGTTCTTAATTGGCATTAGTAGAGGGAGCTTTCTCATTGGGAATTACTGACAATGATGAAATCATAGGTTCAAAACAAAACAAAGCAACAATGACAAAAACATTATTCCATCATTCCCGTGAAACCACCAAAACTGAGCTTTTACAGAGCTAAAGCATGATTTCTTTTTTTTTAAACTTTCCTTCCAGCTGTATGCACTTTTTTTTAACATTCATTTATAAATTTTGAGTTCTAATTTTTGTCCCTCCCTTCTATCCTTCCACCTCCCACTGAAAAGGCAAGCAATATAACTATTATACATTATATATACATTCTTAAAAAAAACAATTGTACTTGTAATTTTTGTGAATTAAATGCTTCAGTTGCTTTCCTTTAAGAAAATGCAGAGCAATCAACTCTTTATACAAAAGTGCACAGATACATACATGTACAGACACAATTTTTTTCTGATTGACTTATGATTTCACAACTTTGTTTTAGTGCTAATCTGCGTTCTGTCTTGGGCAGTGGTCAAAATATTTCAAAAACAACAGTTATTCTTGGAATATTAAAGAGTAGAATTATCAATTCTTAAGCTCTTAAAAATGCAATTATATACAAAGTAAGGTGGGGTTTTTATTTTTTTTTAATATGTATGCAGGCATCTACTTCAACATCCCGGTATTTGTCACTACCGAAGAACACTAAACTTCCAGAGATGTTAAAAAGGAGACATAATGTGTCTAATGCAGGTAATGAATATGTATAGAAATTAATTATTTCAATTACTAGTGGCATTAAGAGAGAAACAGCCAAAATTGTCATTTTTCATTAAGGTTCACAAGATCATGGAATTCTTGAATAGGTATTTATTAAGGTCCTACTTTGGGTGAGACACTGTATATGCTGGAAATTAAATAATCTCTGCCCTCAGGGTCTTACATTCTGCTGAGAGAGATCTACCTGTACTCAGATGAAGAAATCCAAATATGTGCAAGTATATGTAAAGTAAATTTACAGGTCAGGAAGACCTCATATCCAGTAATATCTAGAAAAAGTTTCATTACCTAACATCTCTCAAATCCTTGTCTTTAGACAGTTTGGCTCTATACTTGGAATGTTCCCATTCCCTAGTTGTCTTCAAGGATTGGGGTTCTACAAAGTAACTGATAAACTGATAATAACTTTGTTTGAAGACTTCCCAAGAGAAGAGGCATTCATTTCCACTTTTGGGTAGCTCTAAGTGTTAGAAAGTTAGTTTGTGTTTTCTTCTTACATTAAGCCTAAATTAGTCTACCTGTTCATAAATCAAACATTTCAAAAATCCACAATTACTGCCATTTATTAATAATGTGATTATCACAATACAGTCTACAAATAATTAACTATGTTAATCTCCACAAAGATCCCATTAATAAGATGGTGGAAAACATTATTATCTTTTAGTTAATGAAAAGATAATGGATATGGAAAATCTGCAAAAGTATAAATATTTATCATCTTAACAGTTATTCTGAAAAAACAATATAGTTTTAAGGAAGCCAATGGTGTATCTTACAACCTGGGATATTTGTTTAATCTGAACCAATAGGTTTCTCTCACTTTGTAGATTGATGATATTCTGAGTACATGCAGGTCACCCAAAGACATCCCTTCCCACTCCAGAGAGAAGTGGGACAGGATTCCCATGCTGTTGAAAAGTGGAGAGGGATAGTAACCCACTTTCTTTGTTTATTTGAAGACTGGAAAGACTAAGAGAGATGATCAAGGAAAGAAATCCAGATTACAGGAATCAGGAAAATAACAATAGTCAACATTTATATAGCACTTTGAGGTTATGCATATATTGTCTCATTTGATCCTTACAACAACCCTGTGAGGTAGGTAATAGCCTCATTTTATAGATGTCTTCCTTCTCTTGATTATCTCCAGTTTATCTTGTATGTATCTTGTTTGTACATAGTTGTTTGCATGTTTTCTTCCTCATTAGACTGTGAGCTCCTTGAGAGAAGGGATTTTTTTTTGGCTTCTTTCTTTATTCTCGGCCTTCAATACAGTGCCTGGTGAGTACTGGCATATTTTGAATAAGGAAACTGAATTATCTGAGGTCATACAGCTAACAATCACCTGAGGCAGGAAAACTCAGGTGTTCATGACTCCAAATATAGTGAATTATCCTCTGTGCCACCATCCAGGAAAATGGACAAATCAATACTGTGAAAGTCTGTGACCAAACACTGAGATATAGAGGCCACCATCTAGTGGCCGTTTCGAACTTCACAGCCTGTCTTTGTATTCCCCATCAAATTCTCCCTATACCTTCAATTTAAGAAAAATGGATCACATCATCCTATTAATTTTGCAAGTGAAAATATTATGAGATGTTATTCCGTGCAGAAATCTTGACTCACAGCTGTAGATGATGACTTGCTATCCCTATAGCAATTGTATTTATTGTGTTGTGTTGTGTTCACATTTCTTCACCATTTTTTGTGACTTTGTGATATTGGCACTTATTCTTCTGTCTCTCAAGATGCCCCAAAATCAAATTCTGAGATCCATTTTATTGTTGGTTAGTTTGTGTGTATGTACACAAATGCAAATATATATGTGTACACATATGTATATATGTATGCATGTATTTTTTCTATACATATACAAACTACCCAGCAATAAAGTAGATATCAGAATTTGAATTTGAGGTTTCTTGGGAGATAGAATACCAATACATATATGTGCTCATGCATACACATACACATACACAATACACATATATGCATGCATATGTATATATCTATACATGTGTTTCTATATAGGTATATATGCACATATACATGTGCATGCATGTGCCTAAACAGATATATGCATGCCTACATATACATGCATGTATATGCATACATGTATATATATATAAACAGATGGGCATATTTGCACATAGGCACTTTTGTGTATGTATATAGATACATATGTGTGTGGTATGGCATGTATAGGAGAGCATATAAAACCACATGAACTTAAGAATGTCGAATAAGCAGACTGAACCAGGAAAATCTAAATTCAAATCCTGCTCCAAGTGGACAAGTCATGTAAATTCTCTTAACCTCAGTTTCCTCCTATGCAAAATATGGATAATAATAGAACCTGCCTCATAGGGTTCTTATGAGGATCAAATAATATAATAGATATAATCTATAAATTACATTGCAAACCTTAAAGTGCTGTATAAATGCTAGCTATTACGAATGTCCAGGCATCAGCTAATCAAATTCTGTGTGTGTCTTCCATCCAAGTCTGACTTTCCTTCCTTTGCTCTTATGATAGATGGCAATAGCAGTGACTCTGATCCAGATAATGGGACCACAGTGCTCAATTTGCAACCAAGGGCAAGGCGTTATCTGATGGACCAGCATCAGAAGGCCCATCAGCAATACCGCATGGAATGGAGAAATGAAGTGCATGGGGATGCCAGCAGAGGGCAGTCCTCCATCACCTCAGCTGCCCCCAGCTCAGCAGTCCAAGCACAGACGCCAGGTGTGCTACGGCAGCCTTTGCTCTCTAAAGCCAAATTTGGCACCGTGAGAGAAGAAGGTTTGACTGAAAGCAAAAGACCAGTGCCTCCCCCCAGGCTAGTCAGGCGGGCCTCGGAGCCTGGAAACCAGAAACACAGATATGGAAGTGATAACCCTTAGTGGAAACAGCCAAAACAGGACTGTGGTAACTCGCCTAACACATCTGTAGCTTATTATCCTGAAATCTGACAGAACAATTGAATCCATTTTAAACTCACTACGGATCTAAATATTTTCTGTGGGAGGCAGGGCCAAGCCATTGATTTAATGGGATGAAATGAAAAGCCCAGCAGGAGGAAAACAAACAAAGCAAAGGAAAAAAAAAAACATAAAGCATCTTTTATGATTAGCTTTTAGCAATTGCATTCTTTCCAGGCTTGAAAAAATAAAAGTGTGCCTTTAATGGTTCTGGAATTGAATAACAGAACTAAAATATTTTTAGCGAACACCGTTGATGGTGAAAATGCATATATCTATGCTTCATTCGAGCTTTTATTTATTAAATTTTCTTTTCATCTACAATCCATGTCTAAATGAATAGCACCTCTAATTTAAAAAAATTCATAGAACATTTTCTTGAAAAGGAAGGCAGAACAATATGGGGCTGTTTTTGAAGGATGACAAGTCTGTCAGCAGAGGTTGGGAGAGTTTCCCAGATTGCAATGGGGCAACAAAGAGTATTTTTTCAGAAAAGAGTGTTCAACTACAGCATTCACATCTGAGTTGGGAAAATCATCAGATAAGCTATATGGACGAAGTGACCTGGCTGTCATGAGGTGGCCTCAGGGCCATGTGACCCTGCCCCCACATATTTATGAAGAGCTACTACTTCTCAGTTTGTTCATCTCTATCCTGTATTTGGCTGTGATGTGAAAATTGAATATCTACTTGTTTACCTGGTGCAAATGGACTTACTGGGCAGTGTAGGCGAGAATTGGCACATGGTGGGTTGCTATGAAGTTCCATCCACACCATTTGTAAGCAGTGTGGGAGGCGACAGGGCATCTCAGAGTCCCATGTGTTTACGTTGTATCGGTTGATGACTTATACTGTGCAATATATTAGGGAGGATGCAGGCAGTCCTGGATCCATGCCCATCCTACCACTTCTTCAGGTAGAATTTCCCTTTTGGAGACTTTAGGACAATGAATCCAGGTCATTACCTTCAAGTTGAGAAGGATGAAAAGCGGTATGCTATGTTCCAGAATTTTATAACAACGAGAGAATTCTCATAGTTATTTATAGATTTTTTTTTTACCCAGGAGACATTTTCACATGAGAATTTAAAATAATCTGCTCTACCTACTTCAAAAAAACACAGAAACTACTACCTTAGAGATAGTTACATGTAAAGCAAATATGATCATAACTCAACATTTTTCCATCTAAATTGAACCTTAGATATATGAGTAGTCTAAGGTGTAGCATAAATTTAAGTATCTGTGAAATTTAAATATATCTAATTGCTATTTGATTCATTATTCTCTGTAACATAACTTTGTCTTGGCCTTCTCTTTTTACTAAATACATACCGTTTTAATACTTGATTGGTACTAAGATTTAGACTAATTATGTCCACATATAAGATTGTGAAATCTGGGAAGCCTCTGTCAGAATTTCATAGGTTAAAACTTGAAAGGGCTACAAAGACCTGACTTGTGTTGAGAAAAGATGTGAAAATGGGTATGGTTTAATAGAGTAATTAGAAGGTTCAAGCAGAGATTTTCATCTTTAATTTGCTTGTGGAAGCCTTCTTCATTGTTTCTCATGTCCTAGACCCTGAACCCCTTGGGTATAGGACTGGAGGCAATGTGACCAACATAGGACAAACATGTCTGTCAGGACCACACTTTGTTTTCCAAACCTCTAGAGATGCCTAGTAGATACTCAGGTTATATGAAAAAAAAAACAGTTTTTAAACCACTTAGACTTTGGGCTTAGTGCCAAAAATAAAAACCAAAAAAAAAAACCCTACCAAAAACCATCATAAAAAAATTCCCACCAGAACTCTAAAAATAGAATAAATATTTATAGATTTTTTTGGTAAAGAGAAAAAATAGAGGTGGTTTATAGATTTTTGATGAAGGCACATAATGGGAGTTTTAAGAGATTTGTGATATATTTTTAACAAAGCCAAGAATAAGTTATGGTTTTCAGATTAGTATAGATGAAGCCATAATTTAAAATGTATAGAAAATGAAGGAGAAAGGGAAAATGACTTTATTTGTTTCCCAAGATTTTTGAATTCACAATTTTCATGTAAGATTACAAGGAGGGAACAGGGAAATCTTTTTATAACTCATTTGTTACTTCTTAAGGAAGTAGACAAAATTCAACTTTCACTTCTGAATATTCACATTATTAATTTGCATGTCATTTGTAAATTTATTTTTACAAAGAACGCACAAGTGTCAGGTGTTTTAATCTGTAATTTAAAAAAAACAGTGCCTTGCACATGGTAAATGTCTATTTAATTAAATTGAATTAATATAAATGATTACTTTTCCCCCCTTTCAAACAAAGTAACTAAGAGATAGTTATCTAGGCTTGCCTCTATTTTTTTTTCCTATCATCAGATATTGTTGTGTTTGGTGATCATATGGGAATTCTAGGTAACGTAGAAGGCAGAATGTACAAGTCTTACTACAACACCTGCCTTTAAACAACTATTATTATAACAGAATATCTGCATAATGGAAAGAATGCCAAATCTCAGCTAATGGCTCACTTATTTTAAGCATTATTTAACAACAAAATTTTAGTACAACAACCTCAACAAAATTTGACTGTTCTTTGGAAGTTGTTGTAATAGAAGTTAATTTGTATTTCATACAGGCTTTTCTTCTCACATCATGCAGAAGGCTCATTCTGAAGGATTTTCTAAATGAAAACAGGTATAAATTAGGTTTTTGTTCTTTTGGAACAATTCGTTCAAAGATGCCACATTGAGATGGCTTTCTTTAGATCTTGCAGATTTGTGTATTTTATATTGGTCAGCCTTTAGTAATTGCAAGACTTCACCCAGCTGTCTGGGATGACTTTTTTTTAGCTTAGATTATGCTTTGTAATGAGATTAAACAACCGTACCTGGATGAGGGTGGGGGATTGTTAATTTATATTTTAAAAATCTTGAATTCAAATGTATAGAATCACATTAATTTATTAAATACTTAAGCACATTTTGCATTTGTTGCACTACCCAAGTTATGTTTATATTGAAATTGGCATTTCAATATGAAATGTAAAAATTGCAATGTTTTTGCTGATTGGAAAATTAAGTTTGTCTGTATTCTGTAAGGAATGATTAAAGAGTTTGCTTTATTCAGTAAGTGGAAATGCAATTTGACATTGTGAGCGAAGGTTTGGATGAAACTAGCACGACCTTTACCTATCACTGTAGGCAAGAATGAATCCCAAATCATACCAGATTTCCTATACTGTTTGTTTGTTTAATTCCTATATCATGTTTCTGGTTTTTTTTCTCTCTTTCGAAACTGTTTCTAACCTGTTGTTATTCTCGTTACCAGGGAAAACTGGATATTCACTGTGATGTTAAATAGTTCACTTTTCTTAGTATTGAACCTTAGTTTCCAAATTGCTTCGGACTTTGTCTGCAAGATATCTAGGCAATTTATTGATTCAAACTGATTATTTAACATTAGGGAATTAAACATCCATAAGGTTTATTGATTTGTTAATTAGTTGTTTATATCATTTATTTTTCTTCTTTCACTCCCAGGAGTTTTTTTTTTTAATGTAAAGAGATCTGTATTACATAACTATGTATATACAACAAATTATAGATCAACATTCTTATTTTGATGGTAAATGAATGGGGTGTTTGGGTTACCAGATTGTTACCACACCTTTCTGAAAGGAAGCATAGCATAGTAGACAGAGAGTAGAACCCATTCTTAGGCTGGGTTTAAGTCCTTGCCTCTGACACATACTGGTGATATGACCACTTAATTCATACTTGGCCCAGGAAACTCTCTAGACTATAAATTGATGTTATGTGCATTTTGGGGCAGTTGGGTGACTCTGTAGATAGAGTTCTGGGCCTGAAGTCAGGAAGGCTCATCTTTGTGAGCTCAAATCTGACCTGAGACACTTACTAGCTGTGTGACCCTGGGCAAGACATTTAATCCTGTTTGCCTTGGTTCCTCATTTATAAAATGATCTGGAGAAGGAAATGGAAAACCACTCCATAATCTTTGCCAAGAAAATCTCAAATGGGATTACAAACAGTTGGATGCAACTGAAACAACTGAACAACAACAACAACAAATATGCATTTTATATGTAGGGAGTTGCCATACCTTGAGTTCGTTGCACTAATGGAATCACAGGTCTTGGCCAAAATAATAAAAAAGATAATATCTACCACACAAACATGCTCGATTTTCAAACAAGTAGATCATAATAAAATGTATTTTACATAAAAACTATACAGATTGTACTTTCATCTTTTCTTGATCATTCAGAAGTTACTTCAGGATCTTACCTGGCTTGTGTTCCTTGTTAGGAATATAAGTTATCATTGTTCTGTAGATACATGGACATTCTGAATAATAGATTTTTTGTAATTTATAGGAACTTCAATAGGCTAGCTCTTGTTTCACTGACTTTTTTTCATGGATTTTTCATTTCAGCAGCAAAATATTTTAAGTGTTAAATTTAATTGTACCAAATTCTGGGCACAGTGAAGTGATGACTATAATTGTTAACTGATTTCTCATTTTGACGAGACATTTACATACAATAAACCCATACTATAGGATTGAGCAGTTTGAATTTAGGAGAAATTTGAAGAATATTTTTAAATGATAGAGCCTTGTTACTTTGGAGTACACAAAGTAATTCAACCTAGAGCAATAAAATTTTGTCAGAGTAGAGTGCTAGAGGGTCTACTTGAATGAATAAAATATTTCTAATTAATATACCAATTGTTTACATCTAAATGAATACTTATGTACTCAGAGGTAGTTTTACTAAAGGGTAGTTTAAATATTCCACCTAAAATTGTGTTTACATTATCAATTTACTTTAAATATGCCTTTTACCCCTACCAAAGGTTAATTTGGTCCAAATCTTATTTTAATATGGGTATTTTAAAAATTTTAAATAGCATGATTCAAATCATTGAGATTGTAGTATATTACACCAGAACCATAAATAGAGTGGAATAAATGGGGTTTTGCTCAGGTTGCCAAAATTTAGAGCACATTAATTGCACTCTTTCCATTAAGGCTGGGGTGGGGTGGTTTTTTGACTGAGTCCAACTTTTATAGAACAAATCCTTTTATTCAGGGGATTTGTTTTGTGAAGTTAGGATTCAGTCAAAGGGCTGAACTTGAGGACCTAGAGGGCCACATGTGGCCTTGAGGCTGCAGGTTCCCCACCCCTGAGCTAAGTTGAAATGAGAAGGTACCAGATGATCTCCATGCTCCTTTCAGCAGCTTGCTCTCTTCTCTGGACCAGATCTGCCTTACTCTTACCTGCTAGTGGCCTCCCAAGCTGTGGCCTCACAGTATCTTGACACATCTGTGTCTCTTATCTCTCTCTCCCCCTCCTCTTCCTGCCACCAATAGACATTTATAGCATATCGTCCAAGGTCTCTCCTCTAGATTGCCACATAAATGTAATTTGAGGATATGTTTCCTGCTGTTTGCCCTAGGTGCTGGAATTGCTGTGGTTTTATAGTTTATGTTTATGGTTCTGTGGCATACAAGCATTTCTCTTCATACTACATAAAATGTCCATCCCAGAATGGCTGCCTCAGTTGGGTGGCCTAGTAGGTTCTTCTTACTGCCATTGGGATTCCTCACTCCACCTCCCCTGTCTTTTCCCAGCTAATACCCCTGTTACAGGACAGGACTTAAGGGCCATTTTGTCCAACTTCTTCATTTTAAAGATGAAATTAAGATCCAATGAGGCTAAATGACTAAGGCCTCACAGGTAGTTAATTTTAGATGGGATCTGAACTTTTGTATCCAGTATCCCAGATTCTCATCTTGCCAATTTGGCCCTAGGGCCTGTTCAAAGTGAAAGAAAGGAAGATAAAACCTCTAAGGCTTCCTTCCTTATTACCCTCCTCCACCTTAACTTCTTTGGCTCCCAATCGATTTTCCAACCTTCCCTTCATTCCAGAGTTCCTAGACTCTTTTTTTAATGCAGTTCTCAAGTCAGTTTATTTTTCCTTTGAAAAAAGAGCAAATCTTATCTGATCACTTTTTGTAGCCAAAGACTACTCTAGCACTTTGTAGTCCAGTGAAACTTTTCCTAGAAAATGGGGATATGGGGAAGAAAGAAGCATTGGGAACCCTATAATAGCCTGTTTCCATTGTTGTTAGCGATAAGCACCTTCAGCAAACTCCAGAATCATGTGTGCACGTTTCAAGGACAGGAGAGTAGTAAAGAAACTGAGATAATCTGTTCTAAGGAAGTACAAGGAGGATAGCAAAGCACTGGTCAAAGCAACAGGTAGCTGCAGTTGAAAGCCAAGTAAAATGTCCAGTCCTTGAGTTCAATGAGAAGAAAAAAAAATAGAGATCCTTGCACATCTAGTGTGGGACCAAAAAGTGTTTCTGAGGGTTACACCCTATAGCTCCTAACTCCTGAACTCCTAGATGCCCTATCCTATCCCCGCACCTCCCGATTCCCATGCTCACCCAGAGCCTTCATCTCCACTCATCAAGCTCTCTCTTGGCCACAAAACCATAGAATAACAGAAATTCAATTGTAAGAGATCCCAGAAGCCAGCTAGTCCAGCCCAATCCCAAAAGAAATCCCTGCTATATACCCAAATGGTCGCTACTTCTGAGGAACTTCCAAAGAGGGGAAACAAACCACTAGAGACTGCCCATTCTACTTTGAGATGGCTCTAATTGCTAGAGAAGGGAGTTCTTCCTAAGGACAAGCATACATCAGCTTCTTTGCCAACTACTACCCATTGGCTCTACTATTGTAACTGCTATCCTGGCTCTGCCTGCTTGGGCCAAACAGAACAAATCTAATCCCTCTTCCATGACAGCCCTTCAAATACTTGAAGATAGCTATAGTGGCCAAATATGTCCATTTCCTTCAACTAATCCTCTTAAAATATGGAATCAAAGTCTTTTATCATCCTGATTGCCCTTCTCTGGACACTGCCCAGTTTTTCAGTGTCCTTTTTAAACTTTGGCAGAGCAAACTGATGGCAGTACTTTAGATGAGGTCTGAGTAAGGTAGAGTACAGTTCCTGGAAGCTAGCAATGCCTCAGGGATGAAAATTGCTGCCTCAAATTGTAGAGCCTGCATCTGTAGCTTGAAGCTGGTAGAATTCTTTTCTTGCTCCTTGGCAGGTAGGGAGAATATAAGAAAGAAATGTCTTAACTTCCACTGTAACAGGGGAGATATTTTCCTGCCCTTCCAATTTAGAAATCTTAATTCAGGTGTGGAAATATTACCACATATGGTGGTTAGCTGTGGATTAGTGAAAAGAATGCCCTAAATTGTGAAGTTGGAGACCTGGGTTCTAGCTCTGTCTGCCGTTGACTTCCTTTTCCTAGGCCTCAGTTTCCTGATCTCTAAAATGGGAATGAACTGGATAACCTCTAAAGTCTCATCTAACTGCAAATGGCTGTCTGTAGGTATATTTGGTCCCTTCTGTATTTAAATGCAGTGATCATATATAACACAAACCCTTTGATCTGATACATCTTGAGTTCCCTGTCAGTCAGATGGGTTTTTGTGACCAATCTGGAAACCTGACCACCATATATATGTACATACATATATACATATATATATATACACACACATGTATATATATACATGTATATATACACATATATGTATATATATACCATTGTGACTGTGGGAGCATGCAGTATGCATTACAAGAAATCAGTTTTTAAACACAAACTCAGTAGAGCTCGAGGACTTCCTTTATTTGTTTTCGTGATAAATCCACCAGCTTCTTTTAATACTAGACATCTAACTGAAGTCTTTCACTTTACTCAGAAAATTAAATCTTAAAATGTAGTAAACAAATTATGTATAATTATATATAAACCTCTCATGTTCAGGTCATTCTTTAATACTGCTAAAATGGATATTCATCCCAAAGAGATAGGAAAATGATATTGCCTTAATTTTAGTGATAAATGGACCAAAATCTTAGATTTGCTTAAGGTGCCACGACAGGATATTATTAGAGGTAATATGAAAAACAAAAATGATAGAGTTCGAGATCTGTGAAATATCTGTATTATATGTTGTAAATGGCTCAAAACTACTCAAATAACATGTGCATGCATGCACACAAACACCCACACAGTCCAAGATCCCAAGTCAGGAATAGATGTATTTGTTGCACTAGTCATTAGGGTTTTTCTTACAATTTGTATCTCACTAAGCAAATTCAGAATTGTCATAGCATAGGCCAGGGCTGTGCAACCTTAGGTTTTTATTGAAATAACAGATAATATATTTTGATTTGCCATTTTAGTGAGAGCTCTTCGCTTACTAAAGCATTAACATAAATTTCTGTGCTTGTAGGTGGGCCACTGGCATAGGCTATCATGCCAAAAAGGGGGGCTGGGATGCTAAATTCCTGAGGTCATTACTTAATTAAGCCTATATGAGACCTATTCATTAAGAAGGGAATTGAGATTTTTTTGAGAAAGATGTGTTCTGAAAAAGATCACTTCCCATAGAGCCAGGTTTCCTAACTTTAATTATAATTGTTAATTAGCATTCTGGATCACCTTTCTCTATAGTGTAGATTGCATTGGGAAGAGGCATTTCTGTTGATCAACAGTGCAGTTATGTTTCAATCAGTTCAAGACTGATTAAAATAAAATTCTTTTTGTTATAAAAAGTTTTCCCTATTCATTTTGTTGTGCATTGTACTATATATCTAGCATTAATAAATAACACTCTCTACCTAATGTTTATAAGTGCTGTTTTTCCCTATGAGGGGCAACATAGGATATCTTAAAATTCCTCCTTCTAAAGGACAAATCAATAATCAATATTCAAGTATTATACTTCAATACTTGTATGGATCCATGATGTTATCAATATGGGTACTTCCTCCAACATAGCCGATCACAACTTATCTATGCTTTCTCATTCTCTATGACTCTTGCCCAAGTCTTCCCATACATTCTCTACATACTAAGCTTTGGACCCTTCTCTAAATCTCTTGAAATTGGGAGGATACACAAGAGACAAGTTATCCATACTTTGTTCACGATAAATCACCAACCTACCTCTTCTTCTGATCATATCCTTCTTTATTGCCACTTTGCATAATTCTCCATTGCCAATGTGTTGCAGCCTACTCATACCCACCATATGAATGAATAAATGAAAAAAATTACTAAGAGTTTTCTATGTGCAAAGTACTATGTTATATGTTAGACATAAAAATAGAAAAGTAAGGCAATTTCTGCCCTCAAGGGGCTCTATCGGAGGAGGAGAAAAGACATAAAGGAGGTTTCATTTGCAAATCTAAAAGGCCCCACAGTGCTTAGGTTACAGCAAATAATGAGATAATGCATCTTCTTTAATATTATTTCCACTAATAAGACCATATTAGTTTCTGATGTTGAACCATTTGTTAGTGCCAAGGGCTTTGGTCCGTGAGAACTTCCTTTTCTGGGTCTTCAGTAGCTATGGCTGCTAGGGGTCAGGGGATTAAACACCTGTGGAAGTTGCTAGGTCTCATTTCTTCAGGGATTGATAGCCAGGATGATGACTATGTGGACTGGGTGGGAAGAAGTGCCAGTGGTCTGAGGGACATTAATATTCCTGAGGATCTTGAACTCAGGATCCTGAGCTATTTCCATCTGGGTCTGAGAGGATATGGTGGTCAAGGTGGTGTTAATGATTTGACTTGCCTGGCATATGTATGCTACTTCATGTAGTTTCATCTAGGCTTGTTTCCCTGCCCTGTTGGTCACAATTGGTGACTGCTGGAGTTTGTTGGACCCTTCTCATAAGGGTTTATCCCCTGAATGATGGCCAAGGGTGTTGGGTTGGAATCAGGGTTAGTGGTATGATGGATATTGCTATTTCCAAGGCTTTGGGGTCCAGGATCTTGGGCTATTTCCATTGATTCTTGAGGGGAAGCAGTGGTGCTAGTGATTTGACCCACTTGACTCATGCTTCTTCTTGTCTGTCCCTCAGGGTTCCTTGCTGCTTTAGCAACAGGCTTTATTATTAACCTTTGGCCTACAGTTAAGTTTAATTCTTCACAGATGGTAGTATTCAAGAACTTGATGCCTGTAACAGCAAGTACCCTGGCACACCCAGGATGGTTTGCTAGCACGGGTTCTTTGATCTGCTTTTATAAAGGAAAGCAGCTTTTAAGGGGTCAACAATCTTACTTTAATTACATTCACTAGTTCAGGTAAAAGATCAGTACCCTGCATGTGGAGAAAATACAAGCAGAGAAATCAGCACAAAGATTAACAGACAGGTCTCCAATTGTCTGAACAAAGCAATATTGCTATATACTTTACATACTTCGCTGGATTGAGAAAGTGCTTACATCTGAGTAGTCAGGGGGCTCTGAACACATGGCTACTCAGAATCTCAACTAGGAAATCAAAAGGTCCTTCTCATGAATGAACCCCCAAAGCAAAATACCAACCTCAGAAAATATATATATGTATGTGTATGTATACACACTTTTTCAGAGCCAGAAGGCATCATAACCCTTGTGACTCAGTGCCTAATTAGTTTAGTACCAAAAGGTGTGAAAGCCTTCCTCCAAGCAAGCCCCTCAGTAAGCAACCTCCCCCTAAGCAAGCTCCTCCTTAGACAAGTTCCTCCCCCAAAGGGCAGCTGAGATGGAACATATGTGGTCACATAGGCCTATTAATGGACAGGGAAAATCTTCCTATTTCATAAACATTACAATGCAATATGACATTGCTGAAAAAATTGCAGACATTAAAAAGATGGATGTTTGTTTCTGTGAATAGTATAGGGTCATTGAAAACAGTGCCCAATTTCCCAAGGGCAATCCAGTCTATCCTCCTCTTGTTCAGTTGTAGGCCCAGCTCATTGTCCATCTGCAATGTCTGTACAGGATAGATGTACTAAATGACCAGGTCTATGGACTCTAAGTCATGGTCTGGCCCAGGTCTGTCCAAAATGCAGCCCACAGGCCACATGCGGCCTGCAGTGCCATTTATGTGGCCCGCCTACAAGCCTAGAAATTTACATAAATGCTTTAGTAAACAAAGCCCAGCTACTGCAGAGCTATCACTAAAATGGCAAATCAAAATACATTGTATCTATTGTTTCAATAAAAACCTAAGGTTGGACAGCCCTGGTCTTTACCTACCTGGTATTTTACTGAGTGGATAGTTAGGTCAAATATTTTTGAGTGATCATGGTTCTTATTTAAAAGCCTCTGAATGTGTTGGGGTTTGATGCAATCAGGACAATGTTGTCTGCTAACAGGAACATCTGGAGGAAAAAACCATCAATTTGTTGTTTTGTTGTTTTAGGCGTTTTCTTACTTTTCCTGCCAGCTATAGATAGGCTTTCAGGACATAAAAGCAAAAGAGGTTAGTACATTAATTGTGTGAATTCCTCTGGAGGTTTTTTCTCCTTAACCCTCAGCAGCCATTTTTACTCACTAAACATGTAGCACTGGCTCAGTTCCTTGTGGATTCAATATGGGAACTCTGAGTAATCCTTTGACCTCTCCAGAGGGCAGCATGGTCCTACTCTTGGGTCCTAGTGTGTGCCTTTTTCTTTTTTTTTCTACTGGGTAAGTTTCATAGGGGAGGACAGCATAAAGTGCTTGCATATCACAGGCCTCTCCAGGTAGCAGAGAGGATGAAAGCACAGCTCTATTAGGAAGGTGCCATTTTCTCTAAAATTCTTTTCACATTCTTAACTCCCTGCTATTTTCCCTCTGACATCACTTCCCTTCCTCTGTTGCCCCACCAACTGGCCTATATCCTGCTATGCAAAGCAGGTAAATGAGGCTGGGACAAAATGTCAATGTACTAGCAGAGGCTAAACAGCTACATGTATTTCCTGTTGTCTTTAGGTCAGGGGTTACTAACCTTTTTTGCATCAAGGACCCTTTTGGCAGGTTGATAAGCCCTATAGCCTCATTCTCAGAATGGTATCTTTTTAAAAATTCATTTTTGAAGGAAATGCATGATTTCAATTAGAGATTTGTGAAAATTAAGATTGATGTATTTTCTCCTTATTTTATTTCATTGACCCTCTTCCCAAATCTATGCACAGACCCCTTAGCACTAGATGGACCCTAGATTAAGGACTCCTGCTTTAGATGCACAATAAAATAAGCACCTCCACTTCTTTGTCTCTAAAAAGGGAGGCTATGAGTCATCTTTAAATTTTGCTGCCACTTTTTCAGTATCTTTCTTTGTCTTCTGGTTTCATGGGTACCAAGACTGTCAAGATCAGCAATTCCATTCCTCTAGTTAGTACATCCATTTATTTGCTGCTGGACAAGTATCTCACATATAAACTAACACCAACAGCGAAATCGATGCATAAAGACCATCTAAAAACTCTGATGCTTAACACCCTCTGTCTCCTTTTCTATCACTGAAGAAGCAAGACCACACTGAACTGTGTTTTTGATTCGTCACTTGTCATGGCTAAAGAATTCATTACCAAGTGGCTTCTCCATTCAGGTTGACAAATCACAAAGTAGAGAGAGTGGGTTGCTGGGATCATGAATGATAAAATTTGTTAGGTCTTGGTCTCCATTAGCAAAGGCCAAAGTGACCTTTATGCCATGATGAGGTGCCAAAGCAGGACTCCATGGTCATACATATTGAGTATTATTTAGAGTAAAGAAACATTATATTAATTTTTTAAAATTCCATTTAGCAAACTTTGCTACTTTCTTTTATGTAGTTAATTTATATAGCTAACCTTCTAAAAATTAAGTTAAAATAATAAAAGCAAATTTGGGGAAGTAGGAATATATGCAACTCCATAAAGATTGTTGTAAAGAAAAAAATGTATGAGTAGAAACATCTCAATGAAGAAAATCTATTAAAGGAGAGCATCCTTCCTTTCCTGGAAGTTAAGAGGATCCCTGCCTAACCTCTTCAGTGCTGAAGCAATGCCTGTTACATTCAAATAGACAGTTTGCACTCTAGGGAATTTAAAAAATATATGTAAGAAAAAAATCCCCCAAATTAAATACATCCATGTCAATCATTTACATTCAAAGACAAAATAAGAAGTCATGATGTGATTTTGTCTTCCATTAGAGGCATCTTTTTCCAGTTTATTATTTGATTTTATTTTATCTTTGTTCTCACTTCTTAGCTACCACAAAATTCAGCAGATCTATGGTCAAGACAATAGCAAACATCTGTTTTTGATGGGAACTGCTATTTATGTGGCAGTTAATTAGCTGGTGATTCACTAGTACAAAATGGCCAGTCTCTCAGTTGTAGGAGAGGTTCCTCAAGGGAAAAGAGGAAGGAGAATTTTCACATTCTGTCTGTGAAACACCAGTGAATACTTTTGCAAGCATCTCTTGGTGGAGAAATGGGCATCTTCCTTTTATACTGAGGTCAGTGTAAACTAGGGGTGGGGAACCTGCAGCCTCAAGGCTACATGTGGCCCTCTAGGTCCTGAAGTGCAGTCCTTGGGCTGAATCCAAACTTCACAGAACAAATCCCCTTAAAGGATCTGTTTGGCAAAACTTGCATTCAGTCAAAAGGCTGCACCCAAGGAGCTAGAAGGCCGCATGTGGCCTTGAGGCCGCAGGTTCCCCACCCCTGGAAACTGATGGATTCATTCTTATGCCTCTGATTAAAAATTAAACCATCCAACGCATGTGATGATGGCCACTAAAACAACTTCCTATCTATAATTACAATAATGAGTATTTTAAGCGTATTTTTTGCAGTTGGTTTTGGTTTTTAAATCCAACATTTTAGCTTGTTTTAAAAATACCTTCTTAATGAGTTGTATTAGTACCTTGCTCCCTCCCTTGCTTCAGGAAGAAAAATATCATATGCCATTCTAGATAATTAGACCTCTGCTATAGTCTCAAAGTGTCTTAAGAGTGCCAGGTCTTAGAAAATCAGATTTATGCACTTACATATGTTTTAAATGAAAATTCTGAGGAATCTGATGAACACCCAGATTTCAGATTTGCTTAAATGATTGACATTTCCTGTAATCACATCTGAAGGAATTTTTTTTTAAATTGAGAACTGGCATATATATGTAATTATCCACAGGAGAGAATTCCAAGCCATCATTCAATGGCATGAAACAGACCAATTTCCCATGGTAAAGGCTGTCATAAACTCCCAGTGAAGTGTTAACATAGGGTGGTTGTAAGGATGAATAATATGTCACATACTTTCTCCCTGAACCTGTCCTCCTCCACACTCCCATCACCATTAATCTGCCTCCCCTCCATAGTCCATACATTTCTTAACTTCCACCAGCATCAGTTCAATCCCAGGAAAATTCTAAGTTAAATGAAGTTTGGCAGCTAGGGCTAGCTTGGACCTAGAGTCAGGAAGACCCAAGTTCAAATCTAGCCTCAGATGCTAGTTATAAAATCCTGGCAAGTTTTAATCTTACTGAGACTCAGTTTTCTCATTTGTAAAATGAAGATACTAACAGCATTCATCTCATAGGGTTATTTTGAGGACCAAATGATTATCATATGTAAAGTACTTTGTAAACATTCTAGTTGGTTGGCTTTTATCCTTCATTCTCGAAGAGGACAAAAATGACATCACTATGCTTAAGTCAAGATTTAAGGTGTCTGACTGTGGCTGATCAGACCAATATGAGCTCAGAATGCTCTACCACAGGTCAGGCACAAATAGTCCTTGTGACCTTGGGGTGGATACTCCAAGTTTGCCCATCCTGCGTTTCCTTTGAGCTGTTTCAATTCTGCTTTGCTCATAGAGCACACCATGTTCCTGCGCCAATGTCTCCCATGTCACACAATCGGTTCCAAAGTTCTTAAGAGAGACCTTGAGAGTGTCCTTCTATCACTTCTTCTGACCACCATGTGAATACTTGCCATATGTGAGTTCTCCGTAAAACTGTCTTTTTAGCAAATGTACATTTTGCATTCGAACAACGTGGCCAGCCCATTGGAGTTGCGCTCTCTGAAGCAGAGTTTGAATGCTTGGCAGTTTAGTTCCAGTAAGGACCTCAGTGTCTGATTCATTATCCTGCCAGGTGATCTTCACAATCTTCCTAAGACATTCAGTGAAAGCGATTCAGTTTCCTTGGCATGGCACTGGTAGACTGTCCAGGTTTCACAGGCATACAACAATGAGGTCAATACCACGTCTCTGTACACCTTCGATTTGGTAGTCTAATACATCTTCTCTCCCATACGTTTCTTCGGAGCCTCCCAAACACTGAGCTAGCTCTGGCAATGTAGGCATCAACCTCATTATCAATGTGTACATCCCCGGGAAGTTCATTACCTAGGTAAGTGAACTTATCCACAGCACTCAAAACTTCTCCATATGTGTGTTGGAAAGGCAGAGTGGGCTCCTTAGCGCTTAGTTCAACAAGTGCCCTTGAAGAGTTTGGCTTTTGTTTGCGTTGAGTGATTCGGCTATTTCATTGAGTCTTGTTAAGTGCTAAGCCCCAGGCCCAAGATTTGAGTGTCCTTGGTGCCTCCTTGCCTCAGGGGAGGGCTTAGTTTAGACATGAGTTTGAGTGACATATCTGGGACAGAGGGGGCTCTTGGACCACATGGGTTTGAGTCCACCTCTTTGTGGCGATTTTGGGTCACGTGGGTGAGTCGCATGTGTGACTCACCCCTGACCCTGAAAAAGATATAAAAGCCAGGGGTGGGCCTCTTCTTCCTTGGAGCTCTGAGACACAGCAGGAGTGGCGTGTGACTCTGAGCCAGCCTTGTTGAGCCCCCGGCTGAACTCAGATGTTGATGGTTCCTTGGTAACTATGAATTGTATTGGGTCTGTCTGTTTGTAATTTGTTTAAGGGCTCTTGAGACGGTGTTAATGACCAGACTCCGGGAAGCTGTAGCTAAGGAGCCCTCTAGTTTGCAAACCCGGATGCTGAGCCTTCGTTGAAGTCTGGTAACTATGGATTGGGATTTGAATCAGACAAGGTCTGTCTGTTAATGTTTGTAATTTGCTTGTATTTTGCTCTGAAGCTCAGGGTGCTGGCTTTTTCCCCTGAACTAAGTGAATGATATTTGCGTGCTGAATTAAAGTAAGCTTGCCAACCCCTTAACGTTGCTCTCATTAAGGCATATCAAAAGAACCTGGGCTTTCTGGCTGTCCGGCAGCTTTCTGGGTGCTGGCTGTGGGTGGATCTGGACCCCGCCCCTAGAAGCTGCTAGCCAGATTGTGGAAACAATATGCTGTAACTGATGGTTCCATGTATGGATGGTGTGGTGGAGGCTGACAGAGGACCTGTGTTTTCTTGGTGTTATTAGGTCAAAATCAGCACAAGCAACAGAGAAGCAATCCATACTTCATTGCCTCTCAGCTTCAGATGCTGCATTGAGTGCACAACCATCTGCAAACAGAAAATCATGCACCAATGACACGCATCTCAACTACTCAGTGCTGACGGAGCCACATTGTTTAATGATAAGGAACGGATCCTGGAGAGATGGACTGAACATTTCCGTAGTGTTCTCAACAGACCATCATCAATCAATGCTGAAGCTAATGACTGTTTACTTCAGGTTGAAGTCAATCTCTCCCTAGCTGAAGCTCCAACTGAAGAAGAGAATGCCATTAGGCTCCTTTCATGTGGCAAAGCCCCTGGTGCTGATTCTACTTCAGTTGAGATTTACAAGGCAGGCGATCCATTGCTCATACAAAAGCTGACAGAAATTTTCCAGGTTGTATGGCAAGAGAAGACTATCCCCCAGGAGTTTAAGAATGCCTTCATCTCTATAAAGGTAAAGGAACTAGATTGTCCTGTGACAATCACAGAGGGGTCTCTCTGTTAGTCACTGCTGGCAAGATTCTTGCCAGAGTCCTCCTTAATTGGCTGATCCTTCACCTGGAAGATGGTCATCTATCTGAGACCCAGTGTGGATTCAAAAAGGGCCAAGGGACAGTCGCTATGGTGTTTGCTGCCTGACAACTCCAGGAGAAATGCCAGCAGCAGAACAAAGGTCTCTATGTGATGTTTGTAGATCTGACCAAGGTCTTTGATACGGCTAGTCTTGAGAGCTTATGGAAAATTATGTCAAAATTTGGTTGCCTGGAGAAGTTCATCAGCATTGTATGTCAATTTCATGCTTGCCAGGGTTCTAGATAATGGACAATGCTTTCATGCCTTCCCAGTGAAGTGGAGTGAAACAAGGCTCCCATGTTTTTTAGCGTGATGTTTTCAGCCATGTTGTCAAATGCTTTCAATGAGAATGAACATGGCCTCAAGGTCAGCTACCACACTGATGCTAAATTCTTCAACTTGAAAAGGCTATAATTCAAGACCAAAGTGGAAGGAAATAGTCAAATACTATATAAATACTAGTCATTATTTATTGTTGTTGCCATCTTTGGGTTTCCCAACTCCCAATTCTGCCCCTTCCCCTCTTTTTTCTTCCCTTTCTTTTCTCAACTTACTCCCCTCAGGCAGTCATTGCTTTCATATCCTTTCCTTGCAAAATTTTGTATACAGAAAAGGATGGAAATTTATTCTTACTAAAATATATGATTAGTAAAGATTTAGGGTCATTTGTGTTGGCACAGGAATGAAAACTTAAAGCAAGTTCAGATGGTGAGGTTTCAGCCATCAATGAGTAAATAAGGGATATGGCTTTGAGACAGAGAGATTGACCCAAAGTACCTAGAACCTTACAATAATAGTCCTCTACTCCTTCTTTCTAGTTTACTCACCTATAAATAAGCCTCTTATTGTCCATTGGCCACAGGTCATAGGGGGTGCTGCATTCTCATAAGCCCTGATTGACGATGCCTATAGATCTGCTTTCTGAAACACACACACACACACACACACACACACACAAAGTCTTTGCCTTCTTTTAGGCTACTGCCTGCAACTTGATAATTCTCTGCTTATACTTTTTTCCTTTCATTATTTAATTCATTCCTCTGATAAAAAAAAGCCATCTCATGGCATTTGCTATTGCTTATAAAATCCAAACCATGTCCGCAACCTATTTTCCCCAATTTAATTGTCCATTGGTCCTCTATGAAAACTTCCACTCATTTATATGGAGTGATTAGCCAAGTTGGCTGCTTGCTGTCCTGTCTACTGGGCCCCTAAACATTCCTCTCTCTTCTTTTGATAATGCCATTCACACCAACTTCTTTCCATTATTTTCCTAGACTTCAAAGTCAGGTTTGAATTCCACCTTTTCCATAAAGCCGCCTTTTATATATTTATGGATCCACATTCCAAGGTTCCGTCTTGAGCCTCTTAAGGGTATTATTTATATGACTATTTTGGAACTTGTTCTTTTTATTTTATATATTGTTCACCTATATAAAAATGTATTTGTAGTATAGTATATAGTATATAAGACCTATTGCCTCAGATTCTGACTAGGTAAGCCACTTAACCTCTTTCTCAGCCTCATCTGAAAATTATTTCACAGGGGTATCATGGTGATCAAATAAGCGCTTTGCAAACCTTATATTACTATACAAATGTTAGCTCCAGGGCACTGAGATGGTGCAGTGGATAGAGTGCCAGGCATGGAGTCAGGAAGACCTGAGTTCAAATCTGGCCTCAAACATTCACTAGCTGTGTGACCTTGGAGAAGTCACTCAACCCTCTTTGCCTCAATTTCCTCCTCTGTAAAATAAGTTGGAGAAAGAAATGGCAAACCATTCTAGTATCTTTGCCAGGAAGACCCCAAAAGGGGTCACAAAGAGTTGGACTAAAAATGACTAAGTGCGCTATTATCATCTATGATGCCAGGTACTGTTCTATAAGCATTAAACTGGTCCTTAATAAATATTCAGATCATGCGTTGGTTATTATAGAAAGTTATAGGAGTAGAGGGCTTGTTCTGGACCGGTGGGAAGGTAATAAGAAATATAAAAAAACTAGAGTTTGTAAGAAAATGGCAAAAAAAGAAAACTGGGAAGGGAAGAATGACTCTTTAGATTCTTTGTCACATTAATAGTTTATTGTGTCTTAAGAAGTAAATATTAACTTGTAGTCATTCAGGACAAAAAAAAACAATAAAAACTTTGATAGTAGGTAGCATCAGTTGGCATCTCCCTGAGAACATATACCACAAACCCTCCAAGTCCTTAATGGATTACCATGTAAGAAACATCTTAAGAAAACAACCATCTAAAAGTCATGTAAAATCCATATTAATTAAAGAGTAAAAATATTGCAGTGGTGTACCGAAGGAACATTTCACTTTATCTGCAGAACAAAGAATGCTAGTCTTGGAGTCAAGAAAACATGAGTTTGAATCCTGCCTAACATAATTAGCTGTATGAACCTGGGTAAGTTATTTAACCTATTTCCTCATCTGTAAAATGGGTATAACAGCACCTACTTCAAAGGGTGAGGTATGAAATAACACATGGATAGTGCTTTGCAAACCTTAAAGTGCTATCTAATTGCTAGTTACTTTTATCCATAAACAAAAGTCAAACTCTGGATCTCTCTGCTCTTATTTATTTTATAACTCATTTATGATATAACTTTGCTTTATGCATCATAACAGTATCATAAATATTATAGGGTGCTGACTTCAGATATGGCTAAAATCAATTGCTATGAATAAAAATATGCCTAAATTTGAAATTCCCGTTGGAAGAGCTGTATTTTTATTTGTCTGGGGAAAGAAGATAACCACACACAGTATGTTCAGTAGTTCTGTTTCACAGCCCTCTCCCCTTAACCTTTCTATCACACATCTCAGCTCTCCAACCTTTACTGTATGTAACTGTTCTCTTACTTATGGATCTTAGAATTGTAAATCCAGAACTGGGAGCTTAGGGGTACATTTTGTCTAATTTTCTCATTTTACAGATGAGAAAGGTGAGGCCCAGAGAGAATAAGTCATGGAGAGAGTAAATTGGCAGAGCTGGGATTTAAAATTAGGGCATATGATTATAAATTGTGCATTCTCTCCACTGTACTACATTGCTTCCCATCTGGTCCTCTGTTTTCTCATCTGAAAAATGATAGATTTGGACTAGTGACACCTGAGATTCCCTCCAGCTTTAAATCCATGATGCTGTGCTCTCTTCTCCCATTAAGACTATAAGTAACCTAAAACAGTCTTTATCTTTCCCACAGAACCAAACACAGTCCTGTGTATCTAGAAGGTGCTTCATAAATACTTATGGAATTTAATTATTACAGTTTAACTTTTTCAGTTCAATAACAAGTGATTTATTCAATTGCATCCCTACAGTAGGAGAAAATGGAAACACTTCCAACCTAGAAAATATTATCTTTTCATCTTCATCATGAGTATTATCTCCTTTCTGAAAAGAAATTCTGTACTTAAGCAAATTGTTTTGGGGAAATGCACTTTCTAGGTGGGTTTATTAAGATGTTTGTTGGAAGTACCTGTTGTAGGAAAAAATGTATCTATCCATCCATCTATCTATCTATCTACCTTTAAACTAGGCCTGGGATTTCATAAGAAGCTCCATCTCCCAATGAAAACAGGCACTGATTGCAACTTATAATCTTAGAGAGTTGTCAGACATCATTAAGTGGTTTGCCATAGGTCACAGTGAGTATCTCTTGAACTTTTCAAACCATGAATTTGAACATATATTTTATAAATGTGTACAAGTGCCAACTACGATCTGCATCAATCTCTTGGCATACCTCAGTCTAAAGGTCAGTCTTGGGCTCTTAAGTAGTACATACACAAGTGTAATTTAAATATGCCATACAGACATTAGGGCTAGGAGAGGTTGTCATTTTCCCACACAAGGGGATCATGTGTAACAAGCAGATTTTCAAAATAATCTTAAGGTTCTTTTACACAATTCAATAACATAGGTGAAATGGGACATCTCACTTGATGACACTACTTTGTTATTAATAGTTTCCTTAACTTACTTTAGGTGATATTCTCTTCCCCAAGTTATGCTGCAACACAGGAATACAGAATTTCAGGTAAGATTGACTTTGGCTGACCTTCAGCTCTCTTTGAGTCAAGTCCTGAGGGAAACCTCTGGCAGTAAGGGTAAAGATAAAACCTAACACATACGAGACAGGATCAAACATCTATATAACCCTCCACATTTCAACAGCAAGAGCTGATAAAATTCTAAATACCACTTAGTGTAAACAGAATTTTAAGAAAATCTCCAAATTCAAACGAGGATAAGTCAGTCTATTTAAAAGATAACAAATTGGTTAATGGAAGTTGTCAAGTTCTTTAAAATCTACATGGAAGGGACAACCTGCATAAATACCCCAATGGTATAAGGACATCATTGCTATCCACCCAATTTTAAATGTTTTTCTGAAAGTACAATTTTATTTTCATTTAGTGGGCAAGTCCTAGTAGCTACTTCCATTCTTCCAAGTAGCCAGCTTTGCAATCCACTCAAAGAGTCTGCTTGTATGCATTCTACCAACATGCTCCTAAGCTCAACAGCTCCTTTCTTATTTCCTTTAAAAATGTTAACCCCATTGGCATAACCAGCAGATGAAACTTTTAGGTACACCTTTCATACCTATCCTCCTTCTGGTGAATGTTTTCTCAGAACCATGAGTATCAACATTCCTGTTTTGGCTTTTGATTTTAGAGCAGCTGTATCTGTGGAAACCCGATCCTCTTCCCTTGTTTTCACAGCACCTTTTTCTTTAAAGGTGTATTATTCTTCTTTGAGATACCGTCACAGTGCCCTTAATAATTATTGCATTTGCCCCTGGCTCATTCATCACATATTTAACTTCTCTTTTAATGGAAATTGTCCTACTGGCTTTTCAGCTTAACATTTTGATCATTACTGTAACGAGGTTTGTTTAAAACCATTATGAGGATAGCCAATAAAGCTAATGCTGCTCCTAAACCTGGGGGACCACAGGGACTGAACTCTTGGACAACTCCTGAGAGGAGAGGGGCAATGATACGACCCACAGCTGTCACGGATTGGCCCAGGCCTATAAGAGTTCCGCTAGCCTGAGTCCCACCCACAGTTAGCTGAAGATCTGTGATGCAGATCCTGCCTATAGCAGTAGAAAAGGATAAAAAAGTGGAGCAGAAAATGACCACCCATATGCTGAGCGCTGTGGAGTAAAGCAGCAATAGCACACAGGTGAAGGTACTTGAGTGTAACAGAATGGTATAGGTGTTATATTTATAGAGTCTCATTACTGGTCCTAGAACAAAACCCGCCAACACTCCTAGGGCACTACTGTAGCTGATAATATACCCAGTCAGCCTGGGTTTCATCCCAAAGCGCTCCTCGATTGCCAGAACAAAGTTACTGTGGTACAGCATGACAGCCAGAGACATCAGGAAGCGCACTGAAAAGATGTCCCACATTTCAGAAAATATCACATTCTTAATATCTCTTAACACAGACATAATTTGAATCCACAGCGGCCAAATCATTGCCTGAGGTGTGATGGCACCATTAGTTGCTGGAGTCGCCTGCAACTTGTTTTTTGTCTTTTTCAGGAGTTCTGAAGGAGGTCTGTTGCTGGTTTGCAGGCTATTTTTCCTCCTACTCAAGTTTGTGTCCTTCCATAGAAATATCCAGACAAGACCTGTTAATACAAGGCAAGAACATGAGTGTACTTTTGTCCTCAGATGCTAAAAAGCTACATCTCTAACAATGGTCGAGGTAACTTCTACAGACCCTTCCTTCTACTCTCTGTCTGAGTCTATGTCAAGAACCCCCAGTTGATCTTCTTGCTTCAACCCATTTCCTACACAGCTGCTAGAAATGATCTCAGCTGAGGTTCAGGGAGTATAAGTAATTTACAAGGATCTAATGAGCATCAGAGGCAGAATTTAAACTCAGGCCTTCCTTAGCCTAACTCAGCACTATATTCACTATTCCACTGAAATAATTAAAGAATGCATTTGGCTTATTATTTACATTATTGCTTCTGTAATCATTATTTACTATTAATAATAATAATAAGAGGAGAGTGTTGGACTAAAAAAAAACGATCTCCTCAAACAAAATGTTGACCATTCATCCCCCTGCTTGAGAACTTTCAAATGGCCTCTTATTTTTCATTATCACAAATCTAAATTGTGCTTCCTGTTCAAGGCTTTTCATTAACTTATTTCACTTCTCTTCAGCTCCCCTCTACTCCCAACAAACTACTTTCTTTGCCTCTTCAATTCAACAAGCTACTCCATGCTGACTCTGGTTGGTTATACATTCCATTCCTATCACCTGAACTTAACCTATCCCCTGATCTTCAGCCATTACTGTTCACATATTGCACCTCCTTCAAAAACCCAACCCACCACAAACCTACTCTGCCAATTTTTCCTTGACTAATCTGACTTGACAACTTAAAATGTAGTTCTTAACTATATTGCTTTGCCTTTGCAGGGATTTGGTATTGCTTTATATTATTCTCATATATTTGCACACATGTATGTTGTAGCTATATTCCAGTAGTATGTTCCAGCTATATCATAAGCTGTAAGGATATCTATTTTTAACATTTCTCCATTGTGCTCTGCACACAGTAGGTGTGAAATAAAATGTATGAATTTTTAACAGTTTGGGAAAGGCATTAGGATCCAAAGTCATGTGGCATCAGTATAGGAAATAGGCTACAGCTTAAACATTTATTGCATAATTCCAACAGAAAACTCACCCTATAAGAAAGTGGTAAGAGGCCCTCTTGAGTTTTTCCACTTATTTATATTTAAAGGGGTTCTCCAAGACTTTCATGGAATGAAGATTTCAGGAGGAATATGAAGGAACTCAGCATGATCATTGATGGACTAAAAGGAAAAGATCATTCCAGGCACTTGGACCATGGAAAAAGACATAGGCATAGATATGAAGGACAGGAAAAAAAAAACCTAAATAGGATACTCAAGCAATAAGGCTGATTACGGCAAAGGATATAGTTAGTAGACTACAAGAAGTGGATGATAGTATAGCTGTGGTAGTTGGGTCAGAGAGTTGTAGCATTTTACATAAGAGAGTAACAGTAATATGCTTTACTAGCCAGGCAAAAGACATACAGAAGAACTTAGTTTGGAATAAGATAAAATGCATGGCATAAAATTTAATGAAAAAAATAAAAGTAAGGTCCCCAAATCACCTTTTTTATCAACTGCTCTGATGCTACTCCTTCCCTGTATCATGAATATGTGACGTCCTGTGTGAGATATATGACATCTTATAAATGAGAAAATACACTGAGAATCCATAAACAAGGCATATGCTTGAAGCCATTTTTCTGGACATGGTGATGGATTTGTCCTGATGCCTTTACATGCTTTCTGGGTTTCCTATGTGCCATGCATTTGTAGGGGAGCTGATAGAGCTTAAAGGTAAAGTTTCTAACTATGAACCACACAACAAAGCTAGCTGGTCCATGCAGGGATCAAACTCATGATCTTGGCTTCGTGAGAGCTAAAAATTCTCACAATGTATAGTGGACCAACATTAATTGCAAATAAATTGACTTATATTGTGGTCAAATCACAACTTACCAGCATTCAGAATGAAGATAGAGAAACAGACGAAGGATGTTATATAAAATCCACCTTCTAACTCAGTAAGATATCCACCGACCATAGGACCCAAGATAAAACCCACACTCGATGCTGTATTAAATTTCCCTAATACCAGTGGGCGCTCTCTCTCTAAAACCAGATCCGAAAGAAGAGCTCTTGAGATTGAGACCGTGTGCTTGAATATACCTACAGGTTGAGAAGAATGGTTTAGTACGTTCCCCAAAATGAAAGCATTTCATTTCCTGTCCTGCATTTAATCTAAATTACCACAAAATATTCGACTTTCAAATAGCAAACATATATATATGGTTAAGAATTTCTGGCTAGGTTTCATTTCTATGAACACAATATCTGTATTCAATTAGAAAAAAATGAAATATTCATGAAAAAGGATAGAAAAACCTTCTTCTACCATATGAGTGAAGTATGCTAATTTAACAATACATAATAAAATACAGGTGCGCTTTTAACACTAACGTTTACCAGAACAATTTCTGGCAAGCCTTTAAAGCATTTGGAATGTACAGATTTAAAAACTACAATGAACTTTGGCTGAAAAGTTCTTTACATGGAAAAGGCAAGGCTATGTAAGATTTGCAGCTTCCGCTTCAAAAGAGAACGTGGTTTCTGGAAGGGCCTTTGGTAATTCTAGCTGCCCTGCCTTGGCCCTAACTAGGACTGGAGTGAACCCACAATCCTCTTTATCTCCCACACTGCTGAAATCAATTCCCTGAATGTTCTGGTGGGTGCAGTGTTACTCGCTCCTTGTCAAGATGGAAAAGGTACTCAACAGATTTGGAAATAAATGACCTGGGTCTGAAACTGGATTCTGCTGCTTACTACTTATGTTACACTTCAGTAACTGCTTATCTCTGTGCAGTTTCCCTCTTTCATCTACCTTTCAGCTTTCCTCATCTGTAAAATGAGAGTCTTGGCCCTCTAAGGTCCTGTACCGTTTTAAATCCCATGTTCCATGGGTAGTTTCTGCTCCTGACATGAAATAGGAAAAGGACCTTTGAAGAAAACAATTTGTGGTCTTTGCTCAGACCCTCTCCTTCTCTTGAGTTCTGACCACTGGTATTGCCTTGGGCTCACAGCTCTAGAGCAGGAAGGCACCTCAGGGGCCATCTAATCCAATTCCATTATTTTATCTTTGAGGAAACTGAGGCCCAGGAAAGTTCAGGGACTTGTACCAAGGCCACAGAGCTAGCAAATGGCAGAAGTGGGATTTGAACCCGGATCCTCAAATGCAGAGCCAGTGTCCTTTCCCCATACCACCCTGCCTCCATAAAAGTTCATGACCTCCTGCGTTGACTTCTTGCCTTTTGCCCCATCCCACAAAAAGTGAAAAACTGAAGACTCAGACCCGTCTGAATTCCCTACCCTGTGCCAGGCCTGTCCTGACCTCAGGTAATGATGGTGCCCACAATCCTTCCTGGTGCTCCTGATCTTGAGGCACCAACTGATACCTGTGCCACAATATTTGTTTCAAACACATTATTTATGTGAGAAAAGCAAATGGCATTGGAGATGGGGGGGCTGGCAACTTCAACTGCACCTACTAATTTTCTACTTAAAGGGAGGGACTTATTTGAGATTTTGAAAACTTAAAAAAAACTTTTAAAAAGAAAAGTAAAACACATTATTCTTGCATCTGTCTATATGCTAGTCTACCATACTCAACTGTTGTTGGCATGGAGATAGATTACCTAAAATGTAAAGAATAATTACATAACTCAAGATTATTCTCTGCATATGGTAGGAGTTCAATGAAAACTGGCGACTGATTGAGATATGGTACCACTAACTGATACACAGACAGAAAAGCTGTAGACTATCTGTATATAAACTTAAATTCAGTGCTCAGTATGTAATTATATCCATAGATGCTTAATGAAGATCAAAAAATTGTGGCATTCACTTCTTACTACAGAATCGATGTAGTTAAAAGATGAGGTCTGACCATGTCACATACCTGCTCAAGAAATTTCAATGATTCCTTATTATTTCTTGGCAAAAACAGAGCCCTCTGTTTGGTTCGTAAAGCCCAAATTGAACTACTACTCTGCCTCCCTAACTGCCCCCAAACCCTAAGCCTATCCAGGGCACCACTATTCTTTCAGTCACCCAGCTTGCCACCTAGCTGTCATACTCAACTTGTCCCTCTCTTTCATCTGCCATATCCCATCTGTCTCCCAAATCCTCTTGATTTTGCCTTCCTGACACCTCTAATTAAACGTACCCTTCTGCCCTCTGACTCTGCCACCACCCTAGTGTAGGCCCTCCTTACCTGATAGACACCTGAACTACTACAATAGCCTGTTGGGTCATCTCCCTGCCTGAAGTCACTCCCCACCCTACTCCACTCTTTACTCTTCTGCCAAAGTGATTTAGCAAAGTGGCAGTAAAACAAACACTGGTCACATCACCTCCCTACTCAATAAAATCAATAAGTGTTTTAGGGTCGAGTATAAAATGCTCTAGGCTTTTAAAGTCCTTCACAACCTGACCCCAAATATTTCGGTCTTCTCTTGACACTGGTCTCCTTGCTGTTCCTTGTACACATTACATCTCCTAACTCCATGCATTTTCCTTGGCTGTCCCACATGCATAGAATGCTTTTCCTCTTCCTCTCTGCCTGCTGTCTTACTTGCTATTCCTTCAACACTTGGCCTAAATCCCTATTAACTACTACATTCTTTTTCTGAGATAACCTCCAGTGTACCCTGTATAAATCCTATATGTACACTGTTTGCAAGTGGTATACTCCATTAGAACGTGAGCTAATTAAGGCGGGGGCTGTTTTTATCTTTCTTTATATTCCCAGCTACAAGATGCAATACTAAAATTATCTTTCCAGACCAACTGCATATTAATCCCTCTTCTTTCCAGACAAATGGGCCTCTTTTCTGTTCCCTGAATACAACATTCCATGTCCTGCCTTCTATGTCTATGAATAGACTGTCCCCATGCCCAGAATATTCTCCCTCTTACCTCAGTCTCAATCCCTTTATCTGCTCAGCTCATGTGCCTCCTATAAAAGGTCTTTCCTGATTCCCTTAGTTAATAGTGCCCCCCATCCATTCTCACAAGGGGCAGCTAGGTGGTGCAGTGGATAGAGTGCCAGGCCTAGGTCCAGAATGACTCTTCTTCCTGAGTTCAAATCTGGCCTCAGACACTTATCAGCTGAGTGACCCTGGGAAAGTCATTTTACCCTGTTTACCTCAGTTTTCTCATCTGTAAAATTAGCTGGAGGAAGAAGCCACTCTCTTTGCCAAGAAAACCCCAAATGGGGTCATGAAGAGTCAGCCTCAACTGAAAAACTCTAAAACAACAGTAACAACCATTCCCACAAATAATCTTGTAATTTATATTTATCTGTGTATATATTGTTTTCTCCCCCATACTCTCCTCACCCCCTGCTCATGCAAAGAATTTCAGTTTTTTGAAGACAGGGACTGTTTTTTTTTCTTTGCAGTCCTAGTTACTAAACCAGTGTCTAGAATATCAGCAGGATTTAAAGAATGCTTGCTGAATTAAACCAAATTGAATTAAAAAGATGAATTCCTCCTGGATCTGGAAGAGCTGGGCTATAGAAGGAAACATATGTAAGCAAACCAGAGGTGACATCACTTTCCTTGTGTTGTCTGTATGTGGTAGAGTGGTGGGAGGGAAGGGATAAGTAGCATATATTTAAAATCCAAGACCAGAAGTAAAACTTTGCAAAGGAATTCCCTACCACAATATTTGGGAGTGCTCTTGTCATGCACTCTATTTCCATGGGATGCCAAGCACTGCAGGAGTAGCTTGGATATTAAAGGACATTTATCTAGGGTACCAATCTAGGTACCAATACAGTACCACGATATTACCTCTATTCATAATACATTGATTTCACATTTATAAATGAAATCATGAACAAAAAAGGAATATCCTCTAGGGCAATTTGAGGTAGGAACTTAGTCCCTGGTTTCTGTTGCACTTCTATTTACTTGTAGTAATATCAAAAATTTCTTACAGAATTATGGGAAATGTTTCTTATAAATTATTATAAACTTAATCAGTATGCAGAAATTATGGATACATGAAAAAAAAGAAATTAACTCAGTTTGCTTATCCCCTATTATCATACCTCCTCCATCCTCATATCCCAACACACACAAAGTTTTCTTAAGCAAGTGAGGTTTCAAGATAAAGACAAAAATATATTTATGGAAAGTGAAAATAGAGTTTTGGCATAATATATTTTATTGACCATTGTAATAGAATGCTGTGCTAAAACTGTTTATTGAGCTACACTCGTTCTTTAATGGTGAAACTGAAACCTGATGATTTAAAAGAAATGTAATTTTATGCTCCATTTAATCCAGGTTGCAACCAGTTTTCCAAATATAGTAAAAAAGGAAACCCTGAATTTGAGAGAGTTAAAATTTATCTTGGAGAAATGAAATTTAAAAAAAAAGGCATCCTCACTAGAATTAGCCACCCTCAGGCAAAGTTTGGTCTAAGACAGGGGTGATAAACATTTGTGTGTTTGTGTCATGGACCCCTTTTTCCAGTCTGGTAATGCCTATGGATCCCTTCTTAGAATAAAGTTTTTAATGCATAAAATGGAATATATAGGATTATAAAAAAAACCAAGTATATTGAAATGTAATTATCAAAATATTTTTTAAAAGTTCACAGATCCCAAGTTAGGAACCTCTGGTTTAAGAGATTAAAAGGAACTAAGTACTGACATGGAAAATTAATCTTTGGTTCTCTATATCCATTTTCAACAACAGAAACTAATAATAGTTAAGTTTAAAGAGGCTTAAAGCTGAAGACGAGCCATACCAGTGGACCTATACTTGAAGCTCCATGGCTCAGCTAGGAACCTAGAAACTCCTGAAGAAGTGGGTTATCTTCTACAGATGCCTGGGACAGAGTTGCACATACCAGATGTTGAGCCAATACAGGTTCACTTAAATCCTAGGCAACAGCACCAGGAGACAGATAGGTATGATGCGGTAATCCGAGACTTAATTGGCTCTCTTCCAACAGAAGTATGTGGCTTATGAGGCAAAAAGGCAGAAACAAAGACGAGAGCAGGGAAGATTAGGCCCTATGGGGATACAAACAATACGGACAGAAGAAAACTCTAAGCAGCACCATCTAGAGGAGGAGGGGGGGAGAGACAATACGCAATATACAAGAAACTCACCAACAGGAATTCTAGCGATGGCAACTAACAGGAGACTGGTGGATATGCCCAGGAGGAAATAACCTAGAGCACTGAGCAGAATACACACCAGTAACGAATACTGTCTTCCTGCTACATCACTCCAATAGCCCTGTAAGAGGTTTGAAAACTTTAAATATACACATATGTTACATAAATATACCACGTATATGTTTTTATGAGCATTTATTAACTATCTCCCCACTCCCAGACCCCAGCATATAATTAAAATGAAAAAGCAACCAATCCCCTTTCCCCCCACAAAAAAAACAAATAAAAACACCTCATAACAAATATACATAGTCCTACCTAACAAATTCCTACACTGGCCATATCTAAAAATTTGTCTTTCTATATCTTAAGTTCATCACCTCTCTTGCAAGAGGTGGGTGATGTGATTAATCTTCAGTCTTCTGGATTTATGATTTATCCTTGCATTAATCAGAGTTTCAAAGTTGTTTTTCTCTGTTGTTGTCATTGTATAAATTGTTCTCTTCTTGATCACTCTGCATCAGTTGATGAGGTATTTCCAGTGTCCTCTGATGTCATCCATTTTGTCAATTCTTACAATTCACAAAATAATATCCCATAGCATTCATATAACATTATTTAGTTAGCCATTCCCCAATATGTGGCCAAATCCTTAGCTTCTCTTAGTTTGGGGCCACTATGAAATGAGCTGCTGTACAAATTTTTGTATATACAGGTCCTTTTTCCTTTTTATTTGATCTTTTCGGGATATAGGCTTAATGGCATGGATGGGTCAAAGGGTATGGATAGTTTAGTAACTTTGGAAGCATAGTTCCAAATTGCTTTTCGGAATGGCTGAACCAATTCACAACTCCACTAACAATGCACAAGTGTGAGGCATGTAAACTTTACCCGATATAAATAAATGATCATTTAGACATATTTTGCCCCTGGAAATTGTGTTGGTAGTGCTCTTTCTGTATAAAGAAGCACATATCTTTTGTGGAGATTTGTCTTTCTGTATAAAGAAGCACATGTCTTTTGTGGTTGGGTGATCTAAGGGAAAGCTTAGAAAAACTTAGACTCAAGATTCTAAGACTTTCGATAAATCTGTGGGAAAAACTTAATGTTCCCTATACCATGGCTTCTATATCAGTATTTAATTTTTATAAAATGGGCAGAAACAATTATTACTAGGAAAAAGTGAGAGAAATATCCAAAAAGGATCTTACAGATAAAAACAGTAATATAAAAAGTTGTGACTGAATGATTCATGAGGCCTGCTCCAGTGGGTGCATAGGCACATGCCACCTAACATCACTAACCAGCAGTTAGTTAATGCCTTAGGAAAAGATGATAACTTCCTGGTAGAGACAATGGGGCCTAATGGAAAGAACGCTGGATTTGGAGTTAGAGGACATTAAAAATCAAGCTCTGCCACTCACAAGCTGTGTGACATTAAGCAAATCACTTCACTCCTGTGGGCATCAGGTTCCTTAAACATAAAATGAAGGCATTAGACTAGATGAATTTTGAAGTCACTTTCAGCTTGAAATCTTACGATGTTCGGGAGAAAGTTGCAAGTTAGGTGCTGTCTCACAGAAGTGTGTGTAACCTGGCTGAAGGGAGAGCTGTCTGGTCAGGGAATGTTAGGCAGGTGGGGATGGACAGGAATCAGCTGATCTGCTAAAGGATCGAGAAACTTCTGAATGCCTTTTTTAAAAGTTAATTGGGAATTTGATAAACACGTCAATGACGTTATTGTGAAAAGATGTGAGTCAGGGCAAATATCTTCAGGGTATGCCTGTGTTACAATAAATAAACAACTTCCTTCCTGAAAACAGTTATTTCCAACTACTAATTTGATATGGTTAGGAAGTTACTAACCTAAATTTTATAATATTGTCTTTGTACTTTCATTCAAAGGATATACATTATTAATATAATAGTTAAGACCTGAATTCAAGTTCCCCCCATGACACATAGGTGTGTAACAACGGGCACATCCTTTAACCTCTCAGTAACCCAGACATCTAAGATTATGAATTTCAGAGAAGTCATTAGATATCTGCCCTGGTCCAGGGAGTTACCTCAAGGGGAACTCCAAAACTAATTAAATTAAAAGCCTGGATCTTACCCCCACCCCACACCAAACAAAGTAAAAATAACATGTATATTTTTACCTTTTTTAAAAAAAATAGGCTTTTCAGAAATAAAATATTGTTCTGGAAATTTCCATTAATCAATATCCTTTAAGTTAATTATTGGTTTAAAAATTAAATTGGTAACTTCTATGAACAAGGTATTCGTAAAGAAAAACACTGACTAATTAGAGACAACTCTGTAGTAGTACGAAGAACACTGGATTTTAAATCAAGACTTTGATTCAAGTCCTAGTCATCACCTTTACTAGCTGTGTAGCCTTGGGTAAGTCATTAAACTTCTCTGGCCTTCAGTTTCTCCAAGCTGACCTTAAAGTTTCTCAAGTTTCAGCAGTTATGATTCTAAATACAATTATTTAAAATGAAGTCATAGGCCAATTAAACAAAAAGTTAAATTTGGAGAAAAAAAAAGAAGGGGGCAGATTTAAGAGGATTTGTTATTGTTGTTCAGCTGTGTCCGACTTTTCATGATCCCATGTAGGGTTTTCTTGGCAAAGGTACTACGGTAGTTTGCCATTTCCTTCTCCAGATCATTTGACAGATCAGGAAACTGAGGTAAACAGGGTTACGTGATTGCCCAGGGTCACACAGCTAGTAAGTCAGATTTGACTTACTGAGGTCAGATTTGAACTCTGGAAGCTGAGTCTTCCTAGTTCTAGGCCCAGCACTCTTATCTCCTGTGCCACCTTGTTGCCCACTTACACTAAACTATAGTTCAAATTCTTGTCTCACATGAAAGTGAAATATTACATGGAATCCTTGAAGGGAGAGCATTATTCTTCTATTATAAACTTGACACTTTAGTCTATATACCTGTTTTCAGAACACTGAAGAACTCCTTAATCAAATGAATTCTTATATGAATACACTTCATTTAAATTCTATAAGCTGTAGAAATTCACATTTATTCACCAGTAAAATTAAATTAGAGGTTACCAAATTTGTTTTATAAAAGGAGTAATAAGGATTCTTTCAATACCAAACTTTCTTGGTATCTTTAAAATATGATTAGATTTTAAAAACTGATTTACACTTATTATTTTAGGAACAAATCTATTGCTTATCGCTGTTCAATAAACATTTGTCTATCAGACTGACCACTTTAATTGAATTCAATGGTCATGCAACTGGTAAGAATATCTTTCTTACTGAAAATGGTCAACCATTTGATTAAACTGACTGGTTATTTGGGCATGTGGGCAGAGTTCAAAAGAATAAGTATGCCTAAAAAGTGGTTCTCACACAGAACTTTGTATCAGAAAACGCTCCTATGAAGTAGATGGGGAAATAGTAACTCTATGTATTTAAAAAATACTTGCTTTCAAATCCTCAAAAGTAAGGTTTGTGATTTAAATGAGAAAGTGATGTTAAATGATTAAAATGAGAAAGTCTTGTCTTTAGACCATGTTCTACATCCAAATGTTTAGAAATTCACCTAGACTTTCTTTATGGAGACACTGTCCTGCTTTCAGAAAAAATAATACCCATTGCTACTGTCTTAGGATATAGGAGTTTAAGATCCCATTAGAGGCAGACATGCTTATTTCATTATTTTACCACATCAGCTGAATTGTCAAAAGAAGAACTCAGAATGTGCTTCATGCATGAATATTTTAAAAGACCTAAGATTTCATTCCCATTCCCATTCTTCCAACGATGCAGAATGTCTTTTTAGATGATCTTTATCAGTTTCACCTGGTGGCCAATCCTCTGGTAGTGTGTCTTTCTGAATTTAGCAAGGCTGGTCCTCAGCTCACTGATACAAAGTCTGTCACAGGCCATTACCCAAAGCTTTTCCAGCTTGGTATGACCTGACAGAGCTTTTGGGCTCTGCTGGGATAGCCTTCAACAGTCTCCATCATCAAATTTATTTGCTACAGTTGTAAAATTATAATAGAAACCCAAAGGTCACCTCTATGCTATAATGAGACAGAAAAGAAAGGCTTTAGCTATGTATATTTTAGGCACATCTAATTTTTTTTTTCAAATTAATCTAAATTTCCTTTTTTTAATACTAATCCTTACCCTTTCTCCAAGTCCTAAGGAAAAGTCAGGTTACAAATTACATTTCTCTGTAGGTTGACTATCAAAATTATTTTTTTAAATCTTTCACTTTCCTTTTACATGTTCATTATTTCCCTTGATAGACAGTTTCTGTCCATTTCCCCAGTTTATCAAAAACTTAATCAGGGATGTTAAAATGCAAATCTCTAGTGGAAAAGGTGAACATATCTAAAGCAGGTTGGAGTGTTAATTTCTGACATAATGAAGATAGCTAGGGGTTATGAGACCAGGCAATTTGAAAAGTATCCTTCTAATTATGTGTCCAGTATGCTAACCATGAACACTAATGTTTCCATGGGACTTGAAGATCATAAAACACACTTGAATGGATTGGGGTGTGAGGTCAAAGGAGAAAGAAAGACAGATCCAGCTCTGCTCAAACTGTTCCTTTAACTGTCAACACTGATAATGGTCAATAAAAATCTGGGATACCATATCTTCAGTGAACTGATTTATGAGCAAAGGTTCTTTACTACAGTTATATAATAGAGTCGATCAATCAACCAACAAGCATTTATTAAGTGCACACTGTGTGCTAGGTACCGTGCTAGGGAAACAAAAGTAAAAATGAAGTCATCTCTACCCTCAAGGAGTTTAAATTAGATTGTTGTTGAGTTGTTTTTCAGTTGTGCCTGCCTCTTTGTGACTGCATTTGGGATTTTCTTGGTAAAGATGCCGGAGTGGTTTGCCATTTCCTTCTCCAGCACATTTTACAGGTGAGGAAGTGAGGCAAACAGAGTTAAATGAGTTGCCCAGGATCACACAGCTAGCAAATGTCTGAGGCCAGATTTGAACTCAGGAAAATGAGTCTTCCTGGCTCTAGGCCTGGCACTCTATCCACTGTGCCACCTAGCTGCCCCATAAATTATATTAGGGGAGATAAAACAAGTGTGTGTGTATGTGTATATATGTTCATGTGTATCTAGCTATCTAGATTGCCATATAGAGATAGAAATACAGAGATATAGACATAACTTAAATAAATAAGTGGCTTTAAATATTGAACAGAATAGCTTTTGAGCCACTAGAATAGAAACCTGCATATACATATATGTATACATAATATACATATTCATAAATACATATACATGCCTATAAATGTATATGGATACATATACACTACACACTGCACGAATATCACAGAAGTCTGGTTGATATGTCAGCCATCATGAGCAAGATTTTGACTCTTAAGATATAGTTCAGAGTACTTAATTTTAGCATGAGTCCTAATATTTCAGGAAGATTTGATGACTTATTAATTTAGATTTTTAAAAAGAACAGTAATGATTTATATTACACATTAAACTAGTTACCCATGTCTTTTTTATGAACATGATTTTTTTTAAAGTTTCATAAACAGTCATCATTGCTTACTGTAGTAATGGACAACTGGCCTCAACTCATCAACAGGTACACGAATATGTTTCAAAAGATGCAATGGTAAAAATGAAGGTAAACTTACCACTAGTGTGCTAGAAAAGAGCTGTAGAACACCATAGAGGGACCCTGAAATAAAATACAGCAACAGTATAAATCAAGGAGGCCCAGACTCATTATAGAGTTGATTTAACCAATGACAGAGATCAACAGGAAGTGTACCAACAAAAAGGGTATGATTATAATTTAGAAGAAGCAGAAGGGGGTGGGGGCTCAGACTAAAAGAATGGTGCAATCATGATGCTTGAACAGTGAGATGGAAAAATTCTGAAGGAAGGAGTTGAAAGAATGCAGCAAAGAGGAAAAATTCCTGAATTTGAAAGAGGCTTTTTAGCATGTTGGGCAATATGAAAACTTTGCTACATGTAATTATTTTAGAGTTGCTGGGCTTTGTATAAAAATCCCTACCTGAGTGATCAACTTGAGCAAAAGGGTTTTTTTACAGCCATTTTATTCCTCATTGTGAATTCAAATCATGGCAATGTATGAGGTTTGAAAAAATTAAAAAAAAAAAATTCTGTACTGTCACAGTAGCCATTACTGACGCCAAAAGCCTCTTATTCCTACCTGCAGGTCCTTAGTAATATTATTGCTATATTAACCTATTTTGTGATTCTGAAATGAATAACCTCTGTATGTTTTTTTTGCTTTGGGGGACATAGGGTAAGGGTGTGGGTCTGTATTCTCCTTACATCTAGAGGTTTTCCTCTTCCAGCTTAACATCCCCTCATTAATAGTGAGTTATCCCTGGGCTGGTTAGATAAGGCCAGCTGGACATTTCCAACACTTAGCAACAAAGTGAGGACCTGAGTGCCAATAGAGATCTGTCAAGGGAAGAGCTAAGAAAGACTTTCTGGTTGGGATAAACCTGATAGATACTTGGTAACAAGGAGATACTTAAAACATATTGAGGAAATGGAAAACCAGATCTGACATACTTTAATCATTTTCCACCCTTCCACCCCATTACTATAATCCTATCACTCAATGTGCATATTTCTGAGGATAACATCTATATCTTGTCTCTTACATTAGACTGTAAAGCCCTATGGCATCTACTCTTTAAATCTATTTTGAGCATCATGGGCCACTAGAAGTCATAGATACATACCTCTCCTCTTCACTACGGCCAAACCCTCTCTCTATGCCTTTGGTTCTATTCTCTCTAGTCTCCTATACAAGGCTGCTTCAGCAGACTTTCCCTCTCTCTCTCTTTCATCTTCAACCACTCCCACTCCACTGCTCTTTCCCAAGTGTTTGCAAATAAGCTCAATTCTTCACATTAAAAAAAAATCTTATTCGTATACTCCATGACTATCCCACCTTTCCCCAAGCTTTCACTGTTTACATCTGCAGCCTTCGCTTCTTTACCATTAGTTCTCATTCCCTGAAATTTGGTTTCTGCATCCAAATGATCTACTGATACTGCTCTTTAAGATGACCTCTCAATTGCCAGATTTGCCAAAGTGGTAAACTGGTATACATTCTTTTTGACCCACCCCATCCTCAGTATTTAATACTATTGACCACCCTCTCTAACTGGATCCTTCACACTTTGGATTCAGAGATTCTCTTGGTTCTCCTACCCCTCTTGCACAGGTCCTCTTGACATCTTTTATTTTAATCCCAATAAATTATCTCTGAACCCTCTGAGTTGGCAGCTAGATTAAAATATACCTTTATACTAAGTCTCAACAATTCTACCGGAACCTTACATTTCCACATTTATTTCAGTTTCTACTTCCAGAGTCTGATTACCATCTACATGCAACAGCTTTTCAACAGGGTTTTCTGCTTCTATTTTTCTCCTCTTTCTTCATACTTCTGCCACAGTCGTCACCATTGTCATCACCATCGTCACCATCATCACCACCACCATCACCACTACTACCACCATCACCATCACCATCCTGTACCTTCTCATGTCATTGCTCAGAAATCTTCAGTAGATTCCTACTAATTACTGAGTAAATCTCAAAATCTTTTGCCTGGCATTCAAGGGCTTCCCCTGTTACCATCTACTATCACACAATTTATATTTTAATAGGCTTTCATTGGTACTATTTGTTTCTATATCTCATAGATTTCCTGCTCTATCTCCCCCCTTACCTTCTTCTGGACTACCATTGTGTATATAACAAAGATTTTTTAAGAAGAAGAGAAAACAAATCAAAACTGGTCAATATTTCAAAAATATATTCAATGTTCTATATCTGTGGACTTCCATCTCTGCAAAGGAGTGAGGGAAAAATGTCCAGACAACTTCTATTATTCCCTTTTAGGCATCTTATACTCCGCCTAAACTGGAATAATCTCTATTTCCCACATATGTCATTTGATTCCCAACACCTAAAATCTACCCTTTACTTCTTTTTACCTGTGGAAATCCTACTCTTCAAAGCCCAATTCGAATGCCACCTCTTTCAAGACTTCCTTGACCCTCTGCTATCAAAAAGAAACTCAGACCTCGGGGAGCTCAGAACACATACAACTCTAATATATTTAGAATATAATAACGTACATTAAATATATCCATGTCTGAACAACTGAGCAGCATAGAAGACAAAGAGGCTTTTGACTCAGGAATGGGGCTCAAATCGTGAGTCTAACATGCCGGCTGTATGACTCAGGGCATAGTGCCCTCATAACTCTGTAAGACTATATGCTGCAGAGAAGGTGCTGACCTGAATTGGTAGAATGAATTTCCTCAACTGTGAAGAAGCTAGGTGGCACAACGGAGAGAGTGCTGAGTCTGGAGTCAGTACCACTTGAGTAGAAATCTGGCTTCAGACACGTACGAGATGAATGATCCTGGTCAAGTAACTTAACCCCTTTCTGCCTGAGTTTCCTTGACCACAAAATGGGTTACTGTGAGGATTAAATGAGATCGTTGTGAAGCACTTAGTATAGTGCCTAGTATACAGTGTGCACTCAATAAATGCTTGTTCCTTTCGATTACAGTCCCCAAGAGAATTCTCTGTAACAGTGAAATCATAGGTACCGTCCCTATCCTTCTCTATATATGTGTTTTAACCTTCTCCCAAATTGAAAGCCCTAGGAGGACAGGGATTGAGTATTATCTAAACTGTGTATCTTCCCCAAGGTCTAAGACAATGCTTTATCCACAATTCAATATCTTTTGGGCTGAATTGTTAAATTGAAAAAACAGTTCTATGAATTATATATGCTCAACAAACATATGATGAACAACTTAACCACCAAACTAGAGAAAGATAGGATAAACTTACTCCAGGATCATATATCGTTAAACATATCTAAGAAATGATATTTTTGCTATTCAGCTGTTGAATAGCAATGATTCATAATCTACACTTGTTTATAGTTTATTAATTTACATCACTTACCTACTACTCCTGCAGTAGTTGGGCTTGCTCCAAGGGATTTGATATGAACACTTAATAAAGGAAGTACCATGCTTACACCAAAAAAATCCTAAAAGAAAATAGATCATACTTTCATTAATTAGAAGAATGTTAGAATTTGAGAGGTTTTGGAATTGCAGATACTATACTAGGTAAAGTCCCTTCTCTTTTTATTCCATATACAACATCTGCTGTTTCTAACAAAATGCCAATTTTTCACTCATAACTCTTTTGAGATACCACTAACATTACTCACGAAATTTGCAATTTGTAAATGACAGATTTGCCGTGTCCTATAATGCACTCTACCTTCAGCTCCTTCTAACTTTCTTCTTTCATAAACAAAGAACATCATTATCATTCACTGGGAATGTATTTTAAAAGTATCCCAAAAAGAAATATAGCATTGATATAGTGCTTACAATAAAAAGGAGGGGGGGGGGGGTGCAAGCAGAGCTTCCCTCTTCCCACTTCTGTCTTTTTCCTCACAAAAGGAAAAGAATATCGAATGAGGGGATACGAGATTAAACCAGAGAAGACGGTGCTGTACCCAGAAATAACCAAGGCTTACAACTCTCTAAATAAGGCATGAAGTCTTACCTTGGGTATTTCAGGTATAAAGTATCCACCTTCAGGAGACGTCACCCCATGAAGGACTTTGCCAGCTCTATCATCAGATAAGGACTCTTATCACTGAACACTCCTTCCTTACAAAGGATATTTTAATGCAAGGTCTGCCTCTTGATCATGTGCCATGGTATTCTCTTGTCATTCCAGACTGATTGTTTTCTTTGTGGCTAAGTGTAGCACTTGTATAATAAATCATCTCCACTTTCTTGTTGAAAAAAAATGCCGTAACAACTAACTGAAATGCAAAATTTTCTTATTCTATAAGAAATAATTCCCACTTCACTTTGAACCCCAAATAATAATAATAATTAAAATTACATAGCCCCTTCCCTCATTTGTTCTTCACAACACTGTAAAATAGTGAAGATAGTTATTGTTATCATTTCTATTTAATAGGTGATGAAATTGGGCCTCAGAGGTGATAAATCCCTTGTGCAGGGTTAAAGAACTATATAAGTGTCAGACAGGAACCTGTATCCCAAGTACAGTACCTTATCCTTACACTCCACATTATACAACACCATCTCTCCAACATTCTGCCTAGGGCAATGAAGGGACCTTGGTTAATAATTTGGGTTGAGAGCAGCTTCAAGAATGTGTGATCTTGGACAACTGACTTATCCTCCTCAGACCACAGAATATTCTTTCTGTCTGGATAATCTACAGGTTGGCAATTTCATTCTTGACTATTCAGAAAATGAATTTATGTTGGGCCACGTCCCATTTTAAGTCCACACTAGGAATATTATATAAGACATTAGGAATTTAAGAGTTTTGCCAGTCACCTACTAACAGACTAAATCTGCCTCTCTTCATTGCTATCCATTATTCCTATTTCTAAGAGGGGATCAAACAGAACAAATCTAGTGGTCCTTTAAAAACACTCAAGGTTGCCTTGACTACAAATATAGTACTTTCTCTACAACAGCACTCTACCTAGAATTAACAGTAGATTCCATAGCAGTTCTCCTTTATCCTAAAATTCTTAAATTCTCCAAATTTTATATAAAGTTCCCCAAATGGACTTAAAAATGTTGTTTGGATGTGTCAGCAAATAATTTTCTGAATATCCAATGATGAAGTATCAACTTATAGATGATCTGAATTTCTTGCTCAGTGGAAAAAGAATGCAATTCGTATTTGGAAACAGGTTCAAGACCTGACTGAATTACTTACTCTGTGATTTTAGGCAAATCATTTATTTCTTTGAGCTTCAATTTTGTCACCTATAGAATGGATATAACTCTTGTATTACCAATCACACAGGGTTTGTTTCAAATAAAGTCATTTTCATAAATCAAACATTATCAAACATGATCTAGTACTACTGATGGCCTTTTTGTTCTTTCACTACTCATCAAAACTCAAATTTTTAAAAGCAATTTATTATATAAACTCAAACTCAAGATTAATTCATCCTAGGAATGCATTCCAAATCACGTCAGCTCCAGTTACCCAATGCCGATGGAATTATAATATATTGCTTATCACCAATATATTGCTAAGATAGGATGAGCAAAATACTTGCCTGAGGCTGAACAAAATTAGCCCCAATATTTTCAAGATCAAAAAGAGCTGATTTGTAACTACTCCCACTTTTGACCAGCCTAACAGGTAGAGAAGAGCAGATGATCTTACTGCAAATCAATTATTCCTGGGTTGGTGGAAGGGAATGAAGAACTTAAATGAGGATACTACTGTGAGGAAAGGGAGAATAATGGAGTCATAACAAAGAGGCAACAGATGAGAAAAGGAAGAGGTCCTAAGTAAGTAGCAAGATCAGACCAGACAAAGGATTATCTTCTTGCTAGGGTATCCTCCTCCAGGGATACATAACCTTAGGTCACAAGTTACTAATAGTAAGTAGAGAGACAGTAATAGGCTTTTTCCTAACCCTTCTCCAGCACTGTTTACAGAAATTTCAATGCATAAAAAGTAGAGAAAATCAGAACAAGAACTGGCAAAGGGCATTCTAAGGGAGATTGCTATCAGCCTCCAAATCTAATCGGCAAATTGCCTACCAGATTTCAAGTAAATTCCTTGAAGGCAAGAGTAGTATTTTACCCATCTTTGTGTTTTAGACAGTGTCTTGTAGAAATGAGGCGCTCAGTAAATATTTCTTTAAATGATCAAGTAAGTGGCATTTACTGAAGTTGTACCCTAAAAAAAATTAAGCCCTGGAACCTTGACAAGTTTCCCCAAGACTTAGGCTTTGTTGGTCAGTCGTTTTTCTGTCATGTCTGACCCTTTGTGACCCCACTGGGGGTTTTCCTGCCAAAGACATTGGGGTGGTTTGTCATTTCCTTCTGTAGCTCATTTAACAGATGAGGAAACTAAGGCAAACAAGGATAAGTGACTTGCCTAGGGTCACAAAGCTAGTAAGTATCTGAGGGTGGATTTGAACTTGGGAAGATTTCCTGAGTCTATATCCAGTGTTGTATACACTGCACCACCTGGCGATGACTACAAAATACCAAACACTAAATACCAAATGACAACTTCCCATTTTCAGTCCAGCCTAAAAGGAAATTATTGCCTCTGTTGTTTATAAAAATTAAAAAAAAATTCTCTTATTCTATTGGGAAATTAAATCCAGGTCTCCACAAATTATGGATTCATTTAAGGACATGTGGCTCTTCTTTTAACTGATGAAAAGGTTTTTGAATTTAGACAAAGTTATAAAGCACTTAAACGTTAAAATTATCTTGTAACAGGGAGACCACTGACAGTGGAGTCAAAAGACATGGGTTCAAATATGACCTCTTATGGCTACTAATTGTATGACCTATGTGTGGGATGACAAAGTTTAGAGTCTTGAGTCGGAGATCATAGAAGTTCTTTATTCTTTCTCATGAGAAAAGGCACAGCACCCATGACTTTAGCGGCCACATCCCGGAAGTGCCACATGTGGAAACTCTCAGGCTTTTTTTGTCCTAATCCTAACCCCACCTCTAACTCCTGTCCTACTTCACCATTGGCTGGTGAGGGGCGCTCCCAGTCTTCTTACTAATATCTAACTAATGGGCTCAAAAGAGTTTCTATCTTTCATTACCATAATTATTCATAACTAATCTGTACCCTATCAGAGGGCAGTGGTTTTGCAAAATCTCATTATGCATTTCCTGTTACCAAATCTGGGAGTAACCAATCAGAAGAGAATTATTGAGGTTCAGTTTCGGTTTCCTTTTATCATTTCAGGGCAAATCACGTGTTTCTCAGGAAATGCAACTGAAACCTAACTAGTTGGCAAATGTAGCAGAGAGAGATAAGAATGTAAGAGTGTATCAGTGAGGGAACTTCACTGTGAACATCTCTCACACCTAGGACAAGTCAACCAATTAATTAACAAACGATCAGGATCTAGTATGTGCCTGGCATTGTGCTAGGTACTGGGGATAACAAGTGCAAAAAAATGAAATAATTTCTACTTGAAATGAGCTTACATTCTAATGAAGAAGACAAGTACGTATAAAAATAGAAAATAAGAAGGGAATAAACATAATTATATACAAAGTACTTTAGGGTGGGGGGGAGGTACTATCAGTTGGAGGAATCAAAAAAGGCTTTATGCAGAAGACAACTCTTGAGTTTTGTCTTAAAGGAGAGGAGTGATTCTACAAGGAAGATTAAGGAAGCCCTATATTTCACATGCAAGAAAGCCAGTGCAAAGGTCCGGAAGGAGAAGGGAGTGTCCTCTACAGGGAACAAAGATAACTGGTTGGCTGGATTGAGGAGGAGTTAAGATATGTTCAGGCCAGGTATGTTAAGATATGTTGTGTTGGACTTTAAACAAAATAGTTTATATTTCATCGTAGGGCACAGGTTTTTAAACGGGTCCTTTAATTGTTTTGAATCACTATTTCAATATAACTTGTTATTTATTTTGGTAAACACTGCCCAATTACATTTAAATCTAGTTTGGGTCTCATTTAGTAGGAGTTTGGCTGTTGTTTTTTTCTTTCTTCTCTTTTTTTTGTCAGCTCGGGGTTTGACACCTCTGAATGACCTCGAATTACCCTTACAAGCTCTTGATTCCATGGTCTCTGATATGGAGATAATCCATGGCAGGGCTTCCCTATGACCTGCCTTTCCTGGTGGAGTTTCCACAGTCGGAACCACCTCTGCATGTGTGTTAGTTATGGTTTTTGCCGTTGTTCAGGCATGTCAGACTTTTCCTTACCCCACTTGGGGTTTTCTTGGCAAAGATACTGGAGTGGTTTGCCATTTTCTTCTCCAGCTCATTTTACGGACGAGGAAACAGACAAACAGGGTTATGTGCTTTGCCCAGGGTCACACAGCTAGGAAGTGTCTGAGGCCGGATTTGAACTGGGATCTTTATAACGCCAGGCCCTGCGTTTTGTCCACAGCTGTCAAGTCACTTGGGAAACAGCGGTAGCCGTCTCCCCACAAAGCGTATATCGGCGTGGTTCGCTGCTTCGCTTCTAGGGCACCCCGGACTCCCACGATTCCTTAATCACCGAGTGCTGGGACTTGCTGAGCTTAATGACAGGTGTGTGGGGAGGGTTGCAGGGAGGGCATGGAGAGGAGGTGTTCACCGCGGTGAAATGAAAAGCCGTTGGGAGCCCTGCGGCGCACGCTCTGCTCCCTCCCTTCTCCCCCAGGCTCAGCAGCTGCGGCTCGGCTTGCGCCCCGCACCTTGAAGCCTCCCTCCCCAGACTCACCAGGAAGCCCACCAGGTAGAGGTAAAGCGAGAGTCTGCTGAGCCGGCGGCAGGACTGAGCCGAGGTCCCCGCCTCCTCTGCTCCCGGTCCTCCGCAGGCCGGGGCTCTGCTCCGGGAGCAGCCGCCCCCATCCTCCATCCAGAGAGGACCCCAGCCCCGGGTGGGGAGCTAGGCGGGTGGCTGCGGCTGTGGCCGGAGGCAGCCTCTGGCCAAGATGAGGGTCAGGCTGATCCGCCCCGGCTCTCAGCTCCGCCCCGCCTCTGGCGGAAGACAACCAAAAGGAGGCGCCTGCGCACTAGGCGCCCTCCAGGCGTGTCCCTCCGGCCTGCCCTGGGACAGAAGGCAGCGAGCCCTACTCCCGGCCCGGGGAGCCGGCCCCGGGGCTTATTTCTGGAGCCGCCTTCCTCCCTGCAAAGTGCACTGCCCTGCCAGCGGCAGGAAGGAAGGGGAACGTAATAAGCATTTATTAAGCACTTCCTATAGGCACTTTATATATCTACATAACTCTTTGCAAATAGCATCTTATTTGAACCTTGTAACAACCCCTCGAGGTAGGTACTGTTATTACCCTTATTTTACAGTCTGGGAAAGTGAGACAGAGCTTGTGACCCTCTCGGTTTTGTTTTTCATTTTTATTTTCAGTTCTGTCCCCCACACATTAAAGAAACCAGAATTATAGTACTTGCAAAACATTTCTGCATGAGGCATATTCCACTACCACCACCAGCCCCCCACCCCCGCCCCCAAATCGAGAAAATAGAGGGAAACAGTATGCTTCAATATGCAACCAGAAGTCCATCAGTTGGGGCAGCTTGGTGGAGCAGTGAATTGAGAGCACTGGCCCTGTAGTCAGGTAGGCCGGGAGTTGAAATTCAGCCTGACACCTAACCCTTACTAGCTGTGTGACTTTGGGCAAGTCAATTAATCCCAATTGCCTCACTGAAGTCCATCACATCTCTCTCTGCAGGTGGATGGAATTTTTCATTCCCATGTCCTTTGGAATTATGGTATATCATTGTATTGATCAAAGTAAGTCTTTCACAGTTGATTTTCTTTACAATATTGCTGTTACTGTGTATCTTGTACTTTTAGGTCTGCTCATTTCACTTTTGCATCAGGTCTTAAAAGTCTTCCCAGTTCTTTCTGAAGCTGTCCCCTTCACTGATAATTGTATTGATCAGAGTTATTGTCTTTCATATTTTATCATTTTTACAATATTGTTGTTACTGTGTAAATCGTTATAGTTCTGCTCACTTCACTTTGCATCAGTTTATATAGGTCTTACCAAGTTTTCCAGAAACTATTCTCTTCAACATCTCTTTTTTTAATTTTAAATTTATTTTTTATTTTTAGTTTACAATATTCAGTTCCACAAGTTTTGGGGTTCCAAATTTTCTTTCCCTCCGTTTTCTCCTTCCTCTCCACCAAGACGGCATATAATCCAATGTAGGTTCTATGTATTGAACTTATTTGCATAACAGTCCAGTTGTAAAGAAGAATTATAACCAATGGAATGAATCATGAGAAAGAAGAAATAAACCAAAAAAGAAGGAAAAAAAAAAGAGAGCAAATAGTTTGCTTCAATCTGCATTCAGACTCCATAATTCTTTCTCTGGATGTGCATAGCTTTTTCCATCATGAGTCTTTTGGAGCTGGCTTTGAACCTTGCAATGATGAGAGGAGCCAAGTGTATCAAAGTTAGTTCTTACAGATTCCCTGTGTCTGTAATCCTGTATAATGATCTCCCGGTTCTGCTCCCCTCACTCAACATCAGTTCATATATGTCTTTCCAGGTTATAATGGAGTCTGTCTGCCCTTCATTTCTTATAGCACAATAGTATTTCATTGCATTCTTATGCCACAGTTTGTTTAGCCATTCCCCGATTGATGGGCATCCCCTTGATTTCCAATTTTTGCCACCACAGAAACAGCTGCTATAAATATTTTTGTACATGCTGGCCCATTTCCCACTTGTGTGATTTCTTTGGGATACAGCCCTAGAAGTGATATTGCTGGGTCAAAGGGTATGCACATTTTTATAGCCCTATGGGCATGGTTCCAAATTGCTCTTCAGAATGGCTGGATCAGTTCATAACTCCACCAACAATGTAACAGTGTTCCAATTTTCCCATATCCTCTCCAGCATTTATCATTTTCCTGTTTTGTCATGTTAGCCAATCTGACAGGAGGGATGTGGTGCCTAAGAGTTCTTTTGATTTGCATTTCTCTGTAATCAATAGAGCATTTTTTCATATGACTATAGATATCTTTAATTTCTTCCTCTGAAAACTGCCTGTTCATATCCTTTGACCATTTCTCAGTTGGGGAATGACTTGTAATTCCTATAAATTTGGCTCAGTTCCCCATATATTTTAGATATGAGGCCTTTATCAGAGGCACTGGTTGTAAAAATTCTTTCCCAATTTTCTGCTTCCCTCCTAATCTTGCTTGCATTGGCTTTGTTTGTACAAAACTTTTCAATTTAACATAATCAAAATTATCCATTTTGCATTTTGTAATGCTCTCTGTCTCCTGTTGGGTCATGAATTCTTCCCTTTCCCATAAATCTGACAGGTAAACTATTCCTTGCTCTCCCAAATTGCTTATAGTATCGGCCTTTATTCCTAAATCATGAACCCATTTTGACTTTATTTTGGTATACAGTTCAAGATATTGGTCTATGCCCAGTTTTTGCCATACTATTTTCTAGTTTTCACAGCAGTTTCTGTAAAATAGTGAATTCTTAACCCAGAAGCTGGATTCTTTGGGTTTATCAGAGATTAGATTGCTGTAGTCGTTAACTACTTGTGTACCTAACCTATTCTACTGATCCACCACTCTGTTTCTCAGTCAGTACCAAATATTTTTGATGACTGCTGCTTTGTAGTGCAGTTTAATATCAGGTATGGCTAGGCTACCTTCCCTAGCATTTCTTTTCATTAATTCCCTTTATATTCTGGACATTTTGTTCTTCCAGATAAATTTAGGTATTATTTTATACAGCTCTGTAAAATATTTTTTGGTAGTTTGATTGGTATGGCACTGAATAAGTAAATTAATTTAGGTAAAATTTTCATTTTTATTATATTAGCTCAGCCTAACCATGAACAACTGATGTTCTTCCATTTATTTAGATCTAACATTATTTGTGTGAGAAGTGTTTCATAATTGTCTTCATATAGGTCCTGGGTTTGTCTTGGCAGGTAGACTCCCAAATATTTTATAGTGTCTATAGTAACTTTAAATGGAATTTCTCTTTCTATTTCTTGCTATTGGGCTTTGTTAGTAATATATAGGAATGCCGAGGATTTATGTGGGTTTATTTTATATCCTGCAACTTTGCTGAAGTTGTTTATTATTTCAAGTAGTTTTTTTACTTGATTCTCTAGGATTCTCTAAGTAAATCATCATATCTGCAAAGAGTGGTAACTTAGTTTCTTCTTTGCCTATTCTAATTCCTTCAGTTTATTTTCTTCTCTCATTGCTAAAGCTAACATTTCTAGTATCAAATTATACAATAGAGATGATAATGGACATCCTTGTTTCACCACCAATCTTATTGGGAATGCATCTAGCTTATCCCCATTATATATAATGCTTGCTGATGGTTTTAGGTAGATTCTACTTATGATGTTAAGGAAGACTCTGTTTATTCCCATGCTTTCTAGTGTTTTTAATAGGAATGGGTGTTGTATTTTGTCAAAATCTTTTTCTGCATCTATTGAGATAATCATATGGTTTCTGCTAGTTTTGTTGTTGATATGATCAGTTATGCTGACAGTTTGCCTAATATTGAACCAGCTTTGCATTCCTAGAATAAATTCTCGTGATAAGTTGCTGCAATCTTTTTACTAATATTTAATTTAAACTTTTTGCATCAATATTCATTAGGGAAATTGCTCTAAATTTTTCTTTCCCTATTTTGACTCTTCCTGGTTTAGGTATTAGTACCATATTTGTGTCATAAAAAGAATTTGATTGGACTCCTTCTTCACCTATTTTCCCAAATAGTCTATAAAGGATGGCAATGAATTGTTTTTTAAATATTTGATAGAATTCACATGGAAAACCATCTAGCCCTGGAGATTTTTTCCTAGGGAGTTCATTGATGGCTTGCTCAATTTCTTTTTCTGAGATGGGGTTATTTAGGTATTTTATTTCCTCTTCTGTTAACCTGGGCAATTTATATTTTTGTAAATATTCTCTTCAACATTTCTTACAAGAGTGATAGTATCCCATCACATTTATATGTCATAAGATGTTCAGTCAATTCCCAATTTATGGACATTCTCAAAATTTCATAATTTTTGCTACCACTAAAAGAACTGTTGTAGATATTTTTGTATATATGGGTCCTTTTAACCTTTTTTATTTGATATTTTTGAGTAATAGATCTAGTAATGGTATTGCTGGGCCAAAGAATATATATGGGTATAGTTCCAAATTGTTCTCCAGAATAGTTGGATTAATTCACTGCTCCAACAAAGCTGCCAAATGGCACTCAATCCTGTGCCAAATGATTGTACGGGGATCCCCCTGGATCTCTTTCTAACCAGGTGTTCACTTCCCTTTCTGCCCCTGATTTCTCTTCTACTTCTCAACTTTGCTGCTATTTCCATTAACTCTATGCTGCTTCAGTCCTGGCCAGTTGTCTATGTTCCTTAGCTTCACAAGGCTGGAATTTTGTTTTCTTTTTGGCTTTCTCTCTCAGAATTTAGTTTGGTATGCTTTTTTTAGGTTATTGTGGAGGGCATGTTTAGGGAGAGCTCAGAAAAAAATCCTGGCTTTCACTCTGCTAATTTTGGCTCTCTCTCCAGAGTCACAATGCTAATAAATTTCCGAGCACAGATTTGAACTCAAGTTTTCCTGATTCTAGACTCAGCACCCTCTCTAGTATACCATTTAGGAGGGAAAGATTTCAGCTGGAGTTATGAATGGGGACTATAGTGATACCTGCAAACCATAGAACTTTGGCAGGGTTTTGTGGATTTGTGGGATATTGGAATTGTGGTTTCATTAGTACAGTTATCATTTATATTGTCTGGATTAAGCAATTGTTTATGAGTAGTGGATAGAGCATGGGACCTAGAGTTAGGAAGACTCATCTTCTTAATTCAGATGAATTCCGACACTCACTAGCTATGTCACCCTGAGCAAGTCACTCAACCCTGTTTGCCTCAGTTTCTTCATCTGCAAAATGAGCTGGAGAAGGAAATGGCAAACCATTCCATCATCTGTGCCAAGAAAACCCCAAATGAGGTCATGAAGAGTTAGACATGACTGAACTACAACAGCAGCAATGTGAGGTATGCATTCACCTGGTCCTGAGTGCTAGCAGGGCCCCAGATACACAATTAGGATGATTGATTTCAGAGTACTTAGGCCATGCTCCCAGATTAGGCCTTTACAGAGAGAAAACAAACATGGAGAGAACCAGACTGATACAGCCAGAAATATGCAAAGACTGTGGTTTCCTGGAAGGAAGTCTGTATGGTTCACTGACCCTACAGCCCTGTGACTGCTCTAGAACTGCATGTATCAGGAAACCACCAAACCCCTGATTGAGAGCCAGCATGTCCTGGGTCAAGCTAGGAGCTGTCAGCAGCAGAAGGCTGTAAGGAAGTGATAAAGGAATTACTGGACCTGAGGATGGTGTGGATGAGGTTCTGAGAAGGAACACGTGCTGAAGGATCCCAAGTCAAGCAGTTTATTTCTCGTGGACATGCAAACGTGTAGCTACCCAGCCCTTCAGTAACAGGGAAAGTACTGGTGCTGGGGAGGATTCATGGCAGGTTGAATGCCCCTGTTGAGAGCATAGAACTTTGGGTTGCTGCCTTACTTAATATCTGATTGTGGCTACTGGGCAGATTCACAGGAACCAAAAAGGAGGGGGACCTAGGGCACTCAGACTGCTGGACTTCCTCCTCACACCTCACCCCTTATCAAATAAAAGGGCATCATGATAAAGGTAGTTTGCTGAATTTATTATGATTAGGGGAGTTTTGCATGCCTTTCATACCTGGATTCTGATTAGAAGAGCCTTGCAAATATTGCCTAAATGGAGCTAACATAAACAGATTGCTGGCACGTAGGAACTTCTTAATATGTAAGTGGTTCAATCAGTAATCAAACATGGAGTCACTTCTGTCAGCCAGGGCCAATTGCAGTAGGCCAGTCTTGAAGATTCCCTGAACAATACTGACTTCCCAGGACTAAAGAGAAACAAAGAATAAACTCATGAAGGGGGGCAGCAAACCTTGCCTTGGCCTTACTCTTTGCTTGTATTTTGAGCCATGTTGCAGGTCTAGGGAAAGTAGGACAAAACTCTAGATATTCCGCAGGCTTTTCACTTACTGGTGAGATGCCCAGTTCTAGAATTCTGGAGTCACTATAGAATCCCTAGGGGTTGTGGAGTTAACCAGAAGAAGCATGTTGTTTGACTCTCTAGTGACCCCTCAAGTCTGGAGGACAGTATAGGTCCCTGGGGAAGGTGAGGCTCACTGGAAAAGGAAGGAGGCTTGTCTTGATTGTTTAAATGATTATATATGTATGTATTGTACTGCAAAATTTGCAAGGCTAAAAAGCATTGCAAAAATTCCCAAGCACAATCCATTCCATTTTCTTCCTTCATCTTCCATTCTAGAGCCATAATCTAGTACTTTCTCTCTCTCTCTCTCTCTCTCTCTCTCTCGCTTTCTCTGTCATACACATGTGTGTATTTATACATATATGTATACATATATAATGCAGATACATATATCTGCATTATATGTTTTATATATTATATATTATATGTTTATATATATTCTATATTATATAATTTATTACATATTATATATTCTTCATTATTGTTATATATAATTATATGTAATATATATAATATAATATATATTATCACTATTATATATATATTATATGTTTTTCTTTCAGTCGTGTGCTACTCTTCGTGACTCTATTTGGGGTTTTCTTGGCAAGGATACTAGAATGGTTTGCTGTTTCCTTCTCCAACTCATTTTACAGATGAGGAACTGAGGTAAACAGCGTTAAGTGACTTTCCCAGGACCACACAACTAGTAAGTGTTTAAGGCTGGGTTCAAACTCAGGAAGATGAATCTTCCTGATTGCAAGCCCAGTGCTCTATCCCTTTTGCCAACTAGTTGCCCCAATTACTATCTCACACACACACACACACACACACACACTTATGTTCATATGTGTGTATAAATACATATATCTGTGGCTATGTATATATGTGTATGTTTTTATATATACATAAACGTATAGACATACACATACACACACTAATTCAATGTGAAATTCAAAGGATTAATTCAATGCCTATCATATCAGAGCTTTTTTTTAACGTTTTATTTTTTCCAACATCAGTTTTTAGGCAGTTTTTTTTTATTTAATAATGATGTGTCTCACAAAAGAGACCCATATAATGTTCTAGAGCTTGATGCAGTCAGCACACTGTCATTGAGAGGCAGCATGGTGTAGTGGTTAGAGTACTGGGCCTAGAGTCAAGAAACTCGAGGCTTACTTCCCTTCTCTGACACATCTAAGACCTGTGATTATGGGCAAGTAAATCACTTAACATTTCTAAGCCTATGTTTCCTTATCTCTAAAATGAGGATAATAATACCTCTAACACTTTCATCACAAGGTTGTTATGAGGAGCAAATGAGATAATCTATGTAAACTCTGCAGACTTGAAGGTACTGTATAAATGTCAGTAATTACTTTTTCACAACCAGGAGCATCTAGAGATATCATTACATATAGAGACCCTATAATGGACATCTTCTTGGACAGAAATGAATGCCTTTATCAAACATATATTTCCTTATTTTGTGCCTAGCTAGTCATTAATATTAGAGGATTATTGAATAACTCTTGTGTATCAAAGGCCCCCTCCAAATTAACTGGGAAGTTGTGGTTACCATTACTCACAGGCTTAGATATTCTCTTAAGTCATTTTTCACCTCCACCCACTGGTAGCTCCTTATCTAGATCATTTTTTAATAACAAATTACTTTTAGTTCATGTTGTAATAAAAATAAAACAAAATGGTTTAATTAGTTAAAGCATGATCATATCAGTAGTAGCAGCCCAGTAAGCAGAAAATGCAGCCAATATCAATCCCCACCCTTAGGGTCAAGAATAGCTATGTATGCTTTACTGCCACTCCCAAGCAGCATGGGGAGAAGTCAGGAAGTTCACTGGCTTGGTATAAGCCTCTGATTTCTGATTCTAAAGGAAGGAATTGCATGCTAGCCATGATGCAAGTAGCACAAGGAATGATCACAGACATTCTGGCAGTAGAAGACTACCAAACTCTTTATTGGGCTACTCCATGTCAGAAACATTGGCCGATGAGTCCAGGCATTGATGACTATGCCCTCAACAGGACAGGAAGGATCACTTAACAATCCACAGGAGAGTAATGAAAATAAAGCTATCATTTTATACAGCAATTATTACGTGCCAGGCACTGTGCTAAGGGCTTTGCAAATATTAGTGCACTTTGTCTCACAACTACTCCAGGAGATTAGTTGTTGAGTCATTTCCATCGTGTCAGACTCTCCGTGACCCCACTGAGGGTTTTATTCGCAAAGATACTGGAGTGGTTTGCCCTTTTCTTCTCCCGGAGAGTCAACGGAGCCTACTCCAGCACATTTTACAGATAAGGAAACTGAAGCAAACAGGGTTAAGTGACTTGTCCAGGGTCACCCAGCTAGCTAGTAAGCTAGAAGTCAAATTTGAACTCAGGTCTTCCTGACTCCAGGGCTAGTGTTCTAGCCATTGTGTCATCTAGTTACCCACCCGGTTAGGTAGGTGCTATTAGTATTGCCATTTTATAGTTGAGGAAACTGAAGCAAACAGAAGTTAGGTGGCTTGCCAAGAGTCACATAGTGTCTGAGGGTGGATTTGAACTCAGGTCTTCCTGACTCCAGACCCACTTTGCCACTTTGCTGCCTCATAAGCAGGATTGCTTCCTCTTTGATCCCACAATTTTGAATGAAACCACGCACATAGATATAGCCATGGTAGTCCCCCTTCTCCTCCCTCTTTCCATTTCTGTCTCTCTTTCTCATTTTTACTTTCTTAAGTCTGGTGCATTGTGGATCCCAGCATTCTCTGTCATTCCCTATTCCTTTTTTTTCTGGACAACCAATTTTGGTTGTGCTGGCTGAGTATAGTATTTATATTCAGTGCTTCCACTTTCTCTCCTCTCACTTTTTTCCAAGGTCTGACTTCTGAAGTCATCATCGAACTAAAACTGCTCTATCCAAAATTATCAATGATCTCTTAATCACTAGATCTAATGGCTTTTTCTTAATCTTCATTGTTCTTGACCTCTCTGCAACATTTGACACTATTGACCACTTCTTCCTGAATACTTCCCCCTACCTGGGTTTTATTGACATTTCTTTTGTGGCTTCTCTTATCTGACTAAGCACTTTTTTTCTCACACTCCTTTGCTGTATCTTCCTTCTTAATGTCATGCCACTAACTGTGAGTGTGCCCTAAGACTCTCTCCTGGGCCTACTTCTCTTTTCTCTCTCAATTCTCACTTTGTGATATCATTGGCTCCTGTGGGATCAGTGATCTCTATGCAGGTCTCAGATCTAATGTAACAAGCTTTAGTCTCTGTCCTGAATTTCATTACTACTTTAGTAACCCACCTTTTAGAAATTTCCAACTGGATGTCTCATAGGCATCTCAAACTCAACATGTCCAAAACAGAACTTATTATCTTTTGCCTCAAACTCTCTCTTCTGAACTTTCTTATTACTATTGAGGTTACAATCATCTTTCCAGTTGCCCCAGTGTGTGTGCAACTTTGATGGCATTCTTGACTCCTTACCCTCCCTCTCTCTACATGTTGAATCAGCTGCCAAATTGTGCTGTTTCTATCTCCCTAACATCTGTTGAAGATATCCCCTTTGCTCACAAAGACACTGTCTCAGCTCATATTCTCATTACTTCTTATTTGGATTATTAATAATAGCCTCCTAATTGGCCTCTAGGCTTATCTTTCCCCATTCAAATTCATCCTCCTGTAATAGTAATCAGGGTGGGACTTTTTTTTACTGTTTTCTTTTATGGAATGCTAGAGTAATCAAGTGCCTTTGATTACGTCTTGCTAGGTGCAGGAGGCCCAGGCCCACACCCTTTTGCTTGCTAGGTGTAAAGCCCCAAGCCCACATCTTTTTGCTGATTAGGTATGAAGTCTTCCTGGCCCTAAGAAGGGTATATATGCTTTGGGGCTCTCACTCACTGGAAGAGTGTCCTGTGATTTGACCAGATGAGACTATGGATAGCCTTTGGAGCCCCCTGGCTTTGAAAACTCAGAAGTTGGTGCCTTTCTCTCTGGTAACTATTGTGATTTGGCCTGTCTGTGGATCTCTGTGTGTTATTTGCTCTCTTTCTACTATGTATGCTTGTAACTTCTGTTTGTATTTTATCTGAAGTTCAGAGTGCTGGCTTTTCCTCCTGAACTAAGTGAATTATATATGTATGTTTGATTAAAGTGAGATAGTAAACTCCTTAAAGTTGCTTTCCTTAGAAAAGCAGATCAAAAAACCTATGCTAGCAGTCCTCCTGTATGCTGGTGTTGTTGGTCTTTCACCCCCACAACAGCTGCTAGCAACATCGTTGTTACACCTCCTCAAACTGCTGAAACGATTTTCCTAAAGCACAGTTTTGACCATATCATACCCCTGCCCACTCAATCAGTAAACTCCAATGGATCTCTAGTACCCCTAGGATAAAGCTATTTGACGAAGCCCTTTCCCATCTAGTCTTGTTATACATTTATTCACCTGCATTCACTCTATGGTCCAGACATATTGGCCTATCTGCTATTCTTCCCACATGACTCTTTGCCTCTGTGCTTTTGTGCTGCTCCCCATGCTTGGAATTTTCTCCCTCCTCAGAATACCCTAGCTTCCTTCAAGATTCACCTCAACCACTTTTGCCAAGAGATCTTTCTTGATTTCCTCAGCAATTTGTGACTTATCTTTCATTTACACTAGATGTACGTGGTTTATACCTAATTATACATTGTCTCCTTCCTCCCTCTCCCCATCCCCCCCCCATTAAAATGTAACCAGAACAGTAGCTGGGTTTTGTTTTTTTTTCTTTTGCATCATTATTGCTTAGCACAGTGCCTGGCACACTTAATAAATGCCTGTTGATTGATTGAATGTTATATGTTGACTAGGAAGATTTTGTCACATCATTAGTAGAATTCTTCTGCCTCTTAATCCTCTTCGACAAATGGTACCCATGTTGGACATCTCATCATGGTAATATCTTTTTTTTTAAATTTATCAAGAGTAATGTAACAGAAGATGATCAAATGTTCTAAGAAATGATGTTTCCTTTTTCTCTTCTCTCAAGGTGGTGTTTGGACAAAAAGCCCCCAAAGGAACCAAAGGAAAAGAAGTTCAAAAAGGAAAAAAAAAGAGAACAAAAAAGAAGATGTGATTGAGCAGGTGTTAAAAAAAAGCCTTGAGTGGGGCAGCTAGATGGTACAGTGAGCAGAACACTGACTCAGGAGTCAGGAGGACCTGAGTTCAAATGCGGCCTCAGACACTTGACACATTTACTGGCTCTGTGATCTTGGGCAAGTCACTTAACCCCAATTGCCTTGCCTTTCCTCTTCCAAAAAAGAAAAAAAAAAGCCTTGAAAGCATTGCAGTAGGAACCCAGTCCTGGCCTGAGGGATTGGTAGATACTCCAGGTCTGCAATGTGTTCCCAGAGAGCCATGGGAAGCAGAAATATGCTTCACCAAAAACCCCTATTGAAAGGAAAAACTGCTACTATCTCAAAGTCAGTTGGTGGTGATAAGAATGGAGGAACCTATGTGGTAAAGATTCAAAAAATGCCTAGGTATTATCCTACTGAGGATGTGCCTAGAAAGCTGCTCAATCATGGCACAAAGCCCTTCAGCTAGCATGTGAGGAGACTTTGAGCTAGCATCAAGCCAGGCACCATTTTGATCATGCTCACTGGCCACCACAGGAGCAAGCAAGTGATTTTTCTGAAGCAGCTGGCTAGTGGCTTGGTACTGGTGACTATACCTCTGACCATCAGCTGTGTTGCTCTGAGAAGGACCTATCAGAAATTTGTCTTTGCAACCTCTACCAGGGTTAACCTTTCAGGTGTAAAAATTCCAAATCATCTTACTGATGCTTACTTCAAGAAGAAAAGGCTCCATAAACCTAGACACCAAGAAGGAGAGATTTTTGACACAGAAAAAGAAAAATATGAGATTGCAGAGCAGCGCAAGGCTAATCAGAAAACAGTAAACTCTCAGATCTTGCCCCAAATCAAGAAAATTCCTCAGTTCCATGGCTACCTGTGTTCTGTATTCTCTCTCTCTAGTGGAGTTTATCCTCCCAAACTGGTGTTTTAAATTCCTTTCAGAGAACTCTTATTAAAATATTTGGAATAGCAAAAAAAAAAAAAAAAAAGAAAAAGAAATGATGTTTCTTATTGTCTTTGAGCCCATTATGAAATGAACTTAGCCAACACCTTCATTTTCCCTTGTCTCTTTTTCCACAGAGTTGCAATTTCATTTTTGTCTTCTTGTTTCGTTTATTGTTAAAATGTCAAATTTTGATTCCATTCTTCCAAAGGGGGAAAATGATCTCCTATTTAGAATTCTAACAATTACATTAATGCTTATAGATAGTCTAAAAAATGTTATATTCTTAATATCCTCTGCTATTCCACTGTTGTTACTGTGGAAAAGAAAGGAGGCCACACAGGACTGAGGGCAATTTTTCCATGTTTTGTTTTGTTTTCATGGATTGGTTGCACAACCGAAGGATTCATCACTTTGTGAACTACCTTCCAGTGATAAACCTTTCTGTGTTTCAATTAGTCCTTAGCAGACTTAGCCTGTTGTAAGAGCCATGCCTGAAACCTTTCTGGTGTGATAAACCCTTCCAGAGTTCATGCTTTGCTGGCATAACCTTTACCACCATACCATAATGAGGCATTGGAGTAGGACTTTGAGGAGGCTTCTTTGGTTTTGGTCATTTGACCAGTTACCAATCCACTTAAATATGTTTATTTCTCCCACTTTCTCTCTTTTCCATGAACACACCATGAACACACCGCTTTGCTAAAATCTAGATATACTACATTTAGAGTATTACCACGATCTCCAGTCAAGCTATCCTTTCAAAAAAGGAAATGAAGTTAGTCGGTTATCCCTTTTCTTGATGAAGCCATGCTAATTTTAATTGTCACTGCCTTTTTTTTCCTAAATGCTTTCAACTCATCCTTTTAATAAGAATATATTTCTGAATTTTGTAAGAAATCACTTGACTTCTAGAATCTATAATTTTCTATTTTTTTTCAAAATCAGGACATTGGTGATATTTGTCCTTCTGTAATCCCATGTTACCTCTCCTGTTTTCCAGAATATTTCAGAGATCATCTAAAGCAGCTCATCAATCATACACCTTCCTACACTTTCAGTACTGTAGTATATAATTTGTCTGGACCCGATTTAAAACTTCTAGATACTCTCTTACCTTTTTACCAATAAGATTTTCTTGACTGAGGTGATTTTGCCACCTTTAATTTTAGAGAAGAGGTCAAGTCAGCCATGCTTCATTCCCTTTTCGTTGTGCTTCCGTCTCTCAGGATTTTGCCGCCATACCTTACACCCAATGGGTACCCACCATCCTCCTCCCCTTCATCTCCCTTTTATGCATTATCTCTCCCATTAAAATGGAAGCTGATTGAGAACAGAGACTGTCTTTTTGCTTCTATTTGTATCTCTAGCACTTAGCACAGTACCTGGCACATAGTAAGGGCTTTAATAAATGCTTGTTACTGGCTGACCTATATATAGAAGACTCCTCTTTTCAGTGATTCCTTTGTTTTTCATAAGCTTCTCTAGGAAATGGTGATTAAAAATGAGAATGATAATATAAAGTATTTGCATAATCCTTGTGTCAGAGACTCAAGACAAAACGGATCATCATCAGGCATTTTCCCACTCACTTGGTTTATAATCCCTAACCTGGAAACCTAGGAAAACATAGTGTCCCACCCCTGACATATTAAGACTACTCCTTTTGAAAGGACTTGGTGATGTTAAGGAAAGGCTAGAAAGATCCAAGAAAACAATACTACCTAAAACTGAGGTCTTAGAAAAATAGAAGAGACCATTCTTTGAACAATGAATTCCTAAAGTTCTTTCTTCCTTTAGTCACTTGCAAGTACAACTAGTTAGGGCTTTTGACAGTCTTTCCCCAGCCCATGCTGGCTCCTGCAGACCTGTGCAGGTCCCAGCAGGTGGCACCAGGTGTCAGTCTCAGATACAAACAAGCCCTCTTTCTGAGCACATCTTTGCCACCCACTGCTTCAAATATTACCTGTCTTAATGATACAGGGCTCCTTGTATTCTAGTGATCCACTAACAGACTAGGGTTCTTATCCTTCTAATCCTTCACCACTACCTCTACAAACTCATGCCAGAGTGCAAAACCATTTCCAGTCTAATTCCAAAACAGTTCCAGTCACCAATATTAAGTTAGTGTGAGGAGACTACAAATGTCACCATTATTTTCTTCCCTTGGAGGACCCTAATTTCTTCCCATCTCTCTTAAATCCCATAAAATATGAGGAAATTGGGCTGAATTATTCAAATCAGTAGAATAGTATTTCACTTTCTTAGGGCTGAAAGGAGGGAAAGGAAGGAACAGTACCTAGAGACCATGATGTTTACAAAATAACTATGTGAAAGGTGAGTCTTGTAAATGCATTGGGCTTTCTAGATGTAGAGTTCACCAATATAGAAATTCCCTCTACCTACTTGCTTTCTATTTAGCCCTTTTTTTCTCCTGCAAATAAAACTAATTTAAGTAAAATTCAGTTCTCCTTGAACACTTTTATTATAGCTTAGTCCCCAAGAGGGCTCCCTTTAGCTCTTTTATTTAAGTGAATCTTGAATTACCTCCTTAGTTACCAGACTTGGCCTTCAAACCCTCATGGCTCTTAACAATGAGAAAAGGATTTTAAACAATATAAATTTTCAATGTGTTTTACAGATCTCAGACAATAACTGAAATTTATTGCAGTAAATGGAAGTTTTGATTTCTATATTTCAAAGGGCAAATTTCAGTTTCCTAAAAACTAAACAATTATCCTGAATTTTAGGACATTTTTCTTTGATTTTTTTTTTCATTTTGGTTTACAACCTAAGACCAATAGAATGAGAAGCAGGAACTCTACTTACAACTTCAAACGGTTTGTAAAAATCCATCATGTGATGATTCACATAATTAATCTGCTTTTGTTGGATTTATATCCCTTCATGATAATGGATTCGTTTTCAGAATTCTATCCTGGTTTCTAAAAAGTTAAGAGGAAACAGTAGCATTATGCCAACTATAAAAGCAGAATGTATTGGCAACAGAAAAATAAGCCCATTTTTGCATTCTTGCTCATTAAATTCTAATTTTAAATAAGCTAATATAATGGAAGGCCTTTATTAATATAATACTTTGCCCACAAAGATGAACAGAGCATTTCACATTTATCTCCTATAGTTTCATTTGGGGTCATCATCCCATTTCCTTTTCCCCTTCATTTCTTCCTCCTTCCCCCTCCCCTATTCCCATTTCCACCTGTGATTTCATAAACATCAGAAGCTCCCTAGGGGAAACGTTCTGTAGATGTAGGGCTACAATTGCCTCTAATATGTAGTCTGATTTAGGGTGTTGCCTGGGAGATTCCAAGAGGTTAAATGATTTGCCTAAAGTCCCACATCTAGTACATGTCAGAGGCATTAGTGAACCCAACTCTTTCTGACTTGAAGGTGCTAACCCTCAATACAGGTATACCTCAGAGGGATTGCAGGTTTGGTTCTAGAGCACTGCAAGAAAGCGATTATTTCAATACAGTGAAAATCACCATAAAACAAGGTATGTGAATTTTTGGTTTCCCATTGCATATAAAAGTTATGTTTATTGACTGCCTATTATAAAGTGTGAAATGGTATTACATCTTCAAAAATGTACATACCTTAATTTAGAAGACTTTATTGCTTAAAAAAAAAAAAAAAACGCTAGCCATCACCTGAACCTTTAGCAAGTTGTAATCCTTTTGCTGGTGGAGGGTCTTGCCTTCATGTTGATGGTCTCTGACTGATCAGGGTCCTGGTTGCCGAAGATTGGGATGGCTGTGGCAATTTTCAAAAACAAGACAACAATGAAATTTGCTGCACTGATTCTCACTTTTACTTGAACACCTAGAGGCCATTGTAGGTTTATTAATTCACCTAATTTTAATATTGTTGTGTTTCAGGAAATAGGTAGGCTGGAGAATGGAAACTACTTGTCAGCGGGTGGAGCAGTGAGAACACACACAACATTTATCAATTAAATTTACCATCTTATATGGGTACAGTTCAAAGTGCCCCAAAATAATTACAACAGTAATATCAAAGATCACTAATCACAAATCACCAAAACAGATATAATAATAATGAAAAAGTTTGAAAAATTGTGAATGTTGCCAAAATGTGACACAGAGATGCAACGTGAGCACATTCTGTTAGAAAAAATGGTGCCAATGGACTTGCTTGATGCAGAGTTGCCACAAACCTTCAATCTGTCAAAAATTCAATATCTGTAAAGTACACTAAGCAAAGTACCATAAAATGAGGTATGCCTGTACGCTATTTCTTTTTTGTAAGTCTCCCTTTAGTGACTTCTTCCCAGAACTGACATTTTAAGGAAGGACCCAACCTGGTCATCCTTCATTCTCTAAATTTTGCCCTAATGCCCCTTTGAGTTTACTCCCCCTCCTACTTCTCATTTTTCATTGTTGTTCAGTCGTTTTAGTAATGTCTGAGTCTTTGTGATCCCATTTGGGGTTTTCTTGGCAAAGATACTGAAGTACTTTGCCATTTCCTTCTCCAGCTCATTTTATAGGTGAGGAAACTGAGGCAAACAGGGTTAAGTGATTTGCCCAGGGTTAGACAGCTAGTGTCTGAGGCTAGATTTGAACTCAGGTCTTCTTGACTCTAAGCCCTGTACTCTATCCACTGCAACACCTGGCTGCCCCTTTTCGTCTTCCTTTTATGTATGATTTTCCCCATTAGAATGTAAGATCCTTGAGGGTAAGGACTGTCTGACTTTTTGCTTGCATTTGTGTCTTCAGCTCTTAACATAACACCTAGAATTTAATGATCTCTTAATAAATGTTTGTTCATTTACCCAGGAAATTTTACTTGACTACATAGACTTCCTTGGAAGATAAGAGAAATGTTCCTGGAATACATATGTCACACTTATTTTTTTTAATGTGTTGTTTCAGTCAATAAAAATTCACCTTTTTACCTCCCCTGTCTCCAACTGAAAACAATGGAAAAACAAACCTATTGCAAACATGTATAGTCAACCAAAACAAATTTCCGCACTGGTCATGCACAAAAACATGTGTCTCATTCTGTACTCTTGAGTCCAATACTTCTCTGTCAGCAGGTAGGTAGCATATCTCATCATTGGGCCTCTGCAATCCTGTCTGACCATTCCACAAGTCACACTTCTTTCTACTTTCACTGATATGTTCAAATAATCTCTAAATCCTCATCACCCTGGGATGCTTTAAATGATTTACATGCTCTAATATTGTTTTGGGTTTGAGTGTGTGTGTGTGTGTGTGTGTGTGTGTGTGTGTGTGTGTGTTGAGAGAGGTGGGAGTCCATGCTGTAGCCTACCTGTTTTGTGACAGATGTATATTGACTGAAGAAACCTATGAATGATTTAACCCAATGGGTTTATGAAGCTTCTGGTGTGAGGAGGAGGAAGTTTTCATTGCCTTCTCTTCTCTTATACCCATGGCAAGTTGGTTGCTGTCAGGGTTCATTAACAAGTGCTCTAATTTTAAGGGGGTTAATCCTTCAAGCATATACTTAAGCTTATGTAGACCTGCAGGGAATGTGACTGAAGACAAAGTGGAGCAGAACTGAAGGGATTGCCAGTCAAGCTACAGTGACTGGTTAATCCAGAAGCTGTGCAGTGAATGGCTCCCCCACAGTGGTACAGTCTCACTTGGAAAGGATCACATTTATTTCCTTTTCATAAATACCTGGTCTGTATGTGGTAACCATAGAAAGAACACTGGGTTTAGGATCAGAAGACCTGGGTTCATATTATCATAGATTTAGAGCTGGAAGTGATTTTATGGGTCATTGAGTCCAAACGTTTCTATAGATGAGAATACTGAAGCGCAGAAAGATGAAGTGATGCACCCAGGGATGTAGAGCTATTCCTTATCTGATTTGGCCTTCAAATCTAGGTCTTCCTGACTCTCAACTCCTCTGGTCTATTCACTGACAGGTGCCATACTGCCTCTCTTTTTGCAAAATTCTTTATTGTAATTTTTAAACAGACACATACTAGCTGTGTGACCCTGGCCAAGTCACTTAACCCTGTTTGCCTCAGTTCCTCATCTGTTAAATAAACTGGAGATGGAGATGGCAAATCATTCTAGTATCATTGCCAAGAAAACCCCAAATGGGGTCAGGAAGAGTCAAACCTGAGTGAAAAATGACTAAACATCTATCATAATTTTTAAACAAGGAAATTTTATGTGGTCAGGTAAACCTTGGATGGTCTGAGAAATATCAAACCCTGCTTTGGCTACCTACTATACTTTCCTCATCTGTAAAATGAGGGATTTGAATTAGATAGGCTTCTAAATTATTTTCTAGTTCATAATCTGTGGTTCTAATGAACGCAAATTAGTTTGTCTTCTTTGTAGGGTTGCTTAATACTTAATGGGTATGTTGCCCAGATGCATAGGATGAAGTGGATTGGAAAGGAATGGATAGAATCAGGATAGGCCAGAGGTGATTAGGGGTCTGGGGAGGGAAGAGATGGTTATATTATAGAGAAACTGAAATTTTCAACCCAGATGCAGAGGGAACTAATACTAAGGTTGCTTAATACTACAGAAACAAATATCAACTTGATTTACATGCCAAAATTAAATTACATGCAGGATGCATTAAAAAAATAAGCTTATTTATGACTTAGAAGCCTAAGTACAGAATTTTTTTATTCACCCATTTTTAAACATTCTACTCAGGATGTTGATCCATTTAGGCTAAACACTTCCTTTCATTATGTGGAAACTTAAAAGTAAATAAAATCAAAATTGCAACTATTTGTAATATATTAATATATAGGTGTGCTTCCCTTAATTCAATAGCTGCATTACTAAAAAGTGATTTGCCATGTAGTTGCTTATTTCCTAAATCAAATTATTTCTCTTTTGGGCCTCCCTATCGCAATCTCTGCAATGCTTTATCTTTTGATTGTCTTAAGTGGAAGTGAACAAAGGCACTGGGTTTAAGAGTTTTGCTGGGTTTTTTTTTTTTTCCTTCTCTGTACTTTCAGGTAATGATAATCAAACAAATGGCAGGATTGTGGGGGCAGTAGGTTACATCAGATCCTGGCAGGGTGGTGCTGGTAAATGTTTAACAACTGGCTGTCTGAAAAGCATGCAACATTTTTAAAGCTTCATCTGCATTTTTTACACTTTTTCCTTCACTTTCTTAAGTCTAAAGGAACACCACAACAATAAATCAATCCCTGATTTATATTTTGCCGATTTCCAAGGTATAAAATGGCCATACTGAAAACTTAACAATCAGCTCTAGCACCCTGCTGGATCCTGGTGCTGGGCTTGTAGCTAAGATCAAATTCAAAACCTAGTTTAGACACTAGCTATGTGACCCTGAGCAAATTGCTGAAGCTCCCTGAGCCTCTGATCGATTGTTCCCTCTATAAAGTGAGGGAATTGTTCTTGATGGACTTTAAGGTGTCTTCAAGCTCTAAATCTGTAATCCTTAGTGTTTTTTGTAATGTAATTTTTTTTTAATGCAACCAACTTTTCTAGACCTCTTAGATAAATGATGTTTATTTTTGAACCTAAGGTTACTGTGAGGCTACAATAAGATCAATGTAAGGGGTGTATATCGCCAGCTAGGTGGTGCAGTGGATTGTGCTGGACCTGGAATTGGGAAGATCTGAGTTCAAATTGATCTCAAATACTTAGTAGCTGTGTGCCCTTGGGCAAATCATTTAACCCCGCTTGCCTCAATTTCCTCATCTGTAAAATGAGCTGGAGAAGGAAACTGCAAAACATTCCAGTATTTCTACCAAGAAAACCCCAAGTGGGGTAACAGAGAGTCGTCGTGACTGAAAGGACTGAACAACAAAAAGTGGTGTGTGTACATATACGTTTATTCGTTTTCACCTGGTATCTAGTTTATATGTATATGCGTTTAAATTCACCTGTGTCTACTTACTTTGACATTTAATTTATGTAAAGTCATTCATTTAAACAAAGTAACCTCATTTATAGTTATTTAACATTAAATGCTTAAAAATACAGAATTTCCATAATACTTTTACTTTTTAAAATAAGGCCCAAGATAATACTTTTAAATCCTGCCTGTGGCCACCAGATGTCACTGTTATGGAGAGCATTTCTTGTTCTATTTGAATAGTAGAAGGTAGCTTTGTAGAAATATCTCATTTAAAGCTGGGAGGTCCATGTGTAAGTTTGAGAAGGGCCATGAAGTTGGATGGGGTGGGGGTGAGGGGGAGCTGGGGAATTACATCTCCATTTCAATGTGATTGATTTCTTTTGTAATACTATACATTTTTTTTATGCATTTTAAGATATTATTCTGATAAGTGATTGAGAGACCTCACCAGATTGCCAAATGTGTCCATGATAACAACAAAGAGGCTAAGACCCCAGGTTTAAAGGGATCTTGAGGAAACTTCTCTCATTTCTTCCATAAGTACTTACTTAAGAGCATAGCAATTGTGCTACAGTTTAAGGCCTGTCTTTATCTCTAGGCAAGATGGTTGTAAATACTTTTTCTCTCCAAAATTAACATCTTTATTAAATCAGTTGAGAAGTGTTCCCTGTAGAAAAGTTAACATTGAGGATTTTGAAGATACAGTAATGTCACATTTATCTAGATTTTTACAGTTTACAAAATAGTTTTCTCATAACAATATTGTGAATTAAGGTAGTGTATTATTCCTATTTTACAGAAGGCAAAACTGAGGATTTGAGAGGCTCATAGTCAAAGGTAGTAGAATTTCAACTTGAGCCCATGTTTCTAATGTAAGATTCTTCAGCACTCTTTCCACTACACAGTGTTACCCTCTGAATAACCTCCAGAAGAGACCTTTTTTTTTATAATCATATCAGAATAGTGATACCCAACTTTTCCAGAGTTGTGACTCTTAGTACTATGTGTCTGATTTCCCAGCTCTTCTTCCTTCTTTCTTCCTCTAAAGAGACTAGATGGAGACTGGGTACCATATGATACATATATTTTTTCCAATAAACATAAAATAAAATCAACTTTGTCCCAAAAACTCCATGCCACGGTATGAGGTACTTATACTGTAGAAATGATCAAAACCTGGACTTTTTAAAAAAATTTATTTATTATATTCTGAATTCAAGAAATAAAACAAGCATTTTCAAAGCATAGTAGAATAAGAAAAAAAAGATGATTGTACACAAAACTACCCGAGATGGCTACCATTAGACACAGATATATGCATGTGGTATATGTGTGTGTGTGTATGTAAACCATTCTATACGCACTTCTATTTATCAGTTTTTTCTCTGGAGGCAGGTGTCCTTTATGTGTCCTTTGTAGTTCATTTCTGTTGTTTTACTTTGGCTCTATAACCCCATAATCTAAGTTTTTAAGGCTTGTACAAAATTTCAGCTCTCATCATTGAGCAGTTTCAGTTGTGTCTGACTCTTTGTGACCCCATTTGGGGTTTTCTTGGCAAAGATCCTAGAGTGGTTTGCCATTTCCTTTTCCGACTCATTATACAAATGAGGAAACTGAGGCAAACAGGGCTAAATGATTTTCCCAGGGTCACATAGCTACATCTGTAATAGAGAATTCACTCAATGACTAAACGCATATCCACTACATTCAGAGTAAAACAAAATGACCTGTGTCACTTCCTCTGACTGTTTAATTTTGATTCCCACATACTAGTTCACTTTGTATATTAGATCAGTAATCTCTTAGGTCTGGATATCCCCTTCTTTGAGGAAGATCCCAATTTCTCTCTGCCTTCCCATCCCATGTGATAATTATCTGTGCATTCCATAAATCCTCCACAGAACATCTGCCCAGCATCCTGAAGTCCTTCTTTTGATTATTTTATTATATTAAGCATGCCAGTGTTGCACTCAGAAAACCCATATTCCATCTCTCATGGATGGTCTGTTTACCTTCTTTTTATACATGTCTGGAGTCAGGAGGACCTGAGTTCAAATCCAGCCTCAGACACTTACTAGCTGTATGATCCTGGGCAAGTCATTTAACTCTGTCCGTTTCCTTTTCTATGAAATGAACTAGAGAAGGAAATAGCAAACCACTCCAGTATCTTTGCCAAGAAAACCCCCAAATGGGGTCAGACACAACTGAAATAACTGAACCACAACAAATTGATATGAAGAGACAACATGAGAGTCACTAAATATTTATTAAGTGACTACTATGTACCAGGTACCAGGGGTACAATGGAAGGCAAAAAAAAGATAGTTCGTGATGTCAAGGAACTCACAGTCTAATGGAGGAGGAAATGTGCAAACAACTATGCTCAAACAAGCCACATTCAGGATAAATCAGAAATGATCAACATAGGGGAAGCACTAGAATTGAAGGGGCTAAGGAAAGGTTTTCTGGGAAAAAAGGGTTGGGATAACATGTTGGACTTGGAGTCAGAAAGACCAGACAAAGATGGAGACAACTTATATTGTTGTATATACAACTTATTTGTTTTTGTTTTTTGGCAGGGCAATTGGAGTTAAGTGACTTGCTCAAGGTCACACAGGTAGTACATATGTCTGAGGCCCTATTTGAACTCATGTCCTCCTGACTCCAGGGCCGGTGCTCTACTCAATGTGCCACCTAGCTGCCCCATATATACAACTTATATTGTTGTATCTCACAGAGCTGAGAGATCATAGGACATGATCTGGGAATAGCTAATTGTCTAGTTCAGCTAAAATATAGAATATATGGAGGAGGACAATATGAGTTTGAACTGGAAATGAGCCTGGAATGACACTGTGAGAAGCCCTAAATGCTCTGCTAAAGATTGTTTTAAGTAGGCAGTTGGGAGCCACTGAGGTTTTAAAAGCAGATGGTTCCATGGAATGATTGATCGATTGGAGAGGAGAGAGTCTAGGTAGTGAGACTAGTAAGGAGACACTTCTAAGAGTGCTGATGAAAAGGACTTGAACCCAGGATTGTGACAATAAATGTGGAGGAGAGGTGGAAGAATTTAATAGGACTTGACTACTGGTTAGATGCAGAGAGAGAAGGGAGCAAAAACCAAAGATGACTCCGAGATTTTAAGTCTGGGTGATGGTACAGAGTCGGTACTTCTGGACAGCTAGGTGGCACAGTGAGTAGAACACCGGCCCTGGCGCGAGGAGGGCCTGAGTTCAAATCTGGCCTCAGACACTTGACATACTTACTAGCTGTGTAACCTTGGGCAAGTCACTTAACCCCAATTGTCCTGCCTTCCCCCCTCCAAAAAAAAAAAGTCAGTAGTTCTAAAAATAGAAATAGGAAAGTTAGAAGAAGTAGCAGGCTTAAGGGTCAGATTATAAGCTCAACTTTGTACACGTTGAATTTGAGGTGACAATAATATAGTGGAGCTATCTATAGTGGAGTGGAGCTATCTAGGAAGCAATTGGGGATTTGGAGCTAGAGCTCAAAGGAGAGATTGGGGTAGGAGCCACCTTCAGGAGGATGATGACTGAATCCATATGTAATGGTTCTCATATAATGTTTCATAATTTAAAGACCAACTCAAAAGCGTTAAGCCGTGTCCCAGGGCCTCATTTTCACCATTGTTTAAGCCCGTATCAGGGCAAAGAATAGCAAAGTATCACTTTCATGTTGTTCATTTGTATCCAACTCTTTGTGATTCCATTTGGGTTTGTTTCTTTGTTTTTTTGCAAAGATGCTGGAATGGTTTGCCATTTCTTTCTCTAGCTCATTTTATAGATGAGGAAACTGAGGCAAATAGGATCAAATGACTTGCCCAGAGTCATAGCATTAGTAAGTATCAGAGCCTGGATTTGAATTCTAGAAGACGAGTCTTCCTGACTGCATGCCTGGCCCTCTGTCCACAGCACCACCTGGCTGCCCATTGCTTTCATATATTCCAACAATTAGATATCTAGTGATGGTTAACTAATGTGATTCTGACAGTCACACATGTGGCCAACAGACCTGATGACACATCAGGAGTCAAATAACAGCCATTGATCCGATCTTTTAAAAAAACCATTTGTAGTCTCCCCCAATCCGACTTTCAAGGTAATGATATGGGCAAGGAGACTCCCTTGTCCTTTCTGATTTATGTTTGCCCTAGTAATTATTCTATAGCTATCCTATAACAGACATAGAGCTTACTCAGATGATCCTATAAAAAGCTATAATGAAGAAAACAAAGATTGGGTCATCAGCTTTAGCTTCTGTCCCAAGGGATGGGCTACACTTCCTTGTTGATGGGGATTCCTCGAATACCTCATGATTGAGAAGTCTGGGGCAGAACCTGATCAACTCACCAGAGACATGAGAGAGGATGAAGTCCTCAAGGAAAAGAGGATGAAGAAGTAATGTGAGAAGAGAAGAGAAGAGAAGAGAAGAGAAGAGAAGAGAAGAGAAGAGAAGAGAAGAGAAGAGAAGAGAAGAGAAGAGAAGAGAGGCGAGAGGAGGGAAGAGAAAGTAAAAAGGAAAGAGAACGGAGGGCATGGTTTTGGGAGACATCTATTCTTTAGTGTTGGAGGCTGCAGAGAATAGGCTGGACTGTCCTTCCCCTTCCCCAGAAAATCTTGTTAGGACAAGCATTAAGTTCTAGGAGTGCAAATGCTGTTAGTGGCCTTACTTGTTTTATGTCCTGTGGCAAATTTTTACCCTTTGGCAAATCTCCTCAGGCACAGAGGATGTCATCCCAGCTTAGTTAAGACTCCATTCCTAAATTGGCAACAGGGTTTTTCAGTCACTGTAGCTCCTGAAACCCCCTCTTATCTTCCCAGTCATCTCACACTTTTCTCCCTTACACTAAGTCTTTGATACACATTCTTTGACCCAGTGACACTGGCCTCTATACTGCTCCATGAACAAGACATTCTATCTCCTGGTTTTGGGCGTTCTCTCTGGCTGTCCTCTGTGCCTAGAATGCTCTCTCTCTCTCTGGCTTCCTTTTAGTTCCAAGTAAAATCCCATCTTTTACTGGAAGCCTTCCCCAACACCTTTTAATGCCAATGGCTTCCCTCCGTGAATTATTACCTATTTATCCTGTATATATATCTTTGTATATATTTGTTTGCATGTTGTCTCCCCCATTAGACTGTAAGCTCCTTGAGGGCAGGGAATGTGGCCCTTTTTTTTTTTGCTCTTAGCACAGTGCCTGGCATATATTAGGCACTTAATGAATGTTTATTGATTGATTGATTTACCAAATTATAGAGGAGCTGTAACCTGTTTCCTCGGATCGTTGCATATTTTCTAGACCTCTCTCTTTGTCTCAAAGGACAAGAGCTCCTTTCAGATGCCAACCACTTTAGTTTCTGGTGCTTCCTATAGAAGCCTTTACCTAGTCTTTTATAAAATTGTTTAAAAAGAGCATCTTTTTTTCAGGCCAGAAAGCTCTGCTGCCCTACAGTGTTTTTACTTATAAAATACATATCTGAACATATATTGAGCACGTCTAAATATCTACAGAGTAACCAGTGGTATCTCTTTTAGAACCATCTGCTGTGCAAATACTTTTCATGTGAAAGAACGTAGCTAAATAAGAAGGAAATTAATTATAAGCCATATTTATGTGGAGATCGTGCGTACCAAAAGAGGTCTTTGCAGTTTGTTTGTGACTGTGATTTATTCATCTTCGATGAGCTTCTCAAATGTCTCCTGGGCTACCTTTCAGCTCATAGTGACTATCTTAAAATAAGAAATGCTTGTTGAGGCAAGACTTTTTTTTTAAGATAGTCACACCTATTGCTTTGCCACCATTTCGTCTTTTTTTCTATATTTTATGGATGAATCAAGTTCTGGAATGATAATCTGAGACAGTTCCTGACACTAGTTAGTCAGGGGAAGGTCAACTATTTTTGATCACTTACCATCCTGATGCTCACTGTTCCCCCCTCCTCCCCCTACATCCCTCTCAATTAATGTCTTAAAATAGCAGGTCATTCTCAGCTGCCAGACTGGAGTCAGCCCAGGGGAAAGGAAAACAACAACTGATAGAGTACAGGAGAAAGTGACCAAAGACAAGGAAAGAGACACTCCTCAAGTAGATTGTGCTTCCTTGGGGACAAAAAAAAAGGAGATCTCTTTCTTCTACATAGTGAATTGCTCCTGTCTTATTGAGCAACAGTAAAGGATTTAAAGTTGTTTTTTGTTGTGTTTTTTTTTTTTTTTGGAAAACCAAAACCAGTAGCTTAACAATGAAACGGAACATTGCTGTCTTTTTTGGAGCTCTTTTTGGTGCCCTTGGGGTTCTGCTCTTTTTGGTGGCTTTTGGGTCAGATTATTGGCTACTTGTGACTGAAGTTGGGAAATGTTCAGGTGAACATAATGTGCGTTTTCTTCTTCAGGATAATGATTTATTCTCTAGTCTCTAGTATATGTTTCCCCTTCTCTTGCAGGTGAAGAATCCATGGAAATCAGAGAATAGTGGCTCTAACGCTTGAATTCCTACATTCAAGAATGTGATAATATTAAATAGAACTTTATTAGTCAGTATTAGACATATTCTTCTTTCTTTTTCTAAATGACTGGATGTGACTAGATTGGTTGCTCTCTATTCAATAAATAATACATGTTTTTTTGTTTGTTTGTTTGTTTTGGGCAGGTAGCGAATGTTACTTTCCATCATGAAGGTTTCTTTTGGAGATGTTGGTTTAGTGGTGTTGCCGAGGAAAACACAGCCAACATTTGGAAATTCTGGTACAGTAAGTGAAATTTAACTTCATTTTTTTTCTGTTATTAAAAAAATGAACAACTTTAATATGGAACAACATAAATTTTTGTTATAGCATCTGAAGTAATTGCATTTCTAGTACTTTTGGGGAATAGTTTCTTTGGCCAATGTAGGTGTACAGTTGTCTGGCAAATAATTTTTTAGGGTGTGTGTGTGCATGTGTGTGTGTGTATGTAAAAGGTGACTGGTAGTAGTTAATGTGACAAATACCATATAGTCACCATCCAATTAGAGGCAATTTAAGTTTCCTGTCTCTACCACCATTCCTAAGTATCTGTTATTAACATTATCTTGAAAATCAAACTCCTTTAAAACCTTATAACTTTGCAAATTATAGAAGGGATGGTTTACCTTTTTTGTATCCAAATCTCTGAAATTTTTGTTTAAGTATATGTAGTAAAATCTTATAAGCAATAGTAGTAAAGACATGAAAACTTGTTTGAATTATATTGCATGGTATGTCAATGGATAAATTTCCTTTTATGTAAACATGGTTTTGAAATGTACATAAGATATTTTCATGGCCCTACTAAGGCAGATTACCATGACACTTTTCCCTAATTGTATATCATATGATTTACGTGAGCTCAGATATTGATTTATTTAAAAAAAAAACTTGCTTTATGGCCAGTTGGCATCAAGGTAAAAATAATCACTTAAAGAATGTTTATTTTTCTTGATAATGATTGAGAACTTCTTTTGCTGTGTCTATAATAATAAACATTGTGAGACACAGCAAGGGAAGTTATTTCTATACCAGGCAAAGTTGTGGAATCTGTAATTAAAGGTAGAATCACCGAACACTTTTGCAGCCTAACTTATTGGGGAAAGGTAAGATGGTTTCCATAAGAATAAAGCTGATTTTAAGAGTTTGGTCTTCTTTTAGTCCTCTCTGACTCATCATGACTCTATTTGGGATTTTCTTGGTAGAGATACTAGAGTGGTTTGCCATTTTTTTTTTCTCCAACCCTTACTGAGGCAGAGTTACCTGTCTAGGATCACACAGTTAGTAAGTGTCTGAGGCCGTATTTGAACTCTGGAAGAGGAATTTTCCTAATTCAAGACCCTGTACTATATCTGCTATGCCATTAGCTGCCCCTTAAGAGAGTTCTTTGAAGGGGTAATATAGATAAAGGTGAATCAGTTAGCCTGTTACATTTGAACTTCCAAAAGACCTTTGGCAAAGTTGAGGAGATTTTGGGGAGAGCTATGCTGTCTTGTACTTAGAGACAAAAATCAAATTATATTTTATATGAATAATATGGGGAATGACATATAGGCAAAAGCATTTCCCTCAATGATTCGTTGGTGCCATTCTTCTGTATTTTTAGAAATGAATTTTTAGAGGGAATGTAAGGTGAAATCTCTAAGTTTTCAGATCATAACTTCTTTGTAAGTTGCCTCTCTAAACAAATTAATTATAAACACTAAAGGGGAGCTAATTTTCTTTTCAACATCTTTTCTGTATAAATAGAGATTTAAAAAGTCATGTAAATGGAAGGTTAAAGATAGCTGATATCTGGATAGTCAAGGTCTTATTCTAATGTTGATGATAATAGAAGATCTGTCTCCATTTTGAAGACTGTGTCCAGTGAAACAATTCCCTAGCTGATTGAAATTGTAATTAATTTAGCAGTTATTGAAATAGTAATTCATCTAGCATGCCAGATATGTGCCAGGCTCTGTACTAATCTCTGAGGATATGAAGAAATAAGGGGGGAAACATTCAAACAGCTATGTACAAACAAGACATATACAAGATAAATCGGGGGTCATCTCAGAGGGGAGGCACTAAGATTAAATAAGATTGGGAAAGGTTTCTTGAAGAAGATGAGATTTTAGTTGAAGCTTGAAGGAAGCCAGAGTAGCTGATATAAGGAGAGACTTCATTCTAGATATGACTGACAGGGCAAATTCGAAGAGTCAGGAGATGGAGTGTTGTATGGGAGAAACGGCAAGTAAGCCAGCGTCACTGGAAGAGAGTAAGATAAAAGAAGACTGGGGAAGTAGGAAGGGGCCAGGTTATGAAGGGCTTTGAAAACCAAACAGATGATTTCATATTTGGTCCTGAAAGTAATAGAGAGAATTACAGATTCTATGAGTTTTCCTTCACTACACTGCAGTTTGTTGAATGAGGGGGAGGGATGGAATGACCTACTCAGACCTGCATTTTAGGAAAATCAATTTAACAGCTTAGTAGAGGATGGATTGGAGTGGGAGAGACTTGAGGCAGGGAAACGAACCAGCAGGGTATTGTAATAGTGCAGACATGAAGTGGTGAGGGCTGGCTCTAGGGTGATGGCAGTGTCAGAAGAGAGAAAGAGTTGTATAGGAGAAATGTTATGAATTTAAAATCGATCAGCCCTGACAGCTTACTGGGCTTGGGGTGGTGGTGGAGAGAAAGAGTGGGGAGTTGAAGATGAAACCTAGGTCATTACTCTGGTTGACTAGGGGGATGGTAGTGCCCTTGACGGTAATAGGAAAGTTAGAAAGAAGCAAGGGGTCGGCTAGGTGGTGCAGTGGATAGAACACTGGCCTTGGGGTCAGGAGTGCGAGAGTTCAAACTTGGCTTCAGAAACTTACTAGCTGTGTGACTCAGGGCAAGTCACTTAACCCCAGTTGCCTCCTCCAAAAAAAAAGTGAAGGTTTGAGGGAAAAAATACTCAGCTTTGGACATGTTGAATTTAAGATGTCTGTAGGTGAAGATAATGTCGAGCAAATAATGCTGAAATCTAGATGAAACATTCTTCCAAACCCTTTTCCCCCCTCCACCTAATAGTAGAGTGTGTGTTTGTGTACATGTGTGTGCGTGTGTGTGTGTGAAAGATTTTCTGAATAATTGCTTTAATTCTCTACTTTGTGTAATCCCAACTCTTAATGTCCCCTGAAAGCCACTCTTCGTTATACAAGAACATCTCATCTTCTCAATAACAGAGGCTTTTAAAAATTTTTTTGATTCATTTCTAGCAAATCAATCACCATCTAAGAATTGTACCCACGCTTACCTCTCCCCATATCCCTTCCTGAGAGATGAGCACAATTCGACCTCCTATGACTCTGCAGTGAGTAAGTACTTTCACTTTCTTGGAATGCTGTCTCTAAAGAATAATTGCCTAGATGAATGTTAAATCAAAGAGATGGGGTTCATTTTTAAAAATCATTTAATGAGCTGAAGTTAAGCATTTTCTCTCCCCCATAAATAGATTACAAACATAGTGATATACGTGTGGAATAATATTTAACAGATTCTTGGGTCTTCTAGTAACTGTTGTGGGAGAATTTCAGGATATGAAGTAAGAGGACCTTGACTCAAATCCTAGTTCTGCAACTTACTACCTGAGTCACCTTGGACAAAATATTTCACCTTGTTGAGCCTTAGATTCTTCATCTGCAAAATGGGGAGGTTAGACGAGATGATATCTGAATTTTCTTCCTGCTCAAAATCTAATAGTGTTCTTTTGCTATTTTCTATTATCAAAATTCTTTTAAAATGTTTTGGCAGTAGGAAAAATGGCTTCTCTTAAAAAATAAATTGTGCTTGTCTTTTATTTTTGAAGAGGACCATGGAATCAGGACAATGATGACATGACTTGCAGTTGACCTTGATTTGAGTGAGGAAGGGCTGTCAGATATTCACCAGGATGATTGGAGATGGCCCAAGATACAATGGGAGACCCTGGCCCTTTTAGGCTAAGGCCTTTTCAGGTACTCACTTAGAGTGAGGCAACACCCATTCACAGCTCATCCTCTCCTTCTCTTCTCCAAAGGAAGGTAAATTTTGATGGCCAGAAGCTGCCCCCTTAACTTGGGGTTTACTGGCTAGATTCTTTCCTTCCTTCCTTCCTTCCTTCCTTCCTTCCTTCCTTCCTTCCTTCCTTCCT
>CM053626.1:140858613-140872918 GCA_028646595.1 Phalanger gymnotis | reverse complement strand
AACCGCAAACTCAGTCACGCAGCTTTTCCCACTAACCTTCTCTGCTGTCTTTGCTCTTTGTGGGTTGAGAGGTCTGGTACATGCCACAGCTCAGTATTTCAGGATGCCAGGGCACTTTCCGCTCGTCTCCTGGTCTGGTAGGTCCGTGTCTGGTCTGTTTGCGCCGTGCGTGCTGGGCTCAGCTCCCCTCCCCTCGGCTGGGGGCTGAGAGGTCCGTGTGGGACAGACCTTACCCAGAGACCATCCAGGCTGTCCTGGGTTGGGGCCCTGCTTCCCTCTGCCACTTTGTGGGTTCTGCAGCTCTAGAATTGGTTCAGAGCCATTGTTTTATAGGTTTTTGGAGGAACTTGGTGGGGAGCTCACGCCAGTCACTGCTTCCCAGCCGCCATCTTGGCTCCGCCCCCCCAATTGGAACAATATTAATTGCTCATTGGTAGGATGAGCCAGTATGAAAATATAAATACTTCCTAAATTAATTTACTCATTCAGTGCCATATCTATCAAAATTCAACTTAATATGATAACCATTTATTAAGTACCCAGCATGTACTAGACACTGTACTATTTCCTGAGTATACAAAGGAAAACAGCAAACTTGTACCCTGTCCTCAAGGAGCTTACAATCTATTAGAATAAGAACTGACATTTCTACAGAAATTTAAGGTTTACAGAATGCTTTCCTCAGAAACCTATGCAGTAAGCATTGCACATGTTATTATCTCATCTTACTTCGAGGACCCTGAAATTGGGAGAGGCTGTGACCACAGAAGTAAGATGACAGGTTGAGAACTGTAAGATACCTTGGAGGCCATGTAGTCTAACCTCCAACTCCAAATGGAGGCCCAAGTGATTTCCCCAAGGTCACACAGATAATAATTAACAAAGGTGGAATTTACATTCAGTTCCTCTGACAACAGAGCCAAGTCCTCTTTTGATGTGACAGTACTCCAGACCCCTAATTTTTACAGATGAGGCCCAGAGATAGGAAGGATATATACGAGGGTATATAATGAGAGATAGGAAGGGTAACACATGGTCAGGTAAATAATGCCCCTTGATGCCAGAGACTGTTCTATTTTCATGCCCCAACCTTTGGAATACCACCTTAGAATATTTTTTTTTGGTGGGAGTGGGGCGGGGGGGGGGGTTGTCGAGTGGTAGGGTGGAGTCTGTACTTGTGATTTTAGGTATATAGAACTCTTGGAGAAGAAATTCTCTTTAGCAATGTAGATTGGCCACTATTTTTGCAATTTTTATGAATAGAGAGTTGCCCAGGGACGTTAAGAGGTTAAATGATGTGTCCATGGACTTTGTGAGCTAGTATGTGTACTAAGTGGGACTAGAATCCAGGTCTTCTGGATTCAGAGGATCACTCTTTATCCTCATACCACTGTGGTTACTTCTTCCAAATGTTTTCTTCTGTCTTTTTAGGGAGTTCAGAAAAGAACAGTGACTTTGAAGGGACTTTAGAATCCAGACATGCCAGTATAGATAGCCAAATTTAGGAGATAATTGTCAGACATTAGCAGCGTGAACTTGGATCTTATAATGCCCAATACAGTACTCTTTTGAAAATGGCCACACAGGTTGGCAGGGGCAGGGCTGGCATAAAAATTTTTATTTCATCATTCAACAAGCATGTCACTAAGTGCCAGGCACTGTGTTAGATGCTGGGCATCTAAAAGTGAAAACAAAATCTCCACTCTAGTAGAGATTATAATGTATTGTTGGGGGGAACAGGGAACACTGTGTACCCAGATAAATACAGAGTACTTTTTGGGGAGAAGGGGAGTGCTTTTCTAACACTGAGGCCACTGCTTATTTTGCCTTCCCACTTTACTTCTGTCATACCTTTGCCCTGTGTCGTTTGTTTGAGTATTTGAATGTTGTTTGTTTTTTGCACTTCTGATACAGTATTAACTGTTAGTTTTGCAGTTTACTTATCTGGAAAATTACTTCTCTACCACACTTTAAAAAAAAATACTTTGGAATTTGACCTCTTTTAAAAAAAATACCAACGATTTTGCCTTTTATTTGTGTTTGAATCTGAACATTCTCTTTACATAATCTTGACATCAGGCACTTTCCAGTGAATAAAATTGGGAAATAATGGAATCAGGAAGTTTTTTGTTACCAATGAACTATCAGAACCAGCAAATGCACAAGACTGGAAAATGAAAACAGGAAAATGACATAAGGTAGTTCAATAAAATTTTATTAGTTTTGCCTTCCTAAATTCATAATTTGTAATAGTACAAACACTTCTTGAGCTGAAGTTTACTTATCTTCTCTACATGAGAAAATATCCTGTTAAGAAAAATTAGTCATATGAGCAAAATTGAAGAGAGGCTTAACAGCTTCTTTTCAAGAACTCCAGAAGAACCAAACTATTTATATACAAACTATTGGTATGTTGCTGAAAATTCATTGAATCCACCAAAACACAGAATGTTAAGGTTGGACAGGACTCCTTTATTTTCAGAGAAAGAAATGGAGAGGTGATGAGATTTGCCCAAGGTCATTCCCATTCTGCTACTTAGCTGCAGAAGAAGGAATAGAATACAGGTCTTCTGGTCACTCTTAATTAATGGAGGTGATTCAAAGAATCCCAATCTGGTAACATTTTCTTAGTTCAAGTTATTGAGTATATATAAGCATATTTTTAAAAAAATCACATTTCATTGAAAATATTATGTAAGCCAATTAGTTTTACAAATTCAAATGGCCTTTCATTCAACCAGTATTAATTTGTGAAGTTTGCTTAAGCCATGTTGCATAAAAGCTATGTTGTAATGTCTTTTAAGCCATGTTTTAAATCTATATATGAAGTTCCAGTAAGCCATATTATAAACCTTTCCTCATGCTTTGAAGACTTAATATTAGTTCAACTTTTATTATAATATATTGAATTATATTATATAAAACAAACTGATTTCAACAATGTATTTGCATTTAGTGTGATGCTATTCAATAAGATAGTCATTCTACATACTGAATGTATATTCAACTGTCAAGAATGCTATTTAAGAATATGAGAATGTGTTGTATTGCAGAGGTTTAAGCAAAATGATGATAGGTAGGGAACCATACGATTCTAGGGGTGCTCGTGACCCCAAAATACCTACATGCCGGGTCCTGCCCAAAGAATTCGACTCAAGCTTTCTCAGCCAAGGGAAAAGACAAAGTTTATTAGGGATTCACCATAATGGGTTGTCTTAAGAAATCCTACTCTTTGTGACAAGTGGGCCAGATTCAATCTACTGAGCTAGATTCAATCTACTGAGCTAGATTCAATCTGAGTGCCTTCATGGAGGCAAGATGGAGATTATATATGCAAAGATTGTAGGAGGGATTGAGGGGTGGTCTGGGGTGACTAGAGGAGGGTTTTAGGGAGGGTCTTGAGGAGGAGTCTAAGGAAGACAAGATGAGGTCAGACTCCAAGAACCAAGAGAATAGAATTAAGAGTGGGAAGTAGCTGAAGGCATGGATATTGATAGTATCAAGGGTGAGAAGTAGTTGCACAATAAAGGGTAAGGCTAGGTAGAGATTTGGGCCTAATGATAATGTAAGGCTTATGGCCTTAGGGGAAGGCCAGACCTAGCTGGAAGATTCAAGGACAGTTCAAGGGGGCTCCCAGAGACTGTATTCCAGATTCAAGGGGGTTCCCAGAGACTGTGCCCTCATCAGTATTAGAGGAGGGATTTTAAACATTTTTGGCAGGCCTATGGATCCCCCCCCCCCCACCCTCCTAGAATAATATTTTTAAAAATTGAAGGAAATGTTTTAACATAACTCAGTTACAGGCTTATTGAAAATAAAGATGAGATATTAAAAAAAAAAGTAAAAAAGACATTCCCTGCCCTCAAGAGACTTAAATGGATGAGGCAACATGCCAACAAACTATGTACATAAAAGATATATAATGAATAGTTAAAATAATCGCAGAGGGAAGGCACTAATGGCGTGAATGGAGATAGTGCTGGAGCAGGGAGAGACCATGAAAAGCCTTTTGCATAAGGTAGCAATTAAGCTGAGTCTTAAAGAAAGCCAGAGAAGCCAAAACACCAAGTCATATGAAGAGGGAGAGCATTCCAGGAATGAAGGACACATAGTACAAAGGCATTAAGTTTGAAGATAAAGTATTGTGTCATAGCAACAATCTGCTAGCAGTGGCTGTAGGGATGTAAGACCCGCCAACAACCAGCACACAAAAAGCTGCCAACACATGTTCTTTCATCTGCTTTACTAAGGAAATTAACTTTAAGGGGTTAACTGTCTTAGTTTAATCAAACATACAAATATCATTCACAGTTCAAGGGGAAAAGATCAGCCTCCTGAACTTCAAGGCAAATGCAAACAGAAATTACAAACGCCAACAGACAGACCTTGTCTGATTCAAATCACAATTCATAGTTACCAGAGAAGAACCAATGTCTGGGTTGCAAAGCTGGGGGTCAGTTTGCAGCTTGCCCAGAGTCTCAATACTCCTTCTATGAGTGTGACCTAAAAGTCAAATGCCAAGCTCCTCTCAATTATTTCCTGTTCAGAGACCTAAGCGCTCTGACCTCACCCTGGCTGGGTGTGTGAAAGTTCTCCATCCCTAGTATCACATCATATACAATTCAATGACTCTCTGATTGTCTTAATGCTGAGAAACACTCCAAAACAAAATCCCACATTATCTGCCCCATTGAAACAAAGGCCAGAATCCTTAAAGGCACTTAAGAGAAGAACAGCAAAAAGTCCCTTGATTACTATTACATCTGTGTAGTGAAGAACAAGAAGGCAATTGCTGCAAGAAGAGAAAGGTATAAGATAGACTGGAAAAGTAGAAGAGACTGGATTATGAAGGGCTTTAAATGCCATATGAGATTTTGTTGTTCTTAGAGCCTGGACTGATAGGGAGCCACTGGCATTTATTGTGGGAGGTGTGTATCACATAGTTAGACCTTTACTTTAAGATCACTTTCACAGCTAAGTAGATGATTGATTGGAGTAGAGAGAGACTTCAGGCAGAGAGCTCAACCTGAAGGCTATTTAATGCAGTAATCCATGTGTGTGGTGTTGGCAATGTGACCTAGAGAATGGGACTTATATAACAAGACTTGTCAAGAGATTGGTATGTTGAGTGAGTACAACAGAGTCGAGAATGATCTGGAAGCCCAATTGACTGGGAAGATGGTGGTGCACTCAATAGTAATAGAGAAATTTGTAAAATGGTGGGATTTGGTGGTGGGGGGAGAGATAATGATGTTTTGGACATGTCGATCTTGAGCTGCATATGAGACATCCAATTTGAGATGCCCATAAGGCAACTGGTGATAGGAGACTAGAGCTCAGCGGAGAAGTTAGAGCTAGATGTATGCACCTGGGAATCATCCACAAAGGGATGATCATTGAACCAATGGGGACTGATGAGATCACTAAACAAGATAGTGAGAGAAGAGAAGAGGGCCCAGGACAAACCCTTGAGGAACACTCACAATTAGTGGGCATGACCTGGCTAACAAGCCAGCAAAGGAAACAGAAGGAATGGTCAGACAGGGAGGAGGAGAATGAGGAGAGCGAATCTAGAAGAAAAGGGTGACCAACAGCATCAAAGTTTACAGAGAAGTAAGAAAGTATGAGGATTTAGAGAAGGTCATTAGGTGATTAAGGGAGATGATAGGTGGTTTTTGAAACAGCAGTTTCAGTTGAATGGTGAGGTCAAAAGCCAAATTAGAGAAGGATTAAAATAGAGTGAAAGGTGACCTTGCAGAGGCAGTTATTGTAGACAGCTTTCTCAAGGCATTTGAAAACAAGGAAAAGAGGACACATGCTAGAAATCTAGTTACACCCAGGGAAAAAGAAAAAAAAAGTAAGACTTTAAAATATATGTGTGTATAATTATTATTTCTTTGTGAACATTAAAATTCTATATAAATGTTAGTTATTATCATTATACTCACACCTGTGAAAAGCATATGAGAAATAGTTTCTCCTTAAGGACCTAAATATTACTCATTGTCTGCTTAGTCAAACCCGTAGTACTTCCATGCCTCTGTGGTCGAATCAGTGCTAGCATTTTACTGATGCAGACCCCAGACTCTCTGTGCCTTCTTGTCTATAATGGATTATTCTTGTCCAAGTCCTTCTTCAAATTCTTCTAACCTCTACCTATTGAAACCCCCAATTTCCTGCAAAGCCCAGCTTAGTTGCCACCTTTTACAGGAATCTATTCCTAATTACCCCAGTTTTTAGTACTTTCTACCTCTTTCCCAAAGAAAGTAGTCACCCTCTCTGCAACTTATGGCACATACACATACCTTATGGTCTTATCTGGGGCTGTCATTTGTCTTTTGTTTTTGAAAAGGATCAACTACTTCATGTTGTCAAGGGTCAGGGCACAGTGTGGCTGGCTGTGGCGATCAGCCCAGCACAAGCTTAGAAGGTTCTACCACAGGTCGGGCACATCTGGGATGGAGATGTCTGAGTTTGTGCAGTTCATGTTTCCTTTGTGCTACTGTGATTCTGTTTTACTCATGGAGCACAGCCCCTTCTTTGATGCAGGCATACCATGAAGGGTGGTCCTGTGTCAGAGTATCCCATGTCTCACAATCAATACTAAAGTTCTTCAGAGATAACTGGAAAGTATCCTTATACCAATTCTTCTGGCCGCCATGTATGTGCTCACCTTATGCAAGTTCTCTGTAAAATAGCCCATTTAGAGGTTAACTGACTTGTCTAGGATTCCACAGCCAGTATGTATCCAAAATAGGACTTAACTTGAATTTCTTCCTGATATAAAGTCTAGCTGTCTATACCCTATGCCAGGCTGACTGTCATTCATTAATATTATGATAAGTAGTATATTGAAATCTTTGTTTTGAAGCATTTGTTGTTGTCCAGTTATTCTAGTCATGTTCAACTCTTTGTGACCCCGTTTGCAGTTTTTTGGAGTTGGTTTGCCATTTCCTTTTCCAGCTCATTTTACAGATGAGGAAACAGAGGCAAACAAGGTGAAATGACCTGCCTAGGGTCACACAGCTAGGAAATATCTGAGGTTAAATTTGAATTCAGGAAGATGAGTCTTCCTGACTTGAGGCCTGGCACTCTATCCACTGTGTCACCTATCTGCTTTTTTGAAGCATTAGACTCAATCAATCCTATGATAATTTTAAATGATACATAAAGCTGACCAGTTGTCCCATGATTTCAGGTGTTGTGGAGGGTTAACCTAGGTAATTTGATTACCAAAGTTTTTGAGTCTTAATCATTCCAACATATATCACTCTCTTCTATGCTTACTGATTGATTACTGTAGCTGCAGTGACATAAGCAATGTAACTTCTCTGCTCCTCTACACTCCCCCCATACCCTCCCCACTACCTCTAACTTTTTAAGATTCCACTTGATTGACATATTTCAGCTTTGCCAGGTGGACCTTTTAAAAAGATTTTTGCCTCCTTTCTCTCTGCAGTTTCTGTTTTCCTATTCTGCAACACAGCAGATAAGAACTCATAATTTGGCTAATAGGTTCCATTGAGGGCCCCCTACTTAAATTTACAAGAAGAATTTATTTCAGTGTTTTAGCCTTTGGAAAGTGATGAATTTGTTTAATAGATGTGCAATTAACCAGCTCAAAAATGATCATTAGAAACCCTTCTTATTTGGCTACTATATGTCGCCAAACCCTCAGTCCATTTATCACCAGCTGCATCCATTAATTCAGTATTGCTTGTCCGTGACTAAGAGCCTTCTGAAACTTTGCATTTTGAATTTAACAAAGTACAAATATTAGGACAGAGTTTTTCTGCCTGAATGTATCTGATTTTAAAGCTCAATTATGCTTGGAAAACATTGTTTTGAGTTTTTCTTGCCATTTTTGTTGCTTTACAATATATTAAAAAAGAGAGAGAGAAAGATGGGCAATCCATACAGTAGGGCTGCAGTTGATGAATATTACAGCTTTCGAGTGGATGCTTTGCTGTTTAAAAAAAAAATGGAAAAGAAAAGAAAGGAAATCATTCTATCAGGATTGGGCTGGGGTGTGTGTATATGATTTTTTTGAGGCCTAGTGCTAAGAATTTCAATGTCTCTTTATGTTTGTCTACATTTGGGGTGGAATACATATCTGATCCAGCTGGGCAGTCATTCAAAAGAATACTGCCTGCAGCTTTTGGTACTCCAGCTTCTAAAATGTGAAATCTGGTTGGGGAAAATTAACTCCCTAAGTATATTAGGTATGTGTGCAGTGTAAATACCAAGAATCCAGGTTTGATTGTAGTCTACTATCATTTATTCCATGGCTGTTGGATAAGATCTGAGGTTCCAGCCTAATTCAGTACACATGGTATACACTGTATCCTAGGATCAATCTTAGAAGGACTGCTGTTTTTACAATTAGAAAAATGAAAACAAGAAGGAAACTTTATTGTTTACTAGTTTAAGTTCTAAATATGTTTTCCCTCCCTCTCTCTTTTCCTCTCTTCTTTCCCCCGGGATTCCAGTTTATCGTGGTTTCTGGGCAGTGTTCCTTCTCCTCGGTGTCATGGCAGCAATAATTGCTACCTTCTTCATCATCTGCGCTGCTCCCTTTGCGAGCCATATTCTGTTTAAAGCAGCTGGAGGAACCTTTATCGCTGCTGGTAGGTACAGTAGTACATGGCACATAGTTTTCAATCCAGAGTTTTTCACACTTAAAAATAAATTTCTGTTTTGGGAAGGCCTAGACTTGACTCCTAGCTCAGCCACTGACTTTCCACAGGATTTTGAACAGGCATCTGTCCGATATAGTAGACCCTAAATTTTTCCATCTGTTGGACTATGGAAAGTCACAATTCCAGAAATTTGGTGGCCTCAGTATAGCTATGGACTATCTTCTGATATCTGAAATGCAGGAGAAAATTAACCCAAACTAAAATATCATGATGATATATATTGCCTGTGAATGAGTTGTGTTTTATTGTCCTATTTGGTACAGAGAGGGGACAACAACAACTACATATGAATTAATTACCTTTAAAATCAGGTTTATATCACATTTCCCTTTTTCCTTTTCCATTCTTCCAAGAAGAATAGACTCAAACCTAGAGCTGTCTATCGCTTTATATATGTGTGTGTGTATGTGTTTATGTGTGTATGTGTATACACATATATATATATGCATACATGTGGGTCTGTATACATATACATACATCTCTCTCTCCATATATATATATATGTATATGTACATATACATATATATATCATTCTTCCTTTTACTATATTAGAAATCAACAGTAATCTTACATATCTGGGCACATGATATTAAGTGACATTTCAGAAATACATTTTCCTTATTATTAGTATCATTTTTCTATTTATGGAATAGATTCAGTTGAGAAATCCTAATCCTTGAGGCTAGATTCCTTGGAATTAGCTTTGAATCCTTCCTAACTTTTGTTGTCAAAATTCTACTGATTTTTCCTTGAAAGTTTCTCTTGAGAATTCACCTCACTTCACACAGGTATTTATGTCATGATTACAATGTATGTAATATTTATTGGCAAGAGGGTTGAGTGATCTTGTTCATCCTTCTTAATGATGACACATGAGCAGAAGCAGTATGTTACTGGCATGTGTACTTATAGATATAAACCTATATATATATATACATATATACAGACATACACACCATACCCACACACATACATACTCAGAAATACTAGGTGGTACAGTGGATAGAGTGCTGGACCTGGAGTCAGGAAAACTCATCTTCCTGAGTTCAAATCTGGCCTTGGACAGTTACCTAGCTATGTGATCCTGGGCAAGTGACTTAACTCTGTTTGCCTCAGTTTCTTCATCTGTAAAATGAGCTGGAGAAGGGAATGTCAAACCACTCCAGGATCTTTGCCAAGAAAACCCCAAATGGACTCAGGAAGAGTTGGACATGACTAAACAACAGACTCATACATGCATATCATTTATGTGTGATATGATGCATAAATATGATTTATATAAGAAATTGATTATGTAATTTATATATGAAATTTATAAATAGAAACAGCCTAGCAGAGTGGATAGGATTGCCAGGAAGACCTGGTTTCAAATCCTGCTTCTAACAGATTCTTACTGTCTTACCTCAGTCAACTCCTTAAGGCTTTGAGTTGCAGAGAAAGTGCTGATCTGCAAAAATAGAAGGAGTTTTCTTAAGGGGAGCACCCTATACCAATGAAATCCTGGGTCTTATCTCTGTCCTGGTGTCTTTAAAATGTTCATTTTTTCTTATGTCCCTAATAGTTGTTTAGGTATTCAAATATGCATCCATGAGTTGTTTGTATTATCAGAAACATAAATAAGAGTTCAAAATCCGATAACACGAATTAAAACTAAAAGGGCATATGGAGAAAGATGCTATCTGCATCTGGAGAAAGAATTGACATATAGAAGTAGGTATAGAATAATTTTACATATATATATGTACACACATTTATGTCTGATGGTAGCCATCCCTAGGGTACAGATGGGGGAAGTAAGAAAAAAAGGGGTGAAAAAAGCAATTTAAGATAACTTTGTCGTATATTTGGATGGAATAGCAAGTGGTAGTTTTGCAGTTTCATGTGCAATCATCTTTTTTATTGTTCTGTGTTATGGAAATGCTTGTTTGGTTTTGAGAATTGAAAATAAAATAAATTTGATATGTAAAAATTTTAAAAAAGGGTAAGTAGGTGAGGAATATAAAAGAAGCATAGGGGAATAGGGGGAAGGGAATAAGAATTCATATAGCACCTACTATGTGCCAAGCACTATGCTAAGCAGACACTTTACATTTACATTTGACCCTCACTATAACCCTAGGAAGTAGGTGCTATTATTATCCCCGTATTATAGTTAAGGAGACTGAGGCAAACAAAGGTTTAGCAGCTTGTTCAGGGTCACATAGATAGTGTCAGAGGCAGGATTTGAACTCGGGTCTTCCTGTCTCCAGGCCCAGGACTTTATCTGTTGTACCACCTAGCAGGATAGGTGATGATTCCTGATCTCAAAGAAATTAAAATTGCCAGAGAGACATGACTAATATAATGTCTAACAAAATGACCTACAGTGGCTCTTTATTGCTTTATCCAACATATGCTTTATTTATCCAGCATATACCCTTGAGCCTGGTAAAGTCTTCTCACAATTCTCTTTCAAAACTCATTTTTATTGGAGAAGAAAATGCCTGACCTGCAATAAAAATTGGGAAGCATTCAAGCCCATACCCTCTTAGCTAAACCTGAGGTGAATTTAGCACCACCTGATGACTGCAAATGACTCATAACTCTTTGCTGTTTTTTGTGTCATGACCCCATGACCCATATGGCAGTCTGATGAAGCATATGGAAACCTCAGGATAATATTTTTTGATTGCATTGGATAAACATAGGCTTACAAATAAATCACTTATATTGAAATAGTTTTATATATATATATGTATATATAAAAGCAGATTACATTAAGAACCTCTGCATTAAATGAAAAGGTACTCCTCTGAGAATCCCATTTTCCCCAAGCAACATATAGGTGAGAATATGTAGGTGTGTCCTCAGAGAATCAGCAACAGCTAAAATCAGGCCAGTGTTAATCTTCTCTGTCTCTTCAGACTTCTAGAATCACCTTCTACTAAGCACAGAGGCAGGCAAGACCACTAGGTGGTACAGTGGAGCAGTGCCAGACCTGGAGTCAGGAAGACCTGAGTTCAAATCCAACCTCAGATACTTACAAGCTGTGTGACACTGGGCAAGTGACATAACCCTGTTTGCCTCAGTTTCCCCATCTATAAAATGAGCTGGAGAAGGAAATGGCAAACCACTCTGCTGTCTTTGCCAAGAAAACCCCAAAATGGGGTCCTGGAGAGTTTAAATGACTCAACAATAAGAGCTGAGGCACATATAACAGAAAGACTAATTTTTGTGTAGCTTCAGGGCAGTGTTTTATTTTTGTTTAATTTTTTGGTGTTAAGTTGGACACTGCCATGTATTTTCTTTCATTTTCCTTCCTCCTAGAGCACAGGAGTTAGATAGCAAGGGATCATGAAGTTATGGGTGTAGCACCAAATACTTGAATTTCCTGATTATCCCAGAGTGAGGTTGTAGAATAGATGAAATACATGCAGCAAGCTCTGCTGGGGCAAGTTTCTAAATTGGCTGGGTACATCAGGGAGGGAAATTCTATTCTGGCACTCTATCCACACAGCACCACCTCACTGCCCCCCAGGCACATGGTAGTTACCCATTAAATATTTGCTGAATTGATTTAAATTGAGAAGTCACTGCCTTTGGAAAGACATTCAAGTTATCAACTATTCATGTACCTCTAGAGAAATAGCAAAAAAAATACAAGGGTTCACACCTAGTTTTGCTTCTTTTATATAACAAATTAAAAAAAACTTTTTGGCAAGTTCCTTAAGGTATTAGACTTAGCCTGTATTTATAAAGGAAAGGATACTGTCCTTAGAGTCATGTAGGCAAGTGTCATGTTCCAGTTTTGCTGCTGATTTCTTGTGTGAGTTTGGACAAGCTTGGTTAATCTCTCTGGCTTTCAGTTTCTCTGTGTGTAAAATGAGATTCTATTAGATAATCTCTAAGATGCCTTCTGGCTCTTGACAATCTCTGAGTTCAAGTTTATATATTTAATGATTTTTTTAGTTACTATATGCTGTAAATACAAGATTCTTCGCATTCCCCTACTCAGCCTTTTCCTGTCTTTTCCTCAATATTTACAAATAATGGGGGAATGTAACAAAACTTTTCAGTAATTAAACATTACAGCAGTTAGGCCATACTTTTAAACTCAGAAATTATCCTGGCCATTCACTGAAACTGGATTTTTCTTTTTTTAAGGAGATCTTTTGTCTTCTCTACTCATACATAATGTATTTCTTTGGGGGCAGGGGGTAGAAAAAATCTCCAAAAAAAAAATCACAAACTGAAAACACATTCTTCACCTTTTTATGTTGGAGTCTTACTATGGATTATATATTTTGGCTGAGCACTCTGTGGGCAAATGAAACAGCTGTTACCAATTCACATGCCACTGACAGGTGGCCAGGGTTTTATGTAAAATCTTGTTCTGACAGGGCCCCAGAAATACTTATGGGACAGATACAAATGTATGAAGGAAAACTTGAAGTTGGGGCCTGGGTATTCTGAAATGGAGACAAGCCTCCAAACGTCCTGGTGTTGTTATATTCCTGCCGTTGGCATTTTTATAATATATGCAAACTGCATCTACAAAAAAGTTAGAGACAAGTACTTATGGAATGACAGTTAAAAACCCCCACTATTCTTTTGTATTCTTTATTTTTTTTTGTAGTTTAAATCATTATTTATTTATTTGAAATTTTCAGTTTTCAGCAATAATTTTCACAAGAGTTTGAGTTACAAATTTTCTCCCCATTTCTACCCTTCCCCTGACTCCAAGATGGCATGTATTTTGATGGCCCCATTCCCCAGTCAGCCCTCCCTTCTGTCACCCCACTCCCTCCCATCCCCTTTTCCCTTACTTTCTTGTAGGGCAAGATAGATGTTTATGCCCCATTGCCTGTATATCTTATTTCCGAGTTGCATACAAAAACTTTTTTTTGAACATCATCTTTTAAAACTTTGAGTTCCAAATTCTCTCCCCTTTTCCCTTGCCACCCACCCTCCCTAAGAAGGCAAGCAATTCAACATGTATCTTTATGCAAAACCCTTTCACAATACTCATGTTGTGAAAGACTAACTATATTTTGCTCCTTCCTATTCTATTGCCCTTTATCCAGTTTTCTCCCTTGACCCTGTCCCTTTTTAAAAGTTTTTGCTTTTGATTACCTCCTCCCCCTATCTGCCCTCCTTTCTATCATCTCCCCTTTTTTTATCTCCTTCCTCCTTCTTTCCTGTGGGGTAAGATACCCAATTGAGTGTGTATGTTATTCCCTCCTCAGGTCACATCCAACGAGAGCAAGAATCAGTCATTCCCCTTCACCTGCCCCCTCTTCCCTCCCAACAGAACTGATTTTTCTTGCCACTTTTATATGAGATAACTTACCCCATTTCTCCCTCCTCAATATATTCCTCTCTCATCTCTTAATTTGATTTTATATTTTTAGATATCATCCCTTCATATTCAACTCACCCTGTGCCTTCTGTCTCTCTATAAATGTATATTCCCTTCAGCTACACTAATACTGATGTCTCATGAATTATAAACATGATTTTTCCATGCAGGAATGTAAACCAAACAGTTCAACTTTAGTAAGTCCCTTATGATTTTTCTTTCTTGTTTACCTTTTCATGCTTCTCTTGATTCTTGTGTTTGAAAGTCA
>CM053626.1:140824180-140858513 GCA_028646595.1 Phalanger gymnotis | reverse complement strand
GACTTTGCTGACTTCTTCTGGCTGTATGTTTTGGTCTTCTTTGTCACCAAAGAAAGATTCCAAAGTCTGAGACTGAATCTGAGTGTGTTTTTGCTTCCTGGCCGTGTTCCCAGCCAACTATTTGACCCTTGAGTTTTTCGTTGGGGTATGAGTACTTGTAGAGTAGAGAGCACTTTGTTCCAAACTTGAGGGGATGTGCTGTTGTTTTCAGAGCTATTTCTATACAGCTAGCTTTGCCACACCAGGGCTCCTCCTCCCCCAAGAACCATCAACTGGTACCTGACTCAGATCTTTAGCAGACTCTGCACTCCTGCTCTGATCTGACACTTAATTCCTCCCACCAGATGGGTGTGGGGCCAGAAGCAACTGCAGCTGTAGTTCTGTAGCTGCACCACCCCCAATGCCTCTGGTGCAGTGGCCAAACCACCAGCTCCTTCACTCTGTCCCAGCAACTTTTCCCATTAACCTTCTCTGTTGCCTTTGGTGTTTGTGGGTTGAGAAGTCTGGCAACTGCCACAGCTCACAGATTCAGGGCACTAGGGCCTCTTCCACCTGGCTCCCGGTCTGGTTGGTCCAGGCGCAGCTCACGCTGGACTCTGCTCCTTTCTGCTCCCATCTCCATGCAAGATAGACCTTACCCAGAGACCATCCAGGCTGTCCTGGGATGGAGCCCTGCTTCCCTCTGCTATTTTGTGGGTTCTGCAGTTCTAGAATTTGTTCAGAGCCATTTTTTATAGGTTTTTGGAGGGACCTGGCTGGGGAGCTCAGCAAGACCCTGCTTTCCAGCTGCCATCTTCAAAAAACCCCTCTATTCTTAAGTGAGATAACAAGGCACTTATCTCTCTGGGTTCTGAATTTCTTCATCTGTAAAAATGAAGAGATTGGACAGATGAATGAATGAATGAAATGCATGGCATAATGGATAGGCTATGAAAATAAGGTCAGGAAAACCTCACCCATTTGGGCATTTATTAGCTATGTGACCTTAGGCAAGTTGTATTCTCTGTGCCTCAGTTTCTTCACCTATAAAATGAGGGTGCTAGACTTGATAGTCTCTAAGGTCTCACCAAACTCTGAATCTATGATCCCATGAATAAATTTTAAAAAATGATTATGCACTTAGTCTATTCCAAATGCAGCGCTAATTGCTGAGGTTATGAATATAAAAATGAGACTGTTCTTGTCTTCAAGAAGCTTCTGATGTAATAGAGAAAAAGAATATATATGAGAAAGTATAGATTCAAGGTAAATGGCAAATCTTGATGGTCCTTAGGGTTCTGAAGCAGGGCAGATTGCAAGCCTGAGGATTATGGAGGGCATAGCAACAGTGCAGATGGCAAAGCCTGGTGAGATGGGGTGTGGGGCACAGCACTGAGGATAAGAAAGCTCAAGGTTTTGTAGAATAGCAGAGGGTCAGGTAAAAGGCCTAGAAGATGGTACAAGGGTGACCATTATGAATTCTGTCCTTTCGCTATGATAGCAACTCCAGAAGGCATTGGTTTCCATCCTCTTGGTTGAGCTGGATGCATAACAGATGTTTTCTAAGTTTCTTTCAACTTAAAAATTGATTTTTTTTCATTTTGGTAATTAGTCTTCAAAATTTGGCAGTGCATGATATCTCTCATATAAGTTTCTCAGACAGCTTTTAGAAATAGGCTGCCCTGTAATGTAGTTAGATGCTAGTTATTGCTATCTTCATTTTGAGATAAAATGAGAACAACTGGAGAATAAAGTAATTCCCTCAAGATAAGGTAGTAATCCTCTCTTCAAATTAGGATATCACTTACTAGAATAGAAGTTGTATAATATTAACATAAAGTTCCAAATCAAGAATTAGGGTAGAAATATGAGTAAACAACAAAAAGGCAACCTGAGCATAAAAAGCTACTATGATGTCAGAGAAGATCAGTACAGAAGCTCAAAAGAAGACAAAGAAGCTATGTCTCCAAGAAAAAAAATGCGATTGGACATAAGCCTAACAAGAATTCCTGGATGAGCTAAAAATAATTTCCCAAAACCAAATAAGAGTGGTAAAGGAAAAATTAAGATGAAGAAGTGAAAGCAAAGGAGGGAAATTATGAAATGGCAATACCTTGGTAAAAGAGGCACAAAAATACTGAAGAAAACAATACCTTGAATAAACATAATTGGCCAAATGGTAAAAAAAATCACTAATGAAATAAGTCCTTAAAAGCAGAATTGGACAAATGGAAAAAGAAGTACAAAAGCTCACTGAAGAAAACAATTCCTCAAAAATTAGAAAGGGCAAATGGAAGCTAATGATTCCATAAGATATCAAGAAACAATAAAACAAAATGAAAAGACTAAATGAATAGAAAAAAAAAGTGAACTATCTCATCAGAAAAACAACTGACCTGGAAAATACATCAAGGAGACACAATTTAAGAGTTATTGGATTACTTGAAAACCATGGTCAAAGAAAGAGTCTACTTATCTTATTTCAAGGAATTATCAAGTAAAAATGCCCCAATACCTTAGAACCACAGGGTAAAGCTTGAAATTGAAATAATTCAATTATCACCACCTGAAAGAGATCCTAAAATGAAAACTCCCAGGAAAACTCCAGAAAAAAACTTCAAATAATATGGAGCCATAGTCAGAATTACACAAGACTTATCAGCTACCATGTTAAAGGAATGGAGAGCTTAAAACATGATATTCTGGAAGCCATTCTAGAAGGCAAAAGAACTCAGATTAAAACCAAGAATTCTCTATCCAGAAAAACTGGATACAGCTTTTAGGGGAAAAAAATGAATATTTAATGAAATAGAGGACTTTCAGGTATTCCTGATGAAAAGACCAGCGACAGATAGAAAATTTGACTTTCAAATGCAAGACTCAAAAGAAGTATAAAAGGGAACTAAGCCAGATTTCTAAAAATGAGAGCCAGTTGATAGTCAAAGGATAAGGATAAGAAATCAAAGCTATCAATAACCACATGAAAAAATGCCCCAAATCACTATTGATTGGAGAAATGAAAATTAAAACAACTCTGAGATACCACCTCAAACCTATCAAATTGGCTAGTATGACATATAAGAAAAATGACAAATACTGCAGGGGATGAGGAAAACTGAGACACTAATGTTGTGAAGTAGTCCAACCATTCTGGAGAACAATTTGCAATTATGTCCAAAGGGCTATGAAACTGTGCATACCCTTTGACCCAGCAATACCACCACTAGATATGTATCGTAAAGATATCAAATAAAATGGAAAAGGATCTATTCCTAGAAAAATATTTAGAGCAACTTCGTGGTGCAGTGGATGAAGTGCTGGACGTGGCCTCAGGAAGATTCTTGTTCCTGAGTTCAAATCTGGCCTCAGACACTCACTAGTTGTGTGACCCTGCAAGTCACTTAATCCTGTTTGCCTCTTTTTCCTCATCTGTAGAAGGAACTAGAGAAGGAAATGGCAAGCCACTCCAGGATCTTTGCTGAGAAAACCCCAAATGTAGCCTCAAAGACTCAGACATAGCTGAAAAATGACTGAACAGCAATAATAAGAACTCTTATTACAACTCTTTTTCTGATGACAAAGAATTGGAAATTGAGGGGAGGCCTATCAATTGGGGACTGACTAAATAGGTTGTGGTATAAGATTGTGGTGGAATATTATTGTGCTGTAAGAAATGGTGAGCAGGATGGGAAGACTAGGAAGACTTAGATGAACTCATCAAAGTTAAATGAGCAGAATCAGGGGAACATTATACACAGTAATAGCAGTATTGTAAAGATGACCAACTATGAAAGACTTAGCTACTCTGATCAAAACAATGATCTATGACAATTCCAAAGGAACTGTAATGAAAAATGCTATCCACCTCCAGAGACAGAATTGATGAACTCTGAATGGAGAGTGAAGCACATTTTTTTACTTTCTTCATTTTTATTATTTTATTGTATTTGTGTTTTCTTTTGCAACGTGGCTAATATGGAGATATGTTTTAAATGACCTCACGTGTATAACTGAAAATCAAAGTGCTTGCCTCCCTAAGAGGAATGAGGAGTGGGAGAGTGGAAAGAATTGGGATTCACAAATTTTTAAAATTTTTGTTCAAATTTTTTACAAATAATTGGGAACCATTTAATGAAATAAAAATAAAGAAAAATAAATAAACCTATACAAAACAAACCCTTACAAAATGTATACAAATCTATACAAAAATGTTTAAAGTATAAATAGCATGCAAGGTGATTCAGAGATATTAATGCAAGAGGTAAAATTTTACCTTATAGATCACAATATAACTTGTTGGGACATGACCTATGATTAGAATATGGTTCTAGAAGGGAATAGAGATAGGTACTTCACTTGAGATTTTATTACTACAGAGAATTCTTAGTTAAGAAAACTCCCATTGCCAATGCATTTTGATTCCTCTGCATCTTGAGAAATCAACTGACTTGTCCAGGGTCACATAGTATATGTCAGAGGCCAAACTTGTACCAAGATCTTCCTGGCTTTGAGACTGGTTCTCTATCTGTTACACCATGCCGCCTGTGGAGATTAATACTTGAAAATGAACCTGAGCAAAAGGGAAATGGTGGGGGTGGTGGGGGTGGGTGCAAAATAGGTAGAGGTTAGCATTGTACATTAAGAAGATATCTTTCTGTAAGTAAATACAAGACCCATAGCTAGGGAAGCATGGTAGAGAATATTTGGGTACAGATAAAGAGAAGCAGAAGTTGGAGGGGTATTGTCATGAACATACTAAGGACTACCTAAACAAAAAAAAGAAAGAAAAGAAAATAGGTAAAGCATTTGAGCAAAGACATCACAAATCTGCTACTGAGACATGATATAGAAGTAGAAGAAACTTCAATAATCCATAAATCTGCAATAATTCTCTTCCTTCCAAAAGCAGAACAGCTAAGAATTTCTTGGCTTGCCTAAATGGTAATTTTATCATTCAAAAGATGGAAAAAGTATTGAAGGGAACAGATCCTCTGGACCTGTTTCTGACCCATTAGGAGCAAATGCTGTTGGCAGAGGAATAGTGGGTATCTTGGAAGGAAGTGACCATTCCATTTTAGAATTCATGATAGAGTAGAAGAGGAAAAAGCCAGCACTAGTTTGAGGTGTACCCTCAATTTTTGGGAAATCAGATTTATAAGGTTTAGAGAAAAAATTGGCACTAGCTCATTGCCTGAAATTCTACAGGGGAAGCCAACCCAGGAGGAGGAGGCTTTCAGAAATGAAATTCTGAAGAAACAAAGAGTAAATTGCAGTGAGTAGAAAAAGAGCGAGTTGTCTCCAGAAACTGATATGGATGCCTCAGGAACTCATCCAGCAATTTATATTTTAAAATCAGTTGTATAAAAAAATGGAAGCAAAGGCAAGTAATGAAAGATGAGTAGAAATTGTAACAGTTTTACAAGAATAGTGGGAAGAGAGGTAAAGCTGATGCTGCTGAGGAATGCTAAGGACTTTCCTAAGCACTAGTTTTGAAGATTAAAGTAAGAGCAAAGAAGGTGTAAGACTGTTAGACTTGGATGGGATGGAAAATAATGAGCAATGAAACAAAGATAGAGCCACTCAACTTTCATTCAACTTTTATTTTCTCTGCCAAGGAGAATGATCTTTGTACTGGAAGGAGCTGAATAAAAATATCTAATAGGGGCATTGAAAACCAAAACCAGAGGGAGATAGTAAAGAGGATCTAGATTCCCTTAGTGAGTCTTTAACAAAGTCTCTAGATCCTAATTAATTAAATCCCAAATTCCATAAAGAATTGGCAGTTGTGATTGTCAAACCAGTGTCAGTAATCTTTGAAAGACCATGGAGAAGAGAGAGGTACAATGCAACTGGAGAAAGACAAATTTTTGGATATTCAAAAAAATTTTTTTTAAAAAAAGCGGTATTTGAAAATTAAAGGTCAGTGAAATGGACTTTGATGCTGGACAAAATTCTGTATTATTAAAGCTGCGGTTAGTGAACATCTAGAAAAGCAAACAGTGATCACAAAGAGCTAACATGACTTCAACAAGAAGAGGCCATTCCTTTTTATCAGCATCATCAATCAAACAGGTAGAACAGGGAAATATTAAAGATGCTGTTAATCTAGGTTTCAGCAAAGTATGTGTTTATCTTTCATGATCTCTTTTTTGAGCAAGATACAGATGTGAGTAAGACAGTGGTGAAGTTGGGTGAGTTTCACAGTTAGATGGATAGCTAGACCCAAAGAATAGCCATAACAAGATTTGCTGGGAAGGAGACCTCTAATAGAGTGCCCTAAGAATCTGTCTGATCTTGTGCTATTTGTCAATGAAAAAAATAAAACTTTAGATATTATATTTCTCTGATTTGTAGATGACACAAAACTAAAAAGGATAGTTTACACATTGGATTCAGTTTGATGCAGCCAACATTTACAAAGTTCCTCTTGTGTGCTATGAATAGTGGTAGGTGTTAGAGATACAAAGATAAAACTGAAGACAATCCCTGATGACAAGGAACTTAGATACTACTGGGAGACCAACAAGTACATAGATAAGTAAATTATAAAAAAAATAGTTGTTTTTGGGGGAAGTACAATAACTGGATCAAATGAGATAATAATTGTAAAGCACTTAACACATTGCCTGGCACGTAGTAGGCACTATAGAAATGCTATCATCTTCTTCATCATTGTCATCATTAGTGATTACCATTATTATGGAGAAGGGTATCAGGAATATTATCACGTAAAAGGTAATAGTTGAGCTAAGCCTTGAGTGGAACTAGGGATTTCAAGAGGGAGGTGAGAAAGAAAAAACATTCTAGGCATAGGGGACAGACAGCTTGTGTTAAGGCATCGATGTGGGAGACAGACTGTCATGCATAGGGAACAACAAGTAGGCTAGTTTGGCTAGAAGAAGAAAAAGAATGTAAAATAAATCTGTAAAGAGGTTGGTGCCATCTTATGATGAGGTTTAAATGCCAAATGGATAGAGGATAGAGGCAGGATCCAAAAAGATCTCAACAGGCTAGGACACTGAGCCAAATGTAAACAGCTAACAGAATGGTATGGCAGCCATATAGTAAATCTGATTAAAGGCTTCATGAAGAGAAGTACCATGTCTAGAACTAGGGAGGTGGTAGTCTTCTATGCTGCCTTTATTAGAACATCATATACAAAGGATTTTGTTCAGATCAAGGCACCGTATTTTCAAAGGATTTTGATAAGCTAGAGGATGTCCAGAGGACATTCAGAAGCAATAAAGATGGTGGGAGGCCTCCAGGTGATTACATATGAAAACTGGTTGAAAGAACTGGAGATATTTAGCCTGCAGAAGAGAAGACTGGGGGTGGGGGAGGGGAATGTGGTTACTGTCTTCAGTTCCTTGAAGGAGCGGCATGTAGCAGGATTACACTTATTCTGTTTGGCATGTGAGATGAGATCTTGGAGCCTTGGGGGAAAGTTGAAGAGTGATGACTTTAGCTCTAATATTTAGGAAATATTACCTAACACCTAGAATTATCTGAAGATTGAATGGACTTCCTCAGAAGGGGAAGGGTTCTCTCACTTCAGGCCTTTAAGACAAAGTCGATTGAACTCTTATTAATAATGAGAGTGAATTCCTGATTTGGTATGGACCACATAGTTTTGAACCATATAGGGTTGGACAATATAGCTTTTGAAGTTCCTTTCAACTCAAATTCTATGGTTCTAGGTGTGGCGAAAAGTCTATATTCATAGTTGTTATTATGATTATTCAGACATTTTTCAGTTGTGTCTGATCCTTTGTGACCCCCATTTGGGGTTTTCTTGGAAAAGATACTGGAGTGGTTTGCCATTTCTTTCTTCAGCTCATATTACAGATGAGGAAACTGAGGCAAACAAGTTTAAGCGAATTGCCCAGGATCACACACAGCTAGTAAGTTCCTGAGGCCAGATTTGAGCTCAGGAAGATGAGTCTTCCTGACTCCAGGTCCAGCACTGGACTGCTGCACCACCTAGCTGTCCTCTATACTCATAAGTGACTACTTAATCCTGACAATATAAATGATAATTCTATCAGTGTAACTGGGTATCAGGACTTTTCTACTGCATATGAAATCAATTTCTTCTTGAAAATGAACTCAGAATTAGGTTTGTGTATATAACATAAACAGCGATCTTAACTGGATAATCATTTTCCCCAGTGCATCTGACATCTGAGCCATATCTTTATGGCTTCTGTTATTAACAGTTCCAGTCTAATAATACCATGTAAATATTTAGTAGATAGAGTGTGCTATGTTTTTATTTCCCTTTGTACTTGCCTTTGTGTATGCTGGTGCTAGCCAAAAGGGACCCCTTCGGGTTTTTAGTGCAATTTTATCCCTTTTCTATTTCTTAGGACAAGGAGCTAAAGAGGTTAAAGGTAGGGGCTGTATCACTGAGAGGGCTAGTTAACTTTGCTCTCTTTCAAGGAAATGAACAGTCCTCTTAACTGTGCACACTTGTTTCGCAAAAGCATGCTGTTGATCACAAGGGGAACCAGGAGGGAGGGTGTGGTTTGAAGTAGCATAAATCCATTACCACTTCTAGAAAAAAAATCCCCCTATCGACAGTACTTCACTGAAGGTGCCTCTGCATTTGCAGGATAAGATATTTTAATCCACTTTGCCGTAAGCTGGGAGCAAAGGAAAAATAATACAAACGTGATACAAAAATCCATATAATTATCGTGTAATAAATACATGATTTAGGAATAAAAAGGATCTCAGAAGTGATTTCTCATATCCTTTTTCTTGAAGAAACAAGCTATAGTAGGAAGAATTGATTTTGTGTCATGAGATGATCCTGTAAGGAGTTGTAGGTTAACAACACATGACTCCTGCCTATGGGGATTTAGGAAGAAAAAGGATAGTTTCACACAGGTTGAATTCATTGCATTAAAACTAGAGAAAAAAAAAAGAATCATGAGAACTAAAGGACACATCTGACAATTGCTTTTCTTTGTTCAAGAAGGTACACACACTTATAAAGAGGTAGTACTTCTCAATTTCTGGTACTCTAGTCATCCTCTTCCAGATAAAGCAACCTCTGAAGGCAGTAAGAGAACAAGGAGAATATATGAAATAAATAGAGGAGGTGAAACAAGGAGAAGGAAACAAGCATTTATTAAGCACTTACTATGTGCCAAGCTCAGGCATTCTAAACTTACAGGCACACACACACACCCACATACCCACACAAGGCGTACATCACTCTTCTGCACCTGCTGTCTTCATGTCTGTATGGTGAAAGATCCAAGCTATAAACAGCTATCCGCACTTGACAATTGAAAGGCATTGCAGGATGGGAAGAATATGACTTGAAAGGCCTGTAGATTGCTTCATGAATTCAGACGCATTTTTAAAGGTCCTACATTCTTTTTGCAATATTCAAGAGGCAGGCATTTGAGAGAAATTGAAAAGAATAATTGCTCAATGCAGAAGAGAGTGACCTTAGGAAAATACATGTCTTATTACTTTGCACAGGACCCTGGAGCAGACTGAGGTTCTTGAGGGGCAGGGAACAGGGAATAAAGCAGAAGAATAATGAGTATTTTTATTGGTTGTCATATACATTTCATACTGTAAAATTAGTTCTTCACCTTTCGTGATATATGAGAAGGCAGTTTTTTTTTCTCCCTGTTGTGCTCCCTAAAATATCTATGACACCTGGCCCCACAGTCTAAGAGGCAATACAAAATATAGTCAGTCTTGTGTTTCTAAAATCATTGGCTTTGTGAACTCTCCTAGGCTCTTTTTTTTGTGGTTAAATCTCAACCACCAGAAAACATCTGGGCAAAGAGGCAGTAACACTAAATAGCTTGAAGGGATTTCTTCTGATGTTTTAAGTAGTGGGAAGACTTATCAACTCTCTCTCACTCTCTCTCTCCCTTCCTTCCTTCCTTCCTTCTTTCCTTCCTTCCTTCCTTCCTTCCTTCCTTCCTTCCTTCCTTCCTTCCTTCCTTCCTTCCTTCCTTCCTTCCTTCCTTCCTTCCTTCCTTCCTTCCTTCCTTCCTTCCTTCCTTCTCTCCCTTCTCTTTTCTGATTTTTTTTACAAGCTCTGTTTCACTCTTTTTAGTACCTAAATCAAAATGGTTCTTTGACACCTATCCGACCCCACCCTGATATTTTTAGCCACAATAGACAGTATTTTGTTCCTAAAGCAGCCAACAACTTAGGAAACAGAATTGTGAGTAATTTTTATAGGAGCTAACAGCAATTAAATGGTTAAGGCCAGACTGAAACTGCTCTTCTACTTACTGCCTAGGAATCCAATGCACTGTTCAGGGGACTATTATCTTCCTTTAAGAGTTTATGAAAGGAAATCCTATCCTTATGAAGTAATTATTTCTTTCTCATCTAAATGATCTGTTCCACTGTTTGTACATATTGCTTTTTCTTGTAGGTGCTTAATAAATGTTTATTGGTTGATTTATGAATAGAACAGGCCTAGGTGATAATTAACTTAATGATTTTTATTGATATGTGATGTATTTATTGATATTCTAAAAATCTCTTAATCTATTGGAGAAGGAAATGGCAAACCATTCCAGCATCTTAACACTCCAGTATCTTTGCCAAGAAAACCTCGTGGACAGTATCTGTGGGGTCAGGACATGATTCAGTGATTAAACAACAACAAAATCTCTACCTTGAAAAGATATGCTGTTATGCAAATCCAGAGTATTTGTCTTGGCCTTTTCAGAAAAACTGTTATCATAAGATCTGTCTAATAATTATGTTATCTTCATTACTTCTTTTAAAAATACTTCTTGAGTACCTACTTAAGTGCTCAGTATTATAAAGATTACAAGTAAGTATAGACTCTACCCCTGAAGAACTTACTAATGTAAGTTGCCATTGATTTGGGGTTATAGAAAAAAAAAAACTTTCTTCTGCCCAATTCAAAAAAGTTCTTTTTAATTTTTTTGATAAATCAGTGGGTGTTAAAATCCTAAAGAATATTAATTTTCTATTAAATTATATGTCCCCTCCTCCTTGTTTGTAAAATGTAGATGAGGAAAACATGGTTAACCAGCAGTTCTTATGAGAAGGTCTGGGGTTTTTTGTGGACTGCAAACTCAATATACATTAATCATGTGATAGGGTAACCAAAAAAAGAAAAAAGAAAGGAAGGAAGAAAAAAAGCCAATGTGAACTTAAGATACGTGAAACAAGGCATAGTGTGAGGGAACAGGCAATTGATAGTCACACTTTAGTCTTCCCTGGTCAGGACTCCAGATGCAGAATGTGGTATTTAATTCTCAGCACCATGGTTTGCTTTCCTAAAATTGATAAGCTTGACATTGATAAGCTTAAGTCTTCCAAGTCAATTCAGTAAATATCTATTAGGCAGCTACTATGTTCCAAACACTGGGCTAAGTTCTGATGACACAAATAGCAATAATAAAAAAAAAGATAGTCCCTGCCCTCAGGGAGCATACAATCTAATAGAAGAGAAAACACAAAAGGGAAATAAAATGGAGGGGAGTGGTGAAGAAAGCATTGGAGGGGTGCTGGGGGTATCTGTCACACGGTGGGGGGTGGGGAATGATGTTCATGAAAACAAAAAGAAGCAGAGCTACTGATGGAAAGTGGAGAGTTACCTGGAGCATTCTGAGCCCTTATGAAGGGAAGTTTTGGGGAGGAGTTTATTGCTCTGCCCTCCAACCCTTTAGATGCAACTGAGGGAGCTGCAAAGGTGTTGAGTATGAAAAGCTGAGTCAATCTGCATAGTGCTGCGATTTCAGGTGATCAGCTTCTCCTAGGGGACACATGGTGTTTCCTAGAGGGGAAGCCAAGCAGATGGAAAATGGAGAAAAGAGCAATGTCAAGGATGGTGAAGACCAATAGAAGGGATGCTTTGTCTGGAGAAGATAAGACTTAGAGTGACAATGACAGCTGACCTCAAGCAATTTTTGCTTGGAATCAGAGAGCAGAGCTAGGAGAAATGACTAGAAGTTGCAGAAGCAGATTTAGGCTTGCTGTTAGGAAGATTTTTCTTACAGTTAGAACTCTCCATAAGTTTGTAACTGCCTCAGGAAACAGTGGGTTCCCCTATAATGGACAACTTCAAGGAAAGACAAATTGTCACTTGTTTGTTATGATGTAGAGGGTATACTTGTTCGAATACAGGTTGTACAACTCTGATTTTATGTTTCAATTTTTTTTTTTGCATGGAAAGAAAAGCATAGAAAATATATTAAAGTGATTCAATTGATATGCTAAATAGATATTACAAAAAATCTACCTTTCTTATATCTGTTCCACATCAGTATAACTTGGAGAAAATATTAAAATGTGAAAATATCCTTCATTATGATGGTGTGGTAGATTAATGGATTCTTGATTTGATCCTTTCCCAAATGTTCAATAATGTAAATATAAGATTGCTGATGCCACCTTGTGGATGGCACCAATAAGGACCCACTGGAAGTATTATATTAAACAAACTTTAAAGTGCCAAAATACCAGCATAGTCTATAGCCCTAACACTAATTTCTTTCATAGGGTTTTAGGGCTAGAAATGATGTTGGAAAATCAGCTATTCTTTTTCCCTGACATTCTAATAGGATTACTCTGATAACAGTGAAAACATGTGAGAGTCTATGACTTTAGAAAACTTTAAAGACTAGACTCTATCAAGGACCCAGTCTACTTAGGAATTATTGCTTTCAGGAAAATAAAAATTGTATCTAATCTAAAACACCATTCTTCAGACTGAAACCAGAACTTTTCTTCTCAGTAGAGATTGCAAATGCCTGATCATTGTATTGTATAAAACGCAAATCTTGGGATTGGGAACAGAAATATAGTAGAGATACAGAAAAGTAAAAATTGTGGATGTTCAATCAGTGAAAGACACAGGCAAAATAAACTTTTTGTATACGTCAAGGATCCCTTTAGAAGTCAGATAAAGCCTACAGATCCTCTCTCAGAATAATGTTTGTTCTTTTTAATGCATGAAATAAGATGCATAGAATTATAAGAGAAACAAATTATTTCAAAATAGTGATGTTATGTTTTTTCCCAGCCAAGTTCATAGACCACCTTAATGTTCTATGTGGACTCTAGGTTAAGATTCCTTGATACAAAGATTGGAGAGCTTGTGTATAAAGAAATACTATGGGAATTAAGTAAAATTAAGGGAGAAAGGAAGAGAAGGGATGAATATTTTTGGACTTAAAGTAATCTGATAGATGTACAAGAGTGAATATCTGAAATAAGATATAATCAATAAAATATTTGTTTTACAATCAATTATGGAATTAAGAATATTAGGAAAAAGGAAGAAAAACATCCCAAAGGAGAATAGAAGAAAAAGTCAAATCAAAAGACATTTATTAAGGATTTACAAGCAAAAAGAAAGATCGCCCCAGCCTTCAAGGAGCTGAAATTCTAATGGAGGAAAGCAATATACAAAAGGGAGCAGTAAATGGGGAGGTGGGATGTACCTCCATGGGGGTATAGTAGAGAAATTTAGAGAATGAAGAAAAAGTCTGGAGGAGAAAAATGGCATGGAAGTGAAACATGGAGTAAAGGTAAGAATGATTTTGTTGAAGGTTATACATTGACTGATAACAGTTACTGAAGGATATTGTGTAAAAATGAGTAGAACTTAGAATTTTGTTGAAAGGAAAAATAGTAACTTGGTAATGTAGTGAGGAATGAATGACTTTTTACAAACAATGACATTTAAATGTTTTTCTTAAGAATTTCTAACTTATCTGTCATCTGAAATAGTTTATGAATGAAATGAGTAACATGAAATAATTTGAAAATAAAGTTATCGATATATAACTATAAGGCGTTACTGTCTGAAAAATAAAGGAGTGGAGAATTCTCTTTCTCTGAAGAAATGTAAAGATGTTTGTGTTGGTGGTGTTTTATGATACACTATGAAAGGACTTGTGAAACCTTAACCAGTCTTTGCTGGAGCCTATAGCTTTAACTTTCAGTATGATATGCATTAGATCTGAAAAGTTAGAGAGTAGCATTATCTCATTGTGTTCTGTTACCTGATTATCCTTTGTACCTTTATCACGGTAGAGAACCTTGAGAGAGAAACTTGTGGCACACAAAATGGCATAAGTATGTAGTTTACATCTTGGCCATGACCAGGCCCTCTTGGTGAGGAAAATAAGGTATAAAAAAATTCCTTTTTTAACGGGTCTCTGCGAATTTCTCAGAAAGACTACCTTAGGGGAGAAAAGCACTCCTCAATATGTTCAATGAGGTATCTCTTTTAACTGAAACTCTGTTTGCAAAACCAATCCTCTCTAAGAAAATGATAATGCATTAGCAACATTCTTTTCAACGTCTGGGCCATTACTAGAAATTGGGAAAATGGTCAAGATGAAGCATCTCAATAGGCATCTATAGCACAGAAATTTCACACCCTATTTAATTTCATAGTTCAACTCAGCCTTAGGGAAAGAATGTTCTTTTGTTGAGTTTTAAGTTTAGTACTATGGGTGTGAAAATGGCTACTATGAACAGAATACACTTCATACAAGAAAATTCAGTGAGTAAAAGAGAGGTATGAAAGTACAGAATATGAGCAAAGAGCTGTTCTTCCATGACAGCATAATCAAAAGAAAAATGACTCTTGCCCAGTGGACAATCTGGATGGCCCTACCACTAGCAGTGGTAGTCTTTGAGATGAGTTTGGCAATTGTCACTGCAGACATGTGATAGGGAAAGGGATAAGTACTAGACCTGTGATTGTGACTTCATCGGCATAGGGAGCTATAATATGTATGTATGTATATATATGTATATACATACATATACACATATACATATGTAGTATATTACATATTGCTTCTAATGTGTACAGTTTATAAATATGTAAATATTTATAATTATCTACACTCCTACCAGTGCAGGTTAGGGCCTTCTTCCTCTGGCAGAACAGGACTTGACCTCATTCTTAATGGCTTAAAGACCAGCTCTCCATCCACAAAACCATTTTAATTCTCTACTTGAGAATGCATCACTATCTTTCTAAGCTTTGGACCAAAAGAGAAATAAAATATAACTATCGCGACCACTTAATAAACTTTGCTTTTGCTAACACCCCTCTCAAAAGATAGGGGATCTTGACACCGCCCTGCGTTTCTTCCTGTTGTATGGGGAAAACAGGGAGTGGGAGGGGAATCAGAAAACTCAGGTTCATATCTTAGCTCTATTCCTTCCTATCCATGTGATCTTGGATGTCATAATAATAATAATAATAATAACTCACATTTATTTAGCACCTTAAGGTTTGCAAAGTACTTTACAATGCCGTATCATTTAATCCTCACAAGAATACTGAGAGGTAGATGCCATTGTTGACACCCATTTTTATAGATTAGAAAATTAAGGTAAGAGAAATAGCTACTAATCATCTGAGTAAAGGTTTGAAGTAAGGTCTTTGTGACTCTAAGTCCAGTATTCCACACTACACCACCTCCGGGCCATGGTTTGCTTCTCCATAATAGGAAGGGTTTGGGCTAAATTATATTTAAGGTCCTTTCTAGCTCTAAATTCTATCTAGTCTGACTGAAGATCACGAGTGAGAATTAATGCATTAGCAATTTCAAGTTAGCTCATTGCCAACATTCACTATAGAAATGAAGTATTGCCAGCTATTTAAGCAGGGTCATGTTAGATTTTTGAAGCACGAAGATTCTAAAATAATGGATCATTCACAAGACTAAAGCTTTAAATCTCCAATTTTGAAATCACAAGAAGTTTTTTTTTTCCTTTTAAAACTTGGAGATTTGGGTAATTCTTGAATATAACAAATTCTCATTTTAAAGGAGTCTTTTAGAATCACTTTGTTTGATGATGCCAATCAAATCAATCTGTCAAGAGGCATTTATTAAGTGCCAGGCACTGGGGAAACAAAGTCATAAATGAGATAGTCCCTGCCATCAAGGAGGTTAAAACATATGTATACATTTGTATTTACAAAATAAACATGTATACAACAAATACAAGATAAATGCAAATATTTTTGGTTGGGGGGAGAAGGGCACAAACAGCTATGAGGATCAAGAAAAGGCTTACAAAGGTAGTGGCATTTGAGGGAGGCTTTGAAAATACCTAAGGATTCTAAGAGGAGGAGCAGATAAGGCAGTGGATTCCAGGCATAGAAAGGCATAGCAAAGGAAGGTGGAATTATCATGCCTTTCTGTTACATTTTAAGAGTGTAGTTTATTCAGATAACATAGTAATTTTAAGTTTCTTAGATGTATTTATTTTAAAATATCTTTTTAAAAATTCTTTTTACAAATGGAGCCATAAGCTGCTGAACTTTAAGAATTAAAAGTATTTGTTTTTGCAAGTTTATGAAGCGTTCAAAACCGAACTGGATTACTTATTAACATTATATTAAAACTATTTCTTCAAAATACCTCTGATCTCATTAATATGGGTGCTTCCTTAGCAATGTAGATTGCAACCATCCAGCACCATCCTTTCCTTGTTTAGGTCCTTCTGCAAATTTATCATTGATAACCTACTGAATATTCTGGGGCCTTCCCTCTCGAAAGCTAGATACTGCTTGGCTACCAGTGGAACATGTAATATGTGCATAGGTTATCCTTTGTTCTCACTACATTACTAGCCCATCTCCTTTTCTGGTAGTACATTGCTCTGAGGATATCCCTTAAGGTGGCACAGTGGATAGAGTGCTGGGTCTGAAGTCAGGAAGACACATTTTTATGAGCTCACATCTGGCCTTATTAGCTGTGTGACCCTGAGCAAGTCACTTAATCTTGTTTGCCTCAGTTTCCTCATTTGTAAAATGAGCTGGAAAAGGAAATGGCAAACTATTCTATGGTATCTTTGCCAAGAAAACTCCAAATGGAGTTGCAAAGAGTTAGACATGACTGAAACAATTGAACAAGGTACTCTTCCTGTGAAGTTTTTCTCTGCTAATATAGTACAGCCTCCTGATGCCCACACATCCTGCATTGACTTTTGAGTGACTCACAACTTTGATCCTTCAGAGACTGTGCTTTTTGTAACTTCTAGCTATATAATATCATTGTAAGAACACTGACAATAAAAAGATGGGACTTTGCGTCAGGGAGAATTAGGGTAATTAATATCGTCATACAAATTCTCAAAGTCAATCTAGACTACTTTCATTGTGTTAAATTTGAAGTCTATTTCCCTATCCATCTTCATCAGTAACTGTTTAAGTTTATGTTCTAATGGATCACCTCTATGGACTAAACATCCAACTGCATACCATAGTCTCTAGGTTTTTCCTGTGTAGACAGTCAGGCTGAATTCTTTCTTTTTTTTTAATTTTTAATTTTTTAATTTTTTTTGGGCAAGGCAATTGGGGTTAAGTGACTTGCCCAAGGTCACTCAGCTAGTACATGTCTCAAGTGTCTGAGGTCAGATTTGAATTCAGGTCCTCCTCACTCTAGGGCCAGTGCTCAACTCATTGCGCCACCTAGTTGCCCCCAGGCTGAATTCTTTCAATTGATTCTGGACTCTCTAGTGTTCCAGGGCTCGATGCAAATTAGCACAATGTTATCCATAAGTAGGAGCATCTGCAGGGAACAAATGCTGATCTGGAGCACCTCACCTTCTTTAGGAATCCATTTGGGTTCCTTATTGAACATTCTCTATGGCAGTGGTAAACTTGGTTGACAAATGTACATCTGATGGTTTTTTGTCTTAATATTAATTCGGAGGGTCAATCAAAGTGTTTATTGTTATATCTTTTAAAGAATCTTTTATTATTTTGACATAAGACCTGACAGATGTTTTGTTGGAGGAGAAAGTTTAAGGTGATTTTTTTCCTAAGACATCTATTATTATTATTGTTATTATTATTAATCATGTATTACATTATTATAGTCAACAATGAGAACAATAGGATTTTATATTTTCTAAACTTTTCAATTGTGTGACTTTAAAGATACACTCTGCTATAGCATATAGCTTAATAATAATAATAATACCTGTGATTTACACAATACTTCAAGGTTTGCAAAGCACTTTATATGTTGTCTCAATTGATCTTCACAATAACCCTGTGATATTATTATTGCCCTCATTTTACAAATGAGAAAACCGAGGATGAATGAGGTTAAGTGACTAGCCTAAGGTTACATATCTAGTAACTATATGAGGCAGTATTCAAATTCAGGCCTTCCTGAACCTTAGCATGGTGTTCTCCAGTTCCCACCTCATAACTCCATCAGGATGCCTTTTATGTATGTATAAATTTTTTTCATAAATATTCTGCAGAGATGATTAACTCTATAGACATATAGCTACCATATGAATTGGTGTTTATTCGTATTTTCTTGCTCTTCTGTTTTTGATAAATATTCTGAGTTTCTTCTCCTCCTCCCCCTCCAACTTTGGTTACTTCTTATCTTACAGATACAAAAAAAAATATAATTGACATTTTAAAAAATTTAATTGCTCCCAGGACAGAATTCTTCTGTATATACCTTGTCTTGACCAGATATACTTCCCATATTTATTTTCTTGAGTAATATTTTTACTTCCACTTAGACTACAAAGGGTACTATGATGTTTGAATCTAAATGTGGTGGCTCCACTGTCGTTGATGGAGGAAAGAGTTTGTTATAGATAACATTACAGGTTTTTTTTTCTTCCATTTTTTATCCTTCCAGCCTTATTCTTTTATTCAGTCAGAATGGTCTGGTAACTGGGGCTAACTCAGTGCTCCTTGATGCTTTGTGGCATAAAGAGGGAGGGAGAGAAAATTTGGAACCCCAAACTAGTGGGACTGAGTGTTGTAAACTAAAAATAAAAAATAAATTTATTTTAAAAAGGGAAAACAAAAATATTGTACTTAATCTCCAACCTTCCTCTTTTGCATGATTTTACAAATGATGTTATATTATAAACTGATGTTATCCTTAACTATTTTTTTTCTTATTTGTTGACAAAATAAAATGTTCACTGGTTAAGGTATTTTCTAGACTTTATAGATTATTCTAGTGACTTATAGTACTTAGAGATGTTGATAATTTGTTTTGATTTCTCTTCCTCTCTTTCCCATTTTTTCATCAGTAGCTTGTTTAAGCAATTAAAATTGGAACTGATTTATTGCATGCTATATTGTTTAATTTTTATATTTTCTTATAATTTGGCACTAATTTTGATCTTTGCTATGACAAGACCAAAGACTGTCTGACTATTCAAAGACAGTTAATTTGGAAATGATTTCCACAGTATAACCTGTCATTTCCTGGCTATTCTGTTGCATTTTTGCAGTATTGTTTGGTGCTCATAATTTCTAGCCCTTCACATGTTTTCCTAAAGAAAGTACTCATGATACGTGTAACATTTTTACATTTTTATAAGTCTCTGACTTCTCTTGTTCCTTATTCCTAAGCTATATTTTCCAACTTTTTTTTGCCCATTTACTTCCCTTCACCTTTGCATTGAAGCTACTGTTATTAAAATATATGTTGCTTCAACTTGAAAAGTCTTACTGAATTCTTTGTAGGGTTTATCTATTTCTTTATCTTTCCCAACAAACGTCAGTACAAAAATTGTGTGTGTGTGTGTGTGTGTGTGTGTGTGTGTGTGTGTATGTTCTGGTGATCTTTTTGCATATGCTTATCAAGTGCACTGCATGATGAGATGACCAAATACCCAAGGAAATAATGTTTCTTGTTGCCTTTGGAGAGTGAGATAAAGCTAACTCCATCAACTCTCTCTCTCTCTCTCTCTCTCTCTCTCTCTCTCTCTCTCTCTCTCTCTCTCTCTCTCTCCTCCCCCCAAAAAAATATATCCTTATGTTGAAGTGGAACTTCCTTTTTGCCAGTTTCTCAGAATAACTAATGCCTACTTTAAAGAAAACAGAAATACCCTGAGTTTTTATCTCTACACCCTGGGTTGTTGTAACTATGTAAGAGGCACCAAGCAGAAGTTTATTAATCATTTTAAAAAATCCAACTTGAACCATTAACTAGAATATGAATTTTGCAAGTTTACTAGCCAGCACTCATTAGCAAACTAATACTATTAAAATCTGTTAGAAGTGCTGGTATTACTAGCAAAATTTGGACACTACATGGTTCATAAACTCTAATAGGATTATAGACTTCAAAATTGCATAGTAGGAAGGACCAGGAGGGGTCTACCTTCTACTGGTGGGAAAACTGAGGAATGGAGAAAAGATGAAAATAGCTTGCCCTAGATTATGCAAGTAGACTACATTTTTTATGCATTTATCGCCTTCTAAACCAGTGTCAGTGTTATTTGTTCAAATGTATTATTTCCCTATTAGACTATCATCTTGTTAAGGGCAGGCATTGCTGTTTATCATCTTTATATAGTTCTATGGCCTAGTAAGATCCTTTTATAAAATAGGCAATTAATAAACTATTTGTTGAATTGAATAATTGTATTTAAGAAAAATTGGCTATATATCAAATATTACTTTCCCATTAACTCAGATTAGAAAATTAGAGCTATATTTTATAGTAGAAATTCTTTATAAGATTTAGTTGGCACTTTGGTTAAAAAAAAGAGAAAAGCATTAAAATGATGGTCATAGCTATTATAAGGGCCAAGTCCCCTCACAACTATAATAAATTTTATCATTGCTAATAATTTTATAGGATCTGGAATTTGAAAAAGAGCAATGTTCCAGATTTTTTTGAGGGGGGTTGGGGGGAGGCAATTAACAAGTGAAATCACTTTACAGAAGACAAGGAGAAGTCCAGAAATGACACAACCATTCATTCATTTATTCATTCCAGGGAACCTTTTCTATTGAAGATTCTGCTCTTTCAAAGCTGTTAGTGGCACAGTAACAAGTGAAGTATGGCAATAGTCATTGTTCTTCAAGGAGGCAAAAGACAATCTAAAACTTTAGGCTGGCTTGATTTTTTTCCCCTTAAATTTAGCTTAGATTTAGGCAACTTGAATTACAAAAAGGGGTGGTTGACTTATGCACATTATAGAACAACTTCGGTAAAGGTCACTGAGATCTTGTGACTTACACAAGATTCCCCAAACCAACAGCTGTTCCTCCCTAATCTCTGTCATGTTCATTTGACATTGCTATTTGCGCCTGAGAATGTCTAACTATATCGTGATTGTGTTGAAACAGCTGACCCAACTGGAGCATGAATCTACAATTGTGAACAATTTTGTATTGAGGTTAATATGTTGTGATAAATTTTCAGCTTCAGCATTATGTGCACCTTAATAACTAAAGGTAGGTTTTAGAATTCCAGAGGTGTTCGGTTCAACAAGTATAGTTTAAGTGACTACCATACACAGAGTATTATTCTAGCTGTTGATGTTATAATGAAAAAAATGACCCAATTTTGTTTTTAAAGATTTTTAAAAAGTATCTTTGGAGAAGAAGGGATAGGTATAGAACCAATTTTAATACAAATTAGAAAAGGATTGAGTATATAGCATGGGGTAGTAGAAAGAGTTCTTGGTTTCAAATCAGATAACTTGGATGCCTGTGACAACAAGTTTGACTAGACAAATCTCACCTCCAAGGACCTCTAAAAGGCAGAAAAGAAATTATTTGAACTTAACTTTTAAGGTTCTTTACACTTCTAAATCCTATGAGATTATGAGAGGTCAAAAAGGTGGCCTTAGAAAGATTCAAAGTTTGGAGGAATCAGATGGTGGGGTAAGGGAAGCAATCTAGAAGCTTGGAGCTAGCCCTTCAACAGATCTTTCAGAGAAGGAAAGGACAGCAATAGTCAGGGAAAGGACAGAATCTGGTTGAAGAATGAGCAGGATGATATGCAAATTCCTAGAGGTGAGAGAAGGCAATATAGGAGTATAGAAGAATGAATAGTCCAGTTTTAGTAAAACATAGTAAAAGAAGATTAGAAAGACAGGTTGAAACTAGGTTGTGGAATTCTAAGCTTTGTACTTCATTCAGTAGAAAATTAGGAAAAGTTGTTGGCATTTATCATTTTAAATGTGAACTTAGGAATTCCTAAAACTGAATATTGGTAGTATTTTCTTTCAGAGAGGTAATGGAAAAGTCAACTGGTCTTTGAAAAAGTACCTTTTGTTGAGATGAGAGGTGGGATGGGCAGATAGGTAGAACAGTGTATCAAGAGCTGATCTTGAAATCAGGAAGACCAGACATCAGATTCTGTCACAACTCCTCCCTCCTGCACTAGCTATATCATCCTGAAAAAGTTACTTCACTCATATTAGCCTCATTTACTTCAACTACAAAATGAGGGAGTTAAATTCAGTATTGTCTAAGGTTCTTTCCAACTCTAAATCTATGATCCTGCAATCTTATGACCCATGTTTTATTACTAACAAATTGCCATTTATATCAGACCTGTCCCCCCACCCCAAAAGATTGCTTTGTATATATAATGAGGTATAGGAATGAACTTATTCTATGTATAGCCTGAGGGAGGTGATCAATCCTCTCTTCAATAACTACTTGTTCATTTCCTTATTAATTCTTATCCCAGGTTCTAAGACATTCAAGGGATATGTCCCAATATTTGTAATAAGCTAAGAGGGATATATATTCTCTTCCATTAATAATAATTTTGCTCTGAGACCATGCAGCAGCAAGCACCCTAGTATACCCAGAATGGCCTGCCAGCATTGGTTCTTTGATCTGCTTTACTAGAAAAGATAGCTTTTTAAGGGATCAATAATCTTCTTTAATTATATCCACTAGCTCAGGGGAAAAGTGAGCCTTCTGAATGTCAGAGTTAAATACCAGCAGAGAAAAATACCAGCAGAGAAATTAGCATAGAGACCAATAGACAGGGCTCTTAACTGCCTGATCAAAGCAATATTGCTATACACTTTACATACATCACTGGACCGAGAAAGCCTTTACATATGAGCAGTCAGGGGGTCTGAACACACGGCTACTCAGAGTTTCAACCAGGAAATCAAAAAATCCTTCTCGTGAGTGAACCCCCAAAGCAAAATACTAACTCAGAGCATATATACACTTCTCAGAGTCAGAAGGCATCACAACCCTCCTGATTTAGTGCCTAATTAGAAGTTAGCAAAAGGTGTGAAAGCCTTTCTACAAGCAAGCCTCAAGCAAGCTTCCCTTAATGGGTTCCATGTGAGGCCTATTAATGAGCAGAGAAGATCTTTATATCCCATTAACATTACAGACCACATCCTACTTTTTAAAATAGATTTGAAAAACTTCTTTTCCTGATAGCTTTTTTTTTCTCATGGCCTTAAGTATATATGTTACCAGATTTATAATATATTAGCAGCATAATATGTAATAAAAGAAATATTCAAATATTTTACCACTGTTTCATGGTGAGAAAATTTGCAGTGAGAGTTACCACTGCTAACTGCACTTGCTGACTTCTCTTCATCTCTGGAAATATAGTCCCATTGTCTATGCCTCTCAGGATGGAGTCAAAATCCCTTAAGAATTTTCTTTGAACTACTTTATATATAACATAAGATTTAAACTAAGTTTTCAGGATGTCTCTGAATCTTTTTCAAAGATCATCTTTAGCACCATCAGTCTCTGAGGAAAGAAGTTCACTTAGTCCTTTCTCTCTGCACCTTAAACAATCTTTCTCTTGTCATGATAGCTCCCTTTAGATGATAGTTCAGTTTCCTCACTCCTAAGATGTAATTGCCTCTTAAAAAATGTATCAGCACTACTGCCTTGTTGGCAGAGTTGCCAACTGGTCTTACCACTCTGGAAAGCAATTTGGAATAAGTGAAAAGAATAACTAAATGCCCATAGCCTATGACCAAGAGTTTCTATTGCTAGGATTATATATAAAGTAGGTTAATGATAAAAAAGAAATATACATCAAAATATTTATAATAGCATTTTTTTGTGGCAGCAGAGAACTAGAACCAAAGTAGATTTCCATTTGGGGAATGGCCAAACAAAATGTTATATTTGAATATAATGAAATATTATTGTTTTGTAAGAAATAATAAATATGATGAATACAGAGAAAAATGGAAAGACTTACATGAACAAATGAAGTAATCAGACCCAGGAAAATAATATATTCAATAACTACAATGATGTAAAAAGGAAAAATAGTAGCAACAACAAATCAATCAAAACCAAGTTACAGAATGATATAATGAGCCAGCTTGGCCCAAAAGAAGAGATGAGAAGACACTTCCTATTACTTTTTTTCAGAAGTGGGGGACTATGATATGGAAGACTTCATATAACATTCCACATTTTTGTTGAAATTGTTTTTATTCCTTTAAAAAAATCTTCATTATAAGGGATTGCTCTTTGGGATAGGAGGAAGGGTATTATCAGAAATGTAGATGATATAAAAACAAAGAATAAATTAAATGTTTTTAAAAATGTATAATAACAGTATCCATAGTCTATGTGGGAGGACATTATTGACTCTGGCCATACAGGAAATCAAAAATTTTTGTATTTTGTATTTATTTTGATATTTTGTATTTTGATATTTTGTATTTATTCAATTTACATTTATGTTGTTTTACTTCAGAATGTAGGGCTCCTTTAGGGCAAGAGCTATTTCCTTTTATCTTTATATTCCTATTACCTGACACATAGTAGATACTTAATAAAGGCTGGCTGAAATGAAGCACATCAAATGGTTTAGATGAAATGATAAATGCAGGGCAGTTTTCTAGTTTCAATTCTAGATCTGAATGTCAATTATTAAAACTAAAATATTTTTGGAGCTCTTAGCCTTCCTTTCTCCAGCTTCCAAGTTTGATTTGTTGAGTATGAGATTAAATAAAGAAAAACATCATTGGTGTCAAAGGCCAAGGGCAATTCATTCATCCTTAGTTTCCTTATTTATAAAATAGGGATAGTAGTATTCATATTACCTGTCATGGGCATCATCTTAGAAGAGAGGTTAGGTTTGTTTTGCTTGGTGCCAGAGTACAGAAGTAGAAAAAATATGTTCGAGTTGCAGTCAGGTAGATTTTTTTTTAAAGGAATAGGGTGGGGATGGGGGGGGGGAAAGAGAATTTTCTAGTAAATAGCTGGAGGTCTTCAGGTGAAGGCTGGATGAAAATTTATTTGGGATTCCTTAGAGGGAATTTCTATTGAGCCAAGGTTTGGCCTTGATGGCCTCTGAGATCCCCTCCAAGTATGGGAGTGTGCATTATAGGGTTTTTGTGAGGAAAGCATTTTGTGAAGCACTGTGTAAATATGGAAACTTACTTCAGTGTGGTGCATGTGAGTCTATGTGAGTCCACACAAAGTGTACCCTAGTATCCAGAGTAGCTGATGATGAAATCTCTGGTTAGAACTATCCTATAATTGCTTCTCTGAATCATACTAGTTGAGCTTGGTGTGGCAAAGTAGGAGGAGTGCTGGAAACCTGGAAGTCCTGGTTTTGAGTCTTGCTTTTAACATATACTAGTTCTGAGATGGGCAAGGCTTCAAGCAATTGACTGTAAGTTACAGATAATTGCTGAGGGATAACAGAAATTCTTCCAAATGAATCAAATCATATAGAAAAAAAACAGCAAAAAAGTGAATTCTTATTGTGTCCCTTTCCTAGAAATCCAGGTTTCCCTTTACTCTCATACATTTGCCTCTCTAGTGGCAGTTCTTGTGGCATTCTAGGGGTAGGATTCCATTTGTAATTCATTTTCTTTTTCCAATCTTATTTCTGATGCCTCCAGGCAGTTGCTGCTATATCTTTCTGATCTAGAATGTGTAGGGGGCAAAACAGCCAGATTTCTAGGGAATATACAGTTCATATTTCATTTTCACTTTGATCTAGCCACTTCTCTAAGGACACACAGCTGTGAGGTTTCTATACATCCAAGGAAAGCCAAAGGAGTTGGCTCAAAAGATGAGTTGGACCTAAATATGCCTTCAAATAATCTGAAACTTGAGGAAGCCTTCCTTAGTTTATTGAATTGACTGAAGCCAACAACTTGCTGTAAATATGTTTCAAGATTTTAATGTGAATTTAAAATTTTTATATACATATTTTCCTCAGCTAGACTATTTAAGTTCAGATTAATTGTTGAGGAAAGATTTTCATTTCTGAGACAAATGTTAGCTCCAGAAAAGTTTCAATCCAGTTTTCCCTCCAGCACTAAAGAAGATTATCTCTAACTTTTTAAAGAATAACTTTCCTTTGCATTTTAGTGGACTATAGAGGGCATGCAATTTGATTTCTCAGTCTGTTCGTCTGCCCCTGGGATGATCCTTTTGTTTCCTATTTTTTCAATATCATCAGTAATTGGCTACCTAATGAAATTTTGTGACTAAATGCAGACAAAACTTTATGTGACATTTGTTTCAGGCAAAATGCTCTTGAAATTGAATCTGCACCATTTGGAGTTCAGGCTTTGGGGCTATATGGGAACACCAAGCATTTACAAGACTAAGCCTGGATGAACCTCTCATCCATAGGTAATACAGAGTCCCATCACATAAGGTGATACTCATATAGTAGCATATGAGTCAGTTAGTCTGTTTGAAATCACACAAAATCTCGGGGATTCCAAGGGATTCTAAACCTTGTTTTGATTGTATCTTGGTTCATTTGCTTGTAGCTTATTTTTGATGGGTTTCAAAATATGGTCCTCCCAACTTTAATGGGTAAATTAATAATAATAATTAATCATCTAGGATTTATTAAGTGTCCAGTGTGAGCCAGGTACTCATTTTACAGAGGAGACAACATGAACATTTATTTATAATAAATATAAAATTAATACATTGTGCTTTTATAAGGGAGATCATAAACTTCCTACTTCCAGATGTAACTAGTGACAAAATTAAGTGCCTTTTAATTCATAAACAAATCTCCAGAACATTATCAACCACAGCACTATGAGAAATAATTATAAAATGCAACTCACAGAATCTCAGAATTGGAAGGGACTTCAACGTGTGATGAAAACTAAAAAATCTCAGGGATTCTGAGCCTTCTTTTGGTTGTGTCTTGTAAGGGTTATCCACTTTCAGCTTATTTTTGTTGAGTTTTAAAATCTAGTGCTCATAACTTTGATCAACAAATAAATCAATCAGTTTGTCCAGCCCACAGTGAGATAAGAATCCTCTTTATAACATGTGGTCATTCAGCTTTTGCTAGAAGACATCCAGAAAGGGGAATTTACTATTGCCTGAAATAGCTCATTACACTTAGACTATCTCTAATAGTCAAGAAACTTTTCCTTAGATAAAGCCTAAATTTGTCTTTCTGCAACCATTGCCTAAGTTCTAGTTTTGACCTTTGGGACTACCAGAGATACTCTAACTTCCTTCCCAAATGACAGTCTTCAAATACTTGAGAACAGCCTCAAGTCTAGGGGATAATGACCCTGGATTCTTTAAGCAACTCTTATATGACCTCTTGTGGCCCTTCATCATCCTGGCTGTAGTTCTTTATTCCATTTATTTATCAATGTCCTTTCTCAAATTTGGCACCCAGAACTGAATGCACAAAGTATGGTATGATCAAGACAGACCGTAGTGGGACTTGTATCTCCCTAGTCCTGGCTCCTTTTTAAAATAGCCTAAGGTCATGGGAGGTTTTTTATTTGTTTGTTTGTTTTTTCTTTTGGCTGTGATTACAGCTGATTCATACCGAGCTTGTGGTCCACTAAAACAGCTAGATCTTTGTCAGATTAACTTACCACATTTTACATCTGTAGCACCCCATCCATATTAAAAAAAGAAGTATATTTTCTTCCCTTCTTTTCCCCCAACCCATTAAAAATACAATAAAAACAAATATCTGATAAGTATGCATATTCAAGCAAAACAAATTTCCTCTATAACTGTACAGAAAAATATGCATGTCTTATTCTGCACAAAATTCTATCATCTGTCAGGGAGTAGATAACATATTTCATCATCAGTTCTCTGGGATTATGGATGATCTTTGCATTAACCATAGTTCTCAAATGTTTTAAAGTTGTTTGTCTTTACAATTACTATTCTGTAAATTGTTTTCCAGTTTCTGCTCATTTTATTCCTCATCTGTTTAACTCAGGAGTTCTTAACTTTTTTTTTTATTATGGACCCCTTGGCCATATGATAAATCTCTAGACCGTTTCTCAGAATAATATATTTAAATGCCTAAAACAGATTACATAGGAATTACAAGGGAAACCAATGATACTGAAATACAAATTATCAAAAGTACAAACTATTAAAATATCGTTTAGCAAAAGTTCATGGACTGCAGATTAAGGACCTCCTGGTCTAAACATGCCTCCCCATACTGTACTTTTCAAAATTCATTTTTGGAATACGAGTGTAAGATTTTTACTTTTTTTCTTATTATATTCTATCTCATTAGATTTGGTGCAACATTCTAGTTTTTCTATGCATTTTTGGATCCTGACAGTCCCAGGGAATGAATTAACTATCCCGAGTTTTGTGTCATCTGCAAATTTGATAAGCATGCCAGCTATGTTATTATCTAAGTCCCTGATCAAAATTTTAAATACTGCAAGAATAAGGTAAGATAGTCTAACTCCTCTAGAGATAGCCTTTCACTCAGTTAGTTAAAACTGTTTTTACTTAAGTCCTGTAGTCTCAAAACTCCCTTCCATTTTAAGGTCTATGATCCTTGCTAATGACTGCATAAATATCTTCAGGAAAAGTTTCAATGGCCATATTACCAAAACTGATTAACTGTTTCTCTTTTGGCCAGGAACCCTGAGGGTCTTCCCCTCCCAGTTTGATTTTTTTTTTTTGGAGTTTTGATTAAAGGGGCCATCCCTTGATTGACTTCTTAAAGAGGCCTATTAACTGAATGGGCCTACCTCACTCAATGTCAGAACCTGAAAAGACTTTAGCCTGAAAGGGTAAGGGCCATCTCCAATCGTCCTGGTGAATATCTGGCCACTGGACCCAGATGGCTCTGGAGGAGAAAGTGAGGTGAGGCTCATGACCTTGCATAGCCCTCCTTCACTCAAATCAAAGTCAACTGCAAGTCATGTCACCATTTCCCTGATGTCATAGTCCTCTTCAAGAATGAAGGACAAACACAACAAGGAACATTATAACTCTGTAGCTGCACCTGATGTCTCGCTGAAGGGTGAACAAAGGGAGAGCACAGTGAGTTTGAATCCTAGCTCTGTTGTCTACTATTTATGAGACCTCGGGCAATTAAATAAACCTCACTGAGTTTCATTTTTCTCTGCTGTAAAATGAGGGAGCTGGACTGGATGCCATCTGTCTTCATGCAGTTCACAATATATGATACTATGGCCCATAACTAGGGCCATATAGTCCCATATGTAAGTATACACATTATGAAGACATGACCCAAGATGGCATATTGAAATAGAAAGATGAGTATGGAGGCAGTCTGGACATTTCTTTCAAATAGAAATTTATGTTTTAGGGGTACTTTTTGGTGAGATAATGACCTTTACATCTCCTTAGTTCCATCTTTATCTCTGAAGCTGTCTTTATGGGTTAAAGGTAAGGGAGAGAAAGCCTAAGGTAGATATCCTTTTCCAAAAGAAAGAATATATGCAAGAGTTCATATACCAACTGTACTTTCCCCTGGCCAGACTACCTCTTGAGGGCTGCATTCAGTTTTGGAAGTTTCATTTTAAGAAGGATAGTAATGAGAATGTTGTTGAGAAGATTTGAGATCATGCCATAGCATAAGAGAATCAGTTGAAAGAACCAGAGCTATTCATACTAGAGGCAAGACACCTTTTGGAGACATGCTTGCAATATTAAAAAGATTATCATGTGGACAGAGGACTATATTTTGTCTTCTTGATACCATAGGATGGAACTAGGAACACTGGGTGGAGGTTTCAGAATTAGATTTTTATGTAAGTGATCGACTCTGCACCACCTACTTCAGGGTGAGATCCTCAAGTTTCTTTCCCTCAGGGTTCTTACTATCTTGATGAAGTTTGGAGGTTATCTCTTTCTTCTGCCATAAGCTTGAGCTTTCATCAGCAGTTTTCCCATTTTAAGGGCCGAATGCCTAGCCCCCCAGTTTCATTTAATCATCTAATATCACTTAGCTTTTATAAAAAGATATTTATAGACGCAGCAAAAACATACAAACATTTCCTTTAACTCTTTAAGTGCATAATCTCCACTACCCAACATTGATCTTTATGGGCATGGGTGTGGGTAAGGGATGATATTTAACTCAAAAACATAGATCAGTTAGTACATTGCATCAGTCCCACCAAGTTTATGCCCAGATGTGATAGGACAGCAGGATGAATCCTGCTGGGTTGGAGTCTTCAAGTATTGAAGCATCTGAAAATTGTTCCTTGCTTTCTGAGGGATCAGTGTTGTGCTGAATGAGAAACTAAGGGTGATCTCCAACTTCTGGTTGCTGATGGCTTGCTTTTTCGACTTTTTGAAATTCCCATATTTGTAGACTACACTCTCTTTACTCAACACCATGTTCAAAGGTGTCACTGAGGTTCTGAAGATGTGAATGAGATAGAAACTACAGTTGAAGAAGTTGACAAGCCTTTTTGAATGTCTTTGCAGCCAATCAAAAAGGCATTCTCTTCAATATGTGATTGGCTGACCAGAGCCATTTATGGAATGTCCACTCTTGCTCTAGTCTGTCCAAGGCACTTTCCTTACATAAGATAACTTTTAAGTACGGGCTAGATGGCCACTTTGTTGGGAATTCAGTAGAAAGGAAAACTTCTGAGGTTTTGAGGATTATGAGATCCAAAAATTAGAGCTGGGAGGGATGACTGAAGGCATACAGTCCAATCTCCTTATTTTCCAGTTGAGGACCAGATGTCCACAAAGGAAAAATAGCAATGGTTTGGACCATTTGGCTCTGAAGTCTCTTCTGAGTCCAAGAGTCTATCATTTGATGAATGAATTCTATGAGAACACAATTCCAAGAATAAACCTTGGCAGCACTGATTCTTAGGAGTAGAACTGCAAGACCAATGAGGGTTAATGGGGAGCTAATAAAGAAATAGAACTCTTTTGTTTTAAAGACCAACATTACTTTTGAGATTTCTGTAACTTTCCAATTCTATTACAGTAAATAAAAAAATAAAAGCAAAAAATGAATGAACATACAAACAAAATCCTTCCAAACAACAGCAACAATAGCATGTGTGTATGTGTGTGTATTTTGGTTGTGATTATTGTTACTGGTAGTTAATACCAATGCACAAAATTCTTACAAAACTTAAGAAGAGCTATATGCTTATTGAAGAGATAGAAAGGTGTGGGATAGTTTGGAAACCAGTAGTTTTCCTATTCAGGAGAGAGTTGGATGAGGGATGGATAACCTAGGACAAGAAAGGGAGAGGGTTGATAAGATTATCAGGGATAGCTAGTGAGCTAATAAGCCTTGGCACTCTTGGATGAAAGAGAAAAAATAAGCACGAGTATCCAGAACCTCTGTCTGGAAGAGCCAGGAACCCCTCCACTTTTAGCCCCATCACACAAACGCATTCATTCAATGACACCTTTTAGAGTTTTGTTGTTGTTCAGTCCTTTTAGTTGTGTCTGACTTTTTGTGACTCCATTTGGAGTTTTCTTGGCAAAGTTACTGGAGTGGTTTACCATTTTTTCTCCACCTCATTTTTGTAAATGAGGACCTGAGGCAAACGGGGCTAAGTGACTTGCCCAGTGTCACAGAGTTAGTCAGTGTCTGAGGCCAGACTTGAACTGAGGTATACGTGTCTTCCTGTCTTCAGGCCTGGCACTCTATCCACTGCACCGTCTAACTGCCCTTTTAGAGTTACAATATAGCAACTGTTTCAAAGTTATATGGTTACAACTTGATTGTAAAATATAGCTTCATTGTAATGATCAGGAAGCAAAAGGACCAATCAGCAGTTTGCAGATAAGGAAGTCTTCTGCCCCCAGTCTCAGGTATCATAAAAACTCATGTGAAATGAGTCAACTTTGAATGAATGAATTGATGGATACTGGGATATCTGTAGAATGAAGCATTTTAATCAAGAGGCCAGACAAAGAAACAGGTCAAGAGTCCAGGAAGCGCGGAAACAGATCAAAGACCAGGGCAAACAAAGCTAAGCACAGTGAGCAAAATCAATGGCTCTAGTAGGAAACCTGACTATAGCCAAGAAGTCGGAAGAATCCAACAGTTGGTTTGGAGGCCTGTGACCAAAATGAGTTTTTGACTCAGTGTGGAGAAAAACTTCCTGACCCTTTGAGCTATTGCAGAATGGAGTGGTCTTTCTCAGCAGAGAGTGAACTCCTTGTTAGTCTCCAAACTTTTTTTAAAAATATATACCCTTACCAGTGAAAACATGTGGAATACTCCCACTCCTGTATGTCTTTTTTTCTGATTTTCAAGTTATGTAAATATACCACTCTACTAATGATTACATGTATTGTAAACTTACACAAAAAGAGAATTTTTTTAAAAGCGTGAGATAAAGAATAAATGTGTGATCTTAGCACCAATAGAAAGCCACTGAAGTTTGTTGAGTAGGTGACTCATATAGTCACTTTGGATGCTATGTGAAAGATGAATTGGAGAGACCGAAGGCATTGAGAAAAATTTGGAGGCTATTACAGTAGTCCAGGCAAGATGTGATGAGGGGAGCTTAAACTAGGGTTGTGACTGAACTAGAGTGTGAGGAGAGAGAAAGGAAAAGATACAAGAAATGTTTGGAGGTAGAAATAAAAAAAATGAGTACTGATTAGGTATGTGGGGTAAGTGAAAATGAGGAACCCACAATGACACCAAGGTTGTGAACCTGAGTATATGATAGGATGGTGGTACCCTGAACAGTAATTGGGAAGTTTGGAAAAGGGGTGTCTTTGAGGAGAAAAAATATAATAAGATTTGTGAAGCAAATTGCGATTCATTCACACCTGTTTATCTTATGAAACTCACTCTGATCCACAAAGGGGAGGATGGGGTTTTTATGCACAGCAACTGCCCTGGAGCTCAGACTCTATGGGTCACCTACCATAGGCATGTGGTGATCTGGAGGTCGGGGTTGGGCATATTGCTAAAGGGGCAGAGTTTTCCCATTGGTACCTGCCCAGGTGCTGCTATGGATTCCCTACTAATTATTATAATTGCCTTGATGGGCCAGTAGCTTAGTTTAGGATGGAAGAGATGAGAAGTTTGTGGAGGATGGGAAGGATTTTGTAGAATAAAGGTATGTGTGGCAATTTTAAAAATAAATATCATTGGGAGGATAGTATTTGACTCATTATAACCCTTCAAATGGGTCATCACATACCCTTTAGGGGTAGGCCACATACCACATTTGAAAAACCATTACACCAAGAAGTCCTTAAGCAGAAGATAGATTGCTTGATAGGAATATCATATAGGGTTTTCAAGCTTCAGGTAGATGTGGACAAGGTGATCTCTGAGGTGTCTTCTAGTGCTGAATCTTTGAATGTTAGACCTGGAAGCAACCTTAGTGATCATAGCACCATAAGATTTAGAGGTGGAAAATAGATAGAAATAGAAATCATTTAGACTGACATCCTCATTTTATACTTGAGAAACTTCTGAGGCACAGAATGGTGATTTGCTGATATGACTACCTAGTAAGTGGCAGACACAGGACTCAAACCCAGACCTTCTGACTCCTATTCTAATACTCTAAGGCCAACACTACTGATTGATTATATTCCCAATTCATAAACATGTTAAAGATTCTCATGGGAATGGCAAACATATCCCTAATAGAGTCATCTCAGGAAATAAGTCCTCTTTATACAGTGTTAATATTTACATCAGAGATTATTTTGTTACAGATGATGTTACATAGTACCGTGGTGTTAAGAAGACAGCTGGGAACATGATTTATGGGCCTGGCCATATCAACACAATCCCTATTTTGAACACATTCTAAACAGAGTAATGTGTTTTTGCAAATTTTGGGGAAAAAAAGTGATGTATAAAAGTCTATTGATTATTTACAAAGGCAATTTTCTTTTGTCATAAATAATCTGAAAGGACTCTATATTTATTTTTAGCAAATAAGATAAGAACCATTATCAACAAAGGATAGCAAAGATTTTGAAAGGTGTTTGCATGAGGTAAATGATGTTATGTAAATTGCTAAGTATGGCTTTTATGCTAGCCGAGCAACACTGCCCATATATTTGCCACATAGATTTAAATGCATAGCCCTGCTGTACAACATGTGGTGTTGCTATATTGTTGTCAACTTCTGAGGTATGGCTTTGCGAAGAGTTTGCTCCCCAGCTATGATTTTCCTCTTTCTCTGTGATTGAGCTGTTGCTCACTAGTTTGCATTGTTCGCTTCTGAGTACTAGTTGTCGGCACCTGAAAGGACAATTTGCATTTACATGGAGAAAGGTAGAGGGAGACGGAGAGGGAGGGAAAGAGGAAGGGAGAGAGAGAGAGAGAGAGAGAGAGAGAGAGAGAGAGAGAGAGAGAGAGAGAGAGAGAGA
>CM053626.1:140803863-140823680 GCA_028646595.1 Phalanger gymnotis | reverse complement strand
CCTCTTTCTCTGTGATTGAGCTGTTGCTCACTAGTTTGCATTGTTCGCTTCTGAGTACTAGTTGTCGGCACCTGAAAGGACAATTTGCATTTACATGGAGAAAGGTAGAGGGAGACGGAGAGGGAGGGAAAGAGGAAGGGAGAGAGAGAGAGAGAGAGAGAGAGAGAGAGAGAGAGAGAGAGAGAGAGAGAGAGAGAGACATGGAGAGAGAGAGAGAAAGGTGGAGGTGGGGGAGGGAAAGAGGTTTATAAGTGAGACTACTACATTTATTCTATCTTGCTTCTTAGTGTTACTTATATGTACTGGTAAGTTTTGATTAGCTTAGGAGGAGCAGAATATTGATATTCATGCCCATGTTTATTTGTTATTTCTCTTTTCTATCTATCAGGAAATTTATGAAGAGAGAGACCGTGGTATTTCTTCTTTAAGTGGGGAGGAATGTAGAGTCCTAATAGAAAAATGTTTATCAGTGGAGTGTAATTAATGGCTTTTTTTTTTTGATTCATGTATTTGCTACTTTCAGTACCCACACGTATTTTGCTGGGTGTTAGGGGAAATATAGAGGTCGAATGAACTAATCACAGCTAGATTTACCCTTATGTACCCATATAGATTTCAAAATACTGCAGGATAATCTACACACATAATTCTAGAGCTATCCCTTCCACTTTGTGACTTTCCCCATCATGGTTTTGATATATCACGTGTCCGCATTAAATGGGAATTTTGGGGGAGTTTTGAGGAAGCCGCAGATGACATGTGAAGGCCAACAGATGACACAGAGCCTATGATTAAATATATAACCCAAATTTTACAATAAGGTACTACAAACACCCCATAAAAGAAAAGAAAAAAAAATCTGATTTCTTCTATGGTACAAAGAGAGGGCCATAAATTTTATGTAGATTTTCCAGATCATGGGGACACTGTGCCCCTAACCCCCATGATGTGGAAGGGATGACTGTAATATAAACACATACATGATAAGAATATGTAAAAGGCAGAAATAAAATGTCACATGAGGTCTGAGCTGTAGGGACATCTATATGGAAAGATCAAGGAAGCCTTCATTTATGGATACTTTAAAGGGTTTGTAGGGATTCAAAAGATAAAAAGAAAGAAAGGACAAAGCATACAGTGCAATATAGCATTAAACAAGGTAATGTTTGGAAACATTAAACAAATGTCATGTTTGGAAAAGCAATTCAGTTAACAAATATTTTTAAAGCACCTACTGTGTGCAAAATATATTGGGAAAGTTCAGGGATTGTACTGGTGATAACAAGTACCAATTTGATGTTAGGAGTAACTGCAGGATCTTAAGCAGTGGGACAATATGACTAGTTCTGTGCATGAGAAAGATTAGTTTGAGATTAATGTGAAGGATTCCTTTGATGGAAGAGGGAGGAGAGAGGGGAAAAATATTAGGGAACTATTGCAAGAATTTAACTGAGTGCTAATCAGGGTTTCTTCTTGACTGATAGCAATTAAAATAGAAAATGCAAGAGATGTCAATTTGGCGGTATCAGCAAGATTTGGCTATGGATGGATTGGATATATGAGATCCAGAAAGAGAAAAGTGTCAAAGGTGACATAATGGTTTTAAGCGTGGGAGACTAAGTGAATGATGGTATGGCTGACACTAACAGTGAAGTTAGAAGTAGTGTATTTTGAGGTGAAAAACAGTCAAAAAAATGGTTTTAGACTAATTGAACTTGAAATATATGTCTTACCTCTAATGCTTACTACCCGTGTGTCATTCAACCTCCCTAGGCCTCACTTTCCAAATCTGTTAAATGAATGGACTGAAATAGAAGATCTCTGATATCCCTTCCATCTTTAAATCTATGTTCCCAAGATTGTGTAATTTAGGTAGAGAGGTCCTATAAACAATTGGAGATATGAAATGAGAGCCCTGACCTTAACCAGGATTGAATAGTCACAGTGGAAAAGTAAAAACTGAGGCTGTAGGTGTAAATGGCATTGCCAGGGGGAAACCCTAAGAGAGTGAAGAGGGCCCAGGAGTGAACCTTGGGAAATACTCATTTTAGTGGACAAGAAGAGGATGAGCAGCAGCCAGTAAACAAGACAGAGAAGGAACATTTAGACATGTAATAAGAGAAACAGGAGAGTGATATTTCAAAAGCCAAAGAGGGAGTGAGTCACAAGAAGGAAGGAATGCTTAAGTCAAATGCAAAGAGAATGAAGACTAAAAATAGGCTACTGAATTTCAAAGGTAATTTTTGAGGGGGCATTTTCAATAGATAATTTCGATGAAAGGGTAAAAGTATTAAGTGTAGATAGCTCTCCTTCCCCTCCAAGAAGTTGAGAGGTGGGAGGTGGAATGTAACTAGATGGGTTAAAAAAACCCAAACTTTAAGGAAAAATGATCAGTTTAGGATTCAGGAGAATTGAGCACATTTAATTGTCACTTGAAGGAGGGATGAAATGCCATGGGACTGGCAGTGAAAGATGCAGAAAGCATCTAATGCTATTGATGGCCTATTTCCCTGGGGTGTTCCTGCTTCACAGGCTTCAATGGAATGTTCAAGTAAGTTGTGGTTATTTTAATTGACTTCTGCCAGGAAGGCTTTTCATGGGAGGCAAATAACGGAAAGAGCGTGGTGCAGCCCTTTGCTAGGGGTGTGACATTGTTTTGAAGCAGGATTCAGGATTAGACTTGAGTACTTTATAGTAAATCAGGCATGATTTGCTTATGGATACTGTAGCTTTGATACTATATATCTGTTATCTGTCACGGTGTGTTTATTGCTCCCCAACTTCCAACACACACACTCGGTAAACTCCAATAGCTCCCTGCTACTCCCAGATCAAATATAATGTATTCTCGTCAGCATTTAATGTCATTGCAACCTGCTCTCTTCCTACCGTTCTAGTCTTAAACTTAACTCCATACAATCAATTATCCATCTTCCACATACTTAATGATCTAGCTACCCTGGTCTACTTGTTGATTCTTGAACATCACCCCATCTGCCTACTCTGACTTGCCCTCAATTTTTTTGGAATGTTCTTCCCCTCACTTGCTTCTTGGCTCCACCTCCTTTTTCAGAACTCAGCTGAAATCTTGTTATCGGTTATAAGTTTTTCCCAGTCCTCCTGGCTATTACTGCCTTTCTTCTGAGATTACCTTATGTCTACTTTTTTATAATTTTTTTTTAGCTTATTATCTTCTTCATTATAAAGTAAGCTCTTTAAGGCAAAAATTCTTCCTTCCTTCCTTCCTTCCTTCCTTCCTTCCTTCCTTCCTTCCTTCCTTCTTTCCTTCCCTCCCTCCTTCTCTCTTTCTCTTCTTTCTTTCTTTCTTTCTTTCTTTCTTTCTTTCTTTCTTTCTTTCTTTCTTTCTTTCTTTCTTTCTTTCTTTCTTTCTTTCTTTCTTTCTTTCTTTCTTTCTTTCTTTCTTTCTTTCTTTTCCGAGCCCTTAGTAAGGCCTGGCGTATAGTAAGTGCTTAATACATACTATTGATTGCTTGTGAATTAATAAGTGAAAAAGCATCTATGCCAGGTATTTTCTAATGGATTCTGCCATTAGAGAGCCATTTTAGGCTGGAGGGAAGTGATGGTAATAGGAAATTTTACGAAGAGCTTAAATAAGCAGCTCCAAGCTCCATGAATGGATAACCCCACTGCTGAAAATGTGACAGGTCTGTTGGAAATGCACACTCCATCCACCAGTCAATGTCAGTGACCCCAGAAGAGAAGGGGATACAAGTTCAGCACCTATAGCTGTCTAGTAGACCGCTAGACAAGTGACAGAGAATCCTGAGACTAGGCATCTGGGAGTCAGCCTCAGTTGCAGGCTTCTCAGGGTTGGTGAAAGTTGACATTACATTGTCTATGTACTTTAGCTGTGGAGCCCCTGATTACTAATCCAGTACTGGGGGTGGTTCTGGCTCAGAATGGAAAAAAGTAAACCTTTGAAAGGCAGAAAAGACTTGGAAGGAGGTCAGAAGAAATCAGCTGGAAATTTCAGTCCATGCCTTCTCCTCCATCTCCAGGTATTTATACTGGGCCTGTTAGGGCCTATGTTTTCAGTACAGCAGCCTGGGGCTCTTAGCCCAGTGGAAGCAGATACTATACTACCAAGACTGGAAGAACCAAGGCAATGCATCTCTTCTAAATAAGACTAAGAGACAAGGAAAGAGAGGAAGAGAGACAGAGAGAGAGAGAGAGACAGAGACAGAGACAGAAACTGTAGACAGACAGAAACAGAGAGACAGAGAGAGGAGGAGACAGAGAGAGAGACAGAGAGACAGACAGAGACAGAGACACAGACAGACAGACCCACACACACACAGAAAGAGAGAGGTGTGAGTTGGAGATTCTTCCCATGAATCCACCATACCAGAGGAGCAAGAGTATAATTCCACAGTTACCAGAGAGAAGTTGCCACTGTTGTCACAAGGGACCAGGATGAGGTCCTAAAGTAGGATAAAAACTAACAAATAACTCCTGGTTACCAAAAAGAAAAAAATTAGATTGTAAGCTTCTTGAGAGCAGACTTGTCACTTTTGACTTTGTATCCCCACCATTATAGTATTTGGCATAGAATGGATACTTAATAAATATTTGTTGACTGATTAACTGATTGAATAAGAAGCCTCCTTATGGGTGGTGGTGGTAAGGAAGATGTTTGGATAGCTTGGGTAGATAAGACCTTTAATTTCAGGTATATACCTCAGTGGTGAAACCTAGGAAGAGTGTAGAGCAGAGGCGCAGGAATCATTTAATTACCCTTCTTGGTAAAGCTCTGAAGGTAGGAATAAAGACAAAGGAAATAATTGGATTGTACTCTAGCTTAACCAAGCTCTCCCAGAAAAGGGCATGGAAGAAAAAGTCCTTAGAAAGAAGGTTAAGTGAGGGAAGCACTGAGACAAACTTCCAAAGAAGGGGAGGAGATGTTCTTGTATGACAACTAGGCATGGCCATGGGAGAGGGTCCAGGCTAGGAGTGAGGAAACTGAGGCCTTGAGGCCACATGTGGCCTCCTAGGTCCTCAAGTACAGCCCTTTGACTAAATCCAAACCTCCTAAACAAATCCCCTCAATAAAAAGATTTGTTCTGTAAAATTTGGACTCAGTCAAAATGCAGCATGCAAGGACCTAGAAGGCCACGTGTAGCCTTGAGGCCATAGGTTTCCCACCCCTGGTCTAGGCTGTATTTGCACTATTAGCCTGGGATTCCCTTATTATGCTCCTTTTGTACCTGGGCTGCTGCAGATAGCATAGGCAATTGGAGCCTGTTTACACTGTCACTAGAAATTTAGGGGAGCTAGATAATGACACAGCTGTTTTTCTAATTAGTCTATACATGATGGTGAGAAAAGATCATGTGGTGAGAATGATTAGAGTGAATCTATGTAAGAGATAAACTCATTGCGGTTTGAAGGAAAGAAGCAACTTTAACTGAAATATCGGCATACTTGTGTTTGGGTATTTTTTTCTCCTTTTGTGTTCACTGTGGTATGTGTGGATGTGAGTCAGTTTGGAATCATGGAACATGCAGCTCCAACCTCATGACTTCCTCCAATCCAGTCATTCTTTTGCACAACTGCCAAAGTAATTTCCCCAAAATGCAGGTCTAACCCTATATAGTAAACTCTAGTGATTCCCTGTTACCTCTAGAATCAAACATAAACTTCTCTGGCATTTAAAGCCTTCGAAACACGGCCCCTTCCTAGCTTTTTAATCTTTGTAGACTTTACTCTCCTCCAGGCATTTAATGATCCAGCTGCCTTGCTGTTCCTAGCACATGATACTTCATCCCCTGACTCTATGATGTTTATCCATTATCCTCCATGCCTGGAATTATCTCCCTCCTCACCTCTGACTCTGGGTTTTCCTGACTTCCTTCAAGACCAGCTCTATTTCTACCTCCTTCAACAAGAGAACTTTCAGGGTCTCTCTCTTTGAACCCTTTGCCTCTGAGATAATTTTCCACTTACTATGTGTATCTTTTATGTACATAGTTATCTGGAGGTTGCACCCCTCATTAAAAGGTGAACTCTTTTAGGGCAAAGGTTATTTTTTGTATTTCTTTGTATTTTTAATGCTTTAGTATAGTACCTAGCACATGTTTTTGTTCAGTCATTTTTAGTTGTGTCCAACTCTTTGTGACCTGATTTGGTGTTTTCCTAACAAAGATCCTGGAGTTTGTCATTTTTGTTCGTCATTTCCTTCTCCAGCTCATTTTACAGATGAGGTAAATGAGGCAAATAAAGTTAAGTGACTTGCCCAGGATCACACAGCTAGGAAGTGTCTGAGGCCGGATTTGAGCTCAGGAATAGCTTCTCTAAAACCTCTCACTCACACCTTTTAGTACTACTATCTGGATATAAATGAAATGTGTATAGTGCTACCATGCTTCCAAAATGTATAAAGCCCTTCTGATGTGTCTTTTTTAGGTATTCTCTTCTGCCTGGTGGTGGTGTTATATGTCATCTGGGTCCAGGCTGTGGCAGACATGGAAAGCTACACGAACATGAAGAGGAAAGACTGCTCAGAATTCACACCCTATGTCACGTATGGCTGGTCATTTCTGCTGGCCCCAGCTGGGATATTTTTCTCTCTGTTGTCTGGATTACTATTCCTCCTTGTGGGGAGGCATATTCACATATACTCCTAATCATCTTTCTGCCACCCAATGGGGAACATCATAATCTTGTTGAAATGTTTAGCTGGAATGTAATCTTTACATGGTGTTTCAATTATGCCATTGTGGAGTTGTTTGATGTAACTCTATAGGTGTTTTAAATGAATCATTTTATTTATAATTTCCTTCTAACAAGAAGGCACCTGGCTCCTTCCAGAAAGCAAAACTTCTCAATTTTAACCAGGTACAATTAGGAATTTTCAGTTCTTTTAGGAGCTGTCATGAGTCTCTTTTTTAATGGCACATGTAGCATTGGGTCTCTTGTTAATTCTGGGAAACTGATAACAAAACATCACATGGGTCAAATAAGGGTTTTTTTTTTTTTAAGCTGCCTCTTGGTATTAACTTCTTTTGCTGTTGGAAAAGAAAAAGGTCTTTGGAGAATGCTTAAGAATGACAAACAAATGTTGATAGAGTAACTCGATCCATCTCCCTCCTCCCCGCCCCGTACATATTTGCATACGCATTTATTGAATCCAATGAACAAATTCTTTTTTGTTTAAAAATAGACACCAGTTGTTCCTGGTGCACTGGCCATAAAAATTCATCAGTGAAATGTAACAGGAAGAAGGGCAGTGCTAATATGTACATATACAGCTTAGAATAGAATATGTATTAATTTTTGTAAACTTCCTTGTCTTTATTAAAATTGTGTATGTTTATGTAAACTTTAATGCATGTTAAGAGACGTAAAGATAAATGCCAAAATTAATATACCTAGTGTTGAATGGATAAAAAAAAAACTAATACTGAGTTAAATCAATAAAATATTACATGTAAAGATGTTTAAAATTACCAGAAACTAAATGCTTTAGCTTGGGGTATAATTCTATTTAATATTTTAAAATTCCCATTTTAAAAGTATATTGCTATGATGATTTTCAGTGTGAAAGATTTATTTAAGGGAGTATGCTTTTAATATTCAAAAGCCATAAACATTCAGAATAACTCTATCTGAGTATAAGACCAGGGTTGTTTTGTTAAATGAGGTAATAAATTAACTTTTCCTACTCTCCTTATGCGCCCTTCAACTCTTTCTGAGCTTGTGGCTCCTTCAATTGTCATACTTCAGTTTCTTGGTCAGGAAAATGGGCTTTTTAACATTTTCATGTTTTTAATCACCTTTGACACCCTGAGGGGAAGTCTCCTCAGGGAAAGTAACTTTGTGATTTTGCAGAGTGGGCATTTCTAATATCCAAGAAATTAGTTTTGTTTGGTCCCAGTTTGAATGAAAATCAAACCCATCTGTGATGCATAGGTATCATTTGCATATGGAAAACCACCCAGTAGTTTGGTATTAGAGAGAGAAAAACAGAGACAGACTATTGGCTTTGTTCAATTCAAAGTACTTCATTCCACAGCTGTTATAAATACTGAAGGCATTGCTAAGAGACAAGGAAAGAGTGACCACCTAGAAGATGCAGTGGGATAGATTGACGGTTGCTTCCAATCCAACTGCTTTTGTAATTGAAAGACTGCCAGGGTCTTTTCTGATATTCATTTACTTTTCCATTAAGGCCTATTTCTGCAGTTCAGTGTGAAAAGGGTATGGAAGAATAAAAAGAGTTGGAGATAGCAAGCGGATCATGAGAGGATTTTAGTGACAGCTAGGGGCATGCCCACAATCAAAGAAGTCTCAGTGGCTTAAAAGGTCTCTCGAGTCATTTCAATTATGTTGATAAATGTTTTTTCGTTGAGAGTTCTGGGTCTTTTCTTTTAACTTTCTTACTCCTTTATTTCCGTCTTGACTTTTTACTTGGTTATTAGAAAATTAATTATAGGTTCTGCTATACATATTGACTGCAATATTAAGTTACAGTATGCTATTAAGTCTTCCAGACGATGCTAGATGCATTTGATTAGGATACGTCATCTGTAAATACAATTTCTTTTTGTAGAATTTTGGAATCTAGCCTTCCTCTGATGTAGTGTATGTCATTTAAATCTCATCTACAATCTGCTTTTAGTAAAGGTTTGAATATTTATAACTTTCAGATGGTTATCCTCACTTTCTAGAACACTTATGCTGGTACCATACATTCATTTCAAAGCAATTGGCTGAATGTTTGATATGTATGACACTTTCCCACAGGCCCACACTTTGGAAATATTTTACAGTTGTAATGCATCAATCACATTAATTTCAAACACATTTCCTAGTCTAGTGGCAATGCCCAGAAGGAGCAATGGTAAGTAACCTTTGCTAACTAAATGAATAAGTGCTGCCATATTTTCCCCTAGTTAGTTCAATCAATTTCAATTGACTCTATCTTGCAGCTTGTTGCTAGAGCACTCTACCTGTTTCAATATGACCTTCATCTAACTCAATGAAATTATCTATGTTTATTCTCTAAGAAGAATGCTGAAGTTCCTAGTAAGATTAAGGTAGGTTATTCTGATACTAGAAACTTTTGTTTGAATAAATTAGAATCTTTTTCCAATACTAAAACAGTATGTAAAGAAAGTGCAGCAAATCCGTTCCTCCTCTTTGGTAAAGCTTTTGCCCAGTCTCTCCTGACATTTGCATGAACAATTGGTTTAGTTATATCTGGCCACAAGCAACTATACAGATTACAAATTATTGGGAAAACAGCAGCAAAAATAAAAGCTTAGTCTGTAGCTATTGAAGGGAGTAGGAAAGGGTGAGGGACAACATTTATGGTTAATTGATGTAGAAAATCTATGGGAGAGAAAACTCTACCAATATTGGTTGGCATCTCTATAATCTATAGTCTTAGAGTGTTTCCTAAAGCATTAAGAAAGTAAGTGACTTGCCCAAGGTCACAAAGTAAGTTATGGTTAGAGTCTGAACTTGAATTCAGATCTTCCTTGCACCAAGGCTGGCTCTCTATCCAGTAAGCCTTCCTTATTTAGAGGAAGTATGTTAGGAAAAATATGCTAACAGCTAACATTATCTTTGCTCTTGATAGGCATTTTCAAAAATCATTGACCTATAAAAATAAGTTCTTGACATTGAATGTTAAGTTACAATGGGATAATAATAATAATAATGATAATAACTAGCATTTATATAGTACTTTAAGGTTTATAAAGCACCTTACAAATATCATTTCACTAATCCTTACAACAACCCTATGAGGCAGGTACTGCTTTTATGTCCATTTTACAGCTGAGGAAAATGAGGTAAAAAGAGCTTAAGTGACTTCCCACGCTCACACAGCTACCACATGTTTGAGGCTGGATTTAAACTCTGGCCGTCTTGGCTCTGAGTCTAATACACTATCCACTGTACCACCTAGACTTCTTACCAAGGTGTAATGGTAATAGAACTTATATAAAGAGATTCAAGAATCATGGTTAAAATTTCAAAATTTTGGAGAAGAATAAACGTGTTCAAGCTTTTATCTGAACCCTAGAAGGCAACTAGGTAGTACAGTGGATAGAGTGCTAGTTCTGGAGTCAGAAAGACCTCAGTTCAAATCTGGCCTCAGCTTACTTACTAGCTATATGACCCTGGATAAGTCACTTAACCTCTCTCAGCCTCAGTTTCCTCAACTGTAAAATAGGGATCATAATAGCACTTACATCACAGGGCTAGCAGCTACTGTGGCTGTGTAAAACTAACAACAACCAGCACACAGAGGACTGCCAACATAGGTTCTTTTGATCTGCTGTACTAAGGAAAGCAACATTAAGGAAAAGGCAGCAACCTGAACTTCAGAGCAAATACAAACAAATTACAAACATACACAATATAAACAGACCAAATCACAATTCATAGTTACTGGGAAAGCATTGACATCTGGGTTTATAAGCCGGGAGCTGTTAAAATGACTGCCCAGAGTCCCATGACACTCTTCCAGTGACTGAGAGCCCCAAGGGAGAATACCAACCACTGGGTTTATATATCTTGGTCAGGGTCAAAGGCATCACAATGTGCGACTCAAGCCCATATGACCTAAAAGCGCCACAAACCTGGCACTCAAACCCACATGGCCTAAAAGCCTCTGGCGTCACAAACATGTCACTGAAACCCATACAAAACTTTCCCTTGAGACAAAGAGGACATCAAAGATTCCTAATTTAATCAAAGAAATAAAGGCCAGACTCATCAAGGGCACTTAATTAAATAAGTGCTGCAAAAAAGAAAACAGTAAAAAAAAGTTCCACCCAGACCCTGGGTGAGGAGGAGGGCTAGCATAGCAGAGCTTGCAGCCACAGGGGAGAGGGGAACCTCTTCACAGTTCCAGAGAAGAAAAAAGTGCTTGTGGTCACTCAGAGATCAGAGCACAGGACAGAAGAGGAGTAAACACATCTCTCCTTAGATCATACCACTGTGGAAGAACTAAAAACTTACAGGTCCCTAGAAGTACCTCTGAACACAGTGGCACAAAACCCCTAAAGCTTGGGGCAGTGTGCCCTCCACCCTGGAAACAGAGCCCTACATTAACAAAGAGTTAAAAATTAAGTGATAGTCTGGGAAAATGAGCAATCAACAGAAAAAAAAAATTCTCACCAAAGAAAATTTCTATGGTGACAAGGAAGATCAAAACACACACTCAGAAGAAGACAACGAAGTCAAAGCTCCTACATCTAAAGACTCCAAGAAAAACATGAATCCGTCTCAGGCCATGGAAGAGTTCAAAAAAGGATTTTGAAAATCAAGTAAGAGAAGTAGAGGAAAAATTGGGAAGAGAAATCAGAGTAATACAAGAAAATCATGAAAAGCAAGTCAACAGCTTGGTAAAGGAGACACAAAAAAATACTGAGGAAAAATAACATGCAAACTAGCAAAATGGTAAAAGAGGTACAAAAAGCCAATGAGGAGAAGAATGCTTTAAAAAATAGAACTGGCCAAATGGAAAATGAGGTACAAAAGCTCACCGAAAAAAATAATTCCTTTTATTTTTCCTTTCAGGGGGAAGGCAGGGCAATTGGGGTTAAGTGACTTGCCCAAGGTCACACAGCTAGTGGGTGTACCAAGTGTGTGAGACCGGATTTGAATTCAGGTCTTCCTGACTTCAGGGCCAGTGCTCTACTCACTGTGCCACCTAGATACCCCAGAAAATAATTCCTTAAAAATGGGAATTGAGCAAATGAAAGCTAATGACTTTATGAGAAATCAGGAAACAAAAAACCAAAACCAAAAGAATTAAAAATATCTCATTGGAAAAACAACTGACATGAAAAATAGATCCAGGAGAGATAATTTAAAAATTATTGGACTACCAGAAAGCCATGATTAAAAACAAGAGCCTAGACATTATCTTTCAAGAAATTACCAAGGAAAACTGCTGTGATATTCTAGAGCTAGAGGGTAAAATAGAAATTGAAAGAATTCATTGATCACCTACTAAAAGAATCCCAAAACGAAAACTCCCAGGAATATTATAGTCAAATTCCAGAGCTCCTAAGTCAAGGAAAAAATAATGCAAGCAGCCAGAAAGAAACAGTTCAAGTATTATGGAGCCATAGTTAGGATAACATGAGATTTAGCAGCTTCTGCATTAAAGGATCAGAGGGCTTGGAATATGATATTCCAGAGGGCAAAAGAGCTAGGATTACAACCAGGCATCACCTACCTAACAAAAGTGAGTAAATCCTTTGGGAGAGGGGGATGGACATTCCACAAAATAGAGGACTTTCAAGCATTCTTGATGAAAAGACCAGAACTGAATTGAAAATTTCACTTTCAAATACAAGACCCAAGAGAAGCATAAAATGGTAAAGAAGAAGGGAAAATCATAAGGGACTTACTTAATAAACTTAAACATATAACTTATAAGAACTTTCTCATTATTAGGACACTTAGAAATTGTGCATATAGACAGAAGACAGTGTGAGTTGGAAATTAAGAGATTATAACTAAAAAAAATAAAATTAAGGTGCAAGAGAGGAATGTTCTGAGAGAAAGGGAAAGGGAGAAGTAGAATGGGGTAAATTATCTCACATAAAAGAGGGAAGAAAAAGCTTTTACAGCGGAGGGGAAGAGGGGGGAGATAAGAGGGAACGAGTGAATCTCACTCTCATCAGAATTGGCTCAAAGAGGGAATAACATACACACTCAACTGGATATAGAAATCTGTCTTACCTTACAGGAAAGTAGGAGGGGAAGAGGATAAGGGAAAGGGAGATGATAAAAGGGAGGGCAGATTGGGGGACTGGATAATCAGAAGCGAAACACTTTCAAAGAGGACCAGGGTTAAAGGAGAGAATAGAATGAATGGGGGAATAGGAAGGAGGGAAATAGCACTAGTAATTATGAAAAAAAATTCTGAAGCAAATTTCTCTGATAAAGGCCTCATTTCTCAAAAATATAGAGAACTAAGTCAAATTCATAAAAATAAGGGCCATTCTCTAATTGATAAATGATCAAAAGATATGAAGTTTTCAGATGAAGTAATCAAAGTTATATATAGCCATGTGAAAAATGTCCTAACTCATTATTGATGGAAGAAATGCAATTTAAAACAATTCTGAGATACTACTTCATGTCCATTAGATTGTCTAATAGGACAGAAAAGGAAAATGACAAATGTTGGAGGGAATGTGGGAAAAATGTGATATTAATGCTCTGTTGGTGGAGTTGTGAACTGATTCATCTATTCTGTAGAGCAGTTTGGAACTATGCCTAAAGAACTATAAAACTATACATACCCTTTGACCTAGGGATACCACTACTAGATCTGTATCCCAAAAGAGATAAAAAAACAAACAGGAAAAGGACCTATATATACAAAAATATCTATAGCAGCTCTTTTCTGCAGGCAAAGAATTGGAAATTGAGGAGATGCCCATCAATTGGGGAATGGCTGAACAAATTGTGATATGTGATTATAATGGAATACTATTGTGCTAGAAGAAATGATAACCAGGATGCTCTCAGAAAAGCTTTGGAGTTCTTCGAACAGAGTCTGGCCAACTACTTGTTGGATACGTTATATTGGAGATTCCTTTGGTGCAATAAGTTGGGTATTATGTCTATTGAGGCCCCTTCCAATTCTCAAATTCTGTGATTCTATGGTTTACGAGTCAGCTTGGAACACTGGGAATTGGTACAGTTTTACCTGTACCAATTTACCTGTAAAGATGTTTACTGTAAAAGATTGCCAAGATAACATACAACATAATTATGGAACACTTATTAATAGACTTCTTGATACATTCCTATATCTGTGACATAACGCATGATGATTTATTAGGGAGAAAGAATTCAAAAATCACTTCATAATGCATTTTTAAATCAATATTTTATGAGAAAATGAATTTGATTTTCTCCTCAGTGAAGGAAAGAAACAAGAATTTCTTAAGCACCTACTGTGTGTCAAGTACTGTGGTAAGTGCATCACAAATATTGTCTCATTTGATCACAATGAACCTAGCTAGGAGGTAGATGGTATTATGGTCCCCATTTTACAGTTGAGTAAAATGAGGCAAACAGAAGTTAAGTAACTTGTACAGGGCCCTAGAGTTTTTAGTGTCTGAGCCTGGAGATGAACTCAGGTTTTACTGATTCCACACCCACTGCCCCAGTACCTGATTAAACCAGATGCCTCAAGGTATCCATTTAATTGCTTCACACAATGAATGGTTGTCCAGATGCTTAAGTATGACCTAGAGAGTACTTTTGAATCTAACAGTGATGACAGAAGAACCAATGAATGGTCATAAACTAAATCTATATATGAAATTTGTAGCGTGATACAGGAGTGAAATGAGCAAATGTCATTGGGTTGGAGGCAAACCAAAGTTCCCTCTTCCCCACCCCACCAAATCTCATCTCAAAGAAGGAACAGGAGAGGCTCTTGTTACTTGACCTTGGTGAGACACTTTAAATGTTGCCTACAGTGTAGGGGACCCACGTAAGAATCAAAACATCAGAGAAGAAGAAATGAAGAACTTAATTCCTGATGAGTGAGTAAAGGTGCTAAATATGTTAAGAACATGTCTGAGTGATGATCAAGTCTGAGAGGAAGTGGAGAGGCTTGACAAAACTTACCAATACAGTATGTGAAAAATGTTGAGCACTAAAGAGGGAGGGGAAATATTTAGCATAGTACAGAATATAACAAGATGAAACTAGGAGAGGAACATTTAGTTTGAATAACTGGAAAAACATCCTGTTAGAGTTTATGCTTTCTGAAATAGAGAACTTTTGCAGGCACTAGATGCTCCATTGCTTGGGACATCTAAAATTAGCCTGGACAGTATCGGCAAGGAGGAAAGTACGTGAGGGAACAAATCAGAGCAGCTACGAGATGGACTTGGTGGCCTGCTATTTCTTTGCACATATCATATTCTGTTTTTGTTTAAATAACAATCACTCTGTTATGAAAGGGGGCAGCTGGTGGCTCAGTGAATAGAGTGCTAGGCCTGGAGTCAGGAAGACTCATCTTCCTAAGTTCAAATCCAGCCTCAGACACTTAATAGCTGTGTGACCCTGGGCAAGTCAGTTAACCCTGCTTGCCTCAGTTTCCTCATCTGTAAAATGAGTTGAAGGAAATGGCAAACCATTCCAGTATCTGTGACAAGAAAATCCCAAATGAGGTCATAAAGAGTCAGACATGACTGAAAACAACTGAACACCAACAACAAAAAATCATGAACCGAAGACATGTCTTTGGAGGGCTCTTCATTTGGGAAGATGATATGTTATCTTTAATCACCATACGGTAATTTGTCTTCCTATCTTTACACATTTTCATGTACATAATTGTCCATATTTTTCTGTTACTCATATAGATTATGAATACTGTAAGTAATGATTATTTGAATATGTTATGTAGGTGACAGTAATTATCTAAATTTGCTATTTGGTATTAGAACAGTTAGAGTAATTGATATTTATAAAAATGGTGAATAATACATGGATAATGTAGCAAAGGACAAAATATTTTGCATCTAAATATAGTTCATGGGCTGCAAAACAGTGCACATATCCTAAGTGTAATATATTGTAATATTTACTGTAGGGTGCCTCTCCATTAATATCCCAACTCTTCCTCTTCCATTTTTCCTCAGCTTTTCTTCCATTTATGCTAAAAATGGGTTTCTGCTGATGCAGAACATTCACCATTTGCAGAAACTGTCACCAATGACAGTTACCTAAGGGAAAGATTTAATTTTCGGTCTTCTTTTCTATGTAGCCAAAGTGGCCAGCTCCCTGGACTCAGATTCAGCATGACATTGCCTATCTTTACCCATTTTCCCAGGGCCAGGCATCTTCCATGGTTGGATTCTACTCACTCTTCCATTCCACTTAGAATACTTAGTTTTCTTCAAGGCTCAGCTCAGGTGCCAATTCCTAAGGGAAGTCTTGCTCTCCCCAGTTATTAATGCTCTCTTTCCTGAAATTACCTGGTATTTACTTACCAGGATTCACAGAACTTGTACCCAAGAGGTGGCTTTGGACTTTGGATTTTGGAAAGTGGTACTGTACTATACAGAAATGAAACTAAATTGTGAACCTAATCTCCTCCTCAGAGTAGGAGGTCATACAGGGAACAATGTACTCCCAAATGTTGGGAGGGGGGGATGCTTGCATATGCTTGCTATAACTTTGGAGTAAATATTTGTTTTTAAAAGACAATCACACTGTTAAGTGTTAGATGGTGAGGTAGGACCAGTGACAGAGAGCCTGGACATCTCCCAGTCCTCTTAAAGGTAGTAGAGAGCTCTGAAGGAGGGTGAAATGTGCTACAACTGACCTTAAAGCAATGGGGGCTAGGGTAGACTATTACATTTATATATATACGTTATATTTCCCTCATTAGAATCTAAGCTTCTTGAGAGCAGGGACTCCTTTACTTAATTAGGTGGTTAACAAATGCCTATTGATTGATGACTTATTGAACTGATCAATAAATTAATCAAGCAATCAAAAATATTTTTCAAGTATCTACTATGCTTTCTGAATGGTTCTAGGTGCTGGTGATACAAGTACAGAGAATGAACTGATCCCTACTTGCAACGAGCTTAGTCTAGTGGGAGAGATAGTAAGTGTGTGTGGGCGTGTGTATACATATATTTGTATGTATGTATACATACACACACACATATATATATACACACACAACACATAGATATAGATAAATATAGATATATATGTATATAGGGATAAATATAAGCAAATGAATGCAACTACATAAAAATTGTCAAATATAATATAGTTTGAGGAAAAGGGCAATAGCAAGCAATTGAGGTGAACAATAAAGACTTCATATATTGAACAGGGCACTATGTTGTGCCTCAGACCACAACTGGAGTATTTTCAATTGTTGGTGTCGAATTTTAGGCAGAATATTAATTAGTTCAGGTGTATTTAGACATGGCCGGGGTGGTGTTGGGACTCAAAGAAATGTCAAATGAGGATTAGTTGACAAAACATCCTGATGCTTACTTTGGAGAAGAATATACCAAGAGGAAACCATGTTGCTTTCTTTAAATATCTGGAAGGTCACCTATCAGGTATAAGAGGGTTTAAATTTATTCTGCTCCTCCCCAGAGATAACATATGTCAATATCTTTGTAAGGTGATTGATTTTAAGGTTATCGTTATTTAATAATTCACAGTATTCATATTTCTTTATTCATAATAATTAAGACCAGTAATGGAAACTGGGAAGTGAGGTGGCACAGTGGCTAGAGTGCCAGTGCTGGAGGCCAGAAGACGAATCTTCCTAAGGTGAAATCTGGCTTCAGACACTTACTAACTGTGTGAACCTGGGCAAATCATTTGTGCCTCAGTTTCAAATGAGCTTGAGAAAGAAATGGCACACCACTCTAATATCTTTGCCAAGAAAACCCCAAATGGAATCTTGAAGAGTCATGAAGAGATGACTGAAGAATGACTCATCGACATAAGATGGAAACTACAGGGAAGTAGATTTCAGCTGAATGTAAGAAGGAACTTCCTAACACTTAGAGCTATCAAAAAACAAAACAAAAGAATGAGGTGCTTCACCAATTATTACAGGTGTCAAACAGTACCAGTATTATTCCTACTTTATATATGGAGAAAGCTATTGTCTTTTTTCAATCTTAGATTTTTTTAAAACTTGGTGGGAGGAGTTATTATTACAAAATCAAGTAGGATCTAGTAGAATGTTCAGCTCCTTGCCTATGGGAAATAGAAAGACATAGAAATTTAATTTAACAAATACTTATTGGGTACCTATTCTATTCAAAGTACCATGTTACATACTGGGAATATGAGTTATAAAATGATACAGTGTCTGGCTTTAAGGAGTTTGTGGTCTATTAAAGGACATTCAACATATGTACCAATGGAGTCAAACTCAATTAGAAATGGGGCCACTAAGTATATAAGAAAACATATTAACATAATCTATATTAAATTGTATTTTTATTTATTTTGTTAAGTATTTCCCAATCATATTTTAATCTGATTTGCAGGAACTTAGAAATGTTGCCAGCACTGCAGGGCGCATGTTTGACACCTCTGGTATTCACGATTACACATTTCTCAGGAAGACTAACCTCCATCCTCTGACATAGGACCATCATTTAAATATACCAGATTTGATGCTACAAGTTAAAGTTAGAGTGTAATTTATAAAAGGAGGAATAAAAAACAAATTTTACTGGATGACTTTGGGACTTGAGCTTCTTGCAAGTTATTTGTTTAATATTGTATTAATAATAAAATCAGAAAAAATAATTTTCTTAGAAGGAAAAACAAAAGAAGCTGACATCTTTTTTGTGATCATTTTCTTTATTTGATTTTTTTTAGTTTTCAGAATTGATTTCCACAAGATATTGAGTTACAAATTTTCTCCCCATTTCTACCCTCCCCCCACTCCAAGATGGCATATATTCTGATTGCCCCATTCCCCAGTCATCCCTCCCTTCTATCACTCCCCTTCCTCTTCCCCCCATCCCTTTCCCCCTTACTTTCTTGTACGGCAAGATAGATTTCTATGCCCCATTGCCTGTATATCTTATTTTCCCTTTGCATGCAAAACAATCTTTATTTTTGAGCATCTGCTTTTAAAAATTTGAGTTCCAAATTCTCTCCCCTCCTTCCTCCTCATCCACTCTCCCTAAGAAGGCAAGCAATTCAACACAGGCCACACATGTATCATTATGCAAAACAATCCCATAAATAGTCATGTTGTGAAAGACTAACTGTATTTCCTTCCCTCATATCCTGTCCCCCTTTATTCATTTTTCTCCCTTGACCCTGTCCCTTTTCAAAAGTGTTTGCATTTGATTACTTCTTCCCCCATCTGCCCTCCCTTCTATTGTTCCCCTTTTTTATCCTCTTCCCCCTACTTTCATGTGGGGTAAGATACCCAATTGAGTGTATATGGTATTCCCTCCTCAAGTCAAATCCGATGAGAGCAAGATTCACCTCATTTCCCCTCACCTGCCCCCTCTTCCCTTCCAACGAACGGCTTTTTCTTGCCACTTTTGTGTGAGATAATTTACCCCATTCTAATTCTCCCTTTCTCCCTCCTCAATATATTCCTCTTTCATCCCTTAATTTCATATTTGTTTGGGATATCATCCCTTCATATTCAACTCACCCTGTGCCCTCTGTCTATATATATAATACTGAGGTCTCATGAATTACACACATCATCTTTCCCTGTAGGAATGTAAACCAAACAGTTCAACTTTAGTAAGTCCCTTATGATTTCTTTTTCTTGTTTACCTTTACATGCTTCTCTTGATTCTTGTGTTTGAAAGTCAAATTTTCTATTCAGCTCTGGTCTTTTCACCGAGAAACGTTGAAAGTCCGCTATTTTATTGAAAATCCGTATTTTGCCTTGTAGCATCATACTCAGTTTTGTTGAGTAGGTGATTCTTGGTTTTAATCCTAGCTCCATTGACCTCCAGAATATCATATTCCAAGCCCTTTGATCCCTTAATGTAGAATCTGCTAGATCCTGTGTTATCCTTATTGTGTTTCCACAATACTCAAATTGTTTCTTTCTGGCTGCTTGCAGTATTTTCTCCTTGACCTGGAAATTCTGGAATTTGGTGACAATATTCCTAGGAGTTTTCTTTTTGGGATCTTTTTCAGGAGACCATCAGTGGATTCTTTCAATTTCTATTTTGCCCTGTGGCTCTAGAATATCAGGGCAGTTCTCCTTGATAATTTCTTGAAAGATGAGATGTAGGCTCTTTTTTTGATCATGGCTTTCAGGTAGTCCAATAATT
>CM053626.1:140756280-140803363 GCA_028646595.1 Phalanger gymnotis | reverse complement strand
TTTGACCTCTTCCATGGCCTGAGACCAATTCATATCTTTCTTTGAGGTTTTTGATGTAGGCTCTTTGAGTTTGTTGACTTCTTCTGGCTGTATGTTTTGGTCTTCTTTGTCACCAAAAAAAAGATTCCAAAGTCTGAGTCTGAATCTAGGTCCGTTTTCACTGCCTGGCCATATTCCCAGCCAACTACTTGACTTTTGAGCTTTTTGTAAAGGTATGACTGCTTGCAGAGTAGAGAGTACTTTGTCCCAAGCTTTAGGGGCCTTGTGCTCCTCTTTTCAGAGCTGCTTCTACACAGCAAGCTCTACTACACCAGCACTCCTCCTCCCCCAAGAACCACCAACCGGAACCGCAACTCAGCTCCAAGCAGGCGCTGCACTCCCGCTCTGATCCACTGCTTAATTCCTCCCACCTGGTGAGCCTAGTGCCAGAAGTAACTGCAGCTAGAAGCAGCCCCAGAGCTGCACCATTCCATGCCCCCAGACCTGGTGCTGACCATGCACTCCTTTCATTCCATTCTAGCTGTTCTACCTGGTAATCTTCTCAGTTGTCTTTGGAGTTTGTGGGTTGAGCAGTCTGGTAACTGCCATAGCTCAACGATTCAGGGCCCTGTGGCCTGTTCCACTTGGCTCCCGGTCTGGTTGGTCCTGGCGAGGCCTATGCTGGGCTCTGCTCTGCTCCGCTCCCAGCTTCATATGATAGACCCTTCCCCGCCACCATCTAGGCTTTCCTGGGCTAGAGCCCTGCTTCCTTCTGTTATTTTGTGGGTTCTGTAGCTCTAGAATTTGTTCAGAGCCATTTTTTTATAGGTGTTTGGAGGGACCTGGGGGGGGAGAGCTCATGCAAGTTCTTGCTTTCCAGCTGCCATCTTGGCTCCGCCCCCCCCCCCAAGAAGCTGATATCCAATACTTGAATGGTTATAACACTGTAAAATCCCAAATTATTGGCAGGATATAAACTCATCAAAGACAGAAGCCATGTCCTTTATTTTCCTTTGAAGATTTCCATTAAATTGTAACCCCTCATTAAATATAAGCTCCTTGAAGGTAGAGACTGTCTTTTGCCTCATTTTGTATTCCCAGTGCTTAGCACAGCATGTTGCACATAGCAGACACAATATTTTTTTATTGCTTAATGGATTAATCGATTCCTATTATAAGACCTGTAACTAGTAATTTTGGCACCTGGCATATAGCAGAAAACCTGGGACAAGAAACATGAAAGATGATGTTAAGTCACGTTTTAGGCAAATTCAACTAGAGGTGGTAGTGCTAGACTTTGCCATGCAAAGCCTTGATGAGGTAGACTATCCAGGAGTCCAGTTTCACAGAGGACAAACAAAGAACCTAGGATATGCTGTGAGGCAAATGCTCTACTATCAATTTGGCAATCCATGGCAAAACACTAGTTACCTACCCAAGTTACTGCTATTTCTATAGCACTGGGTGCACAATAGCTAACTGGTAAACAGTTTTTGGATTGATGGTGTCTTCTTTCCCTTATATATATCTAACATTTTCAAACTTTCAAGGGAAGCCTTTATTACCTACCTATTAATTTAATTTGATAACTTAATATAATAAAATACATTTAAAGATAATAAAAAACCTCACAGAGTCTAAACTTAATCTACCTGCCAAATGCTTCTCCCAGGCTGTTACTTCTCTTCTCTAGATCAAATAGATTTCAAACAAAGATGATAACTCCCTGTGTATCCATGAGTGAGTCATCTCATTTCTCTAATCTTCAAGTTCCCTATCTGTAAAATAAAGAAATTATTCTAGAAGATGGAATTGGGATTCTACGAGTAATAGATCCCAGGTCTGCTTTTTGTTGTTGTGCTTCTAGAAAGTTTACCTTGCTGCAGGAGGTGTGTGAATAGATTATATATTGCTATCCTGAAGGACCATGTGAACAGGCTTTCCCATGGAAAGCTTTGGTTTCTTATGAACAATGGAATTACTTGTACTACTTGCTATAATCCATTACCATTAATATTTTATCTCTTCTTCAGAACATTCCAATTAACCTGACCTTCCTCTCTAACTCCTGAACCTCAGTGATTGTACCAGGAATATATTTATTTATCTTGTCTGTCCCTTTGTTGATTTTTTTCCTTTGATAAGTATGAAAATATTCATCCTTGTGTGCTTGAAGGAGAAATTTCTCTATGGTATTCTTTTCTGTGTTGAAGAGTTCTAATCCTTGTGGACATAAGGATAAAATTATACTGAAAATTTCTGTGCTAAGGGTTCAACAAGTTAAGTTTGTTGATTATTCCTTCTAAAGTCTAAATGCTATAACTCTTTGATATTACCTTTTTTGACCATAGTAAGTAAACTCATTTGTGAAATGGAAATAATAATACTTGAACTACCTATGTCACAGGATTATTAGGAGAAGAGCTCTTTGTAAAATATAAATTACTTAGCACAAATATAAGCTCTTATTATTATATGAAATTACCTACCAATGATAGGATCATTGGACGAGAAGCCTAGAACTCAAAGAAACCATAGTGACCATTCACTCTAACTACCTTCATATACAGATGAAGAATCTTAGACCTTATTCTTCAAAATTGTCCCTTTCCATCCCCAGAGGTGACAAAACTAAAAAGAAAAGGTGGGAGAAGGTATCTTTCTGTGTGACACTGGGCAAATCCATTAACCTATAAAGGTATCAGTTTCTTCACTGGGAAATTTGTGACATGGATAAGGATTAGACTGGATGGTTTATAAGGTGCCCTCCAGCATTCATATTCTGCATTTCAAGTGCTTTATTCTCAACTGGCTTTTCATGATTATGGTCAAAATGTCATAGCATGACTCAGAAAGGTTACACACATTGTGCCATCAAAGACTATGAACTCAGCTCCCAGATTTTCCACTGATTGGGTGACTATTTTCTTCATTGTTTACAGCTTTTAAAAGGAGAGGCAATAGTGACCTATTTTGCAGTGTCAATCAATTAGCATACATTTATAAGGTACCTACTATGTGCCAGGTTATGTGCAAAGGATACAGAGACAAAGACTTGTATTCTTTTGGTGGAGGCAATATTTTCAAGCCCGGTTATATAAAAATGCATATTAGAAATAAATAAGAGGTAATTATTAGTGGGGAGACGTTAGTAGGTTGGGTCAGAAAAGATCTCATGTCACAGGAGGTGGTACCTGAGCTGAGGCTTGTAGGAAAGGAGGCATTGTTGTTTTTATTTCCAATAGTGACCCACACTGTGATGTGAAGGCAAAGTATTTTTGATGCCTGGAAAGTACAGTGGAAAAATTCATAATGTCATGTAAATACTTAGCAAAGCATGATAGTAAAGGGGAAAAAAATTATCCTGAACACCTGACTGAAGCAGAAAGCCATCCTCTGATATGTGAGTTAGCTCTGCATTCATAAGAGTTCCTGGGTTCCAAATCTGCCTCTGACAACACCTGCATGACCTTAGTCAAGTCACTGGATCTCCTTAGGCCTTGTTTTCTTCATTGGTAAAAATAAGGGGGTTTCATTACAGGGTCACTCATGGCTATATCGCTATTATCCTATCATCCAAAATGGGAAAAAATGGATTTATTAGAAATCAAAAACTTTGTATTTTTTTAAATACTTTCTTTGTTTTTGGAAATCATGACTTCACAATGTTTATGGTGATAGGCACACCTCAGTAACAATCATTATAGCTTAAAAGAGCCATGACTCTTTCATCTCTCAAAAAATTGGATTTCTTAGCTTTTAATTCTTTTAAAAGCAAGAAATAAAGAGTTACCAGCATTTTTCTTCTTGGTCTTTCTCCTGTACCAATATAGGAGACATGACATTGTCTCCTAACAATGAAATGAATATTAAGAGTGAAACCATAGTGCGTTGAGAAAAGCACTGCCCTTGGAGTTTGAAGTACAGAGTTCATAGTCCAGTTCTGTTACTTACTGGTTTTGTCACCTTGTTTTAGTGAGCTAAACTCCATAAGCTTCAATTTCCTTATCTGCAAAATTAGACTTGAAAGACCTCCCTCATAGGGTGGTGAGACAGGGCATGTGAAAACATTATATAACCATAATATACTAGATACATTTGAGTTACTGTTATTACTCCAGCATTCCCTTCCGATTGAAAGGCCAGGAGCAATTAGAAAGATTAGGGTTAAGGCATTTTCTGCTACATGGCTCAAGTCCTTGAAGAAAAGACAAGGGTGGGGGGAGCATAGCTGTATCTTCTATGCCCACTTTACCAATTATGGACCACCTAGGAGCACAAGTCCTCTCAGAAATATCTTAGGTAGGTTCTGAAACACAGGCAAGCCAAGAAAAATACTGAAATTAAATCAGCATCCTTTTTATAATAGAAAAAATGATTTAAATTTAAAAAGGGAAAACATAGAGATAATGAAAACCGGTTCTCCCTCTACAGCAGCTCTGTGAATGTGGCTTCACTTTGAAAGAGATCACTTTCACTGCAACACATTATGATGCTGCCAGCCCCAGCACGGTTATTTGGCAGCTCTTTTAAAGCACAGATCATATTACTCTGTCTCACTGTTAGGCACCCATATTCCAACTAGTGCACAACAGATCTAAACAGAAATCAGTTTCAGCTTTTATTTCCTGAAATTAAATTTGATGGCATGATCCCTATGGTAATTTCTTCTTCTTCTTCTTCTTCTTCTTCTTCTTCTTCTTCTTCTTCTTCTTCTTCTTCTTCTTCTTCTTCTTCTCTTCTTCTTCTTCCTCCTCCTCCTGCTTCTCCTTTTTTGCATTATAACTCTTTTGGAACAGTGCTTTGCCAACACCACAGGGGAAATTCAGTTAGGTTGTCAGTCTTACATTCTCCATTATCAGCTACATAAGCTTTCTTCCCTCTTACATTTGATTAAGAGCTTAGAAACCACAGAGAATAAAAAGTGCTAAATAGAATAAAATTGACCCATCAAGGGTAGATATAGTATTTGTGAATGACTTCAAAAAAAATCTCCAGCTTCAAGGAACCTTCCAGTCAAAGTTTCTCTTCTACCTTGAAGTCCAGCCTCTTTTCCCTTTTCTTTTTGCCCTTACAACCAGCTCTCTACAACTCTGAGTGGCAAGGATTTTTGAAGCTTATTCCTTGAAAGGAAATTGTTTAGCCCAGAACTAGATTTAGAAACAAAAGTGGGCTGTGAACAGTAGATTGAAACTTACTTCTGATATCTTCTCTAATGGGAAAAAATGTATGCAAAAAACTTTAAATGATATGTTGTCTACTACTACTACTACTACTACCACTATTGTGACTGCAAGTGCTACTGAGGTGGAAAGAAAGTAGACCTTAAAATCAGAGATAATTGGGTTTGAGACTTACATCTGTTGTATATGTAACCTATTTAACTAGGTGACACAATGAATAATTGTTGGACCTGGAGTCAAGAAGAACTGAGTTTGAATATGACCTCAGATATTTACGAGCTTTATGACCCTGGAAAAGTCATTTAGCCTCAGTTTGCCTCAGTTTTCTCAACTATAAAATGGAGATAATACTAGCACCTACATCTCAAAATTGTTATGAGGATCAAATGAGATGACATTTGTAAAGTGCTTAGCACAAAGTACCCGGCACGGAGTAAGTACTCTATAAATAGCTCTTATTATGTGACCATGGACAAGTCATTTAATCTCTCAGTTCCTCAGTGCATTCTTTAAGATTGTAAGTCACAGACAGATTGTTGACTTCTATCAGTGAGGGGAGGTTGTTTCCACACATGAAATTTCTCACACTAGTGAAAACACAGGATTGTGCCAAAAAGAGGTCCTTACATTATAATCTATGCTCAAATTTCACAGAATATTTAATAAAGCAAAAACAAGAAACTTTTAAGAATTAACATACGTATTTTAAATCACAATGAATTTGTGGTTCCAGCAGTATAGAATAAAGTCTTCTAGATGCTGTGTGGTTATAACAGCCGAGTTTTTTTTAATAACTGCTAATTGTAGAAAATAAATCAAATTGTTGAGTTATGAGTGGTCAAAAGCCATTAAATGTCAGTTTTGAAGCACATAACAGTGTTACTCCTAATCAAACAAACTTAATTAAAAATATGAAAGGTGATGTTGTACTTAAATCATGGTGAAGCTAGGAGAAGAAAGATAGGTGTTCTGAATTTCTACCTTTACATTCTTTGCTGCCCTTGTTATGGGCACTATTCAATCCTAGAGTGAGCTCCAGAGTAGTTGCCATGCTCTCTCAATCTCTAAAGTTCTTAAGGTAGCAGATGGCCCCTCACCCTTTGACATCACTCTTTCATGACTGATTTTTAGTTCTTGTGTCAGTCAAGTCTCTCCATAAATTCTTGCAAGGATAAGTCCTCACAGGAAGACTAGCTTTCTGGATCTGTAGACAAAATTTACAGCAGTGCCTAATGGTCATCTCTTAACCTAGAGCCTAGTGAGCCTTCATCCTCTGTATCTTTCAATGAAATCTCATGGTTTATTTGCATCCCTCCCCAACTACTTATCCCTTACCAAAGTCTATTTATCTAAGATCCCTGGGTTCAAATTCGAACTCTAACATTTGCTAGTTAGGCAACCTTGAGAAAGGCACTAAATTTCTCTGCTCCTCATGTTTGTTATTTATAAAACCAGAGAATACTTTTCTAGGTTTCCTAAATCTCTCTTATGGAAGCACAGTTGGCATGGTGTAGTGCCAAGAGACTAAGCCTCAGATCAAGGAAGGTTAGGTTCAAGGTCTGAATTCAAGTTTCAAGTCCAGGTCCTGACATAACAGGTTGGGTGAGGTTGGGCAAGCTGAACAACCTTTCAGTGGTCTAGGCAACTTCCAAAGACTAAAAATTGCAGAAGAGGTATCAACCTGAAAGAGTACAGTGGGTTTCTTCCCCTGAAATTTTTCTGTACTTCATTAGTATCATTCGTCCAGTTCTTATTCCCTTACAATGGCATATTCTATAAAAGCTTTGCTGAGAATGGTGGAAGTAAAATTATAGAAGGTTAATATTATTAATTAATCCTTCTTGTGTGTTTATTTTCAGCCTTCATCAGCCTCAGCCGCAAGTAGGGTAAAAGCCTGAATGCTCGGTTCTCTCTTTCTCTTAGCTGGAAGACAGGGAGAGCTATCACTCAGGTTTGTAGCAGGTGCTTGAAACAATCAACACACATTTATTTTGCATCTCTTATGTGTCAGATACTGTGCTAGATGTTGAAGATAGAAATAAAAAGAATGGGGTAATATCTATACTTATGGAGACTAATGTGTACATACTTATATGAGTATATATAGAATATGTGTAGTTAAAATAAATAGAAGGTAGTTAAGAAAGAGAGAGACAGAGGGAGACAGAGACAGAGAGAAGGAGACAGAGATAGAGACAGAGACAGAGTAAGACAGAGATAGACACAAAAAGAGACAGAGAGACAGAGATAGAGAAGGGCTGGGTGTAGAAAGTCATGATTGAGTTATATTTTGAAGGAAAAGAGAGGGATTCTTTGAGACAGAGGTGAGGAGCAAGTACATTCTAGGTGTGGGAGATTATACAATGAGGAAAGAGGAATGATCCATAATGACACTGGAAAGTTAGGCTGGGGCCAGGTGGCAAAGGGAATTCATATTTTATCCTACAAACAACAGATAACTATTGTAGTTTAAATGAGTAGTGACATGATCACACCTGGAATCAGAAGACCTCAATTCATATCTGACCTTAGACTAGCTGTGTGAACCTGGGTGAGTTCACTTAACCCTGTTTGCCTCAATTTCTTCATCTGTAAAATGAGCTGAAGAAGGAAATGGCAAACGATTCTAATATCTTTGTTAAGGAAACTCCAAATGGATTCACAAAGAGTTGGACACATTTGAGATGACTGAATAATAACAAAATATAAGATGATGTACTATTATTAATGAAGTCTAAGATTAGATTATATTTTGGGGGTACAGCCAGTGGCACAGTGGATAGAGTGCTGGGCTTGGTAGATAGACTTCAGTTCAAATTCATCCCCAGATATGTGACTCTGGACAAGTCACTTAACCCTGCTTGCCTCAGTTCCTCATCTGAAAAATGAGATGGAGAGAGAAAGAAATGGCAAACCATTCCAGTGTCTTTGCCAAAAAAATCCTAGACTGGGTCACAAAGAGTCAGATACAATTGAAAACACTTAATAACAACTGACACGGTCAGATCAGCATTTAAGGAAAATCATTTTAGTAGCTATATGAAAGATAGCTCAAGTGAAGAGAGACTTGAGGCAGGGAGACACATTAAGACACCATTAGGACTTTGAAGTTAAATGTATCTTTATCCCTTTGGGTCTGTGGGTGTTCCCTTCATAGGATATAAGCTGCTTAGATATCAGTTCCATATTGTTCGTGGGCTGTCATAAGCTTGGTCAATATTTTTTTCCTATCTTTCTCCTCAAGTTCAACCCCAATTTCTTTTAGAAATCCCTTTTGCTTCACCTTTTCCCAATGCTTTCCTGACTCCAGGAAGCCTCCTGGGCCACGCTTGTCCCTTGAGTTTTATGGAAGGGGCATAAATGCTATAGCCACTGAATGTATTCCATGAAGCATAAACAATTTTACTCTTAATAGGTCACACTTAATTTGAAATGTGAATATTTACAGAAAGAAAAGTGGTGTCATATATGATACAGAGAGGAGCAAGGTAGGGAGGACTAGGGATTTTAATTTCTATTCTTGAAGTCTTTACTTAGACAATTCTGGGAATCTTGGTAAAGACATTTCCCTGTTCTGTCACTTATTTGTTCTATCCATGAAGTAGGGTCATTTAAGCAACTTGGAAAAAAACCCATAGGCAACAGTTTATTGATGAAACTGACCAGCTCTTCTTGGAATCAAGAAGAGCTGGGCATAGTTTAGAAGGCTTATATACTTTGGGGTAAGAACTATTAGGCACTGGACTAAAGTCTTTCTGCAAACAGCTCCCTGACCACTATTTATGCTTCTGCTCCAATTTTTCGCTTCGCTTCGTTACCCTTCCACCTCCCAAACTATGTCCTGGATAAGCCTTACCAGGATGTCTGGAGACACTTGACCATTCCCTTTACCATTCCTTTTAGACCTCTCCTCATTCTGGATAACTCTACCGTATCCTTTTGGCTCCCAATCTGCCCTTTATAGCTCATAGAAAGAATAGAGAAATGAAGAGTTTAATAATTAGACTAAGGGTGATAGGATTATTACTACTGTAACTTGAAATTGCATGTGAATAGATTGCCATGTTTTTGTAGGATATATAGATGTATGTAAAATGTTGATGTATCATCAAGACACGTATGTGTGGCCACTGATTCAATACACTTGGATGTGATTTGAGGCAAAAGGCATAGAGAGGCTGTTGCAACAATTCGTCTAGCAGCTGCTGAGGGAGTGAAAAAACCAACATAAGCCCAACAACAAGATTGCTGCAAGCCCAGGTTCTTTTGATCTGCTTTACTAAGGAAAGCAACATTAAGATCTGCTTTACTAAGGAAAGCAACAATGTTAAGCAACATTGTTTAATCCAGCACAAAAATATCATTCACTTAGTTCAGAGGAAAAAGCCAGCACCCTGAACTTCAGAGCAAATACAAACAAATTACAAACATATATTAATAAACAGACCAAATACAATTCATAGTTACCAATATCTGCGTTCAGCCGCGAGGCCCTTAGAATGGCTCCCCAGAGTTCCATGCCTCTAGAAGTGAAAGCCCCTCACAAATAGCTCTGCTCTCTCTTTTTATACGCTCTTTAGCCATCATCAAACGTCATCCGAGTGACCAGAACTTAGCCTCTTACTATTGGCTCTGGACTTAGCAACTCCCCTTAGGACCCTGAGGGCTTTGTGCCCACATAGACTTAGTACCTAGTAGATAGGGGTTTGGGCCTGAGGTTTAGCACCTAGTAAAACTCAAAGACACCCAACTTAATTGATATTACAGAGGCCAAGGCATTAGAAAATGGGTATAATATGCTTTCTTTTGTACCTGAAACAGCTACCTGTCTACTTGGGGTTAAAGTAGGCAGGACATTACTTCTTTTCCCAAGAGTCTGCTAAGCTTCTTAGTATCCCCTTAATTTCTAGTCCTAGGGACGGTGAGATAGGATAGCAGTCAATTTCTTGCCTGCTACCTGACTCATAGTGACCTTGTAAAGATTAATATCTTCAATGTACTTGAGCCTCCTGGCTTAAGTAGACCTTAAAAGGAGTGTAGAGGAAGGTGAAAGGAAGCCCAATTAAAAAATGCTTTTAGGGTCTGGTTAATTGATTAAATCCTTGCATTTACTACACATTTAATGTATGAAAGTACAAATAAATTATATTTGAATTGCACACAACTTATTGAAGGGTTATGAGATCAATCAATTACTCCACATGTATTTATTGAGTAACTTTTGTGTACCTAACATTGTGCTGATTATTAAAAAAAAAGATAAGCCATATTACATGTAATTCGTTTGCAAATATTCCTTCTTTGTGGATCATTTCTCTCTTAGACTGGTTTTATGAGTTCTTTGTGACTTAACTCATGTTTAATTTCTAGTAAGGTACCATATGGCATGAATTGCTCTGCAAGCAGGGTTAAGTGATTTGTCCAGGGCCACATAGCTACTAAATATCTGAGGTTGAATTTGAACTCAAGTCTACCAGGCTCAGCCCTCTATCCACTGTGCCACCTAGCTGTCCCCCCAAAATGTAGCCTAATCTTAGACTTCATTAATAATAGTATACTAATATTTTCATTTAATAATTACCAAAGATATATCATATTTTTTCTAACATTTTCTTTTAATCTCAATCTGGGTTACTGCTCATAAATAGAATTGATTATAGCTCATAGGATTTAGGTTTGAGAAGGGCTTAAGTGATCATCTAGTCCAACCCTGTCATTTTACATATGGGGAAAATGAGATTTATCAGTTATTTACCCTAGGTCAAAGAGATAGTAAATTGTATACCCTAAATGTGAACACAGATCCCTTACCACCAATTCTGGTATTATTCCTAATACATGATCCTCTGGGACTGTGGTTGGTCATCGTGCTGATCAAAGTTCCTAAGTCTTTCAAAATTGTTTGCTTTTACAATATTATTATTATTATCATGATTGTTGTTGCTATTGTTTTGCTTACTGTAGTTCTACATACTTTGCGTCAGTTTATATAAGTCTTCTGAGGTTTCTTTGAAACCATCCATTTTATTATTTCCTATAATATAATATTATTTGATCACATTTATATACAATAATCTGTTGTCAATCTCCAATTTATAGGTACTCCATCAATTTAAAATTATTTTTTAAAAGGACTACTATAAATATTTTTGTACTTCCTTGATTAAAGTTTGTTTTGCTCAGGCCTAATGTCTTCCTTAATCTACCCTACTTTTTATTTACCCTCTCTCTTTTTTCTTCTTTCTCTCCTATTTCCCTCTTGAGTAACCTGAACCAGAGCAAAATTTGACCTCTGCCCTACTTGACCTCTGCAAGTTCCTGACATGGATTTGAGTATGAGCAACAGGCCTATTGGCTTATACCTGGTTGGAGTTCCAATAGACTGCTGCGGTTTGCAACTACCATCAGCCACGTAGAAAGATCTGCAATTTAATGTGACAGAACTACAGGCTTCCCTTTGGTTTAGGATTTTTTCCTCTGGTTATCCTACCAGAAGCTTCTGATTGGGCTGAAAGCCACAACAGAAATCTCCTATCTGCTTTGCTTCTGATGTCAGAGCCACAGCTATGCTTGGTTCTTATTTTGCTCCTTGAAAGGGGCCTTGACCACACCTCACCCTGGAATGCCCCCCAGGCATAAGTCCTTTCCTCAGTCCATAATGGATTTGTGACATGGAACTGGGCAATGAGGGATAGAATTGCCAGTGGGCAGCTATTCTTTTGCCATGCATAAATTTCGAGCTTTATTTGTTGGATTTGGGTACTCTTTCTCCCCTGGTTCATGGCTATTCCTTGTACTAACATGGTCATATCAGGTTATTCCTTAGTACATCTTGTCTCTAGTGTCAACAGACTTCTCCGTTTGTTTTGCTGGGCTGACCTATGCTGGAAACATGATATACTCTGGTATTTTTCCCTTGGATTTTTAGTTAAGGACTCAATCTTATATGTTTTCTAGATCTTTGGGGAAGTGTTGAAGTGGGGTTTGATTCTACTTCTTTTTACTCCAGCATCTTAGCTCCTAATCAACCTTCAGGGCAGGTGTTTTCCATGTCTTTCTATAAAAATTAAAAACTATATTCACCTAAATCTTGGTTGACCTAATTCTTTTAGTAGGTTGAGGGTACTAAGACAGTAGTGAGACTATAGTTTTGATATATGCCAAATATACCTTTATCCTTCTTCTGATGTTTATTCTCTTTGTTACCTTAATCCTTGAATCTCAGTTTCCTCATCTATAAAATGAGGGATTGTATGATATCTGAAGTCCTTTCTAGGGAGTAATAATGGCACCTGCCCCCCAGAATTGTGAAGATCAAATGAGGTAATATTTTTAAAGCACTTTTTAAACCTTAAAGCACTATGTAAATGCTAACTGTTATGATTATCCGTTGTTCTACTCAGATGCTTGCAATGGAGACAGAAGAGAAAAACCTAAAAATATTAAGCTATTTTTAATAATGTCCTCTGCTGGGAAAATTTGATCTACTACAAATACATTTAAATCCAAAACAAGGGACAGGTGGGAATCAGTACAAAATTTTAAATGAGCAGATTCAGAGAGGCAAAAACTGCATATCAATTTCTACCTTACAAATACACACACATACAACTTCTAACTTATTTAGAAGATAAATAAAGATTTATAGATATATACATACATGTATATGTGTGTGTATGTATATATCTCTATTTATCTCCTAAATAGGATAGTAATTGTTTTTAGAAAGCTATTCAGTGAACTTTTTTTTCCTTCGACCCTCAAGAAATGCCAAGGAATCAAGCAAACTTTTTATCATAATTTATACAATGTGGTAATTTTTTGAATATTTTAGAATTTTTATAGCCTGATAACAGATCTGCCAAATTGCACAGAACCATCCTGTGCAGGCAGAGAAATGTGCTGGATGACCTGCTGGGTCTTTTTAATCTCTAATCTCTATGAGTCTCTGAAATACATCCCAGAGCTTAATTATGACAGCAATCTCTTTTAAAAAAAAATCTGGACTCCTAAAGGCATATGTCAGGAGAACAATGTTAAAATGATTGTTTTACACTGAGCTGCAGCTTTTGTATCTGCTTTTTTAGAGAATGCGCCTCGCTTGGGTTTCATGGAAAAGCTCTTTCATTCAGCACACTATGAACTGTATCTACTCACATTTAGCCATACCTATTTCCTTACTAGGTAGTCACAGGGACTGCTAACGGAGGAAATATAACATCCTCTTGAGAAATGAAGCATCTTGGAGATTCCTCTCCTCATGTTCACCTCTTCCAAAGACAGTGCTTACCAGAAGAAGAGGGGCAGCCCCAGCGCATATGAGTGAGGGAATTTTGCAATGCTTGCTCTTTGGATAAGGAAATGTGCTGTTGATTAAGAAAAAAAATCATACTTCTGGACCTGTTCATAGAGAAAGAAGATATTGCCATTCTCCTTCCCCACAAGAGAACAAAAGTAGTTTTATAATTGCAATACAAATTGAACCAGTCAGCAAACTAGTGTAACAAATTTGTGGCTGCATCCAGGCAGATAGCAGCTGAATCATGCATACACGGCGTTACAGGGAATAACACTCAGGACCTAGACTTCAAGACCTTAATGACAAGCTGCTTTCCCCACAACTATTCTTACATGGAGGAAATGTCTAGGCTAGGCCAGCCAGATTAACTTTTCCATTCTCTTTTGATTCTCTTAAAGACTGAAAAAGCTATTTAAAATAGTATAAAAATGAGTTAGATCAAGACTTAACAGATTTAACTCATTCTGTTACTTTAAACAGGGCATAAGGAAACATGGTTCCTTGCTAAGTGTATGCTAATAACCAGGTTAGCAGTCATTTAATTTTTAACAATATGCTAGTACCTTAACCATAAATTAAATTCTCTACATCAAGTAACAACAACATGGGTTGTAGATCTGAAGAAAGCTTCATTAGGATTAATTGGGCTTCACTTTTGCACCTGTCTTGTCTTTACTATGCATATTCCCAGATGGCTTAAATGTGCTGGGATACATGTAAAAGACCAAACACCTTTAGTCCAGGCACAAGGCCAGAAATTGCCTTTGCTCTGAAAACATATTGTATGATGTATACATAGATTTAGCCTGGAGGGGGGGGCATGATAACAATCTTCAAATATTTGAAAGATTGTCATATGGAAAAGGGATTAGACTCATTCTGCTTGGTCTCAGAAGGCAAAGGATGAATGGAAATTATAAGACGGCAAGTTTCAGCTTAAAATAGGGATAGTTGAGATCCAAAAGTCTTGACAAGCTGGAATAGTGAGCCTAAGGTAACAAGATAAAATCTGACAAAGAAAATGAAAAGTCTTGTACTTGGGTTCAATTTACTATGCAAGTATGGGTAGAAATATAATGGTAAATCTGGCTAAAAAGTACTTCACATGTAAATTATTGTTATTTATAGCAATGATAATAACTAGAATTTAAATAACACTATGGCTTTCAAGGTGCTTTCTATACATTATCTCATTTGATTCTCATAAAAACCCTGTGTGTTATCATGTCCATTTTATAGATGGGGAAAGCAAGGCTGGGAGAGGTATAAATGACTTGCCAGGTCACATGCCTACTAAGTGTCTGAGGCAAGATTTGTATTACTGACTTCTAGTTCCATACTTTATCCACTGTATCTCTACCTCATAGGATTCTACTGATCTAACTAGACCTCAAATTCTACATCTGTAAAATCAGAGAATTTTACTAATTGTCCTCTGAAGTCTCTTACAGATCAGTTTCTATGATTTTATGATTCCATGACTAATGAATTAGCTAAAAAGCTAAAATTAGCTAATCCTGTTTTGGGTTACCCTAAATAGAACCAGAGTGCTATATCTATAGTAAGACAGTGCTGGTTCCATTGCATTCTGTTTTGATAAGACCATTTCTAGAATATTGTGTTCACTTCTGGATGTCACTTTAAAGGAAGAACATTTACTGTCTTGTAAAGATCTGCAAAAAGAAAAGCAGGATGTTAAGGGGGATTGAAGCCATACTATGTGAGGATTTAGTGAAGAAAACGGAGAGATGAAGCCTTGAGGATAGGTTTTGGGTAGGGCTGGACATGATGGCAATTTTCAAATATTTGAAAAATTGTCCTGTGGAAAAGGTATTAGTTTTCTTCTACTTGATCCTAGAAGACAGAACTAGGAGCAATGATGGAAATTAAAATCCTATTCAACACAATGCAGCCATTAAAAAAAAAAAACATTTTCACCCCACCTCAAAGGTCCCATTGTTGTCCCTCTTCCTCCTCTTTCAGCAGAGAACCTTGCCTTATGTTTCACTGAAAAAATTGAGACCACTCACTGAGAGCTCCCTCTTCTCTACTCCTCATTTCACATGTCTAAGATGCCTTCTACCACTATATCCTTCATCCCTATCTCACAACTCCTTGCCCAGATAAACTTCTCTACCTTCACAAATGATTTAGCAGATTGCTGCCTCTACCATCTTTACTTTCTTATTTGTCTTCAATCTTTTCCTGTCTTTTGGCTGCTTTTATGCTACCTACAAGCATGGCCATATCATCCTCCAAAGCCTTCATCAGTCCTTTGCTAGTAGCTGTAGTCCCATATCTCTCCTCCTTATGGTGGCTAAACTCCTTAAGAATTCCTTCTACAGTTGATGTCTCTATGCTCTTTCTTTTAACTCTCTATCGTCTGACTTCTGACCTCATCATTCAACTAGAACTGCTCTCTTCAATGTTACCAATAACCACTTAATTTCCAAACCTGATGAATTTTTTCCCTCAATCTTCATAATTCTCGAACTCATTGCAGACTTTGACACTTTGAATCACCTTCTTTACGATGCTCTCTTCTCTCTAGTTTTACACAATATGATTCTATCCTGGTTTTCTTCCTACCTGACTGACTGCTCCTCGACATCCTTTGTTGGATCTTGTTCCAGCTCATACTTACTAATGGCGGGTTCCCCCAGCGCTCAGTCTTGGGCCCTTTTCTCCCTCTATACTATTTCACTTGTTGTTTCATCAACTCCTTCATTTAATTCACTTCTCTATTTTGATTCTCAAATCTACTTCTCTGGCTATAATTTCTCTCTCCTAACCTTTAGACTTGCTCTCCAGTTGCCTACTAGACATCTCAAACTGGAAATTGCATAGACATATTAAATTCAAGATGTCTAAAACTGAATTTATTATCTTTTGTTCCAAGCCATTTTTCTCTTGTTTCAACAATCCGGCTAGCAGCTTCTGTGGGGGTGTAAGATCCACCAACAACCAACACCCAGAAAGCTGCCAACACAGGTTCTTTTGATCTACTTTAGTAAGGAAAGCAACGTTAAGGGGTTGACAAGCTTACTTTAATTCAGCACACAAATATCATTCACTTAGTTCAGGGGAAAAAACCACCACCCTGAACTTCAGGGCAAAATACAAACAAAGTACAAACATGGACAGACAGACCTTGTCTGATTCAAATCCCAATACATAGTTACCTGAGTTTAACAAAGTCCCAGCATCCGGATTACAAGCTGGAGGGCCCTTAGCTACGACTGCCGGAGTCTCCGCGTCAGCACACCAGCACCAGTGAGAACCCTAAACAAATTGCAAACATCGACAGACAGACCAAATACAGATTCATAGTTACCAACATCTAGGTTCAGCCCGGGAGCTCATAATGTGGGCTGGCCCAGAGTCACTCGTGCCACCACTGCTGTGGGTAAGAGTTCCAAAGAAGAGAAAGCCAACCCCTGGTTTTATATCTTTTTCAGGGTCAGGCGTGAGTCACACATGCGACTCACCCACGTGACCTAGAATCGTCACAAAGAGGCGATTTAAACCCACGTGGCCTAAAAGCCTCTGATGTCCCAAACCTATCACTCAAACTCATGTGTAAACTAGGCCCTCCCCTGAGGCAAGGAGGCACCAAGGACACCCAAATCTAATCAAGGAAACAAAGGCCAAACTCTTCAAGGGCACTTGGTTGAACTAAGTGCTAAGAGCCCATTTTGGTTACCAACACATCTCTTTTTAACTTTGTTTTTAAAAATTTTATTTTATTTTTAATTTATGGAATAAAACAAGCATTTCCATAACATAATAAAAAGATAATTGCACACAAAACTGCAAATCTACTATGTACAACTTAATATTCCTTTTAAATATATAATAAAGTTATCTCGTAAATTTCTTTTTCCCTTTTTTCTTCTCTCTCTCTGTTAATATTTTTATTATTGTAGAGCACACAATATATTACCAGTCATCTCTGGTTCACAACCTGAACACCTTCCTCACCCTCTCTCTTATACTCGCATGTCCATTCTGCTGATAAATCCTGTTGATTCTCTACCCTCTTAGCATTTATAAGAAATGTCCCTTTCTCTGCTATAACACTATCACCAGCCTGGTTCAGGCCTTTGTGACTTCATTCTTGGAATATTGCAATAGCTACTTATCAGTTTGTCTTTCTATTCCAGTTCACCTTCCACTCATCTTCAAAAAGATCTTAAAGCACAGGTCTAACCATGTCACTTCCTCAAGTCTTCCATTTAATAAATTCCTGTGGCTCCCTGTTACTTCTGGGACCAAATATAATATACTCTCTTTGACATTCAAAGTCCTTCATAACATGACACCTTCTTGTCTTTTCAATCTTTTTACACCTTACTCATCCCCACGTATTCCATGATCCAGTTACACTAGCCTCCTTGTTGCTCCTCCCACAAGATACTCCATTTCCCTGGGCATATTTGTTGGCTATCTACCACTTTTCTGGAATTCTCTCCCTCTTCATCTCCAACTCCTGGCTTTCTTCAAGTCCCAAATACAATCTTACCTTCTCCTAGAAGCCTTTCCTTATCCACCTTAATGCTACTGTACTTAATATTACTTAATTCCCACTGATGATTAGCTCCAATTTATCCTGTATATAGCTTATTTGCTCACAGTCATTTAAGTGTTGTCACCCTTATTAGACTGTGAGATCTTTGAAAACAAGAATTACTTTTTTCTCTTTTCTTTGTATCCCCAGTGCCTACCACATTACCACCTAGCACATAGTAGGTACTGTTCTATACTCCTTGATTGGCTGACTGATGAGGAAGCAAGTTTTGTCTGCATTTAAAACAACAACTAAGACAACAACAAAAGCCTCCTAGCAATAAGAGCCATCCAAAAATGGAATGGACTACTTCAGCAGGTAGTTGTGTCCCCTAGTACTGAGGGTCTTCAAGCAGTTTGGATGTTGATTTGTCGAGAAGATAGTAAAAGGAATTAATGATTTTTGCAAGGTTTAGTGTAGACTACGTGGCAGTTAGGTGGTACAGTGCATAGAGTACTTGCCCTGGAGTCAGTACTTGCCCTGGAAGACCTGAGTTCAAATCTGACCTCAGATACTTACTGTGTGACCTTGAGCAATTACTAAACCCTGTTTCCCTCAGTTTCCTCATCTGTAAAAAGAGCTGGAGAAGGAAATGGCAAAGCATTCCAGTATCTTTGCCAAGAAAACCCCAAATGGGATCATTGAGAGTCAGATACAACTGAAATGACCAAACAGCAACAAGGAAGTATAGACCATGCCTGAGATACTGTCCAGCTATAAGATTCTGTTTGTCTACCTTTACAATCACTCATCTTCCTTGTCGAATAATTTAAGATCTCTCAAAGTAAGTAGAAATGTGGAAAGAAAATTAAATGTACAGCAAATCCCAAAAATTATGCCCACAAATGTCCTTTGTTGCTCTTGGTGGCTTTTTTTTTTTTTTGTGCTGAAGAAGGAAAAGATTAATTCCAAAGAGAAACCAGGATGGCTCAAAAACCAAAGCACTGTGTGTATGGAGCACAATACACCTCTGACTTTACCATCAACTTATTCTGAAATCTCTGGAACTTAATCATTCTGGTTTCTCTGAAGGTTGTTATTTCATGTACAAACCACTCCTGGGGCTCACTACTAATTCAACACCGAGATGTAAATTGTGCTTCCAATGTTTCACCTGGGGAGCAAATTTTGTATAAATCATAACCGCAAAATAGGAACCCATTGTGTTTGTTTCTCCTTTTTAAAATTAAGGATAATAATACCAATCTGTGGCATGCTAGGCTATTGTGTCAAAAAGAAAAAAATAGATGAAAGATTGCAAAGCTTTAGGGAAAACCAAGCACTATATACACACTGAAGGTAGTAGTAATAATTATGACATCTGTGTAGATCAGCCACTAGAGGCCACAATAACACAAATACTTCTGCAAGGCCGATTTTTGCTAGGAAATGTTAGAAATGTAAAGCTAAAGAAGACTTATGAAATTATCTCCAGGGGTGGGGAACCTGTGGCCTCAAGGCCACATGTGGCCTTCTAGGTCCTCAGGTCAAAGGGCTGTACTTGAGGACCTAGAGGGCTACGTGTTGCTTTGAGGCCACAGATGCCTCCACCCCTGAGATTCTAGGTCTAACTTTCAATTTGTGGTCAAAGAAACTAAGGCACATGAGAAATAGAAGGACTTACCCAAGATCACACAGCTCATTAGTTGTAGAACTATGACTATAACACAGGATTTTTGAATCTCTGTCCATTTTCCTGTCCACCTACTACATTGACCCTTAGCATAAGCACAATATTAATGAATATGCTTTCCAAATTGAGATTTGGTTAACTTTTATTTTAGATCCCTGAATATTTGGTAACTAATAAGGGCTTTAAGGTTTTTGTTTGATTGTCCATTTGTTTTTTGTTGTTATTGTTTAGTCATTCAGTTGTGTCTGACTCTTTGTGACCCTGTGGACCTTAGCACACTAGTGCCATCCATGGGGCCTCCTTGGCAAAGAAACTGGAGTGGTTTGCCATTTCCTTCTCCAGTGGATTAAGGCAGATAGAGATTAAGTGATTTTCCCGGGGTCACATAGCTAGTGTCTGAGGCTGTATTGAAATCAGGTCTTTCTGACCCCAAGCCCAGAGCTCCATTCGCTGAACCACCTAACTGCCTCTTAAGGTTTTTAGATCTGGTATTTTATTGGCAATATGTTTATTAATAATAATGTCTCACATTTTCAAATAATTTTAAGATTTTTGACTCTATTTTCTTGCAAAAAACATGGTGAGGGAGGTGGTCTCAATATTATCCTTATTTTGGAGATGAATACCTGAACCTCAAAAGGGTAAATGGATTTTCTATAGGTCACCCAGCTAGCAAGATTGAAATCTGAGTTTTCTGTTTCTAAACCCAAGGCCCATCCTACATTCTATTATAGTGCCCCTCATTTTCATCAATATGTTGAGAATGCAGACAAAAAGAATATTCTAAATGTGGGAACAAATAACTTAACTGGTTCTCATAGTCTAAGTCATGGGTTCTTAACCCTTTTGTTGTCATGAACTTCTTTGGCAGTTTGTGGAAACCTATGGACCCTTTCTCACAATGTTTTTAATGCCTAAATAAAATACATGAGATTACAAGGGAAAACATTCATATTGAAAGTTTATCTGTCTATCAGCGATCAATCTATAATCTATATATAGATCTATTTGCCTATTATTTATCTACCTATCTATCATTCTTGAACCCCTGGTTAAGGAACCTTTGGCTAAGTAACTTCCATCACCAAACCTGTACCTAAAATGAGTAGAAGAAAAGAGTTTTATGTTATTATTAGACCTTTATGATGCTGATAGTTTATCTCGAGTGGTTTCTCCTCCCAGATTCTCTGCCTCTTCATGGAGCCTCTGATTATTTTACAAGACAAAGTGAAATTTTCCAAGCAGAGTTGATTCTAATCTATTTGATTAAAATAAAAGAAACAAATAGTATAGGAGAAATAAGAGATATCACACTACTTATAAAAAGACAGGGTACTACAACTCCATGAAAGTGTTCATTTGATAATTATGATACCTTGTTGAGAGTAAATGCTGGATTTTTGATTTTGACAACTAGAATTCTAATCCTGGGTCTTCTATTTCCTATCTTTGTGTGATCTTGAACAAATCACTTCCCCTGCCAAGGCTTTTACATATGTGTAAAATGAAGAAGGTTGGATTTTATGATCTTCCAAGTCCCTTCTAGCTCCAAATACACGGTCCACGAAGGATAGGAATCGTTGTTATAACCTTTCTTCATCCAACCTCAGGTTTAGTGCTCCCTCTCTCCCTCCTCATCATGTTCTTTTTATGTACACATGTACATGCTATATTCCCTGGTAAACTTTTGATGGCAGGTATTATTTTCATTTTTTTCTTTCTTATCTCCAGATTCCACTTTGCACCTTGCATGTCGTAGGTTAAGAAATGCTTGCAGAACTGAATTGGGTTACTTATTAACATGAGTAAGATGAGGGTTTTGTTTACAGTTACAATGGGAGGAAGAACGTACCTACAAAATATAGCTTTCTACCTTGAATCCTGTATCCTTAGGGGACTAATTTCTATTAAAAATTTAGTTATATTGAACCTCAAAGCATATTTCCTGAAATCTTAAAAAATATAAAAAGTGTTCTCCAATATTGTTATGGTATTATTCATTATCAAATGCTAATATTTCAAAAAGGTTGTCTTGTTGAAGTAAAAAGCCTATTAGATTAGGTACCAGAAGGCCTAGATTCCAGTCTTTGCCCAGTTGACTGAGAAAGTATCTGACTCTCACTTTCCTCCATTATAAAGTTAAGATGTTATAGAATATCTTCCTCATGTCCTATGGGAGAATGGATATAAAATAGGTGTTTAACTCCAAGATTTTATTATTTCAGTGGGATAGTAAGGCCATTATTGTTGAGTTGATTCAACTTGGCTAAAAGGTACATGGGTAATGTATGGATAGAAATAGAATGGTGATAAAAAAAGAAAAAGGAAATGTTTAGCTTTAGTTGCTTCAGTCTTGGATGGGGAGGAAAATTAAAACTAATTTCTCTGCCAGAATTTCAAAGGAGGCTGATCTCAGCTTAGCTTGCTTACTTCTCATAATTCTAAATACTGCTTTTTTTTCCCTTTTCTGCATAGGTGGCTACCATGAGTTAATAGGAGAAAAGTAGCGCTGTTCCATATTAACAACATCTTTAGTTATCAGATATACCTATAATTCCATCTATATGGAATGCTAAAGTTTATTGAAGAGATATAAAATGATGGACAAATCAAACTGATGTCAACTGTTTTTCCTTCTAATATTTAATTAGCTACGAGGGTCAAATATGTAACTCCACTTGATCCAAATCCCTTCACTCCCTTGTCACCCCAAATACCCCAATATATTCATGTAATGACCATCATTTAGCAATAAATAGAAGTTAATATCTATGGGAAATCAATGAATGAATTTTTGTCAGCATCCTATTTACATTTACTTTTAAAAGCAAAAATGTTGTTTTAAATTCTGTGTTCAAGGTCTCATGTTCAAAATATGTACTGATTTGTTGGAATTTATTAAATTTTATATTTCCAAATAGGGAACCTGAATTAGCCCCTAATTTCAGGACCTTAAACTCTTGGGTTTAGAGTCTTATTACAGTAACAAATGATTATCCTTTACTATTAAAGAGAAATATTTCTCATTTTATCTCTTATAAGCATTATCTAGTACACGGTCTTTGTACAATATAGCACTGCTCTGCATAGCTGCAAGTAACCATGCTTATGTTTTTATGTTTCTGTGAACTGCATTCTCACATATTTCAAATTTACATTTGTCCTACCTCTTCTAAACAACTGGGAGCAACCTGAAGATTAGTAGATCTACTTGCTTTGTAACTTCCCCCTACCCCTAACCTAACATAGTCAACACATGCTCTATTTACATTTTACTCAAAGCCAATGATTCTATTGTTGATTAACTACATGGTTACTATCATAATCTTCTTAGATATTATCAAATGACAGTCAAGCACTTTACAAATAAACTCGTTTACCTCTCTAGAGTATAGAAAAAGAAGTTGAAGAAAAGAAGCAGTTTCAACCATTTTAAAAAATAAATCTATGTCTAATGGGTCTCTCACTACACTTTTTGTAGAGATTTTAATTTTTAAAAAGGTACACTTCCCAACAACTCTAATTAAACAGATTTTAAATACCAACTGTATATAGATGCTTGAGCTAAAAGAATCATCATCATTATCATAATTCATATTTATGTAGCACTTTGAGCTTTATCTTAGACATCCTTGACTATTCACTCTTTTGCATTCCATATGACTGATCAGTTACCAAATCTGGCTGCTTCTACCTGTGAAACATCAACCATATTTGATCCCTTCTTTTTAGGTCTTCATAATATCTCACCCTGACTATTGCAACAGCTTCCTAATTGGTCCACCTGTTTTTAGTCTTTCCCAACTCCGGTCTATCCTCCATACAATGGCAAAGTGATTTTCCTTAAATGTTATTCATTTCCTATGGCATTCCACTACTCAACAAACTCCAATGACTCCCTCTAAGATCAAGTACAAACTTCTATAAATATAAAAGTTTTTCAAGCCCTTTACAGTCTGGCCCTGGCTTATCTTTCCCACATTTTTCCTCAATCTGTGATCCAGCCAAACTCTCCTTCTCTTTTTTCCTTTTTCATAGCATTTCACCGCCCATTTCTGTAGCAGTTATCCCCCATGCCTGGAATGTGCTTCCTTCTTACCTCTTGAGAGCAGAGCTTGTTTCACTCTTTATATTTGTATCTTCAGAGCCTAGTTTAATGCCTGCCAGACTTAGTCTCTGTCTTTGTGGAAGTCGACATCTCCATGACACAGGCAGATACTACAAAATAACATGTAGAAACTTATAAGAGAGATGTACAAAAAAAAAGTGCCATGTGAAATCTGAGGAAGGAGAACTAATTTCTGGTGGGAGAATCAAGGAAGATTTTTATAAGGTATGAAACATGATTCTTGAAGGATGGGTAGAATTATTAGTGGAATATGGGAGAGAGGGAATTCTGTGCATGGGTGAGAGCATGAGCAAAGGTAGTAGACTATGGATGGGGATGGCAAGTAGCCATAGTTATAACCATCTCAAGAGTTAACAAAATGGTGCTTATACTTTGAATTTGCCTCCCTGTTCTGTTTTTAGGTTTAATTTTTTACTAGAAGAACCAAAATGTGACTTCTTGTGAAAAAATGAAAAAAAAAAACCATGGCAAAGACAAATATATGTTGAAGCTAAATAAGTTTGTTAGGACTTTAGTAAGAAATATTTGTTGGGTAGTGGACCAGTTATTTATTTTTGCTGTGTGATACATAAAATCGGAGAGGGCAACAGTTCCAGTGCAAAAGGGTGAGAGAAACCAGAAGATCTGAGATTGATTCTTCTCCAGTTAGTTCTGTGGAGAACGAGTTTAATGGGTTATAAAGCAAAGGAGATATGGATATCCATATACATATGGATAATGTGTGGGGACAATAAGCCTTGGATTCTTTGAAGAGGGGGGAAGTAGTACCAGGCATAATTCAACAGACTTCATTTGACAGTGAAAATCAGAATTGTCCCTTTCTGTTGAAGAGAGAAGGCAGAAGACTGAGGGACTCAAAATAATTTTCAAAATAGCTTGTAAGTTTTCAGGCTGCCACTAGAGGGCTTCATTTCATCTGTAAAGAAGTCTTTCCTTTGAAAACCCAGAAATGACATCTATTTGGCCATTAACCAAATATCTAGAATAGTCCAAAGCAGTAACTAAAATAAGTTTTAAAAAGTCCATAAAAATCAATAGCCTTTCTTTGATAAAAATAGGGCACGTCATCATTATTATTGTTATTTTTGTTTAGTGACCTTAATTCCTGACTGGTACTTTCTCAGCCCTGGCATAGTAAGTATGTAGTTCAGGGAGAAATTAAAGAATTAAAGATGATTAATCTCCATGTAATTTATGAAGGATTAAGTTTAAAGGCCTAGTGAATGCTAGGCCTTTGTGTTTCAAGATGTCTAGCAACCTGGGAGCACCTCCAGGATGCGGTTAGGTACCGACATAAACATTAGATTGCATTCGGGTCAGGGCAGGCATATGTAAACGGCTGGAAGGTGCTGCTGTTACTCCTCCATAAAGTGAGGAGAGAGCAAAGAAGGTGAGGGATTTTGCCCTTATTGAGTTCCTGGGAATGGGGAGAAGCCTTGTCTAGGGGAAGCCAGACGAGAGAAAACAAGAAGAAACAGGAGAACAGTACATTTCCGAAGCAATTTCACACTCAAAGCCCTTTTCTCAGCAATCCAGAAAGATTTCTGTTCTTCCAGGGAGAAGGATATTCCCTTACAAGTTGGGGAGAGAAAGTGTGCATGAGGTATATAGCGCAAATGAGAAAGCTCCAATTTTAGAAATTCATTGCTAGTAATCCCTCCTTGGTTTCTACATTTCCTCACTCTGACACCATATGAACTGCATAACTGACAAATCTTCAATTCACATTATGTTTAAGTGGTTCCCCCCCATCATTCCTCACAGTTAAACATACATTACATAAATTACTATCCTGCCTAGTGAAATAGACTGTGATTCTGTTGTCTGTCGTTTATTTCTAAAACATTTTGTCATTTTCCTTAGAATTCTTCCTTTTCTCAGTTACATCAGGGGATTTTTTTTCCAATTCAGCTTTGTTATGGCACACAACAGTGTGGCACTCCATGCAGAGAGAAAGAGTGGTGTTTGATCTGGAGTCTTAGGGATGGAATATTAACTGAAGGCAGAGACGACCCCCCCCCCAAAAAAAAAACCCAGAACCGTGAATGGAATAGAAACATTTCACAAAGTCATAGTGTTGGGTTGTCCTTTTCATTTGCCAGTTCTCCTATAGGACTCTGGCTGAAAGGGTAGCATGGCTCCTGAGCCTCTGGAATAGTTTAACGAGTTTCTGGGTATTAATCATGCTGGCAGAGATCCGTTTTCCCCATGATAAGAGAGCAGCTAAGTCTGGAAGGAAAGGAGGAGAATCAATCTGCCTGATTGCCCTAGACTCTTCATTTTGCTCTCTCTAGCCCCTTATGGAGATAGTCAGCAGGGGACTCTGTATAGTGATCAGCTCAGTTCTTCCCAGCAGGTGTCACTGTGGAATGGGGAAAAAGGCAATGAATATGCGTGATCTGAGCCCCAAATAAAAAACCTTGAACCAAAACTGTGGACAGAATGTGAGCCAATGACACAAATGAATTTTAAAAACTTCCTTCACTCAAACTGATCATAGGAATGTATAATGCATGTTGCATTTGCAGAAACAATGTTAAAGGTTGTCTTTGCCTTTTGATTGTTTGGGCAAGGAACTAGAGACAGAGACAATAATTATTATTAAAATAACAGATCGCTACATTGCAAACTACAGAATGACTAGTAAATAAAAACACTAGTGACAGTTTCCTATTTAAAAGACTGACAAGATGACTAAATATTCTAGAGTTACTACTCAAACAATATCTAGACTCTGTCACATCTTTATTTAACTATATTGATTTCATTTTGAAAAACTTTTGTTACTATGATAAAAGCAGCAGTCATATTTATTCAGATGGTTTCTAAAACTTTATCACTAATCCTGATGTTCCTCTTAGTCTTGTGTCTCTACTTGTTTCTAGTGAACATGTCTACTTGAATATAACCAATACAAATTCAGCAGCATCAACTAATCTCTCCTTTTTCCCTCCCACCCGCAAACCAGTGACCCTTCTTACCCATCTATTTTTAATGCTCAATGGCTCCATTGTTTTCCCTATCGCTGATCTTTGAAATCTTGGAGTCAATTTTTCATTTCAGGAAAAAAGCATTTATTATGTGCTTATTATATACAAAGGATAAAAAAAAACAATCCCTGTCCTCAGGGAACTCAGATTCTAATAGCTGAAACAATATGTAAATAACAAGGTGCATACAAGAGATATACAGAGAATATAGAAATAATCTCAGCAGGAAAAGCATTAACATATGGGGAACTAGGAAAAGCCTTCTGAAAAAGGTGGGATTTGAGCTGAATCTTGAAGTAAGCAAGGGAAACAGAAAGGTGGAGGTGAGGAGAGAGCGTATTGTAGGTATGGGAGACTGCCACTGCAAAGACAATGAGATGAAAGGTTGTATGTTGTGTCTAAGGAACAGCAAGCACGCAAGTGAAGCAGGATTGTAGAGTTCATGGAAGGAAATAAACCAGGAAGTGGCAAGGTCATGAAGGGCTTTAAATACCACATTGAGTTTTTATTTTTGGTACTGGAAGTAATAGGGAACCACTGGAATTTATTGAGCAGGGGAGTAACATGGTCAGAGATGCATTTTAGGAAAATTGCTTTGGCAGCTGAGTGGAGTATGTGGTGAATTTTTCCTTCTGTCTCAATCCCTGCTTATGACTAACAAATACTACCGATATTCTTTCAAAATACCTCTCTCTCTCTCTCTCTCTCTCTCTCTCTCTCTCTCTCTCTCTCTCTCTCTTTCTCTCTCTCTCTCTCTGTCTGTCTGTCTGTCTGTCTGTCTTTGTCTCTCGGTGTCTCTGTCTCTGTCTCTCTCTCCTCCATACTTTTTATTCTATTTCCAGGACTACTCTTATAAACCAGACCCTTATAACTTCCTCCCTGGATCACTAAATTACCTCTTGCTTAGATTCTCTACTTTCCAATACGTCACCTTTTCTATCTATCCTATAGATCACCATAGGATCAATCTCAAAACACTATTTTCATCATGTCACACTTCCTTTCACACCCCAAAACATGCAGGGCCTCCCTTACGGCTCATGGAATAACATTGGCAGTCAGGGCTCTCCAGAGTCTGGCTCCAACCTACCTATTCAAAGGTATCCTATAATTGCCCAAGACAAAGCCTTTGTTCCTTTTATATCAAGAGCACCAGAGTGCTAAAGTGGATAAACTATTAGCCTTGAGATCAAATCCTGCTTCAAAAACTTGCTGGCTGTATTGCCCTGGGGAAGTCACTTAATCTCTGTCAGCTTCGGTTGTTTTCATCTATAAAACGGGGATAACAATGCCTTTCAGGGATGTTGGGAGGATCAGATGAGATAAAGTACATAATACATTTTGCAAATTCCAGCTATTATTTTTATCATCATCATCATCATATCCATCTCCTCAAGTCTCTTTAAAAAAAAATTCCCACTTCTATCTGAAATGGCCTCCCCCTCATTACTCAAGCCTATTGTAGTTCAAGTCATATCCCACTTTTTTAATCATGCCAGGCCACAGTGATTTCACTCTCTTGTGAATTCCTTGCCCTTATTGTGTATACCATTCATTGGGCACATATGTTATGTTAAATTATTCCCTATATCACTGTAGCTTTATAAGATTCCCCAAACAATCTCTAAGATCCTTCACATGCAGGGGTCATGTCTAATGTTTGGTTGAGTATTTTCACATAGGCTACAGCAGTGTTATACTTATAGCAGACACACAATTATACCCATCAAATACAGGGCCTACTATGAACTTGGCACTAGTCAGAGGACTTTTTTTGGGGGGGGGGGTAGTATGTAAAGGAATATGACACAGTCCTTGTCTTCAAAGTGTTTATAGTAATAAGGGTGGAAGTGCAACAATTATACAAAAAACTGTTGGAGAGCAGAAAATGGCGAATCCTAAAAGAAGAGACATGGTGCTATGGGATTCATGAGAAAGGGTGGATAACCTCTGATTAGGGAAATGGTTAAAAGAGGTAGTCTTTGCATTTTGCTTTGAAAATCAGGTTGAGATAGTATGGTGTCTTCCAGACACAGCACGTTCAAAAGAATAAAAAAGAATGAGTGTATTAAAGAATTCTGAGTGATCCAATTTGACTGGAGCCTCTACTATGTGCATGAAAGTATAGCAGGAATGGTGGGAAATAAGACCGGGAGGGGGATATAACTATCATATTGGAATCATCAGTTTTAAAACTGGAAGGGAATCTACAAAGTCATGTAGACCAATTTCTTCATTTTTCAGATCAGGAAACCTAGAATGAAAGAGATTAAATGAATTGACCAAGCTCACAGGTAGAACAGGATGACCTTGAGAAAGGCTTTGAATGCCAGGATGAGAAGTTGAGATTTCACTAAGCAAATAATGGGGAAATGTCAGTACATTTTCAGTAGGAAAAAAGATGTAATCTGAAGTACACTTGAGGAATCTTGTGGTAACAGAAGATGAATGAGAGGATCGGGGGATAGAGACTTCATAAGCAGAAAGATTAGTTATGATTCTACTGCAATGGTCCTGGTAAATGGGGTCTGAACACTGTTTGCCACTTTTCCTTGTAACTTTTTCTCCCTTCCATGTCATTGTGCTGTTTCTCCTCTTAGTGGTCTGTGACCTTTTCTTCTCTTTCTGTTTCACTGACTGTTCTTTTTCTACCTCTGCTACACTGTGGTAGTTACTCTTGTTCTTTCTTTAGCCCTCTTCTGTTTCCCCTAATGATCCCATCTACTCTCATCACTTCAACCTTCACCTCCATAGATTACTTTTAAATTATTATTGTGGCAGAATTCAATTATCACTGAATACATCTTCAATTTCTCACTCTCTTCTGGTTCCTTTCCTCCTGTTTCTTATGTTATGACTCAAATCCTGCACACCCTAAAATAGTTTTCTTCAATATTTCTGTCTCCCTTAGTCCACCCCCCCCATCCTGCCTCAAGCTACCATCCCAGCCAAGACAATTGAATTCAGTAACAATTGTGGCCGTGGGAGTAAAATTGAAGACAAACATTTTAGATGTAGATTTGGAGGATTTAGTAATTTGTTAGATCTGGAAGATTAGGGAGAGAAAGCCAAAGACAATTTCAGTGTCAAGCCTGTGGGACTTGGATAATGGTGGATCCAAGAATGGAAATGAGGAAGTCAGGAGGCAAGGCTGACACATAGGGAAAGATGATCATTTCAGTTTTTAATATATTTTAATATATTGAGTGAGACATGGGAGACACTGGCACAGGATCATCCAGCCTGCTATGCTTTCATCAAGAAGGAACTGTGTTCTATGAGCAAAGCAGAATTGTAGTAGCTCAAAAGAAACATCAGATGCGCAGATTTAGGGACTTCTCCATCTCAAATGTTTATGTGGGAAATTTGTGTCCAACCCGCGGTAGAGCTTTTCCAGCTCATATTGGTCTTATTAGCCATAGTTGGACACACTATACATTGACTCCGACATAGTGATATCATTTTGGTCCTCTTTGAGTATAAAGGACAATAAGCAATATTGAGTTTGATGTACCAGTGTGACACTCAAACAGATATTTGCAGCAGGAAATTTGTAGCTGGAAATGCAAGATCTAAGTTTCAGACAGATGTCAGGACTGGAGCTACAAATGGGAGTAATTTTAGGAGGTAAATGTTGATATTATGAGAGTATATGGGAGCTTCAAGGGAAGTGAACACAAAACAGAAGGGGATGGCTGCATTTGATGGGGGAGGAGGGAGACAACAGAGGGTGGGTGAAGAAAGAAGAGCCAGGGAAGCAGATCAAGGTCATAGATCTCAAAGAAGAGAAGCAAAATAGTACAAAGTCATGGAAGGGAGAAAGATGCTGCAAGGGACTGAGGAATGCATCGATAATGACACAGTGGTGCTCTCCTATATTGTTTGTTGTTGTGCTTTGTCCTTTGTTCTTCTAGAAGACCAATGACATCAGGAGGGTGATGTTTTGACTTGCAGGTGAATTGGATTTAAGGGTGCCAGGGCTGTGCAAAGTCATCAGACTCACTCTTTCCTCCAGAATCATCCGAGTCTAGTGGCTAAATATAGGTCAGGATGACTGGAGATGGCTCCAGATGAAGTGGGAGACCCTGGTCTTTTTAAGCTAAGGTTTTTTCCCAGGTTTCAGTTTGTCTGAGGCAACACCCATGCAGTGATTAAAGGCTAGTTAAGAATGGAGGCAAAAAATGGCCTAGTTTGACTTCACAAACGAATCAGTCTGGGAGGAGAGGGACCTCAGAGTATCTGGCCAGAACAGAAACAATTGCTATTCACACTCACTCTGGGCCATCAAAATCCAAACAATGAGCAACTGAGGCTTGGTCTGGGAGCTGCTCTCACACATAGTAAACTGATGAATGGGGTGGTAGTTTGGGGAGGGAGGATGGCAGTTTTGAGGAAGATTATTTTGAGGTCTGTGGTATTTAAATTTTAGCAGGAAAAAGAAGCCACGACATAGTGAGAAATTGAAGAAACATTCAATAATAATTTTTGAAGGAATGAATAGCTGCTAGTACATCTAATTTATACTGAATTAAAGACTATAGTGGTTGATCTTCAATGAATATTTTTCAATAATCAATTTACTGATTACTTAATACACAGCACTGTTATAATTAAGGAGTTATATTCAAAAGTATAATATGTGGGAGGCTTGATTTGTTTTTTGGTTCATTCATTCTTTCATTCAACAAGAATTTATTGAGTGCTTACTCTATGTGTGATGTTGTTGTAGGTGCTGGGAACAATCCAAAGAAATATGACAGGAGTTCACAATATCGTTTGAGGAGGGGAACATACACACACCAGAGCTAATGCGTGGTGTTTTATGATGAAGGGCCAGAATAAATGGTGTTGACAGGAAGTGCTATGGCTTTTAAGAGAAAAGGGAGATTAGTGTGGGCTGGAGTAATCTGTCTGATCAAGGGAGGTCTCATGTTGGAGATGATGCTTGAGCTGAGCCCTTAAGGAAACACAGGATTGCGATGATTGAGAGGAGGCAGGCCATTCAAGGTAGGGGAAGCAACATGAAGAACGGAAAGGATGTTTGTACCATGTGTGGGGAACAGTAAGAAAACCAGAAGGCCTGGAGTGAAGGGTTCATTCTGAGAATCATTCAGTGATGGCATAGTGAAAAAGAATTGAAATGGAAAAAAGCCACTTTTTAAAAAATGTCCCTTTACATATCTAAAACCACTTTGTTCCTTTAGATTTGCTGATAAAGTTATGTCATCAAGCTAGGTATATTTAGTAACATGAAAACTGAGACAGAACCAGAAAATTTCAGGACGGAAAAGATTTTTGTCTCCCTTTTCCTACCTCCCCCCCCACTCCCTCCACAACAAGCCTGCCACCTACAATACTGTTGAATCTACTTTGCTAATTATAACAATGCTGAATATAAAGTAACATCCTTTACACTTATTCTTCCTGACTTTTTCTCCCCTTAAAAGTCTATGAAACTGAGAGGATTAAGTGGTGGTCTAGTATTATTATGCCTTTCCATTCTAGATATCTAGAATGTAATGAGGGGCCAATTGATAACTGTGAAATTAGGAATCTCTTAACTACTCCAGTTCATAGGCTCATAGCTCTAGGGCTGGAAAGAACATTAAAGGCCATCTAAGTCAACTCATTCTTTTAACAGATAAGTGACAGATAAGTGACATTTCTTTTTTTTTTTTCCCAACACTGGTATAGCTACCTGGTCTGTTAAGCCTGTGAAGCTATTCTCTGTGAGCAAGCAGCTTTCTTTATTTGGGAAGAACTGATAAAAAGGTAAAGCTTAATCACATACCTCTTGTGTTCTCAGGGAAGAGGATTCCTATGGAAGAGCAAAAAAAAACAAAAGTCAAGGTGAACATTGATGAGGCTTGTGAAGAAGATGTTGTGCTCTATGAGCCAAGCAGAATTGCAGTCTCTCAAAAGAAATGTGAGGTGCTCAATGTTAGAGATATCTCCACTCTAAATGCTCGTGTGCACTATTTGTGCCCAACCTTTGGTAGAGCCTTCAAGCTCTTACTGGTCTGATCAGCCACAGCTGGATACACCATTCCTTGACTCAGACGTAGTAATGTCATTTTTGTCCTCTTAGAGAATGAAGAAAAACCACCAACCAACCATCCTTCAAAACCTAGAGATTCTTAAAATTCTCCTGACCTTATTAAAAATTGCTGAATATGTTCTCCCCCCTTCCTTCTTTTGTCATCTCCATTCTTTTCTCCTATCCCAATAGACAAATAGCATCATATCTACCTGTAGTATTGTAGTTCTCATAGCTTGTTACAACTGAGAAAGGACTTCAGAGACAAGTATTTCTCTAGCTCCCTTATTTCACACATAACTCAATTGGGCCCCAGAGAAGAGAAATGATTTGCGCAGTCACACAACTAATTAGTATTAGACCAAAGGTCTTCTGGTGCCTCATCCAGGGTTCTTTTAACTGGACTGTATTGCTTTCCATAGGAATTTATTCCCACAAAAAGCATACTAACAGAGGTATAGCAGATTAAATTCTTTGTCTGATTTCCATATTTGTCGCCTTCGTTCATGCTCTTGTTCAACAGAGCATTTTTGTGGATGATGAGAAAACATTAACGTTACTTTTTGGAAAGCAGATTCTACCTTATCTCTACATAGCATTGCACTAATACAGAATGATAAGTATCCCTTCCATATACAAAAGGTGAACACAAAGCATGCTAAATTAAGGATTAAGAAGCTGAGCGATGTCCTATACATTTATGGTACCAAAAGCATTTTGTTGACATCATTAGATCATACCAGGAAGTTGGCATGAAGCACATTTAACAAATTAATATATTTTATACATCTACTCTTTGTCCTTTCACGTGAGATAAATGTGCTTAATTCAAATTCTCACAGATGTCTGAACTGATCTAGGTCAATATTTCTTTTAGTAATGCAGTGGTCAACATACACATGTCTGAAGTCTACCTAGCCTCCTCAAAGGCCGTTGTTGCTTTCTCATGACATTGGAATCAAAGCTATCAATGAAGTGCCCCTTGCTCTCCATATGTTACCAACTCATCTCCCTTTTTAGTTCACATATTTCTTTGACATCGTATATACGATGTGATTCATTGTTTGGAAGGTGTGACAACCAGCTCATTCCTCTCATGTATGTCTCTATTCTCTTTGGACAATGATTAATTTCACGTCTTCAGAGATATTAGTGTTTTATGACTCACAGCTATATACTATCACAAGAAGAATACTGTTATTTAAAAAATGATTTCTTGTTTCAGGGAGAATCTTGGAGTCAGCAACAGAGAGTAAAAACAAATTTTGGAATTTTGTAGGTGTCTCTTTAATTTCTCTATCTATCCGAAAAATGGGAACACACTGAAATAAGTATGTTATGATAATGAATGAGATAGTAACATAAGGGAAATTATTTTGAGGACATTGGAAAAAATAATTATATGAATCCAAATGATAGCATTGTTTTGATTTTTAGCTTTTCAGGAACCTTTGATATGCCTTCCTAAGTTTTCATGGTAATAATTAGTGGAGAATTGCTCAAAAAAGGACCTTCCACATTGACAAAACAGAGAGTTAACGAATAAGAATCTGACCCATAAAACTACTGTCAAGCAAATTTAGAGTGATTTTGGGGGTGAATGGCACTTGTGGCCGAGGAGCAAATGGATAGATGGACAGCAATTGAGTCAGAGAGGAAGTTGCGTGTGACCTCCCTTCCCCAAATTGACCCACAGGACAGCTAGCATGCGGGGTGGTGGCCCAGGTGAACACTGGGATGTGTGCTCCATTTGAATGCTACCTTCAAATGTGCTCCATTTGAAGGCTACCAGAGTCGGTGCTACCCAGATTTACATAGAGTTCTTAGACAAAATGCCCACCACGGAAGCTGGGGTGTTTGGATCAGGAAACATGGACTAGTAACAAAACAGGAGGCAGCTAGGTAGCACACTGGATAGAGTGCCAGGCCTGGAGTCATGAAGACTCATCTTCCTGAGTTCGAATCTGTCCTCAGACACTTCATCCTGCTTGCCTCAGTTCCTCATCTCTAAAAATGAGCTGAAGAAGGAAATAGAAAACCACCCCTTTGTATCTTTGTAGAAAGCCGCGAATGGCGTTGTGAAGAGTTGGGCGTGGCTGAAATGACAGAACAGAAAGATTAATAGTGAAGGCCTTCTTAGGATAAGGAACGTGGAATTATAACTGTGCCCCATTGGCAAGCTTGTAGGAGACTTCCAGTAGCTGGTTCTAAATAGAATTAAATTAAGCCTTAAGTGTGAAAATACTGCCTAAAACAATAGACAGTCCTGTAAGAGTGGGACCATAGATTTTCCTTGCTATTCAGCTACAATAATAGAAATAGGAGTTAGAAAATGACAACGAGGGGGGACTAAGGACTCCCTGATTACCCCAGAACTCTTATAGAAAGAATTGCCTGGACTATTCATATGGCACTTAGCATGTTTCCTTAAAGGCCTGGGCAAGGATACCAGTTGCACTGCTGACTTTGGCCAATCCACTTAACAGCTCTGACCCTTAGTTTTCTCCATGGCAAAACAGATGTAATAATGATTTTGTTACCTATCTCACTGGGTTGCTGTAAAAAAGTGTATTCATTGCGCTTTTTTTTTAATGATAAAGACTTCAGTGACCTCTCTTCCCGGTATGGCTGAAAAAAATCCCTCTCCCGGTGATTAATCCTTTTCCAAATTTAAAAAGGTTGGTGCCTAAATGATAAGTACAAAATGAGCAGCCAGGTACTATCCTGTACTCAAATCCTTTTTCATTTGTACTCTATTGGCATAATCTTTGGCAGCCCAGGGTCATTGCCACATCATGATGAAGCATTGAACGAGGCTTAAGTAACTCTGAAACAATAATAATTATATTTTGCTACTAATAATTATCTTCACTGATCTTTTTCTGTCTTATGTGTTCTATCTTCTCATCTAGACTGAATGTCCCTTGAGGGCAGGGTTATATCTTATGCATTGTGTGTGCCAAGCATTTAGCATAGTATCTTACATATAATAGTGGCTTGATAATTTTTTGCTTTAAATGATTATGATTAGGAGGAAGAGGAGGATATTTTTGATAAAGAGGACCAGAATTATGTGTCTACATCAATGATTGAACTCCTGAGTGAATCTCAGGAAGATTTTAATTTTGAACCTTTAAGTTAAATGTGAGTGTGAGTACGGGCTGACTTGTCTGCATGGAGTGCTTCCGAATTAATATAGAATGTATGAGTAATTTAGTAATACGTGGCTGCTTCCCATTCAAGCTCTAAACAGAAAATCAGGAATCTATTTGTTAAAGTCAAGGCTTAGTTCAGAGTTAAAATTAGGTAAGAACTATTTTACTTGGAGTAGTTTCCTTCTTTGTAATTTAAAATTAAACCTTCAGCCAAAGCGAGTAACTATAATTTGAACGAATTTCAGACTCAACTCCCATCATTCTAATTCTGCTTTACATCTTGCTGCCTTTATAGTGACTGTACATTATAGCATCTTTGCTGACAAGGTCAGCCTGCTAAAGCTATTTATTTTTCTAACAATTTTGAGTGCATTATTTACAGCGTTTAAACTGCTTTTAGGGAAATTACTGACATGCAGAATTTCAATTCAGGCTTGCTCCATTTTAAAGGCGGGGGGGGGGCGGGAATACATCCCTCCCCAACTGAAATGGTACTATTTGAAGTTTGTTTTTGAATTAACATATGGTATAGCTGAATGTAATTAGGCATTATGCTAATGATAATTGTTTTAAAGGAAATTTTAATTTTTAAAGAATCATTTTTAACCAATGAAAATATATTCAGTAATTTATTATTGGCTGCTTTTTAGACTTGTTATAAATGATAAAAAATAGAATAACAATAAAATGGGGATATTTAAGAAATTAATGATACAGCAAGGTACAGAAATATTAAAGAAATACAAGTAAATATAGTGGTATGTGTGTATTTTGGGTCTGAACTTTTGATTTCATCAATATTGGGGGAGCTCATGGTGTGGAATTACCCTGCACTAATGTAACCCTGTGATTTTACAGTTTTAGAGGATTGCCTGGTAGACTGAGAGATTTTTAGTGTTCTTGTCCCTCATCATGCAAGCACTATAAGTCAGAGGCAGACCTTGAACCCAGACTTTCCTGATGACAAAGCTGGCTCTCTATTCACTGTGCCACATTTACCTCTATTTGTGTGTGTATGTTAAGTTCAACATTGTTTCATTGATACGGAAGACAAATGGTCCCCAAAGCAATTGAAAATTAGTATCACACAGCGGGCAATGTAGAGGTACATGGTGGGTTTGAGGAAGTCGCAACATGAGATAAATAACAAAATTCAAAGATGAAAGGTTTCATAAGGGAAATGTCTGATCAAAATAGAAGACGGGCTTTTCATGATGAGAAATTAGGGACAAAATGTAGGCAGTCTGATATTCTCACAATTCCAGGAAAGAGGAAAACCCAGGATATATTCAGGGGGATAGTCCCTGAAAGAACTTTGGGGAGGACATGAACAAGAGTAGCAAAGAATAGTGGGTGGGAATGGATGGATAGAGATCTGTATCTTCGGAGGGAATATCCACAACCATGTGATCACAGATCCATGTGAGTCTTGAATATGTTAAGCATTAAAAAACAAATTCTTCTGTGCATAAGCAGATCCCACAGTTTCATAATGTGAATTCAACAGTAGGAACATAACTGAGGGCAGATTTTCAACCCATATTTAAATAATTTTAGTCAAACAAATTTCTTCAGCTGATGGAAATCACATGCATTTCTCATAGCCCATACAGTTTATTTCCAAGGGAAAATTGAAGTTAGGGAATGCGATGGTTATCTGTGGGCTCCTCTGGTGTTTCTTCCATAGATTTTTATTTTCCCTTTAGACTGTTACCAGACAAGATTTGTTTCTTCACTATAATTTTTGGTTTATCCTAAATATAGATGCTGGATTTGAGCCATCCTAATTAAACTGTGAAGCTCTTTTGTAGTGAGCTCTGATGCAACTGAAATCAATTTCAAGGCTTATACCAGCAGCTTATGTTGTCTTGTTTTCCTTTTTAGTTTATGAATTTATCCAGTAAGAATAAATTCCAAATGATATTTTCAGCAGCAAATTCGGGATATCTGTTCCCCCTAAAGCTCTCTTTCCTTTAGACTTACTAGCTTGAGATATACTATAGGAATGGGATTCCCAGTTTGAAAATTTTCTTGTCGGCAAGCATGTCCACATTTCTGCAGAAAGCATGATCACCCTTCTATAAATCAGGAAACTGAGATACCACGGTTTTGCCTAAGGCTACCAGGGAAGTCATGAAAGAAAATCTTTCCTTGTTACACACAACTCAAGGGATAAATTCTGCCTTCCCTTTCTCAGTTGCAACTGCTAAAGATAATGGCTTTTCTCACAGCAGAACTGGAAGGTAAGAATCAGATGGGGAGTTGTCACAACTAACCGACTGAAGGATTTGGTTAGAAATTATGAGGAGAATTTTGAAGCTCCTCTTTGTGTGGCACATACTCAGGCAATTAGGTCCTGCATCTTCCATGGGATGTAAAACCTGAGAGAAGCTGAAACTGTTGTTTCATTGCTGAGAGAGAGAGTACTTATAGCTTCCTTCTGCTGTCATCTTCCTTAGGGAAAGTCAATGCTTTAGCCAGTGGTATGTTATTATTTGAAGCCAGGTTTGCTCGGGCTGCAGCTTGGAGCAGAGAATAAAAGAGGCAATAAAAGTGCCATAAGAACATTGCAAACCATTTAAAAAAGGAACCAAAAGCCCCTTTGTCTATTTTTGACTGAGGTGAAGTTTGAGGCTGTTAATTTAAAATGGGACCTTGATTTGTCCTCTGTATCCAACTGATAGAACAGAATTTTGGCAAGAGAATTCATTTTTTTTCCTTTTTTTGCCTTTGACACGGTGAACTGTCTTAAATGCTCCATTTGAATAGGTGGGTGGGTGGGTGCATATGGTGGAGGAGGGACGGGCAGGAAATGGTAATACTAACAGGGATAGTTCCCAAGGATCCCAAGGGGATGTTATCATCCTTAGAACAAAATTAATTTCAGTTTACTTTAGTGTTAAACAAAGATAGTGTTTTATTTAGACCTTTGTGTGTCTATGGATATAATAGAGACAAAAATGGGAAGAGTAAGAAATGACAAATATAATGATATACAATACCTAATATAATGAGGGTCTGGTATATGAACAGACCCCATCAGATAATGAGCATCTCTCCATATGGAGGATGCTAGGAAGTTTGCTTCTGGGAGAATTATGATGACAGGAAGTACCTTGGAGAGGCTGGACGTTCTATACCCAGTTCTGGTTGGCTAACCATGAGATTGAGAGGATTCTTTTTCCACTGCCTGTGCAGCTAGAACTGTTGGCATCTTCAAAAAAGCCTGAGTTAGCTCTGGCCATCTTGTCTCTTAATTATCTTTTAATCATGCTCTGGCGCTATGATAATATCTGCTGAGAGATTATGTTGTAAGGAGAAAAGCCTCAAAGCCTTGTTCTCTGATCTGAGACCATATGACACCCCCCCCCCCAATGGACCTAGATCCTTGGCCTTCTAATTTTATTTTTGTTTTCTAGGTATGGGGAATAGTGTCTTTGACTTTGATTATAAGTGCAAACCACAACTATCCAGGAGTCAGAATCCAAGTGAACTATTGCAGTCAGCCTAGAAGTGATACCCTGAGGGAAGAGGATAAATCTTCAGGGGTGATATTTTGGACTCCAGCTCATCAGAAGGCTTCTTCTGGAAGACCTGGTTCATCTAGTCAAGAACTTTGTGGGATAAATGAGCCTATTGTCCTAGAGACCAAAATGGTTTAAGGAGTAATATGCATCAGGAGTATTAATGGAATTCTTGTGATTTTTCTTACTGTGTCTTTGAAGTAAATACTCCTTGAGAAAAGCCAATTGATGGTAAGTGGCTAAACGGAACTGGGGTGCTAATCACCTGCCCTTAACAAATGGAAGTAACAGAAGAAGTGGGACCTTGAGCCGATGGCAAAGAAAGGACACCTACAAACCCCTCAGTGTTGATTAGAATTACAGGAGGCATGTAGCCTACCTGGACCTGAGGAAGCAAACAGATCATATTTGGTGTTGTAACTTGAAAGGAATCTTGTAGCTTAACCTTTAAGTATGTAACATTATCAGACTATCAAATGAATGCTAAAAATACTTCCTAAGAATCAATCTGTCTATTTGTTACTGTCTTCCAATCTATCCTATCCTATTGCTGTATTATCTTCTTTTTTTTAGTCATGTCCTATTCTCCATGACCCAATTTGGGGTTTCTTGGCAAAGATACTGGAGTGGTTTGCCATTTCCTTGTCCAACTAGTTTTTGCAGATGAAGAAACTGAGGCAAACAAACAAGGCTAAGTGACTTGCCCAGAGTCACACAGCTACTAAGTATTTGAGGTCAGATTTGAGCTAAGGAAGGTAAGTCTTCCTGACTCTATCTACTGCACTACCTAGCTGCCCTAAATCTAATCTAGCCAACTTGAAAGTGAAACCTGCCCCCTTAAGATGAGCCCTTAGGCTAAAGCATCAGAGGAATACTTTATTTTTCCATTTTACACAGAATAGATTGTTCTTGAACAGGCTCTATGGTTAATCCCTCTCATTCAGAGTTACTAAGAACACATACCATCACAAAGAGAACCACTCCTTAAATCACTGAAGTGAAGTAGTAGAATATCATGTAAATAGTAGTCTTATTTCAAAGTGAGTTTTATTGATGGCTTTTATTTTTACATTATAGTAATCCCCAGATATGTCACCTACTCTGTCCACTTTTTACCCCTCCTTGTTTTAAAGGAAAAAAAAAACCAAGCAAAACCAACTTTGGAAGTGATTGTGTCTGACATCGTTTATAACACCCATAGCCCCACCTTTCTAGATCTGGAAGGGTTCTTGAGGTCATTGGATCAATCTTCTATTAAAAACAACACAAAACAACAAAATGGAGTCACAGAGAAATCACATGATTTGCCTAAGATCACAAATGTTATAGGTAGTATACCCAGGATCTGTACTTAAGGCTAGCACCCTTTAGGGAGAAGTGTTTCATTATCTATTCTCCAGAACCATAATTAGTCATTATGATTAATCAGAGTATAGCTTACTTTAATTGTTCTGTTCCTTTATTGTAGGTTTGTATAGCTTTTATCAGGGCAGCTAGGTGGTACAATGGATAGAGGGACAGAGCATTGGGCCTGAAGTCAGAATAACTCTTCCTGAGTTCAAATCCACACTAAAATACTTACTAGCTATGTGACTCTGGGCAAGTTACTTAACCTTATTTCCCTCAGTTTTCTCATCTGTAAAGTGAGCTGGAGAAGGAGATGACAAACCATGCTTCAGTAGCTTTGCCAAGAAAACCTCAGATGGGATCATGGAGAGTAGGACATGACTGAGACGATTCCATGACAACAAGTACTGTTCTGTTAGATGTGCTTAGTTCTTCATGCATCAAATCATCCCTCTGAATATTTCATATTCATTATTTCTTACAGTACAATAATATCCCAATACATTCATATAACACAATTTGTTAAGCATTCCCCAACTCATACCTCCCAAGTATGAGCAGTTTAGTCATTCTTTTTCACATAATGTTAAGTTGTTTTTCAGAATTGTTGGGCCTATTCCTTCTCCATGAACATCATAGTATTGCGCCTATCTTCACATAACACCTCCAGTGTTGACTGACTATGTCCATTTTCCATCTTCTTTGCTAATTTTGTAGATATGAGGTAAAACCTCAGGGTTGTTTTAACTTATAATTCTCTTACTATTTTTAAGTACGTTGGTAGTTTGCAATTCTTTTAAAAATGACACATTTAAATCTTTTGATCTTTGGTCTTCTGAGACATGGCTTGTAGTCATATATTTGTGTCAATTCCCTATGTGGTATATTTTGGATATCAGAATTTTATCGGAGGTAATTTAAGCAAATATGTTCTCCACTTAACAGATTTTTTTTTGTTCTGATCACACTGACTTTGTTAAAAAAAAACCTTTTTAATTTCATGTAAGTGAAATTGTATGTTTTATGATATTTTTTATTGCTTGTTTGGATGAGAACTTCCTTGTTGCTCTTGTCATTTTTCAGTCATGTCTGACCTTTCATGGCCCCATTTAGGATTTTCTTGTAAAGATACTGGAATGGTTTTCCATTTTCTTCTCCAGCTCATTTTACAGATGAAGAGAAGTAAACAGGGATTAAGTGACTTGCCCAGGATCACACAACTAGTAAGTATCTTAGGCTGGATTTGAAGTCAGGTCTTCCTGACTCCAGACTTGATACTCTAGCCACTGTGCCACCTAGCTGCCCACTAATTGGACCTCTAGACCTTACCAAAGGAAAAAACAACGTATATGGGTTTGATTTCTTTGGGATACAGACTGAGTAGTGGTATTGCTGGGTCCAGGTGTATGCATAATTTTACAGCCTTTTGGGCATAGTTCTAAATTGCTCTCCAGAATGGTCGGATCAATTCACAACTCCACCTATAACAGTGCATTAGTGTTCCAATCTTTTCTGTAACTCTCCAGCATTTGTCATTTTCCTTTACTTTCTGGTTAGCCAGCTCAGAGTTCTTTTAATTTGTGTTTCTCCAATCAATTCAGAGTATTTTTTATATGACTATAGAGAACTTTGATTTCTTCTTCTGAAAACTTCTGCTTCCTATCACCTTGTTTTTTAGAAAGGGAGTGAGAAATTATTGTGGCTGAAAGATGGGAATGGAGATTAAGGATGGCTTCATGAAGGAAATGGCATTTGTTCTGAGCCTTTAAAAAATGAGTAGAATTTTGGCAGAGATGGAGGTGGGGTGGGAAGAGGATTCCAAGGGTGAAAGAATAGCAGAGAATGATTTCTAAGAGTCCATAAGCTCTCTATCAGCTTTAAGAATCTATGAGCTTACTCCTACAACATAATTGAGAGGCTGCATGGGACCCTTCATTTACATAGAACACATAAATGAATTGATTGTACAGGAATGAGTCACTACTTATGTCATGTGAAACAGATTTAACCCAATATTTCAAGTATTTAATTGCGATATTCTGACAGGTGCTGTCATACACCAACACCTCTTTGTTACTGTTGTTGTTAAGCATTCTAATAGATGACAATGATATCGCACTAATGTGATGTAAGATGACAGAATGGCTGCAAACGCATTACAGTGGTCTCTCATTCTGTGCGATAAAAAAATGAGTTTTGATAGCAACTACTAAAAGATAGACAGAAGGCCTCTCAGAGTCCCCTCTGTGTGAAGCGAGTCTTCAGGCAGGTATGCCTGAAAAAACCTTTCTGCTTTTATAATCAGTTGAGATGTCAAGTATAGGCAGTGTATGCATTTTACCTGTTAAAAATAAGAGAAAAGAGGTAGGTCCATGTAGCCCAAAGGAGTTAAAAAAGGATATATAGTCTGAAATACATGGAGGTTGGATTCACTCAATGGTTAATTCATTTTGGACAGTTCAAATGAGGTAATTTTCACTGGTCCAAAATCATTTGTCCCTCTTTGTAGCACATAGTTTTTCTATGTGTGAGCTCCTCACATATGCAATCTCGCTACATTTCCCTATGTATGTTATCCTTCACGCACGTATATATTCTTCTATGTGTATTCCCTAGGAAAGTATGGGAAGTATGTGCCAGGTTTATGGAGAAATTTTCTATTGCTAACTATTTCATTCATTTTATTGGATGTCTTTGCTTTGAATTAATCACATTCTTAGGCTGAATGGAAAAAGTAAACATAGCAAAGAGGGCTTATGAGTAATAGTTTTTTTAAGTGCATGTGAACCCACAGGGTACCCTGAACCTGATGTAACTTTTGTGGTGATCCCATGTTTGAGAGGTCATTTGACCCAGGTGCTTTGTTTGTCAGAGACAAATAGTAATTAAAGCAATCAAATAGTGTGGAAGATTCAATGAAAAATTAGCACAGGGCATAATAGAGTAACGGGAAGACTTAGAAGGAAATTTGGGGCTAAGAGATGTAGATTCCAGTCTAGACTTTGCCACTAACAACTTATCTAACCTGGGGCAAGTTACTTCTCAATCCCTGTACGGAAAGAGACTAGATCTTTATTTAGTGGGTGCAGGGAATTCCTAGGAGAGGAAATTTCATCAGTGCAGCATGGTATCTTTTACCTACAATTTATAATTTAGTGAGTTACTTAGAGAACTAAGGAATAAATGACTTGACTAGGGTCAAAAAGGTACTATGTGTCATGAGCATGATTTAAACCTAAGTCTTTCTCTACTTCTGTCTCTGTCTTTCTTTCCATTATCTTTATCTCTTTCTCTTCCCTCTTCTTTACCTCCCTGTCTAAAGATGAAACTTCATGATTAGTATTTAAGTAATTCAGTAATACTCAGTGGCTTCCTTTACCCCTACCCAGGCTTAAACGGTTTTTATAATTCTTATCTATATAATTAAAAAAAGAATTTCATGTTTAAAAAAATTAGTTATTTTTTTTTTTGTCACTAACCTATTGGGCTAACCTCATGCTTAAATTGAATTTTACATTTAAATTAAGCAAATTGCTTTTAAAATATTTGTTTCCTCATTGTTTGAGAAGATCAATGCTGTCCAAGGTATGCTGTGATTTGTCAAAACTGAGTCCATCCACAAAATACTTGGCAAAAGATCAATTTTGCTCAACAACATAAAAAATGACCTCTGATTTTTATATGTTGGGGAGATATCTTGAAAAGGCCAAAAAAGACATTTCTTACATTTCATATTCAACCAAAACATGACCATTACTTTATAACTATAGAGTAATGGAATAAGCAATGTTTGTTATACCAGAAACACAAATTTGTGCTGGCTTGTGGCATAGAAAGGCTTGTGGCATTAATTATATGAATAATTTTTAAAGAAACACAAACATTTTTGAAGTGGAACTAATCAAAGCCCATTGTTTTCTCAGCCTTGCTCTGCAGAGTTAGCTAACACTAGATCCTTTTCATACCCAATATGCATAAGTGCTTACCCTTATGCTAATTTTCTCCTGTGTTTAGACCATAAGGTGGGAATGCAGAGTGTGGAGGCAGAAAATATGTGGGTATTGGACAGTACTATTTCAAGAACTTTGTATTATTGGGCCCAAGAAATTGCTTTGCGAATGTAGTTAAAAAATTCCAGTTTTCATGACCTTGTGAAGATGAGCACTCCCTTCACAGACTGCAACTATTTTTACCTCAGGAGAGAGTATTGATGAGCTACTCTTACTATTCTCCCCTCTCCCTCTTTGCATTTTTTATATAATGAAAGTCCCAATCTCAATGTGGAAGTTAGATGACATCTATTTCGCTACTCTCAGATTTATGTGTTAGGATATTTCAAGATTGCAGTTAGTTGAGGGGGTGAAAGAAGGCTGAATTCGACTTTATTGGTGCTATTCTTGAGAGATCAGATCCTGTTCTCATTGCCATGGCTGGGATACGAAGACTTTTAATAGAGCCCAGTGGCTCCTTCGTAGAGATAGATATAGAAATAAGGAAGTTAGAAGAATGGTGTTTTATCATCTGTCCTCTATAACTAATATTGAGCATTTCATTTAACATGAATTCAAGTATATTTCAGTATGGTTTTTATTTACATTACAGTGATTATTATGATCCTGTTTCTACTTACGTCATTTTTCACCAGTTAGTACAATACTTTAATTTCTTTTTATTAAATAGTATTTTATTTTCCCCCAGTTACATGTCAAGAAAATTTTTAGCATTCATTTTTGCAAGATTTTGAGCTCCAAATTTTTCTCCTTCCCCCTGAGGACCCCACTAGTATAGTTTTGCTGTCTATTTCTTCCTAGAACTCATTTAACTTCTTTCAGAATGTGGATGCTGCACCACTTGGTGCATATATGTTTAGTAGTAATATTGCTTCACTGTTTATGGTATATTTTATCAAGATGTAGTTTCCTTCCTTGTCTTTTAATTAGGTCTGTTTTTGCTTTTACTTTGTCTGAGATCAGGATTGCTACCCCTGCTTTTTTTTTCTTTTTTTTTTTTAACTTTGACAGAAGCATAATAGATACTGCTCTAGCCCCTTACCTTTAACTCTGTGTGTGTCTCTCTGCTTCAAGTGTGTCTCCTGTAAGCAGCATACTGTAGCATTGTGGTATTTGATCTACTCTGCTATCTGCTTCCATTTTATGAAAGAATTCATCCCAGTCACACTATAGTTATGATTACTACCTGTGTATTTCCCTCCATCCTAGTCTTCCTCCTGTTTGCTCTCTCTCTTCTTTTACCCTTTCCCTCCTCACCAGTGTTTTGCTTCTATCTACCACCTCCCCTGATTTTCTCTCTCTTCTGTCAGCACCACCCCCACCTTTACTTTATCTCCTCTCCTCCTACCTCCCTGTCAGGTAAAACAGATTTCTATATTCAACTGATTTTGTATATGATTCCTTCTTTGAGCTAATACCGATGAGAGTGAGGTTCAATTGATAGTTGTTGCCCACTGTCCCATCTTCCTCTCCACTGTAATAGGTCTTTTCCCCCTCTTCATGTGAAATAATTTCCCCCATTCTACCTCTTCCTTTCTTCTGTACCTATTGTACTCATCTTTCTTATCCCTTAATTTTTGTATATCATTCTCTCAAATTCACCTTATACCTGTACCTTCTGTCTATGTACCTTATGTCTAATAGCAGTACTATTAGAGATACAATTTTTAAGAATTACAATTATCATCTTTCTGTGTAGGGATATAAATAGACTAGCTCTATTGAATCACTTAGGGGTTTTCTTTTCCTTTTTTTTTTTTTTTACCTGTTTATGCTTCTCTTGGGTCTTGATATTGGAGGTCAAACTTTTGGTTTAGTTCTGTCTTCTCCTTATGAAAGTGCGTTGGCAAACAAAATGGTCTCTTAGCACTCAGTTCAACCAAGTGCCCTTGAAAAGTTTGGCCTTTGTTTCCTTGATTAGACTTGGGTGTCCTTGGTGCCTCCTTGCCTCAGGAGAGGGCCTAGTTTACACATGAGTTTCAGTGACATGTCTGGGACAGCAGAGGCTTTTAGAGCATGTGGGTTCAAGTCACCTCTTTGTAATGATTCTAGGTCACGTGGGTGAGTTGCATGTGTGACACCCCTGACCCTGAAAAAGATATAACACCAGGGGCTGGTTTTCTCTTCTTTGGAGCTCTTACCCACAGCCAGTGTCTGTAGTAGGAAGGCCGAATTTATGATCTCAAAAAGGATCATATATATATCTGAATGGTTTGAAATCGCTAGGTAT
>CM053626.1:140740944-140756180 GCA_028646595.1 Phalanger gymnotis | reverse complement strand
ACACACACACACACACACACACACACACACACACACGGGTCATCTCTGCTTTGGCTTCAGCTGTAGTTTCTCGCCTCTCCTCACAGCCAAGCCTCTGGCGTTCTCAAGCCCTGCCTCAACGACCAGAGACCATTGGTTCCCAAGTTGGCCCCTCTTAAGTCATTAATCTATGCCCACACAGGTTTCACACCTGATAGGGCTTTGGGTCTGGGGCTTAGCACTTAACAGGTGAAAGTACTTTCAAGTTAAACAAAAGCCAAAACTCCTGAAGTACCTTTCACTCAAAGTAAACAAAATAAACAAAAGCCAAACTCCTCAAGGGCACCCGTTAAACTAAGCCCATTTTGCCTTACTGGCACAGTGTCTCAGGGCTAGCCCTTTTTATGAGCTCCCTGGCTGAGCTCAGATGTTGGTAACTACGAATTGTATTGGGTCTGTCTGTTAATGTTTGTAATTTGTTTGTATTTGCTCCCAAGTTCAGGGTGCCGGCTTTTTCCCCCGAAATAAGTGAGTGATATTTGTATGCTGAATTAAAGTAAGCTTGTCAACCCCTTAACATTGCTTTCCTTACTAAGGCAGATCAAAAGAACTTGGGCTTTTGAAGCATGCTGGCAGCATTCTTGTTGTTGGGCTCGTGTTGGTCTTTCACCCGCACAACAGCTGCTAGCTGGATTGCTGAAACAGAAAGCTTGAAATCTTTCTATTTCATTGAACCATCATTTTTTCCTTGATGTATTATGCTTAGTTTTACTGGATAAGCGATCCTTGGTTGTAGTCCTAGCTTGTTTGCCCTCTGGAATATCATGTTCCATGACCTCAGATACTTTCATGTTGTAGCTGCTAAGTCCTGCGTAATTCTGATTGACTCCCTGATATTTGAATTGTTTCTTTCTGGTCTCTTGCAGTATTTTTTCCTTGAATTGATAGTTCTAAAATTTGGTTATAATGTTCCTTAGAGTTTTTATTTTGGGATCTCTTTCCTGAGGTGATAAGTGGATTCTTTCAATGCCTCTTTTGCTTTCTGGTTTCAGGACATCAGGGCAATTTTCATTGATAATTTCTTGAAAGATGCTGTCCAGGTCCTCCTTTTGCTTATGGCATTCAGGTAGTCCAATGAGTCTGATGTTGTCTCTCTTTGTTTTCTAGGTCAGTTGTTTTCGCCATGAAATATTTTACATTTTCCCCCATGTTTTTTCATTTTTTTGAATTTCTTTGATTCTTGATGTCTCATGAATCATTAGCTTCTACTTGCCCAATTCTAACTTTTAAGATACTATTTTCCTCAATTATTTGCTTTTGTACTTTCTTTTCCATTTGGCCAATTGTCCTCTTTATGGAGTTGTTTTCTTCGCTGGATTTTTGTATCTCCTTTTCCATTTGGCCAATTCTACTTTTTAAACAGTTTTCCAAGCTGTTGACTCTTTTTTCATGATTCTCATGCATCGCTCTCATTTCTTTTCCCATTTTCCTTCTACCTGTCTTATATGATTTTAAGCTCCTTTTTGAGCTCTTCCATGAGTTTTTTCTGGACTTATGACCACTTCTCATTTTTCTTTGAGGTTTTGCCCATAAGTGTTTTGATATTATTGTCCTCTTCTGAGTTTGTGTCTTGGTCTTCTCTGTCACCATAATAACTTTCTATGGTCAAATTACTTTTTTGTTCTTTTTCACTCATCTTTTTTTTTCTGATCCTTTTCCTTTCTTTTAAATTTGAACTCTGCACCTGGGATGGAAGGGGCACTGTCTCAGGTTTCTTGTGCTAGTGACTTCATATCCTGGCTGTTTACCTGGTGCTGCACTGATGTTGCCCTGAGGCTCCTGGGGGACCTTCCTGTCTGGTGCTGTGCTGAGGAGGTGTAGTGGTGGTGGCGTGGCTGGTGGTGCTAGAGGCAGTACGGATCTGGCAGCTTAGCTGGTGCTGAGCTGAGGTCCTAGTGGTGGTGTCTGGCATGTGCTCAGGACTGGTGGGGGTGTTTTTGCATTTTCCCATGGCTACATTGAAGCATATGGGGGTCTGGCTGCTAGAGAATGCCTGTTTAATCTGGGCTGTGCTGAAGCTTGTGGAGATCTGGCCACTGGAGTATGCCTTTTTGCCCAGGGCTACACTGAAGCATGTGGTGGTTTTCAGAACTGGAGTCTGTCAGCTCCCCCAGCTTTCTATGCTAAGATACTTGATGGGGTTGTAACCATAATGTGGCTAGCAGCTACTATGGCAGTGTAAGACCAAGAATGACCACACAAGAGCACAAGAGCACAAGAAGGCCTGCTAACACAGTTTCTTTCATCTGCTTTCCTAAGGAAAGCAACTTTAAGGGGTTAACAATCTCAGTTTAATTAAACATACATATATCATTCACTTAGTTCAGGGGGAAAAGATCAGCCCCCTGAACTACAGGGCAAATACAAAGAGAAATTACAAATATCAACAGACAGACCTTATCTGATTAAAATCACAATTCATAGTTATCAGAGAAGCGCCAACATCTATCTGTCTGGGGGGTGGGTTCAAGGGGTTGCCCAGAGTCTCATCACCCACATTCTTTCAATGAGTGTACCTGGAAAAGTCAAATGCTAACTTCAGATCTTATATACCCATCTCAGGGCCCTGAGGGGTCAAGGATCACCATTTAGGGTTTGGGGAAGCTCTAGCCACCAGTACCACATCATATACAATTCAATGACTCTCAATTGTCTTAGTGTTGAGAAACATTCCAAGACAAAAAAGATCCCACTTTACTTGCCCATTCAAACAAAGAACAATGAAAAAGTTACATTTTGCTTGCCATTACAGGGGCCCTGGCATTTGCCTGCTTTACCACACTGGGGCTCAGGATCTCCCACTGGTTTGTTCAGGTAAGACTTGTTGCTGGCTTGCTAGGACTGTTCTTGGACTGGAATGTGCTCCCCTTTTGCCCAAGTGAGATAGATCTTTCTTGCTGGTCATCCAAGTTTCTTGGGCTAAAAGATTGTTTCATCCCATCTTTTTGCTGGTTCTGCTGTTCCAGGATTTGTCTGGGGAAGCTATTTTATGGTTGCTTGGAGGTGAACATAGGAGAATTAAAATGATTTAGTGCTCTCTCTTCCATCTTGTCTCCTGGAATACTTGAATTTCTTAATTCATCATTTTTTTAGTGTAATGAAATTCCTTCAAATTCGTATACATTTTTCAGCCATTCCTTAATCAACTGCACTCTTTGTTTCCAGTTTTTTGCTACCACAGAAAAACTTTTACGAATATTATTTGCACATTTAGCTTTCCTGTCTTCAATATCTTTAGTACACTTAGTAAGGTAACCATTAGGTGAAAATATAGGAACAACTTAGTAAATGTCCTTGGATAATTCCCAAATGTTTCCAGGACAGTTGGGCCTATTCACAGTTTACAAAATAAGGCATTAGTGTGCTTGTCTTTCTCAAGGCTCACCAACACTTATTTTTTTTATTTCATCATCTGCCAATTCTATGGATGTAAGGTAAAACCTTGGAGATGTTTTAATTTGCATTTCTCTTTAATATTTTTGACTTGGAACAATTTTTTCATGTAGGTATTTATATCTTCTAATCCTGACTTTTAAATTGTTTATGTCTTTTGATTACTTTATCTGTTGAGCAATGACTTCAGATACTGGTGCCTCTTTCCTGGATATTAGTATTTTCTCAGAGATGCAAAGACTTTTCACCCTACCAACAGTTTGCTATATTATTCTAGGTACATCGATTTTATTTGTGCAAAAAGTTTTAAATTTTATTTAATTAAAATTTTCTTTTTCGTGAACTCCAATTGACTAAAATGGAATTTGACCGTTGTTTGAAAATATTTAACATGCATATGTTTGTGTGTATGTTCTGCCCCTGGAATCATAGTTATGAAATATATGAATGACTTTTGGTAATACCTCCATTTAGATAACAAAGACTCTAAAAAGGGCTGAGATGCCATCTCAAAGCTAGGAAAGGTCACTCTTTAGTGTGTCTTCCAGAGATGTCCCACACCTTCATGACATTAACAAAAGGGCAGGAAGAGATGTAATAGATTGGGTCAACCATAGGTATTTATGAGAGATAGGATTACATTGTGCCAATACAATCTTGAACTACTAAAAGGATAAAAGTAGGACTTTTTAGTTTCATTTCTCCGTTCTCATGATTCATTTCATTGGTTATAATTCTTCTTTACAACTGGATTATTATGTAAATAAGTTCAATATGAAGGTAAATATAGAACCTACATTAGATTACATGCTGTCTTGGGGGGAGGGAAGAGGAGAGGGAGGGAGAGAAATTTTGGAACCCAAAAACCTGTGGAACTGAATGTTGTAAACTAAAAATAAAAATAATAAAAAAAGAAAAATATGAGGAATAAGCTCCAGTTGCAGCCCTGTGAAACATGGCAGAGGTTAGGGTAACAAATAGTTCTTCCCAGTCTATTTTCCTTCCCCCCTCCCCCTCCCAGCATTCTAGCCACCTAAGAGACCAGGAGAAAAATGACAACCGTAACTGAACACTCGTCCCTTTAGTTTTCTGCTCTCAGAGACTCCCTTGGAGGCTTGAGTTAGAGGAAAGGAACTGCAGATGTTGCTGCCACTAGTCATAATTGTTGTGCTATTATTTTACCACATAACTGGTAAAAACCCTGCTACATCTTCCTCTTGTGTGCCCTCTTCCTTCTCTCAAGCGAAGCTTTAATCTTTCCCTTTAAGGGCAAAAAGCTGCCCTTGAGGCCTAATCTTGTGTTAGCTTCCTCTCGTCCCACATTGAGGAGAAATGTAACTCTCTTGTTCTTTACTGATTTAGAAGGCCCAGAGGATGTGCTGCACATAGCTTACTTGGCCTTGTGAGAGCCAATTGTTAAATTTTCATTGTGAGCATTTACACCAGGAAATAGGCAAGCTCTTAACATCAGGACCATGTTTATTGTTTTATTGTTTGTATAGACTTAAGAAAGTGATTGAGAAAGTGTTAAAATGCAGATTATGCTTAAAAACATGTTACTTGTATATTTTCAGAGAGCCGATTACTAAACACTTACTAGCATACTCCTGATAGCCTCCTTTTCAGTATGGCCAGCCTAAGCCTTATCGTAAAGAGTGTATGTATGTATGTATGTGTGTTTACATGCATAGATTTATGTATATATCTGTGTATACATATGTGCAATATATAATGTCAATCTCTCTCTTCATAAATACATGCACACACACACTATATACATATATATGTATATATGTGTATATATATATACATATACATACATACACACACCATATATAAAGTGTTTTATAGGAGAAGTCACTAACAACTAGAGTGGGGAAATCTGGAAAGATCTCATGTAGAATGTAGCATTCGTGCTGAACTGGAAGAACCTATGGATTTGGAGAGACAGGAAGGAGAAGTACATTCCAGGCATGAGGGTCAGCCTAAATAAAGATCCAGAGATGGGAGATAGAGTACTATGTATGAAGAAGAGCAAGATGGCCAACTTGGCTGAATTGTAGAATGTGCAGAAGAGAATAATGTGCAATAAGGCCAGAAGGCTAGGATGAGGCCAAATTTTGAAAGAATTTTAATGTCAAGTAGAGGAGTTTATATTTGATCCTGGGGCAAGTGGAAGTCATTGGAGTTTATTAAATAGAAAAGTGACATGGCCAGATTTGTGTTTTAGGAAAATCACTTTGGCAGTAGTGTGAAGCATGGAGTTGAAATGAAAGAAATTTGAGGAATGGGGATTTATTAGGAAGCAATTGCAATAGTTCAATAGTTCAGATGATAGGATGGAGACTATGTGAATGGAGAGAACATGTCTACAAGAGATGAAGCAGAGGGAGAAACAGGATTTGGCAAACAAGGGTATGTGGGATGATGTGAGTGAGAAGTCAGGGTTGATACTATGGTTGTGAACCATCCCAATTCATTACAAATTAACTTTTGGCTGAACCAATCAGCCAAGGTTGGTCAACATGATAAAGATGAGAAAAATTGATATTTCAAACTACTTTTATTGTACTACTGTGGAAATCACTACAGATAATTTTGTATATTTGTATCAATAATGGTCAGTTTGTGCATATATGCACATACATATGTGTATGAATCTCTCTCTATATGTATATATATATATGTATATATATATATGTATATATATATATATATCTACCTATCTGCTACTGAACAGGTAGATAAGGAGTTCTTAATCTTAATCTTAAAAAATGATAACTATATTTCCACATAATTTCTTTTCCTACATGAAACCATCTATTTTATTTTATGTATGTAGAACCATCATTCTGGGAAGTCTATAGGTTTCACCAGACTACTGAAAGAGTCCATGACATACAAAAATATTATGAACTCTTGATGTAGAACAAGGGTTAAATGGTACTGAATGGTACCTTTGCCAAATGTAATGACTGAGATGTTTTTGTGTGATATTAACACTATAATTTTATTTACCAGTGTGGAAACTTATGGAAATATAAATAGAGGTAAATTGGTCATAAAAACTATATTATCTTTCAGACATATCACCAGAGATCAGAAAGAGAGAGCAGCAGTCTGTGTAGTGTTCTGGGGGTCAGACAGTGACTAGAGTGCTTGGCTTGGGGTCAGGAAGACCTGAGCTCGCATCTGGTTTCAGACACTTACTAGCTGTGTGACCCTGAGCAAATCACTTAACTTCTATCTGCCTCAGTTTCCTTAAGTGTAAAATGGGGATCATAATAGTGTCTGCCTCCCAGGGAAGCTGTTAAGCTCAAATGAGATAATATTTGTAAAGCACTTAGCACAATGCTTGGTACATAGTAGGCACTTAATAAATCCTTGATCTTTTCCTGTTCTTCCTTCTATGAAAATTAAGTTCTCTGAGTTCTTATTGTATTGTATTATAGAGGGTATGCTATCATTTCTCTAATTTAGAATCCATAGGCATGTTAAAATTTTTGCATCCCCTCTCATCCCTTCCCCTATTTACTTTTCCTCCTTTCTTTTAGTATTTTGACCATGCTGAGGTCAAATTTATAATAAATTTCATTTCAATTCTGTGTAGAATTTAAGAATTGGAAGGAATCTCTGAAGGAATCTATTCTAGATCATAGCTAAATGAGATCCCATCTGGGAAATCCCTGACATGCCTAGGTGCTGTAGTAAGTTACCAGAAGAGGTATGACTCTAACCCAGGTTTCCAGACCCGTACCTGAGTGATCTTTCCATTGCTCTGCATTTTGTGGTAGTAGTATTTCTGGAGAATGTAAAATCCTTCGAATTAAGGTTCTATTAACTAAAGCCCCAGTCACAGATTAAATATTTCTGCTGACATTTGACTGATTATATCATTTTTTGAAGTTTAATTTTAATAAGATATTATCAAGCATAATAAGAAACAAAGCTAATCAGGTCCACATTCGTATTTCCCCCTTTTACATAAAATAATAAGTGAATTTAAAACTATGTTTTGTCTTTCTAATATCTGCTAAATATGGATGAATTACTGACTTAGACTCATTTGAAAGCAAATATTTACAAGACTTTTCTGTTATAATCTTATTTTAATATCTCAACTGAAAAGGATTCATAACGTGTGGCTTCAAATGTGATATTGACGAAGGAACTCAAAATTAATTAGCTGATTCTATTAAGGGTTTCTTGAAACTGATTTTGAGGAGAAAAATATTATCTTCTTTGTCACATTTTAATAGTCAGAGTTTTAGTGGTAAATAACAAAGCCTCACATAAACTTTCAAAATTTTTTTTTATTAATGTGTCATTTATTTTCTTTTACATTACACCTTGTGACAAGTAGGAAATTAGATGAATAATTTTTCCATATCCAAACCTGACAATGTGCCAAAAATGCTATTGATAAGCATTTATGAACAATTTACTATTGATCAAGTTTGATGTTTGATTCTAGGTCCTGAGGATACAAAGTCATAAATATCCCTGTTTTCAAGTTTACCTTCTAGCAGGCAATCTATGTCTATATCTATATCTGTCTCTATATATATCACCTTTAGTGTACATCTTCACCCAACTCTGACCCGTGGCTCCAAGAAGCTTTAGCATATGTAGCAGCCACACCTTGGTAAAGCTGTCTTGCCAGGTGGGCTAAACCAGGTTGAGGTAAGGCTATTGGTGAATTAGGGGGATGTCAACTCCAAGGATGTGAAGACTTCCCCTGGTAGAATTGGTGGATGAGAACAATTTGTTCCAATGGCCATGAAGGCAACAGAAGCATTGTGGAGTGCTTAAAGCTTGGCCAGTCACTGAAGATGTCAAGGCCAAACTGTATATCCTGGGACATTGCTACTTATCTAGGCTTTTGTCTTGCCAGTGGACTCTGGAAAAGTGAGTAAGGCTGACCATTTGGTGCAACTCTACTTAAATGGGCAAGTCAAGATATCATGGTCCTCTTTGAAATAAAAGACAAACAACAACATATTCACACAAACATACATTCATACACACACACATTCAACAAAAGACATTATGAAGAGCACTAATAGCTGGTAGGATGAGGAAAAGTCCCATGTTGGAAGTGGCATTGGAACTCAACTTTGAAGGATGAGGGCTTTCTTAAAGTTGGAAGTGAAGAGGGAATGTATTGAAACATTTAGGGCAGCTTGTGCAAGAGATGGGAAAAATAATGTATTTGAGGAACATCAAGAGGGCTGATTTGGCTGAAACTGAGAATATATGAAAGGAAATTACACAGAGAAAGGGTTTTTCTGTCAATTTTTTATTGTTTCACATTGAGGTATGTTTCTGGGGAAGTAGTTAAAAATGTGTTTCTCTAGACATCTTGTAGTAGGAAGGCCGAATTTATGATCTCAAAAAGGATCATATAAATATCTGAATGGTTCGAAATCGATGGGTATACAGAATTCTCCAAGCAGAAGGCATCAAAAAATTTATTCAGGGCCCAGAGCAACAAATTAGTGAACCAACCTCCCCATTCCAGTATTGTGAACACAAGCCTCCAGACCCAGTAGGCCCGCCTCACAAGAGTAGCCAGGAGGCCACAGAAAAATAAGATGGCATAAATCATATTCACCGCTCGAACTCCTGGGTCCACACAGGGGTCGGCTCTGCTTCGGATTTTTTCCAGCTATAGTTTTCTCGCCTCTCCTCACCAAGCCTCTGGAGTTCTTAAGTCCCGCCTCAACGACTAGAGACCAGAGTCCAGAGACCCATTGGTTCCCGAATTGGCCCCTTTTAAGTCTTTAATCTATGCCCACAGGGGTTTCACACCTGATAGGGCTTTGGACCTGGGGCTTAGCGTTTAACAGGTGAAAGTACTTTCACCATAAACAAAAGCCAAACTCCTCAAGGGCACCCGTTAAACTAAGCCCATTTTGCCTTACTGGCACACATCTCTAACTGAATAAACATCTATTAAGTGTATAGTATATACTTGGCACATTTCTCACTCCCTTCCTTCCTCCTTTCCTCTTTCTTTCTCCTTCCCTCCCTCTCTCTTTTCTTCTCTTCCTCCCTTCCTCCCTTCCTCCCTTCCTTCCTTCCTTCCTTCCTTCCTTCCTTCCTTCCTTCCTTCCTTCCTTCCTTCCTTCCTTCCTTCCTTCCTTCCTTCCTTCCTTCCTTCCTTCCTTCCTTCCTTCCTTCCTTCCTTCCCTTTCTATTTAAGATTTTCTAGGTGGTGCCCTTATCCTCATTATTTAATTCTGAGTGTCTCTCTCTATCACAAAATTTGTCTGGGACCAAGCCCGAGATTGAAAAACCAGAATTTTATGTTCTCCCAGGTACATTGGCACCATCATACTTTTAAAGTAGGATTTATGTTGGATGGATTTACTCTATTTTACAGCTGTTATGAATGTTTTCTTTTCATTTTTTGTTATATTCTGTGCCTTGGTCATCAATCTACTGTATTTGGAAACATTCCAGATAGTTGACACATCTCCACTTTTATGTCAGTGGAAGTAAATGATGTTGATGTTTTGACATGTTTGTCCTTACATGAAAATGTCAGACATTTGACGCATAATTGATGATGTAGTGAGCGTTAGCTCTTATTACTCAGTTTTAACACATTTCTGTATATCTGTTACCTAGTTCTGAGATCTGAGTGTTGTACCAAACATAATCATAAAGCAAGAGTAATAGAAATAGAACCTGGTTGAAGACTTACTAAGAAGTAGTCAGTCTGGAAGAAAAAATCACCCAAGGGAAATAATGGCAAATGGGAAACAAAATATCGTCAGAGGTAAATCAGTCTAAATAGAAAATTCTTGACAAAATCACGAAGACAGATATGGGAGCAATTTGATAAATATGCTCAGGAAAGGAATTTTCCTTGATGGGCAAAAGGGAATGCTAAGAATAAAATAAATAATGGGGTTGGAGATCTCTACTTCATCATCGATTTTTTAAAATAATCATTTTTTTATGGTGCACAGGTAAATGTAAGTAAAGTGGATCACTTGGTATATAGTAAAATAGAACCTGTCCAAGTTCAAAGAAAGACTAATTTAAGTATCAAAAATCAATACAAATAATAAACTAAGAGTTTATATATTACATAAATCTAGTACCTTTGAAAATCTGTTCATCGTTTTCTAATTCAACTCTACAAAAGTATTTCATTTGAATACTAGGTTTTTTTTTTAAATTCAGTCAGCAAGAATTCATTCAGTTAAGTGTATGTTTTCTTCTTTTTTTTCCTTCAAGTCATTTTTTAAACTCTAAATCTTGGTGCTTGGGAAGGTCTAACCTGTTCAGTTTATAGATTCATGTCTTAATTTCAGACGTCCTGCTTTTCATATGAGGACTATAACATATTCAAATTTTTTTTTAAGTTTGAAGAAGCCTTAGAAATCATCTAACCCATTTATTCAATTGATGAGGAGGCTAGTCTAAGAATACATCTAGCAATGGAAAACCTGCGACCAGAGGATTGGACTTCTGACCAGAATTTATACAAGGAATTTATATGTCCTAGGCATCTTTTGAAAACTCTATCCCTGATTGTTACTGCCAACCAGATCTTTGAGACTTTCCTCTAAAAAGTAATATTAACAAGTATTCCTTCCCAACTAACTCCACTCCACAAGTAGAATTCTAAATGTCTTCTTACTTTTTCTGCACCTAGTTTCAACTCTACACCTAACTCATAGCCCCATATCTTTCCTATCCATTTCAAATGAGTATGAAGACATTAAAAAAGAGGGTGCACATTAAAAAACAGGAATGATGTCAAAAAAAGGATAAATGATGTTGCTTTTCTAAAAAATGTCTTGGCATACACATTAGGCTCTAAAAAAGGCAATGTAGAGTAGTGTATGGAGTGCTGGTGTTGGTTTCATGAGGACCTGGGTTCAATTCTAGCCTTTGATAAAGATATATATGTATACATATATGTACATGTATATTCATATTTATATATGCATATACACACATCTCTACATATCTATATGTGTACATATAACACACATCCCTGTGCAAATATATGTATACATGTATATGTGTGTATGTATAGATATGTGTACACATATATGTATATCTGTATTGTGTATGTACACATATTATATAATATATACTTATATATGTGTTATATATGTATATGTGTGTATGTGTATGTGTGTGTATGTATATATATGCCATGGCTATGTGACCATAGGCAAATCACTTAACCTCTCAGTGTCCTCAAGCAACTCTAAGACTGTAAGTTGTAAAATAATTACTGCACTTCCATTGGTAGAGGAAATCTTCTCATTGGGAATTCCTTACAGTCTGAAATCACATATCTGAACCAAAACAACAACAACAAAATTTTATATTTATATAAAAAGAGCAATAGAAAAGACATAAGTTTCAGTTTCCTGTGGTGTCTACAGGATGCCAATGCAACTAGTTCATTTAAGTCTAGTTTCTAAAAAAAAAACATACAAACAAAACAAAACACATCATTCATTTTACTGGAGGATAGGGAAACATTAAAATGGCTTTTTGTTTATGTAGATGGAAAAACCAACTGATTGATTACATTTCTCACTTTTTCTCCAACTGCTGTGGTATTGCATAAACACACCCTTACTAAATAAAATGTAATTTGACAGTACTGAGAATACACTGGAATTTAGTAACCAAAGTCTTAGTAGGAAAGAGAGCAACCCATAAGTTTGAAGATGAAAGTGTTATTCATAAATACTTTCTTGTGTTTTCCAAGGATCTAGGATAACTAATGCAGCTTCCAAGGCTGTCTTAAAGTGGATGCTAAAACACCTAGAAGTATAAAATCCAGCCAATCTTCTGGGTATTTTGTTCCCATGAAGCCAAATATCCTGATATTTGAAATTTCAAGTGGACACAACCTAAAATTCTCTTGATTATTTACCTTCTTGAAGTTATTTAAATCCATACCCATCCCATAGCCTACATATGTTTCCCTCCTTGGGATTTGGGAAAGTAGGGAATAAACAGAAAGCATTCCTTGAGGTTCAAAGTTAATCTACTTCTTGATGTTGTGGGGTCTTGGGGGGTCTTTAGAACACAAACACGCACAAACACATAGAAATCTGTTCAGAAGTGCTGATTATTTTTTAGATTAATACCATCTGAGGGTACTAATTCTGGGTACTCTGATATCTGAGACAAATGTGTTAAATCTTATCAGCTCAGTACATTCACCTGTTGTTCTTGGAGGGATCTTTATTCCTTATTTTCCTTAGTGTCACCTATTTTCAGCATTGTAGCTTAAAAACAAAAGCAAAACTCTATTCTATTTTTAAACATTATTTTATTTTTTCCCCTAGTTACATGTCAAGAAAATTTTTTTACATTCATTTTTACAAGATTTGGAGTTACAAATTTTTCTTTCTCCCTTCCTTCCCCTCTTCGGAAAATGGTAGGGAGTTTGATATAGTTTATACCTATACTATAATGTAAAAATATTTTCATATTAGTGACACTTGTGGAAGAAGAAAGAGATCAAAAGAAAAAACACAAGAAAGAATAAAGTAAGTGAAAAAAATATGTTCGATGTGCATTCAGAGTCCATCAGTTCTTCATCTGGATATGGATAGCATTTTACTTTCTGAGCCCTTTGTACTTGTCCTGGATCATTGTGTTGCTTAGAAGAACTGAGACATTTATAGTCGATCATCACACAATGTTGCTGATACTGTGTGCAATGTTTTCCTGGTTCCACTCATTTTACTTTGTATCAGTTCTTACAGGTCGTTCTAGGTTTTTCTGAAATCTGCCTGTTTATCATTTCTTATTGCACAATAGTATTCCAGAACATTCATATACCACAGCTTCTTTAGCCATTCTCCGTGATGGGCATTCCTCCAGTTTCTAATATTTTGCTACCACAAAAGGGCTACTATAAATATTTTTGCACATGTAGGTCCTTTCCCCTTTTTTATGATCTCTTTGGAATATAGACCTAGCAGTGGTATTGCTGGATTACAGGGTATGGACAAGTTTGGTTGCCCTTTGGGCATAGTACCAAATTGCTCTGCAGAAGTTAAATCAATTCCCAACTCCATCAACAATGCATTAGTGTACAAATTTTCCCACATCTCCCCCAACATTCATCATTTTTCTTTTCTGTCATATTAGCCAATCTCGTAGCTGTGAAGGTACCACAGAGTTGTTTTAATTTTCATTTTTCTAATAAAAAGTGATTTAGAGTCCATCTTCATATGCCTATAGATAGAAAAGTGCCTGTTCATTTTCAGAAGAAGAAATTAAAGATATCTATAGTCATATGAAAAAATGCTCTAAATACTCTATTGATTAGAGAAATGCAAATCAAAACAACTCTGAGGTGCCACATATCTCCTCTCAGATTGGCCAACATGACACAACAGGAAAATCATAAAAGCTGGAGAGGATGTGGGAAACTTAGAACACTGTTACATTGTTGGTGGAGTTGTAACTCCATTCTCCATTCTGGAGAGCAATTTGGAACTATGCCCAAAAGGCAATCAAGATGTGCTTACCCTTTGACTGAGCAATACCACTTCTAGGGTTGTATCCTAGAGAGACTGAAGAAGTTGTAAATGGACCTGTATGTACAAAAAATACTTGTAGCAGCACTTTTTGTGGTGGCAAAGAATTGGAAACCAAGGGGATGCCCATCAATTGGGGAATGGCTAAACAAATTATAGTAATTAAATGTAATGGAATACTATTGTGCTATAAGAAATGGGGAGCAGATGGACTTCATAATAACCTGGAAAGACCTACATGATCTGATGCTGAGTGAGGGGAGCAGAACCAGGAGAACATTACACATCATTAGAGACATAGGGTATCTGTGATGACTAACTTTGATAGATAGACTCAGCTCTTCTCAGCAATACAATGTTCAAAGACAGCTCCAAAAGACTCATGATAGAAAAAGCTATCCACATCCAGAGAAAGAATTATAGAGTCTCAGTGCAGATTGAGGTAAACTATTTGCTCTCTCTCTCTTTTGCTTTTCTTTTCTTTTTTCTTCTTTTTTAGTTTTGTTTCTTCTTTCTCATGATTCATTTCATTGGCTATAATTCTTCTTTGCAACTTGACTATCGTGTAAATAAGTTTAATGCAAAGGTATATGTAGAACCTATACTGGATTACATGCCATCTGGTGGGAGATGGAGGAGGAGAGGATAGGGGAGAAAATTTGGAACTCAAAGACTTGTGGAACTGAATGTTGTAAACTAAAAATAAAAAAGAAAAAAGAAAACTATCTGTTCATATCTTTTGACCATTTATAATTAGGGTAATGATTTGTATTCTTATAATTTTGGCTAAGTTCTTAATATATTTGACAAATGAGGCTATCATCAGAGACATGATGTAAAGATTGTTTCCCTGCTTTCTGATTTCTTTCTAATCTTGGTTGCATTGGTTTTGTTTGTACAAAACCTTTAATTTATTATAATCAAAATTATGTATTTTACATTTTGTATGCTATCTCTTGTTTTCTTCCCCTCTCCATAGATCTGACAGGTAAACTATATCTTGCTCTTCTAATCTGCTTGTGGCATCACCCTTTATGTCTAAATCATGCCAAAATTATATCATATCTAACTTTTCCAATATTCTATTTACCTCCTTAGTTTCTTTTTTATTTTTTTTATTTAATATGTTGCTTTTTGCAGGAGTTTGAATTACAAATTTTCTCCCCATTTCTACCCCCCCACTCCAAGATGGCATATATTCTGGTTGCCCTGTTCCCCAGTCAGCCCTCCCTTCTGTCACCCCACTCCCCTCCCATCCCCTTTTCCCTT
>CM053626.1:140720740-140740444 GCA_028646595.1 Phalanger gymnotis | reverse complement strand
TTTTGGTCTTCTTTGTCACCAAAGAAGGATTCTAGAGTCTGAGACTGAATCTGGGTTGTGTTTTCGACGCCTGGCCGTGTTCCCAGCCAACTTACTTGATACTTGAGTTTTTCAGTGGGGTATGACTGCTTGTAGACTAAAGAGTTCTATGTTCCACGCTCGGGTGGATATGCTGCCACACCAGCATTCCTCCTTCTCCAAGAACCGCCTACCCAGACTGGGCTTAGATCTTCAGCAGGCTCTTCACTCCTGCTCTGATCTTCCACTTAATTCCTCCCACCAGGTGCACCTGGGGCCAGAAGCAACTGCAGCTGTAGTTCTGTAGCTGCCCCACCTCTGCTGCCCCAGGGGTGGTAGCCGAACCGCACACTACCTGTCCCCACAGCTTTTCCCACTAACCTTCTCTGTTGTCTTTGCTGTTTGTGGGTTCAGAGGTCTGGTAAATGCCTCTGCTCACTGATTCAGGGCGCTAGGGCACACTCCACCTGGCTCCCGGTCTGGTCGGTCCGTTTTGCCCATGCTGGGCTCTGCTCGGCTCAGCTCTGCTCCCCTCAGCTCCTAGCTCCATATGGGATAGACCTTATGCAGAGACCATCCAGGCTGTCCTGGGCTGGGGCCCTGCTTCTCTCTGCCACTTTGTGGGTTCTGCAGTTCTAAAATTGGTTCAGAGCCATTTTTTATAGGTTTTTGGAGGGACTTGGTGGGGTGCTCACGGTAGTCCCTGCTTTCCAGCTGCCATCTTGGCTCCGCCCCCCTCTTGTTTGTTTTTTGGTTGGATTTATTGAGTTCTGAGAGAGAATAGTTGACATTCTGTGTTGTTAAGCAAAATTGTCACTTTAGCATGGCTTTTGTTTCTTTTGAGTGGAAGTACTTTCAGCTGTTAAGTGCTAAGCCCCAGGCCCAAAGCCCTATCAGGTGTGAAACCTGTGTGGGTGTAGATTAATGACTTAAGAGGGGCCAACTCGGGAATCAATGGTCTGTGGTCATTGAGGTGGGGCTTGAGAACGCCAGAGGCTCGGCTGCTAGGAAAGGCAAGCCAAGAGACACTACAGGGGAGGCAGGAAGCTGTGGAAGCAGAGCTGACCTGTGTGTAGACCCAGGAGTGCAAGCAAGGACTTGAGGCCAGTAAAAATGATTTGGCTAAATACTGTCTTGTTTTTCTGTGGCCTCCTGGTTACTCTTGTGAGGCGGGCTTTCTGGACCTGGAGTCTTTTTGTCAAGATGTTGGAATGGGGAGGCTGGTTCAAGTTTTTGCTGTGGTGGGGCCTAAATAAATTTTTTGTCATTTTCTACTTAGAGAATCTCTCATACCTTGTGATTTCGAACCATTCAAACATATACATGATTATATTTGAGATTATAAATTCGGCCTTCCTACTACACATTCCTCACTAGTATGGTTTTGCTGTCTATTTCTTCCTAGAACTCAACTTCTTCAAAAATTTGGATGCTAAATCACTTGGTCCATATATGTTTAGTATTGATATTGTTTCATTCTCTAAAGCTATCTTTTTAGCAAGATGTAGTTTCCTTCCTTATCTCTTTTAATTAGGTCTGTTTTTGCTTTAACTTTGAGATAAGGTCTGTTACCCCTGCCTTTTTTTTTCACTCCAGCTGAAGAATAATAGATTCTGCTCCAGCCCCTTACCTTTGAACTGCATCTCTCTCTCTCTCTCTCTCTCTCTCTCTCTCTCTCTCTCTCTCTCTCTCTTTCTCTCTCTGCATTAAGTGAGTTTCTGTAAAAAAATATATTGTAGGATTATGGTTTTTCATCTACTCTATCTGCTTCCATTTTATGGGAGAGTTCATCCCATTCACATTACAGTTATGATTACTACCTGTGTATTTCTGTCCATCCTAATCTTCCTCCTGTTTGTCCTCTCTCTCCTTTTACCCTTCCCCTCCTCACCAGTGTTTTGCTTCTGTCTACCACCTCCCCTGATCTGCCTTCCCTTCTGTCAGTCCTTTGCCCTCTTATTTGATCTCCTTTCTTCCTTTGTTCCTGTCAGGTAAGATAGATGTCTATATTCAAATGATTGTGTATATGGTTCCCTTTTTGAACCAATACTGATAAGAGTAAAGTTCAAGTGATGATCATTCCCCACTCTCCCATCTTCCTCTCCACTGTAATAGATCTTTTGCCCCTCTTCATGTGAAATAATTTACCCCATTCTGCTTCTTCCTTTCTTCTGCACCTCTTGCACTCCTCTTTCTTGTCTCTTAATTTTTTACATCATTCACTCAAATTAACCTTATACCTGTACTTCCGTCTATGTATATTTCTTAGCTGTACTATTAGAGGTAAAGTTTTTAAGAATTACAATTATCAACTTTCTATTTAGGGATATAAATAGTTCATCTCTATTGAATCCCTTAAGTTTTCTCTTCCCCCTTTTTAACCTGTTTATTTTTATCTTGGATCTTGATACTGGAGGTCAAATTTTTGGTTTAGCCCTGTTCTCCTTATGAAAGCTTGAAATCCTTCTACTTGGCTGAATGCACATTTTTCCCTTGATGTATTATACTTAATTTTTCTGAGTAAATGATTCTTGGTTGTAGTGTAGCTGGAATATCATGTTCCATGACCTCAGATACTTTCATGTTGCAGCTGCCAAGTCCTATGTAATTCTGATTGTGACTCGTTGATATTTGAATTATTTCTTTCTGGCCATTTGTAGTGGTTTTTCCTTGACTTGATAGTTCTGAAACTTGTCTATCATGTTCCTTAGAGTTTTTATTTTGGGATCTCTTTCCTGACATGATGGGTGGATTCTACCAATCCCTGTTTTGCTTTCTGGTTCCAGGACATCAGGGCAGTTTTCCTTGATAATTTCTTGATAGATGCTGTCCAGGTCCTCCTTTTGATTGTGGCTTTCAGTTGGTCCAGTGAGTCTGATATTATCTCTCTTTGTCTGTTTTCCAGATCAGTTGTCCCTGTGAAGTATTTTGCACTTTTCCCCCTTTTTTCATTCTTTTGAATTTGTTTGATTGATTCTTGATTTCTCATAGAGTCATTAACTTCCACCTGCCCAATTCTAATTTTTAAGATGTTGTTTTCCTCAATTAGCTTTGATACTTTCTTTTCCATTTGATCAATTGTCCTCTTTACGGAGTTGTTTTCTTCATTGGATTTTTGTATGTCCTTTTCCATTTGGCCAATTCTACTTTTCGATCAGTTTTCCAAGCTGTTGACTCTATTTTCATGATTCTCTTGCATCACTCTCATTTCTTTTCCCATTTTTCTTCTATGTGTCTTATATGATTTTAAGCTTCTTTTTGAGCTCTTCCATGAGTTCTTTCTGCACTTGTGACCACTTCCCATTTTTCTTTGAGGTTTTGTCCATAGGTGTTTTGACATTGCTGCTCTCTTCCGAGTTTGTGTATTGGTCTTCTCTGTCACTATAATAACTTTCTATGGTCAGATTACTTTTCTATTCTTTTTCTCTCATTGTTTTTTTTTTTCTTTTGGCCCTTTTCCTTTCCTTTAAATTTGAACTCTGAATAGTGGTAGGGGCACTGTCTCAGGCTTCCTGTGCTAGTGGCTACAGGTCCTGGCTGTTTACCTGGTACTACACTGATGTTGTCCTGAGGCTCCTGATGGACCCTCCTGTCTGGTGCTGTGCTGAGAAGGTGTGGTGGTGGGGGGTGGCTGGTGGTGCTGGAGGCAGTAGGGATATGGCAGCTTAGCTGGTGCTGAGCTGGGGTCCTAGTGATGGTGTCTGACACATGCTACATTGAAGCACATGGGGGTCTGGTTGCTGGAGGATGCCTGTTTAATCTGGGCTGTGCTGAAGCTTGTGGAGATCTGGCCACTGGAGAATGCCTGTTTGCCCAGGGCTACATTGAAGCACATGGTGGTTCTCAGAACTGGAGTCTGCCAGTTCCCCTGGGTATGCTAAAGCACTTGGGGAGTCCTGGTGTTGGTGTTTGCCTACTCCAATGCAGTGGTGCTCAAGGTCTCCTGCTGGTGGGGCTTGCTGCTTGTTTGCTGGGACCCTTCCTATCCTTGAATATGCTCCCCTTTTACCCAAGTGAGATACACCTTTCTTGCTGATCTTCCAAGTTTCTTGGGCTAAAAGATTGTTTCAACCTATCTTTTTGCTGGTTCTGCTATTCCAGGATTTGTTTTAGAGTACTATTTTGTGCTTGTTTGGAGGTGAATATGAGAGAGTTACAGCAATGTAATGGTTACTGCACCATCTTTGCTCCTAGAAGTCTGTCCACAATACTATACTCTTTAGAAATATCAGTGGGCCAATCAAACTGGCAATGAAAAGTGAGTTTCCCAGTAGGAAATCAGTGAACTCAGTCAATCCTGAGTGTATTTTTTTAATGTTAGCAGTCTTCTCAAACCTTTCATCTTCTTTTGCTCACATCCCTCCCACATGTGGCCCCTTATTCCTCATTCTTTGTGAATGCAATATTAATAATGAAGGGCTACCTCTCAGGCAGGTTGTCATGTGGTAGAGGAGAGGGTAAGAAGATACTCAAAGGAATGACTAATTTCATTCAAGGGATGTGGGTTTAGACTCACCTAGTACACAGTGCCACGAACACTTCTGGCCACCAGGTATTGGGAAGTTACATTATAGAGTTTATGGTAAGGCATATACACTCCAAAGTCTGTTAAAGCTGCAATCCATTTTTAATGCTTTGTGTCAGGCATCCCTGCTGCCCTCTAACCATTCTTTAATAATAAGACAAAAGTAATATTTTAGGGTAACAGTTAATAAATAATGTGACTTATCCAATCACACCTTTCACTAAAATATTATTATCTTTTGGCAGATTCATTACTGTAGAAGCACCAGGATCTGATGAAACATTCTCTAATTCTACCACTAGTACATTTTCCGTAGTTGTCTCTCTTTTAATTTAATTCTTCCACTCTGAAAGCATACTGTCCATTGCAATTATGGAATGAGCATTTAATCTAGCATAACTAAGGCATTTTAATCTTTTCTTATGGAAAAATGATTAAATGGTCCTAACATTGCTATGATATGCATTCATTTAATCCCAACTTAGCAAATCAAAGTTTCCTTTGTTCTAATAACTAGAAGTTAAGACCAACTAAGTCTGAAACATTGGTGGGGCTGCTGTGTCTCAAAGTGTGATATGCATAGCTTAACACAGACTCTCCTTGAATTGAAAGTACTGAAGACCCACCTTGGGCAGAGGTTATCCTAGAGGTGGGGAACTGCAGGAGATGTTTTTATAGTTGCTGCAGGAATGTTGATTTATAGCCTATTACACTCATCTCAAAGTAATAAATCTTTGGACTTTTCATGACATGGTGTTAAGGTAGATTTCTAGATCAGTTAAAAGGTCTATCTGACTTTATTGAAAAAAAAAGGGAAGGATGGTTAATTTTTCAAACCTATCCATTCACTATGGTGCCCTATTTTCTCTGCACACAACTTGTGGTGTTAAAAGAAGTATATGCCCTAAATATTAGTAATGAGCTATTATTATTATTACTATTATTGCACAAGAAATCTTAATTTTTTAAAAACTATTTCAATAAAACTAAAAAACACTTTTAACCACTGTGTGGTTTCTAAAAAGGTCTTACCCCTAAGCCACCATGACATATTTAATTAGGCTATATGGTATATTTTTGTAATATCTTATTGAAGGAATAAGATATCTACTCCTTTAATTCCTTCTATTTTAAAAAATAATTATTGAATATGTTCACTCCCTCTCACCCTCTCATGTCATAACCATGCTCCCATTGTTGGTTTTTGGAAGAAGAGGGTAACTGAGGTTATTTTTTCTATTGGGATTCTTTCCTCTACCCCAAGATGATTTCACATTTATTGCATGTTGCCAACAACACTAGTCCCTCATAGGGGAACAGTGATCTAGTGAGCTATGTGAAATGTAGCTATAAGGCATACCACATTTTGCCTGCTTTCCTTGGCAAATATGTTTGTTGCCAGAAATAGCAATTTTATGGAATATTCTGTGAACTATATATATATATATATATTTTTTTTTTCCCAAGGAGAATATATGCTCTGTTTTCCGTTAGCTGTAAGCACTTTGATTATATGAGGATTTTTAAAGGTTCATAAAACAAAAATCTGGGTTAATGCTGTTAGATTGGGATAGTCAGGAAAAAAAAAATTATGCCTTTTTATTTCATTGATATTCCTGTTATGACAATGATGAAGAAAATGTACACAGGAATATAGGTCTGAGGCCCTAGCTGGCTAACTGCATCCCTAAGGGATGAGATGTGCTTTGTTTACATATCTTTTCTTTATTAGCCACAGAGCGGGTCTCAGTTGTGGGGTTGTGTTGACAGCCTAGGGTATCCTTCTTGATTACATAGGTAAAAGATTATATGTTAAACTGAATAGAAAGCTGATGGTGATGTGCAGGTTAAATGCACTTAATTAGCTGCTTATTCACAACCCCAATTTATTACTTCTCCCTAAAGACAGTGGAGAGCTAGAGGATGGGGGTGGGGATAGGAATGGGAGGTGGAGATGGGAGAGATTTGGTTCTTTTTCTGTTTCTCAGGTGAAACAGGTCAGGAAACCTCAATGTACAGATTTCACCATTTCCAAATAGGTTGAATTTTTAATAGTGGTCTGTGTCTCTCTACCATGGTCTCTCTACCATGAACTTTTGAATTTCCTGGATGTAGCTATAAGTCCTCCACTAATATAAAAATAGAGAAATAATGACTGAAAGTATCATCTTCAGTGAACATAAAAACTAGGAAAGATGGAATAACTCTTAATTGGTTATTAGGAGGGTGACCATTCTCATTCACAATTCTCCACCCCAATTCCCAGACCCCACAGAAGTTGAAGGGGAAATGTAGAGGACTGACTATCTGATGTTTTGAACTTTGGGTTTTGAAAACTGCCAGTCAGCCCTATCCCTCATTTATCCTTGCTTCGTTAGCCATATTCTGGCTAAAATATTCCCATGTGTTCCTAGGCAGAGTATACATCTCATTTGTGAGGCAATGGTATATCCTTTGGGTTATGATCAATATTATAAGCATGGGAAAATTCATCCAACTGGGTACAAATGAATTAAATATTAAATAATAAAACAAAATAAAAATAAACATAGCATTTGGCATCCATTTTAACCTGAGTTGCTTATTTTACCATTTGAACTAACATAGAGCCACTGGAAAAACATTAACCCCAAACCCCACAATATTTTAGGGTTAAATGATCTGTTAAGAAAACAGGAGATCATGCTTTGATCTTGAAACAGAGTTTGTAAATTCTGAAAAGGTAGAGGAAAATGTAATAATTAACCATTTAACACAATTAGCCATCCAAACAATTATTATGGAAGTCCTGGTCCATCTGTTTTTATAACAAAGCAGGTTTAAACAGGACCTACTGAATGTCATGACTTCATGGAAAGCCTTTGGGGAGAGGCTAGTTGAATGTATACAGTTAAATAACAGCAGATAATTAGTCTCCTTCCTATGTGTTACCCAGGCATTCAGATCCTGTTTTTTTAAAATTTGAAAGGAACTGAACTGAAACAATTCCCATTCTTTATGAATTAGAAATATGAAAAGTTGATAACATAAGTACATTTTTCTTAAATGACAGTGCTCAGACTAAGACTTGTTCTAAGGACAAGCACCGCATAGAGTGCTTAGCAATGGATCAGGGTTTAATGACCTATGTTACTGAACAACTTCTTGACTGCCATTTGGGACAACAATTAAGATGGTGAAATAATGGAACCTATGTGGCTACTATCTAATAGGGTGGTAGGAACACAGGGAAACTGGGAGATGGAAAATAATTTCCTCTTTTTCTTTCCCAACTTGAATAATAACTGTTTGTCTGACTACTCCCACAAGATGTATGTAGCCCTTTGACCAGTGACTTAAGTATTTATTGGCTTGAGTTTAATTAAATTAAATTGGCATAAACTTATTCAAGAAGCTGGGTAAGGTGGCTCACATGCGTAATCCATGCTCCTGAGGGAAGTTGAAGCAGGTATAGATTGCATGAGTTTAGAAGTTCTGAGCTTCAGTCGGGCTAAAGGCAATCAGGTGTTTGCACTAAGTCTATCATTGATAGCAGAAGGGCACTAGCTTGCCTAAGAAAAGGCAAATGGTCTGAGTCCAGGGCAAATGGAGCAGATTGAAGCTTCCATGCCAATCATCATTGAGATCACTGATGGAGTCATAAGTGACTGCTTCACTTCCAGAATAGATAAGGTAGAGAGACCCAGTCTCAAACACAAGAAAAAACAAATACTCCTATATAAAGAAACTTCCTAAATATAGGAATGAGGAATGAAAGGAAGAGGTAGAAGCTATCCCAAATTCCCCATTTTTCTCTCCTTAGGAGCAGTCAAGGCACATGCACACACACACACACACACCCTCTTTATGTCATTAGGAGGGTGCATTGTTGGGTTTTGTATAGCTGGAACATAATTTATTATTAATGTTTTTATTAATTCATCTTGCTTATCTTCAGTTTTCTGTATGCGTTTTGTATCTATTATGAAAAGATAGTGTGGTAAAATGGAAAATGTAATAGACTTGGATTCAAAAGATAGGCTCTAATCCTTGCTCTGGCACTAATTTGTTCTGTGACCTTAAATATGTCACTTGACTCTGGGCTTCAGTTTTCACATCACTAAACAAGTAATAGTAATTTCATGACATTTCAAAGTTTCTGTGGGGAAAGTATAGGACACAAAGGACTATGTAAACATATTGTTATCACATGTTGTGTGTCTTTGACAGTAAATGACTTTGCACTAGAACCTAGCACACTGCTTTATGTTTAACAGAATTTAGTAGATGTTTTTAATATGGATATAGTTTTTTGGGGAATTGAGAATACTGTTCTTTGAGGCTGATGCCTAACCAATATAAGATCATGGAACTCCTATAAATTTTTTTCATTTTACATGGGGCAGACATAAGTGCCAAGGATAATGCTTTTAGGACTTGAAGACAGATATACTTTTTCTGTTCACTTTAGAAAAAAAGATCTGTTATGTTCCCTGGAAGAGATACATGCACAAAAATGGCAGAAGTAAGAAAAAGTGTTAAGCATGCATTTTTAGAATTATAAGATAGAGACATAGCAAAAACTATTAATAAATATTCCTGACTATTAAAATTTAACATTAATAATGGTGTCTAGTACTGATCAACAATTTTGTTAATTTATAGGTATTGGGATAATTAAATCATTTGCATAGCTTTTAAAAGAAAACAGATGCCTAACTCAGAAGTTATTAAGTGATGGTATCTGAAGAACATAGAGTGACCTCCAATTTAAGAGCTTAAAAAAGCCATAACTTTAGTTCTTTAAACATAAAATTTGTCATTTGCTATTAAAAAAATACATGTTCAAATGGGACAAGAACCCATTTAATGTCTCATGTTTTGGGAAGTAAGTAATTATGGTTGTTATTCTTTTGCTGAATCCAGCTCAGATTTTTAGTTTCCTCAATGACTTAGAAGGGTTGCCCTGTGGGTTTATGATTGGCCAGGGTAGTTGATTGAGCGTTATTTTTCACCCTAGGGGAGGTTTCTTGTATTGTACTCAATGCCCCTCACTGTGCATACATTCTATTTGGTCCTTTTGGTCATTCAGAGGCAATCCTATGGCTTTCATGCCTGTAACCTGGGTGACTACAGAGAGTAGGAAAGAATTCAAGTGACTGGATTCTGTATCTTTATCATATTTGCTCTCCTTACCTCCCTTCTTTGCCCTTTGCTTCTGCCTTCTTTCCCTCCCTTAGAAAAGAGAAAAGCTGAAATGCAATTAAAATGACTATTTCAGAGAATCAGGCTTCGTAAAGAGGGTGAAAATCAGTCCACATTTTTTCATAGGAGGTAAGGATGGCTGTTTAGGCGGGAATAGAAGCTTTTCTAAATGTAGATGTTTTCTGGCTGGCTGTAAGTGTTCCAGGGGTGGGGTTGGGGGGGAAAGTAGTCAAAATGCCCTGAAAATAATCTGTAGAGGATTGAAAAATAACCATCAAGGTACTGGAGCTTTCCTGGGGATTAATGTGTTGCTGGAGAGAATTGATGGCCTTCAACTATACTTTCAGCAGTTAACCCCAGCTACTTATTTCTTCCTAAGAAAAACCCTAAACTGAGGTTGTGATTGCTATTATAACATATAAACATATGAAAACACTGCAAAGTGATTTTTTTCTTTTCTTCAGAAATCTGTGTCTGTGTCTGTGAATGCAGGTTATTTTGGATTCTCAATAGCGTTACATGCAATAGTAAAAGAAGTGCCACATCAGCCATTTTTGTATTAATGTTCCCCAAAAAATGCTAACATTGAATCCATTCCCCCTTTCTCTTTTACCCTTTGTCCTATGTCTCTCATCCCTTGCCAAACTCCAGCCTTTGATTACTCCTGCCATCTGTCTCCTCTACTCTTATTCATATGCTGCTGAATAGAGTTGGGAGAAACCATACCAACTGGGTATATTATAAGTTCATATTATCCAGTTTTAACTGGTCCTCACTATAGCACAGCAATGCTTTTATTCATCCTTAAGTTATTCCCTCCATGGAAACTTTTCTAAATTTTCTCTTCTCTCCTTGAGCCTCACATTAGCCTCCTCCTCTCAGAGCTGAGCAATCCCCTCTTACTTTGGTAAGGAAACTGATACCAATCTGAGCTCCCTCTTCTCTCTTCATTAAAAAACTCCTTGGCATCTTACCTGACTCTCTCTCTTTTCCTCAGTCTCTTATGTTGGCCAGAAGGCAGCCATTCTTCTTCCTAAGGCTGATGCCTCTGCATTTATCCTCGATCATACCATATCTTGGCTTCTGCAGAAGTTTGTAGTTTTAACCATCCCTTCCTGGAACTGTTTTTTTACATAATTTATTGCTTCATTTTGTATACCACAATCGTATTCCATCACATTCATACGTGGCAACTTATTTGGCCAATCCTCAGTTGTTGGACAACATCTTGATTTCTAGTTTTTTTCCATCATTAAAAGAAGTACTCTAAATATTTTTGTAGAAAAGAGACCCTTTCCTCTTTCTTTGATCTCTTTTAGGGATAGGCCTAATGGTAGTATATGCTAAATAATACGTTCCATGTTTAACAACTTTTTTGTGTGTGTATAATTCCAAATTGCTTATATCTAATTACGAGTCAATTAACAGTACATCAATAAGCTTGTTTTCCCACAGCCCCTCTGATGGTCATCATTTTTCCATTTCTTTGGTCATCTTTGACTCTCTCGTGGGTGTAAGGTAGAAGCTCAGAACAATTTTAATCTGCATTTATCTACCTAGTAGTGACTTGGAACATTTTTTCATATAGCTACAGCCTGGGTTTATTCCTTTGAGAACAGTCTGTCATATCTTTATGCCATTTATCAACATTGCAATTGTGGAAAGATAATGCCATCTTAGGACTAGAGGAGCCTAGACCCTCATAAATACCTCAGGGAAGCTCTAAAAATGCACCATAAGGTGCATTAATATATTAAGCAATAAATTAAACCCAAGAGCAATAGCTATTAACTTTTCTGTCTAGTCCAGGACTCAAAACTCCCCCCCCAAAAAACATGATAAAAATCCAAAATATAACAATTTTTGCAAAATTTTCTTTCAGGGGAAAATGAATCTTTAATGAAATAGAAGACTTCCAAGAATTACTCAAGAAAAGGCAAGAATTGAGTAGAAATTTTGTAATGAAAAATAGGAGTAAAAAGACATGTAGAAAAGTAAATATTTTGATCAGTTGGAAGGGCTGATATGATTATATTATTGTATTCTAACAGGTGAAGAAGAAACAAGAATTTTCTGAGAACTCTAATATCTTTGGATGGCTATGTTTTCGTTTGATAGTTTTAGGAGAAGGAAGGGAGGAAAAAAGGGGAATATGTTGGTAAAGAAAGGAAGAAGAAGGGTATGCATATAGCTATATCACATAATAGAGAAGCATGGGGAAAGGGAGAAATATGCATCTAATGAACCACACTTTCATATGAAGCACAGAAACTCATGAATGAGTTTGGTAAAAAAAATATTTTATACTCCAGAGAAATAAATGGGGAAAGAGAAAGAGAGAAGAGAGAGTTCAAAGAAGGATGGCAGGGAAGATGAGGATGTGGACAAAGGAAAAATAAATGCAAATGTCAAAGGCTAGAGAACAAAAGGAAAGAAAGGAAGAATGGGGCATGGAGAAGAGAAAAGGAACAATGAAGTGAAAAAAATTGCTGCATTATCCATCTATACTGTTAATCAAATCTCACTTTCATTAACTTCTTTGTTAAGGTTGGGACAAAGAGGGCAAAAGTATAAGAGAATGAGATGGAGGAAAATAACAATCATGACTGTGAATTGAAAGGAAGAACACAGCAGAATGGATTAGAAAGCAGGGAAACCAATACGTTGTTTAATAGAAACACACTTGAAATAAAAAAGAGCCATGCAGAGTTAAAATAAGGGTCTAGAACAAAAATCTACCAAAAGACTACATTACAATTAAAGACACTACAGATAAACCAATATTAATACTATGTACTTTGAGAATTTACACATATACATACATGTGTATACATATATCTATATATGCTTATGTTAGATACATGTGTGTATATATGTATTTACATGCACACATATATGTTGCTAGGTGTCATAAGGGATAGAATGCTATGCCTGAAGTCAAGGAAGATTGAAGTTCAAATCTGACCTCATACCCTACTTAGCTGTGTGACTCTGAAGAAGTCATTTAACTTCTATTTTCCTTTCCATTTGTAAAATGAGAATACTAAAAACAGATAATAATTACCTACTTCCCAGGGTTGTCATAAGGATCAAATGAAATAATAATTAAGTGTAAAGCACTTATCATGGTGCCTAGCAAAGAGTAAATACTAAATCAATTTTAGCTATTTTTATATTAACACTGAGAGGTGTAGCATCTAAATATTTACAGGAAAAGAAGAAAATTAAATTAAACTTCAGGAGAAATAATAAAATTGTAAATGTGGAGAACTTTGCTATGCTTCCTTTGGACTTAGATAAATCTAAGCAAATGGTAAACAAGAAAAATTTAAGAACCTGAAGAGAACTTTGAAAAGTTAGCCATTATAGATCTCTGGTGATTATTTAATGGTAACACAAGGAATTTACATATTTCTTAGCCCCAACCTATCTTTCCATACTCATTGTAGATTGCTCCTTTTTTCTTACTCTGTGATCCAGCCAAACCAGTCCTCTCTATTTATCTCCCATGCTTGGAATGCATTTTTCCCTCACCTCTCTCATATAGAATCTGTCTTCTTTCATGATACATCTAGTTCTTAGTTTCTTCCTTCTACATGAAAACTTTCTTATTTCCCTAATTGCCACAGTCCTCTCAAAGCATCTTGTATTTAGCTTCTTGTATTTATTTGTGTTAATTCTCTTGTTATATGGTCTATCTCTCCTTCTACATGTATTTATTATCTCTCTTATTATAATGTAAGCTCCTTGATGATAGGGATTATTTCATTCTTTGTATTTGTATCTCCACTGTTTAGCACATCCATTAGTACATGTCTGATAATTAATAAATGTTGGCTGATTGTCTGTTTTTCTGTTTATTCCTAGTTAAAGCTCACTGAAATTTCTTGGGAGAAACTTCATATTTCATACAAATGCTGAGAAAACAAGAAAATACTTTCCCAGAAATTAGGCTTAGATTAACATCTCATACCACATGCCACAATAAACTCCAATGGAGATACCATTTAACTATCAATGATTAAATCTTAGAAAAATTAGTGAATGGAAGCATATATTTACACAGGTATGCCTAGGTGGTGAATAACAAAGGACATTGGGGTTCATAAAAGATAAAACAGTTATATACACTGAATGCATAGACACATTATATACTAATGAAGAGAAGAGCCCATATAATAATTTACATATTGACTATGATAATCTAAGGGACACAATACCAAAAGACTATGTAACACTTATTAAACTTGTAAATTTAGGGATGGAGCCAAGATGGTGGCTGGAAAGCAGGAACTTGCTTAAGCTCCCCCCCAGGTCCCTCCAAACATCTGTAAAAAATGTGTCTGAACAAATTCTAGAGCTGCAGAACCCACAAAATAGCAAAGGGAAGCAGGGCTCCAGCCCAGAACATCCTGGATGGTCACTGGGTAGGGTCTATCACAGGGAGCTGGGAGCAGAGCAGAGCCCAGTGTGGTCCACACCAGGACCAACCAGACCGGGAGCCGGGTAGAACAGGCATAGTGCTCTGAATCAGTGAGCTGTGGCAGTTACCAGACTTCTCAACCCACAAACACCAAAGACAACAGAGAAGGTTAGTAGGAAAAGCTGCTGGGACAGAGTGAAAGGAGTTTGTGGTGGGCCACTGCCCTGGGGGCAGTGAAGGTGGTGCAGCTCTGAGGCTGCTTCCAGAGCTATAGCTGCAGTGGCTTCTGGCCCCAGACCCACCTGGTGGGAGGAATTAAGTGGCAGATTAGAGCGGGAGTGCAAAGCCTGCTTTGCCCTGCCTGGATCTGGCCCGGAATCCTGGTTGGTGGTTCTTGGGGGAGAAGGAGTGCTCGTGTGGCAGAGTTTGCTGTGTACAAATAGCTCTGAAAATAGCAGTGCAGCCACTCAAGCTTGGGACAAAGTATTCTCTACTCTACAAGCAGTCATACCCCCTACAAAAGCTCAAGGGTCAAATAGTTGGCTGGGAACATGGCCAGGCAGTAAAAATGGTCTCAGATTCAGACTCAGACTTTGGAATCTTTTTTTTGGTGACAAAGAAGACCAAAACATACAGCCAGAAGAAGTCAACAAAGTAAAAGAGCCTACATCAAAAATCTAAAAGGACAATATGAATTGGTCTCAGGCCATAGAAGGGCTCAAAAAGGATTTGGAAAAGCAAATTAGAGAAGTAGAGAAAAAATTGGGAAGAAAAATGAGAGTGATGCAAGAAAACCATAAAAAACAAGCCAATGACTTGCTAAAGGAGACCCAAAAAATGCTGAAGAAAATAACACCTTAAAAATAGACTAACTCAAATGGCAAAAGAGCTCCAAAAAGCCAATGAGGAGAAGAATGCCTTGAAAGGCAGAATTAGCCAAATGGAAAAGGAGGTCCAAAAGATAACTGAAGGAAATACTACCTTAAAAATTAGATTGGAGCAAGTGGAAACTAGTGACTTTATGAGAAATCATAAGCCAAAGGAATGAAAAAACGGAAGACAACGTGAAATATCTCAGTGAAAAATCCACTGACCTGGAAAATAGATCCAGGAGAGATAATTTAAAAATTACTGGACTACCTGAAAGCCATGATCAAAAAAGAGCCTAGATATCATCTTTCAAGAAATTATCAAGGAGAACTGCCCTAATATTCTAGAGCCAGAGGGTAAAATGGAAATTGAAAGAATCCACTGATTGCCTCCTGAAAAAGATCCCAAAAAGAAAACTCCTAGGAATATTGTCACCAAATTCCAGAGTTCCCAAGTCAAGGGGAAAATACTGCAAGTAGCCAGAAAGTAACAATTTGAGTATTCTGGAAACACAATCAGGATACCACAAGATCTAGCAGCTTGGAATATGACATTCTGGAGGTCAATGGAGCTAGGATTAAAACCAAGAATCACCTACCCAGCAAAACTGAGTGCAATGCTCCAAGGCAAAATATGGATTTTCAATAAAATAGAGGATTTTCAAGCTTTCTCAGTGAGAAAACCGGAGCTGAATAGAAAATTTGACTTTCAAACACAAGAATAAAGAGAAGCATGAAAGGGTAATCATGAAAGGGAAATCAAAATGGACTTACTAAAGTTGAACTGTTTTGTTTACATTTCTGCATGGAAAGATGATGTGTGTAATTCATGAGACCTCAGTATTAGGGAATATACATATATACAAACACACACACACACACATATAGACAGAGGGCACAGGGTGAGTTGCATATGAAAGGATGATATCTAAAAAAAAATCAAATTAAGGTATGAGAGAGGAATATATTGAGAGAGGGAGAAAGGGAGAATTAGAATGGGGTAAATTATCTCACATAAAAATGGCAAGAAAAAGCAGTTATAATGGAAGGGAAGAGGGGGCAGGTGAGGGGGAATGAGTGAATCTTGCTCTCATCAGATTTGACTTGAGGAGGGAATAACATACACACTCAATTGGGTGTCTTATCCCACAGGAAAGATGGAGGAAGGGTATAAAAAAGAGAGGACAATAGAAAGGAGGGCAGATAGTGGAGAAGGTAATCAAAAGCAAACACTTTCAAAAAGGGACAGGGTCAGGGGAGAAAATTGAATAAATGGGTACTGGATAAGAGGAAGCAAAATGTAGTTAGTCTTTCACAACATGAGTATTGTGGAAGGGTTTTACGTAATGATATGTGTGTGATCTATGTTGAATTGCTTGCCTTCTTAGGGAGGGTGGGTGGAGAGGGAAGAGGGGAGAGAATTTGGAACTCAAAGTTTTAAAATCAGATATTCAAAAAAAGTTGTTTTTGCATGCAACTGGGAGATAAGATATACAGGCAATGGGGCATAGAAATCTATCTTGCCCTACAAGAAAGTAGGGGAAAAGGGGATGGGGGCGGGGAGTGGAGTGACAGAAGGGAGGGCTGACTGGGAATGTAGCTATCAGAATATATGCCATTTTGGAGTGGAGGGGGAGGGTAAAAATGGGGAGAAAATTTGTAATTCAAACTCTTCTGGAAATCAAAGATGAAAACTAAAAATATTAAATAAATAATAATAATAATAATGATAATAAAAATAAAAAATATACTTATAACTTTAGTGAATCTTTAGTAAATCATACTTCCCTCCTTGCAGCAGAGAGATGGTAGATTGAAGACATGGAAGAGACTGTCTCTGCTGTTAGGAAATGTACTGATTTGTTTTGCCTAGCTGTACTCCTTGGTTGCAAGAGAAATTTCTGTTGGATGGACCAGGAGGCAGTGAGAATCAACAGTGATATGTAGAATAAAAAAGAGAATCAAAAACATTTATTTAAAAAGTAAAATTCTAGGGCAGAGCCCAAATGGCAGAGTGAAAGCTGGGACTTGGCTGAGCTCTCCCCAAACCCCTTCCTTCAAATAGCTTTAAAAAGTTACTCAACAAATTCTAGAGTGGCAGAACCCATAAAGAGACAGAATGAGGAAGATTTTCAGCCCAAGACAATCTGGTAGGTTGACAGGAAGTGTCTATTGCACCAGGCTGAGAGAGGAGTGTAGTCTAGTGCAGGCTGTACCAGCACATACCTAGCCCCAGCAAAGCTAGAGCAGGCCTCAGGGGACTGAATCAGAGCCAGCAGTGGCAGTTTCCAGACTCTTTAACCCACAGATGCCAGAGACCACTTAGAAGGTCAGCAAGAGGGATCTATTGGAACTGGGTAAGAGAAGCACAGTTCAGCACAGGGTGTGACAATACAGCCCCTACCCCAGCAAATGTAGAGCAGGCCTTGGGAGTGACTGAATCAGCAGCAGCAGCAGCGGAGGCAGCAGTTAGCAGCTACTCCTGGAGCTATCAGATCACAGACTGAATGTTTGAAAGTCACCTATTTTGACTTCTGAAAGCCAAGATGGTGGACTAAGCAGTAAGTCACTTTCACCCAACCTTATAGACTTTGAAAAACCCAGAGAATATTGCCCAAGGAAAAATCCTGAAATAGTGGAGCCAGCAGAAAGATGAGGGGCAGCAGTTTTTTAGCTTTGGAAGCTAAGATTAACAGGAAAGGTCCCTCTTGCTGTGGCTGAAGGGGACCAGTACAGGACAGGAGGCGTCCTGGCAAGTCAGCAGCAAGCAAAGCAGTAACCAGGTCCCTAGCCCCTAGCACTAGAAGCCTGGGACAGTGCCCTTGTGCCTCAGAAGCAGAGATCAACTTTAAAAGCCAGAAAAAAAGGTAAACAACATGGACAAGAAGCAACAAAGAAAAACAGTCACCATAGAGAAGTATATTGGTGACAGGGAAGATCAAAACACAAATTCAGGAAAGGACAGCATGGTCAATATTCCCACATCTGAAACCTTAATGGGGTATATGAACTGGTCTCAAGCCCAAATAGATTTCTTAGAAGAGCTCAAGAAGGATTTTACAATGTCAAATAAGAGAGGCAGAAGAGAAATTGAACAGTTCCTTTAAAAATACAATTGACAAAATGGAAAAAAATACTCTGAAGAAAACAACTTAAAAAGTAGAATTGGCCAAATGGAAAAGGAGGTGCGAAAGCTAACTGAAGAAAACAAGTTGTTAAAAATTAGAATTGGGCAAGTGGAAGCTACTGATTCTATGAGACATCAAGAATCAGTTAAAGAAAATCAAAAGAATGAAAAAATAGCAGAAAACATGAAAAGTAAATCTCTCTCTCTAGAAACATATATACTTATACACTGATAAATATATGTACACAATCACATATATCATCCTTTCATATAGTGATTAATAGGTTGATAGTTTATTTTTTTTTGAAAAATGTCTATTTATATCCATTGACCACTTCTCTATTGGAAGATAGGCAATATTCTTATATATCTGTATCAATTATCTTTGTGTTTTTGATATTAGACCTTTATCACATTTACTGGAAAGATTTTTTTCAAGTGGGCATCATATGTATAAGCATGTGTATGTATAAATGTGTATGTATATACACATATGTATAATACACATATATGCATGCATACATGCACACATATATGAGTGTATATACATATACCTATACGTATACACAATACATATATACACACATATAAAATATATATAATATGTATGTGTATTTTTATGTATACACATAAAAATATATATCTACATGAATGTATAGTACATATAATACACATACACACTATATTTGATTTCCTTGGCGTACATGCTTAATAGAGGTATTACTGGGTTGAATAGCATATGTAGTCTATGTCTTATTAGCATGATGCCAAATTATTTTGCTATAATTTTTTGGAGCAATTCATAGCTGTACCAGTAGTACCTTCCTGCCACAAAATCATCTAAGTAGCGAATTCCTTAACTTTGCATGAAACTGAGTGGGAGGTGGATTTACTTTTAAATTAAAATATATCTATTCCTTAAGGTCAGATTTTGTTTAACCCAAAGTATTATTTTTAAAATAGGTAATTTATTGGAAGAAGGAAGTTGTAGAAATTGAGGCAATTGAGACAAATCTAAAATGTATAAAAGTATGCATGAAAAAGTTTCTTTGTTGATCGATGAATATGAAAAAAGGAACAAGTGGTTTCTTTCCATCTGAACTCAGTTTTTTTTTTGTTTGTTTGTTTTAGCAGAGGCAACTGGTGATACAGTGGATAGAGCTCTAGGCCTGGAGTCAGGAAGAGTTGAATTTAAATCTAGTCTGAAACACTAATTATGTGACCTGGTATAGTAGGAAGACTGAATTTATGATCTCAAATATAATCATGTATATATTTGAATGGTCCGAAATCGCAAGGTATGAGAGATTCTCTAAGGAGAAAATAACAAGAAATTTATTTAGGCCCCACAGCAGCAAAAACTTGAACCAGCCTCCCCATTCCAACATCTTGACAAAAAGACTCCAGGCCCAGAAAGCCCATTTCACAAGGGCAACTAGGAGGCCACAGAAAAGCAAGAGAGTATTTAGCCAAGTCATGTTCACTGGCCTCACGTTCCTGCTCGCACTCGGGTAAGCCCTGCTTCCGCAGCTTCCTGCCTCTGCAGCTTCTGGCTTCC
>CM053626.1:140670534-140720240 GCA_028646595.1 Phalanger gymnotis | reverse complement strand
CCAGTCAGAGTGCTCACAATTTCTAACTCTCTCAAATCTGCTCAGATTCACTTTTTTTTTATAGGAATCCAACAGAACTTGTGAGAGAGCTCCGGCAAGACGCTGTTTTCATGTGGCCATCTTGGCTCTGCCCCTAGAGCTAGCATTTCTATGGAGCTTTAAGTTTTACAGAACACTTTATACATGTTATTATTATTGTTATCATTTTATGTGTGAAGAGATCGAAATCAAAACTGTGTGAAGTTATTTGCTCAGAGTCACACAGCTAGTACCTGAGTGAAGATTTGAACTCAGGTGCTTCTGGTTCTAAATACTGCTCTCTATCCACTATGGTACCAAGACCATGACTATTTATAATATAATTGTTATCGTGTGGCTTCTTTTTCTCTTTCTCTCTCTCTTTATAAATTTATATGTTGACAATTACTAACCTTATTTATGCCTCTTTTATACATGAGGAAAGTAAAGCTCAGAGTAGTTAAATGGTTTGCCAAATATCACAAAGCAAGCTCATTCAAATTCATAGAAGAATTGGGACAAAGACCCAGGTTTCTTGACTGCTTAATCTATTTCATGCAGCTTTTCTCAGGTGCCCAAAAATGGATCTGATGGATCTGTATGCCCATTTAAGAGTCTTTTGCTAGTCATCTGAGAAACTTTCTTCTTCTTAGGGTATAAACATCATCAAAATTCTGAGAGATATCTCATGGATCATTCTTTGCTGATAACTTTGCTTTCCAAGTAGATATGTTAGTGATTAAACAACACAGATCTCTGTTCCTACATTTCTCTGAAATAAATTGGCCCCTAAGGGTAGTAAAAGAAATTATATTTAATATTTTTTATTTCCCATTGAGGACATCTTGCTATATGTAGTCTATATAATTATTGTACACACCTGGACCCAGGAATCCTTCAAACAGACAACTAGTTAAAAAGATACAGTTCTTTCCACTAACACACACCATATCAATCATCCAGTTAATAAATCTTTATTAGGCACATTCTATACATCAATAGCACCTACAGAAGGTGAGATTTTAGTTGGGAATTGAAGAAAGCTAGGGAAGCCAGGAAGTGAAATTTAGAAGGGAGGGAATATCATGCATGAAGAACACCAGTGAAAATGTCTGGAGTTGGAAGATGGAGTGTCTTCTTAGACGAATAGCAAGGAGGCAAGTGTAGAGTGTACAGCATAAGAAGAATGGAAAGATATATGTGTCTCTGCCTTTGGGGGTAGTATTTGAGGGGCTTTAAATGCAAAATAAAGGATTCTGTATTTGAACTTGGAGGTGATAGGGAATCACTGGAATTTCCTGAGCAGGGAGATGGCATGGTTAGACCTGTGCATTAGAAAAAAATCACTTTGATGACTGAGTAGAGGACAGGCTGGAGTGGAGAAGAGCCTTGTAGCAAACAGACCAACTAGGAGACTATTGAAATAGTCCAAGAGTGAGAAGACAAGAGCTTGCATTAGGGTGGTGGCAGTATTAGAGAGAACAGGGCATATTTATCACATGATAAGGTCTCTTGACTTCATCAGGCTTGAATTCTTCTGCTTGAATAGATATGGACCAGGCCTACCACAGGTATACTCTTCTACAAAGCTTGCAGGTCATGGGCTTAAGGTCTCAGATTCTTTGGGAATATTAAGACACACACAAAACAATACAAAAAGAGGGCTTCTAGAGCCCTGGCTATAGGGCTCTATGGAGGTTTTATGGTGAAACATACTCTCCATTCTAGTGAATTTATGGGTTATTCTGAGCATCCAAGAAAGATTGTTTCTGAGCATCCAAGAAGAATTGTTTCTGAGCTCTATTGATTACAAGATTACAAGAAGAAGCCCTATTGATTACAAAGCAACCTTATGTGCACAGGAGCCAGTGGCTTTTATAGTGTGACTTGATAGTTTCTTGACCTCAAGTGGCTGAAATTCTCAACATTGGAGATTCATTCCCTTGGGTTAAGGCATGTGTCTATAGGATTTCCCATTTTCTAATACACATATCTTTGGAAGAATATATTAAGATGTTTCTTGACATAATTTAACATATTAACTTAGCCCTAAACTTAGTAAATTTCTGAAAAAATGAAACTTGGAAGTAATGCTTAAATATGGAGAAAGGCAGAAAGATGAACAGAGATCTGTAAAAGGCTTCTTGCTAGAGGACCTTGTATTACGAGAGGCAATATGAAGATATAAAAAGGCTATGATGGAAAATGATGGTTTTGAAAGAAAGAAAGGAAGAAAGGAAGAAAGAAAGAAAGAGAGAAAGAAAGAAAGAAAGAAAAAGAGAGAAAGAAAGAAAGAAAGAAAAGAAGGAAGGAAAGAAGGAAGGAAGGAAGGAAGGAAGGAAGGAAGAAAGAAAGAAAGAAAGAAAGAAAGAAAGAAAGAAAGAAAGAAAGAAAGAAAAAATGGAAGGAAGGAAGAAAGAAAGGAAGAAAGAAAGAAAGGAAGGAAGGAAGGAAGGAAGAAAGAAAAAAGAAAGAAGAAAGAAAGGAGGTGGAAGGAGAGGAGAAAGAAGAAGAAGAAGAAGAAGGAGAAAAAGAAGAAGAAAAAGGAGAAGAAGAAGGAGAAGAAGGAAGAGGATGAGGAGGAAGCAAGAGAAGAGATTAGAAAAGAAGTAAAAAGGAGGAAAAAAAGAGGAGAGAAGAAGAGAGAGCAGAACTAAAATTGGTCAGAGGCTAAAGGAATCGTCACAATTTTGGAAAGAGTAACCTCTACTGGTATCTACAATTTTTATTTCACACGCAAAAATACACACACCATTCCTGAAAGTGTAATATTGCTTATGTCTTTAAAAAACTGTTAAAGTGATTAATTGAGTGAACTAGTTTACATGACATATAAGGAATTTCATTTTGAAATTTTTGTGAAAATTTCTTGACACCCCTGAGATAACTGGGGATGTCCTGGTTGCTATCATATTGGCTATTCTTTAAGAGTAAATCAATATCTCAAAGAAATCCATGCAAATGATTTTTCCAGTGGATTTTAGAGAAAGCCTGATGCCCATTATATAAATTTGACTGCTAAAGGACTTATTAATAATAACAATAGAAGTAACATTAATGATGTTAACAGCTTTTATTTGTATAGACAGTGCTTTATTTTTTAATTTTTAGATTTTATTTTTATTTTCAGTTCTAAATTCTCTCTCTCCCTCCATGCCCTCCTCCACTCATTGAGAAGACAAGAAATACGACACCTATTATACATATGAAGTCATGAAAAATATTTCCACATTAGCTATATTCTGAAAAAAAGCAAGAAAAATATGCTTTAATCTCTACCCTGAGTCTATAAGTTCTCTATCTGGAGATGAATAGCATTTTTCATCATGAATCTTTTGGAATTGTGGTAGATCATTGTAATGATCAGAATTACTAAATCTTGCACAGTAGATTTATTTCTCAAATATTGCTTTACTATGTAAATTGTTCACCTGGTTCTGCTTACTTAGGTTAGCATCAGCTCATACAAGTCTTCCCAGGTTTTTGTGAATCTGTCCCTTATATAATTTCTTGGAAAACAATAGTATTTCATTACATCCGAATATTATAATTTGTTCACTTTGTAGTTCATAAAACACTTTTACTCACATTATTTCATGTGACCCTCATAATGAAGGAGAATATTATGCTTATTTTATAATAGAGGAAACTGAGAGTCTATAACAGTAAGGTTGCTAGCAGCTGCTGTGGAGGTATAAGGCCAATAACACCAGCACACAGAAGGACTACTAGGCTTTGATCTGGCTTTCTAAGAAAAGCAACTTTAAGGGGTTTACACTCACACTTTAATTAAACACATATATCATTCACCTAGTTCAGGGGAAAAGACCCTGAACTTCAGAGCAAATACAAACACAAAATATAAGCAGATTAACAGACAGGCTTTTGTCTGATCAAGACATCACATACATAGTTAACAGAAAGAGAAGCACCAACATCTGGGTTTTCCATGCCAGGGATGGGGGCACTCCTTGCTGGTTACCCAGAGTGTCCACGCCAATACTCTTTGGATGAGTGTGCCCCCAAAATCAAAACAGCAACCTCAGAGCTCGTATACCCTGTTCAGAGCCCTGAGGACTCAGATCCTGTTTAGCCAAATGGGTTGTGGGAAAGATCTTTAAAGACTAGCACCACATCATATACTTTGTTTCCAATCAGTGACTCTTGATTCAAACAAAGACAAGACTCAAAGACACCTGTGACGCACTCTGAAACAAAAGACCCCACTTTGCTTGCCATTACATTTGAAAGGCAAGACTCATTAAAGGTACTTGATTACCTCAACATTCCAAAAGAGAAAACCGTAAACCCATCCTGGTTACCATTACAGACTCAAAGAGCTTAAATGATTCAGTCAATGTGGAATTTGAATTTGAGTCTTATGGTACAGAAGTTCAACGTGGCCCCCACCCCTGCCATAATACCACAACCTAGAATTAAAGGTGAATTTAATTTAATCCAATTTAACAACTTTTGTTGAACAACTACTACAGGCAAAGTCCAATGGTGTCCATGTAGTATAGTAGCAAAAATGCTAAACTTAGAGTCAGAAGACCAGAGTTCAAATCACAGCTCCAGCATTAGCTGTATCACCATTATCAAGTCATTTAATTTCTCCAAGCCTCAGTTTCCTCTGGTGAAAAAGAGACATAGGAGTTACCTCACAGATTTGTTAAAACATACAATTTGTAGTATAAATAAGTCTGATTTGTGAGATATAGAAACAAGTAAAGTCCAATTCCTTGCTTCAAATCTGCTAGGTAAGAACAGGATAAGTTCAGAAACACCTAAAATTCAAGATTGTATGTTGTAAATGTCATAAGAAAGGTCAAAACAAGTGCTTTGAGATTTAATAAGAGAGCATGATCTATTTGGGAGTATTATGGGTGGCTTAGTGATGCTGAAGTGTCATTTGAGCTAGATCTTGAAAGCTGAATGGATCTTCTGCAGGGGAGGGAGAGGCATTCAACATAGAGGAAACATTTTGCAAAGGCCAGGAAGCAGGAGACTATGTAGAGGTGTAGTGAATAATTCCTTTGAAATGTAACAAAAATAAAACATTTGTAGGGAAATAGTGGGGAATATGGTTAGAAATATAAATTTTGGATAGCACTGTGAAGGACTAAAATGCGAGAATGATGTATTAGGTCATTATTTAGGAGACAATGGAGAATTGCTGAAAGATTTTGAAAAGAGAAGTGACCAAATAGGAACTGTGTTTTAATAAGCCTTCAGTATTACATAGAATTGATGGGATGTGGGAAAGATAAGGAAAACAATCCATAGGAAGTTATTACCATAATCCAGGTGAAGAACAATTAGGACTAAAACAATAGTAATAACAGTGGAAATAAAAGGAAGCAAGTGAATTTCAGAGATATTGCTATGGTAGAATTCATAGGCAAATATTTGTTGTGGGGATATTGGAAAAGAAAAGAATCAAAGATGACTACCGTTTTTCACATATATAACTGAGAAAATGATGGTGCCATTTAAAAATAGTGAAGACTGGTATAGCAGTAGTTTGGGGAAGATATTTATAACTTTGGAAAATGTGCAACATGAAACTAATTGCATTTTACATACCAATATCTTGCAGAAGTTGAAGGAGTAGATGACTTTTATGAAGAACTTTTTTTGAAGATTCTTCAAATTAAATCAACATATATCTTAATACTACGTGATCTTGAAGTGTGGGTGGGAATGGGCAAGGACACTGAAAAATATGTTGGAATATGAGGATAAATAATGAAAAATTAAGGGTACCACACACTTGTAGGCTAAATAAAAGTTACACATTTATACATCATGAAAGATTTTTTTTTTAGGAAATGAATGAACAAAACATGCTGTAATACCACAAAAAAAATTTAATTTATCATTTCTTGACAGGAAAATTCCTGAATCAGATAGTGTTTTATAGCTTAACCAATGACTTGTTAGAGCAAAGACTAAAATGAGCACAAAACTAGAACAATAAAAATGAGAAAAGAGATGGCATCCAATTAAAACAACTACAACTTATTAGTAAGGAACATAGGGTATGAACAGAAGTGATTGAAATAAATGACCAGTTTACCTAGGATAATACACTTAGTGGTAGAGGAGTGATTAGAATCCCCTTTCTTCACTATCTGGAATGTAGATATGTAAACCATGATACTGTCCTGCTTTTATACATATGTAAATGTAAAAGCACTATAAGGAATGGTGCTTGAGTGAAGTTGATAAGATATAAGCTGCGAAACTCTGAATTTTGGTTAAAAAACATTTAATGGAAAGAGTACTGGCTTTTCTACTGGCTTTTCCACCAACTAGTTTGTGACCATAAGGAAGTTTGATTCGTTTTGCTACCATTAAGGAAGTAAAGAAGTGATTTATTGATGGGAAGAGTACGCATATTTAAGGTATGCATAATTAAGCAGAGGAACACATTAAAAATATCCACTGCTTAGAGACATTGAAATAAAACTTCTAGTAATAAGTCATATATGAGAAACTAAGTCACTGAGAAACTATTAGTTCAATCTGATGAGCAGGAGTCAGCAATTACTAATTACTGTTCATGAACAAAGGCTTCCAACATAACACTTATCTCAGATGCAAAGGTATAAACAACTATTCAAAGAAAAGAACTATGAGAGATGAGTTTTTCCATGTGCCGCTGAACCTCAGTCTTGGGAGCTTTTATATGAGTGTGCCCACAGTCAATAAACAATTGTTTAGCACCTACCATATGCCAGGAACTATGGAGATAAAAAGGCAAAAAGTAGTGCCTGCTGTTAAGGAGCTCACAGTATGATGGGGGAAACAACATGCAAACAACTACATAGATTAATTGGAAATAATCAGGAGAGAGAAGGCATTAATATTAAGGGAGATTGGGAAAGTCTTCTTGTAGCAGGGGGGATTTTAGCTGGAACTCGAAGGAAGGGAGGGGAGCCAGGAGGTGGATATGAATAGTGAGAGCATTCCAGGCATGGGGAACCACCAATGAAAATGCTCAGATATAGGAGATGGAGCATCTTGTCCCAGGAACAACAAGGAGGACCTTGTGATAATACTGAATAATATTTAAGGAAGGGGTTTGGTGGAGTATAGGGTCTAAGAAGATTAGAAGGGTGTGTGTGTGAAGCAGGTTTTGAAGAGGTTTGCTCGCCTTATATTTGATCCTAGTGGTGATAAGAAGTCATTGGACTTTATGGAGGTTTGGTGGGGTTACATGGCCAGACCTGTACTATAGTAAGATCACTTTGATAAGCTGAGTGGAGAATGGACTGGAGTGAGGAGAGACTTGTGGCCGGAAGACAATCAGTAGATTATTGCAATAGTCCAGGTATGAAGTAATGAGGACCTGCATCAGGGGCAGTAATGTAGGAGATTAGGAGGTACATTCAATTGACATCAATGTCCAAAATTAATATCTTCTTTGAATAGAAAACACAGTGATATTACTACCAATCATCTGGTCATTTCAGAGAATACAACTCTGGTTGGAAGAAGTCTTATTTAATCATCCTGCTTTGATGTGGATACATTGTGATCTGAATATCTGGGGGGAATAAATCAATTTGATCACAGCTCCATGGAAATATTGAAATTTGAACAACCAGACCAGCATAGTGGGTCCCTACCCCTAAACTAACTAGGGCCTACTGTATAGGTAAGACACATTCTACCAATTACCTCATCTCTAACTGCACTCCCACCCTTCCCGATCTCATCAAAATTTTTCCATCTCAGCAGGATACCCCAAGGATCACCAGGCACTGCAGCTAAAACCTCATGGATTGTTCTTCTTATTAGAATGTGAAGTCTTTGGTTAAGGAATATCTCACTTTCTTATTTGTATCCCTAGTGCTTAGCACAGTTCTTGACATATAATAAGTGCTTTTTCATTTCATTCTTTTATAGTCTGAGGTTGTTTTAGATCCTGATTGTTCATTCAATATGTAAATTATTCCAGTTTGGCATAATCTATAACTTTCATAGTGAGGTCATCTCTACTTTTATCTAAGTCATTTATTTAAAAGTTTGAACACTTTTAATGCCAAGGAAGAGAATATATAAAAGAGGAAGTCCAAGAGCAGAGTGTTATGTTACTTTTACATTAAAGGGCAAAAGGATGATCCAGTTGAGAAAATGTAGAGGAAGAGGTCAGACAGCAGGAGAAAGATAGTTCAGTGTCACAAAGTCAAGGGATCAAAAAGTATGACAAAGAAGAAAATGATGTGTTCAATCATTTTTCAGTCATGTCTGACTCTTTATGATCCCATTTGGGGTTTTCTTTGTAAAGATACTGGAGTGGTTTGCCATTTCCTTCTCCAGCTCATTTTACAGACGAGGAAACTGAGGCAAACGGGTAAGTGACTTTCCCAAGATCACACAGCTAGTAAGCATCTGAGGCTAGATTTGAACTCAGGAAGATGAGTCTTCCTGACTCTTGCCCAGCACTCTATCCACTGTGCCACTTGACCACCCTGTTAGCATCAAATGCTGATAAGCCAAAGAGAATGAGGATTGGGCACTGGATGTAATAATTAAGAATTCTTTGAGAATCTCTGATACAGAAGTTTCAGCAGCCTGGTAGGGTTGAATCATGATGAGAAGGGTTCAAAAAATGATTTTTTTCTAAAAAGCTAGTGAGAAGTATTTGTGGGAAGCACAAAAGTACGGGCTTGTAAACAGTTCTAGAAGCTCAGTCTCTCAGGTTTATCCTCAAACCCTGAAACTCCTAGTTTTCAGGTAGCTTCTGTGGAAGCAGTGTGCTAATATGAGTAGCAGTTGAAGTAGAGTTGGAGGTGGTGCCACAGAAGTTTGGCAGCATATGGAAGGAGAAGAAGGTAGCAGAGTTGAGGGTAGATTCCTTAGAATAGTGGGATCCTTGAAGTAGGGGGCAAGGAGCCTGGGGAGAAAGAGAAATTGAAGATATTAAGGAAGGAATGATTGATGAAAGAAAGAATTTAGAGGGGGAATGGACTCAAGGAAAAAAAAAAGTGTGTTAGTATTCACAGGGACAAGAGCCACTTCTTTCAAGACAGTGTGAAGGAAAAGAGAGGATGAGTTAACAAATGTATTTTGATGATTGCAACATTTTTAATGTATTTAAGGTCATTTGTTGAACAAATATTTTTGTAGAAGGTTAGAAAATGCATCGTGATTCAAGTACTCCATTGCTGTAGAAGTCAAGATAAATGAAAAAAATATTACCTGGGATGAAAGGGAATGACAAGACATTGATGGTTCCTCCCAGAGTGACAACTCCAAATAAAACCTCTAGCTGATATGGAGCTGCTACATAACAATTACAGTATCAACCCTTTATTTGTACAATAAATGTATAAATGTATACTTTTGCTATGAGTTCATTTTCCTTACCTAACTTCCCCTTCTCAATAGCTGTGACTTGAGCGCATGTCAGTTTCCTTTTGTAGCCCTCCATGTTTATTGATCAGGCCCTGTCACCACAGTGCCTGTCCTTATCTGCAATTGAACCCTCCACCCCTGGACCCTCCCATCCTCCTTTCTATGATACCCATTCACCCCTTCATCTGGACTGTCAGAATAATGAAGGCTTGATTTCAGTACTTTCCCTCATTTCTCTGTTCACTGCTCTGCAGGTTAATGCAGATTCCAAACTTCAACAAGCAGCTGTTAAACATGTCATTAACACTGCTTCGGCTGCAAATGAAACTCTGCTATTGGGATTACTCTGGGAGCTATAGTTTGGTGATGAGCTTTGTCAATCACAGCTGACCCGCTGTGTACAGAATGGAACTCAGATTATCTTCTTTCTTCCTCAGACTCTTGTCATTTTTTTTTCACAAAGAATTACTATTCTACTCCCTGAAAGATTGATTACTTGCACAAATAAGAGAGTCTGAGACATTAATACAAAATTCACAGGCTTTTCTTTATCTCAAACCTGCAACTCCCTCTACATTTCCGCCTGGTAATTATATTAGAATTGTGTACACTAGGAATTGCCATCTGATTATTATGAAACTAGTTTTGTCATGACAAAAATGAGCTTAAGTCTTGTTTTTTTGGAAAATGATCAGTACAGTGCACTGGATGAGAGAGAAGGAGATTAAATCCAACTTGCTTTCATCCATGAATGCTTTCATCTCTTTTTCAAACACAGGAAATGATTACCACTGCTATAAGCTCCCGTTCATATGAGTGAAAAAGGATAAGAAAATATTGAAAATTCTGTAACCAACAGTAGGACATAATATAGGTCCCTGGCACCCACTGAGAGACATGTACTTTATTTTTCCATACTGCCAATGTCAAGGGTTTCATATTTTAAAGTTTGCCTTACATTGAGGTATACTGGGAAGATGTTAATTAACTTTTCTTTTTCAGGTGAGTTTTTTTTTAAAATTACCACAAAGTGAAACTGAAGAGATTGCTTTCAGACCCAACGGTCATTTGTTACCTGTCAATGACTATTCACTTCTCAATTCTCAAGCTTCCCAGAGTCATCCTTAGGTGAAATGTTCTTGAAGAAGTGTATGGAACATTTGAACATATTACAAAAACTAATAATTAGTTGTTTTGGAGGGACTTCACTTCTTATAAATTTCATTGTTATGATTTTATCTAGTCTGGTCCTTTGTTTTTCTTTTACAAAATGCTAGGGATGCTTTTACAATAGAGACTCAATTCATTATCTAAAGCAGTCTCTACAATGATATTCATTTGAAGCTGGGGCAGGCAATAACATTAAACACTGCTCTATTGTCAGACAGATTGAATTAACTTTTCTTGAAGTTCAATTTACCTATCTGTGAATTTCACTCACACCCTTCAAGAAATTGCATGGATAGGACGAAGATGCTGAAACTTTGATGCCAGTTGGACTTGGAGTCAGAAAAGTGAAGGTTTACATCCAGGCTTAGCCTTTTAGTATCATTATAATCATGGGCAAATCATTCAACCTTCCTGAGCCTTGTTGTTTTCATTCGTAAAATAAGGTCCGTAATATTTGCCCTGCCTACATCAAAGTGATTTCCCCAAAGTCCATGGCTGACCGTATCACTCCTTTATTCATAAAACTAAGTGACTATCACCTCTAGGATAAAATATAAACTTTTTATGTTTGGCATTCAAATCTCATTAAAACCTTGTCTAATGTACCTTTCTAGTCTTATTACAGATTACAGGTCGTTCCTCTTCATGCACACTAATTCTGTACACATTGACCTTTTTATTGGTCCTCTTACACAACATTCCACATTCCATTTTCCTGCCTTTGCATTTCATTTCTTCATTGGGCAATACAACTCCTTCCTTCCTTCCTCCTTCCCTTCCCCCTTCCTTTCCTTCCTTCCTTCCTTCCTTTCTTCCTTCCTTCCTTCCTTCCTTCCTTCCTTCCTTCCTTCCTTCCTTCCTTCCTTCCTTCCTTCCTTCCTTCCTTCCTTCCTTCCTTCCTTCTTTTTTCTACTTTCCCTCTCTCCTCTCTCTCCATACCTTTACCTGCAGGTGCTTCCTGACAAGGTACATAAATGTTGATTGCTGAAACCTAGCAAGATATCTTGAGATTACAGGCTAGAAATGTTTCTTTTTTTAATGGACCATGCCTTAAACCTAAATCACTCTGGCTTTCATTGATTGGTCAATGATAGATACCAGCCCAGTCCTTACTGGATCACTGTTTGGGTTCTGGTGGCTCAGAGTGAGTGTAAATAGCAATTGTTTCTATTTTGGTGAGAAACCCTTGAGCTTCTTCCCTTCCAAGATTTTTTGTTAGGTAAAAGAGGTGATTATTTGCCTCATTTTTACCTAGCCTTAATCACTGAATTCATGTTACCTCAGAGAAACTGAGACCTGGGAAAGACCTTAGCTTAAAAGGGACAAAGTCCCCCCTTGTACCACGGGCCATCTCCAGAGTCCTGATCTACATCTTGCCACTGGACCCAGATGACTCTGGAGGAGATAGTGAGGCTGGTGATTTTGCACAGCCCTGCTTCACTTAAATTCAATTTACCTGCAAGTCATGACTTCACCTTCCTGGTGTCATGGTCCTCTTTACGAATGAAGGACAAACAACGACATTTGGAATGTACTACTTCTTCACCATTGCCTGATAGAAACACTTGTTTCCTTTCACAGCAGCTAAGAACCAGTTTGGACAGGACAACTTTCCTGATCTACCCTCCCCCATTGTAGCAGCTAGTGAATTCTCCTTATCTCGTTATCTATTTTTGTATATTTACTATTTATTTATTTAAGTACATGCTTATCTCACTGACAGCATGTTAACACTTGGAGGGCAGTCACCTTTGACTTTGTTTCCTCAACATCTACACATTGTCTGACACATAGTAGGTGCTAAATTGATGCAGATGGATAGAATAGCTGTGAAGAAAAAAGCTTGCACACTCTAAAGTGAGCTATTGATTGAACAAGAGCTGTATTCTATGTTAGGCCATCTCTGGAAAGCTGAATTTGGTGAGAGACAGAGGGGGTAGAGGAGGGAGAGGAGGAGGAGAGGGAGAGGGAGAGAGGGAAAGGGAAAGAGAGAGAGGGGAGAGAGAGAGAAGACAGAGAGGAGAGAGAGGAGAAAGACAGAGACAGTGACAGAGAGACAGAAAGAGAGAGTCAGAGACAGAGATACAGAGACAGAAAGAGGTCTAGGATCAGACAGGCAGGTGAATGGGAGGAAAGTGTAGCATTGTAAGGATGTCATTTCAAACAATAGAGATACTTTTGTTGGGGCTGCCAGGAACTCTGGAGTCTGGCAGAGAAAGCAGGAGGGAAGAGAAAAGAAAGAAATGAGCAGGCAGAACAGTAAGACATTCACAAAACAAAGCCTATAACTATAAGTGATTTGGCTATTTCATATTTTTGACTCATTAAAGTTTTGTGAACCCCAAATAGTGCTTCTCAGTATTCAATTTTTTTCTCCATTGATTTTAATTAAACTCACCATAGGATGGCAAACCTGACAAGTGAGGGAGTTTTTTTAATTCTTAAAAAAGCCATTTAGCTTCTAAGGCAAGAATTCCTGGATTTTTCCACATCTTATTCAAAATGATTTTTGCTTTTGTCATATGGCATAGTTTAAAAAAATGAAATAAAGACATATTCAACAGCTACACCATAAGTATTTTCCACTCAATGACTGTGAAAATTACCATATTATCTCTTGATTCAGATATGTCATATGGACCCTGGGATACAGTAACTTCTGTGTAGGAACTCACACTTAGGGAGCTCAGAGATGGGCTATGCTCACATACTCTCATTTAGATGTCTAGTCACATGGGCTTGTCTATACTTTTCTAGAATTTTCTCTTTCCTTCTGGGAGCAAAGATCTGGTCTCTGTCACTATAGCAATTGTCTCTTTGAGTGTACCACAAGTTTTATTAGGTAAGATGTAAAATTTTGGATACTATGCAATTGGAGATAGATGAAAATTTACAAATATAGTAATATAAATTTTACTTACCCTACATATAGTATGGCAAATAAATATTAGCAAAAGTAGCAAAGCCTTTTTGTAACATTCGTACACTGCATTTACTAACATTAAAAATATGTCTAAACTTGAACTCACAAAGAACTCAACGAGAAAGGCTATTCTCATTGAAGGACTCTTCTGTAGTGTCAACAGTTTAAAGATGTAATATGCCACAATTCCTTTCGACAATGAAAATTTGGAGAATCATAGTACAAAGTGAAAGGAGAGTAAAAAACTTTTGATCCATTAGGCCAGCCATGTGTCAATGATTTTTGTTCCCCTTTCAGCTAGGTTTACTTGCTCTATAAACTAGAGCTTTAAACTCATGACAATGACTCCAAAGTTAAAAAAAAGCAGGATTTGAAATCCGTATTTACATTGTTCTACATCTTCACTAGACAAGAGGCAAATGCTTATAGTTGCTTTGTCTTCTAACCAGACAAAATAATACATAATGAGTGCAGGTTTTGTTTGTAGGTGATTGGCCATTTAAGTTAATACATAAGATTATAAGGTTATGGATTATCCTGCCTGACAAAATGACCACTATTAATAGAATTCTAGTTTCATGAATACACCTATTACTAAATGAGTTGGGAGTAGAGTAGAGCATAAGACAAACAGTCTGTTCATGGGGTCCTTAAGGTATTAGGAGTATCTCCTGGCATCCCTTGTTGCCCAGAGATTTAGTGATAAAAGGCACAGAATTTGTCAAGGCTTTGTAAACTTTAAAAGGCTATATAAATGCGAACTATAGTTATCCTTGAAGGTCATGCCTGATTTAACTAATTGTGTAAATGTAAACACTGGGATCCAAAGCCCAAATTTTATAGTGTTCTACCCTATCCAATTACCCCTTCCTCAGCCGCCAATGCCCAAAAGGTTATTAATGCAAAACACTTTTCAATTCAATTTTAAAAACCTTTATTAAGTACCTACTATGTGCTGTGTGGTATAATATAATATATATTTTTATATATAATATATATAATAACTATAACTACTCTTAACTCTGCTCTACAGGGCACAGCAGAGGAGGACAACTATTGGACCTGAGTTTTTTAATTAGTCTTGTCCATGAGCCCTCTGATGTATCTGTAATGGCTCTGCCTTATCAACACAACTATCCCATTGTCCAAAGAGGTTCTTCCAACTCTTTTCACCTCTTCACAAACCTCTCATGTTTCCCCTATCCTTTACCCTCTCACCTGAGAATCTTCATATTTTATAGAAAGTTTGAGGCCATTTGCCATGACTTCCTCCTTTCCCCCCTTTCTTATCACATTCATCTCTATTCTTGCCACAATCTCCTCTGTCACCCTTGTGACACTCCTTGCCAAGGTCAATCCCTCTACCTGCTCAAGAAATCCCATGCTTTCTTGTCTCCTCCAACAAACTGCCTGCTTTGTCATCCTCAGTCTATCACTTCAATCTCTCTCCATCTACTAGCTCATTCTCTACTGACTATAAACATGCTCATGTTTCTTCTAGGCTGAAAAACAAAACAAAAAAAAACATCCAACTCACCGGCTTCTTTCATCCCTGCTAGCCATCCATTTATATCACATCCACCCTCTGAAAAGCCCATGTACAAAGACAATTCCATTTTCCTGTCACTCTCTTCTTAACCCCTTAAAATCTAGCTTCTCACTTTATCATTTCACTGAAGCTGCTTTCTTCAGAGTTACCGATGACCTCTTAGTTGTTAAATTCAATGACTTCTTCTCAATCCTCATTCTTCTGGACCTCTCTCTGTAGTCTTTGATGCTGTTGATCACTCTCTCCTCTCTAGGTTTTTGGGATATCACTTTCTCCTGGTTCTTCCCTTTCCTATTTGATTGCTCCTTCTCAGTCTTCTTTGCTGGATGCTCATCCAAACAATGCTCTCTCACCATAGGTGTCCTACAAGGCTGTGTGTCGGCCCTTCCCTTTTCCCTCTATACTACTTCATTTGGTGTTCTCTTCACCTCCATAGATTTAATTACCTTCTCTGTGCTGAGGGTTCTCAAATATTTCCTGTCCCAATTTCTCTGCTGATCTCTGATCTCACATCTCTAACTGCCTTTTATATCTCTTGAATTAGATGTCCAGTAGACCAATTAAACTCAACGTGTCTAAAACAAAACATTATCTTTCCCCCTAAAACTTCTCCTCCTCCTCCCTCTTACCTCCTAGTTTCCCTACTACTATAAAGAGAATTATCATTCTTCCAGTCTCTCAGGCTCACTACCTAGGAGTTGTTCTCAATTCCTCACTATCTCTCACTCCCCATACCTAATCTATTGCTAAGGCCTGTTGATTTCACCTTTGCTACATCTTTTGAATATACCCCCTTCTCTCCTTTGATACTGCTACCATGCTGGTGCAGGCCCTCATCAGTTTATGCTTGGAGTATCACAACAGACTGCTAGTGGGTCGGCTTGCCTCAAGTCTTTACCCCCTCCAATCCATTTTCTACTTGTCCGCTAAACTGATTTTCCTAAAGCACAGATCCAACTATGTCATTCCCACCTCTACTCAATAAACTCTAGTAGCTTCCTGTTTGGCATTTAAAGCCCTCTATAACCTAATCCACTCCTACCTTTCCAGTCTTCTTATACCTTACTCCCTGCCACATACTCTTTGCTTCAGTGACGTTGGTCTCCTTGCTTTTCCTTGAATAAGATATTCCATCTCTCAGCTCTTAGGCATTTTCTTTGGCTATCCTTCATGCTGGGAATGCTCTTTTCCCCCTTATGTCTGCCTAACCTTCCTGCCTTCCTTGGATTCTTTTAAGTCCCAAGTAAAATTCCATCTTCTACAGGGAATCTTTCCCAATCCCTCTTAATTTTATTGCTTCCTTCTGTTAGTTATTTCCTATTTGTCATATATATATAAATATAAATGTATATGTGCATATATATGTGTATATGTGTATATATATGTATGTGTATATGTGTGGGTATATATATGCATACATACGGAGAAAGAAAGAGAGAGAGAGAGAGAGAGAGAGAGAGAGAGAGAGAGTTTGTATATATTTGTTGGTTATCTCTCCCATTGGATCATAGCATCCTTGAGGGCAGGGACTCTCTTTTTGCTTCTTTCAGTATCCCCAGTGCTTAGCATAGTACCTGGCACATAGTAGGTGCTTAATAAATGCTTATATTTATTGATTGAGACCAAAGGGACTAATCAGATATAAACTTTAACTATTCTATCCTTTTCTTTTCACCTTTCCACCCACCCCCACCAGATCTACCTGAATTATGAAATCTTCATCTGCTAAACAGCATGTTTGTTCTTTCTTATTTAGGTCTAATTTGTAATTTGAGTGACATACATTCACTGTAAAGGCAAATGCCTCTCCATGTAAACATTTGTTATTAGGATAAGCAAATGATGTAATGCAATTAAAGATCATTATTTAACCCTTTTATTATGTCACTCCTTTTCCTGGGCTTAAAATGATATTTCTAATATCTCACCTGGTCTTAGGTTCTCCATCCATGATATAAACCCATGTGGAATGAACTTCCTTGATAGTTATGTTATCAGAATATCTTTGACACTACTTTTTTAGAGTCGATTAATCAAATAACTGTGTATTAAGCACCTAGGACAACCTGCACAAAGCACAAAGCTAGGGGTTGTTATTCTTTCTCCTACAATCATCATTGTTACTATGTTTAGAGCAGTCATAAATCTGTGTTTTTAGTAGCATTTGATCCTTAGCACTCAAATAGAAGTCAGGGGTAGGACTGGATTTTGTAGGAATATAGAAGAGGGATGAAATTTGGGCAGTCATTAAGCTGAAATATCATTTTATTCCTATGCAGCCCCAACTGCTCATTAATAGGTGAACTGGAGGAGCCAAAGAAACCCTAGGGCAGATAATGAGATTGGCCTTCCCTTTCTCTGCATCATCTCCTAAAAGGCAGCCTCCTAAGAAGTCTCAGCTGGGAGAAATTTCAGTTAGTAACTCTTTCAGAGCAGAGACTTAGAGCAAGTCGTGGCATTTATTTCATAAAATGAGACTGCTTTACAGAGCATTAAACAAGTGTACTCTCTAGACAAATAATGTATTTGCTTCAGTTTCCTCAATTGTAGTATGGGGATAGTACTGACATCTCAGGGTTATATGAGGATCAAATGAGCTGATATTTTTAAAAAGCAATTCATACAGTGCCTGGTACATATTAAATGATATTTAAATGCTCATTCCCTTCCCCAATGTATTCCCTCTCCCTTCTCTGTCTCAGAGAGCCATCGTTTATAACTAATAAAGAGAAAGGAACCAACTCTGCAAACCACAGGTCTCCAAAATTCAGGGGCTTCCTGGTAGGGCATGGGGATATGATTAACCAACCAGATGGTTGGAAATAGATATAATATCCAATCATAGAGCTTATTTCTGAAACAAGCCACGCTACCTCTTCACTCATTGTTTCTCAGTACTTCTCCATTCTGTTCCCTTCTGTGACTCTGAAAGTTCTCCCTCTGCCCTGTTATGGCTTCTTCATGGTAGTTAGAACCAAACTTCAATGCAGGTACCACATCAGCAGCAAGTCCTAGTAGGAAATTTCTGTTCCCCTTTTTGCTCCCTGGGAACCCACACTGTGCACCCCAGATTACCTTTTGGAACCAGCAGGTACCCTTTGCCTGGGTCATTAGCCCATAAATAAGGATATATCCCTCCCTTCTCCCCCAACTCAAAGGTTCATTTTAGTAAGACAGAATGAACTATATCACACAGGATGAGCAGACATGGGGGTGTTGTCATCTCCATCATAGATCTCATATCCTTCCTTTTCCTTTTTCCTAACTTCCCTATTACTACTGAGGGCAACCTTCTCATCACCCACTTTCAGAGCTTTGATTTTATCTTTAGATTTTCATTTTCTCTTACTCCATACATCTGATCAGTTGCCAAAATCTAGCCATTCCTAATTTCACAACATATCTCATTTCTATCTCCTTCTCTCTGTTTCCCAGCCACCAGCATAGGTCAGACCTCATTTCCTCTCACAGGGATTATTCCAATAGCCACCATTTTTGTCTGCCTCAAGTCTCAATGCATCCTTCAGTTTATACAACCGCAAAGTGATTTTCCTAAAGTGCCCATCTAACCATGTAACTTCCTTACTGAGGTAACCCAAGTGGCTCTCCATTTATTCTGGGATCAAAAATTATTTCATTTTTATCTCATACTATTAAAAATCTATTTTTGTGTAAATTTTATAATGAACATAATTTTAGCAAAATAGCATATGTATGTAACTTAAAATCAGTAAATATGCATATATTTTGGCAAATCTTGAAAAAAATATATATGTACAATGACAGGAGCACATATCACCCCTCCCCCCCCAAAAAAAATTGGAGACTACTGTTATGAAGATGGGAGTTGTCTCTGAAGTGTAACTGTACTTTCAGTGGAATAGACCTCTGTGACCACAACTCGTAACTGTGTAACTAAAGTTACTTGATTTTTTTCTTTTGGCTAGTTACTTCTCTACAAAATAGAATGGAAGACATGCAAAAAAAAAATAAAAAAAAACTATTTGAGGTCAGAGGATGAAAGACTTTTTTTTAACCTGTGTGGAATTGGAATATGTTTCATGTAGAATTTGGTATGTGATTTGGGACTCAAAGGATATATAGTATTTGAACAAGAAAATAATTGGGGCAACCTTCTTTGGTAAAAGATTATCATCAGCAAAAGTATGGAAGTAGGGAATAAAGAGGTGTATACTAATGGCTACCGTATCACATTTTGGACAGAGCATTGAATATCCCAGAAGGAAAGAATAGTATGGAAACAATAATAATAATAATAGCATTTATACAGCTCTTTAAAGTTAGCAAAGCAAAGAAATATTATCCTATTTGATCGTCACAACAATCCAGGGAGGTAGGGGCCATTATTACCTCCATTTTACAGATCAGGAACCTGAGACAGACAAAGGTTAAACGACTCACCTGGAGTGTCTGAGGTGGAATTCGCACTCATTTTCCCCACTCCAAGTCCAGTGTTCTCTATCCACTCTATCATATTGCTATAATGTACCTATGGCATCTATCAGATTGGGGTATCCCACCTCAAAGTCAATGCAGTGGCAAAACTTCAGTATATTTTTAATTCTGATGCCTTTTTTCCTTTTACCCACTTCTTTCTTTGATTTAGGTAATTCTCCTTTCCACGGCTAGTTCTAAATCTATCCTCATTACTGATTTTCAGGGAATGGTAATTGGGGGGCCTGGGAAAGATGGTGAGTCAGGTAAAATAAGAGATCATTAGAAAGGGGGTAAAGCTAAGGGCTTCATGAATCTTCAGGACACAACTCCCATAAAGATCAAGGAGGGGAGATGCCAGGTGAGGATTGTTTTATCAAAGAATTGAGCTATTGTGTAATATCTCATCCTTATCAGAGGGCAGCCCTAATGCTGTGGTTAATGAAGGTATGCAGCAAAAATCAAATGACAAAACATTCTGCACAGAGTGCAAGGAAAGAAACCACTTCTTCCATGTGATATTCTGACCTAGAATCATCTGTCATTGGATGACCATAGAAATAAATCTTTATTCTGATAAATGATGACCTTTTTTTGCAGCCTCCCAAAAGGAGCAATATACTTGACCCCTTCCTTTAAGCCTTTGGAAGTATGAACACTCAATTTCTTGCCATTGCCAAGTCTTTCAAAATACAGCCTCTAACCTCTATGGAGATTAAGCTGCAAAGTCAGCAATGACTTTACAAAGCACCTGTACATTGGGGGTTTAAGGCCAAAGCTAGGGTCTGAATTTCCCTGAAGCAAGCAGAATTTTAATGTCCTGCCCCTAGACTGTGGAAATAAATGAAAAGATCTGCCCATGTGCATTCAGGAGTGATGGCTTTTTTTTCCTTTTCCTTTTTCTTTTTTGTCTCTCACCTTGGCACTGGCTTTTGGTCACAGTGGGGTCATCTACACTAATAACTGCAATCATCCCAAAATTATTCAATGCCCATTTATTGGACCATTTTTTCCCATCGAAAGGACAATGTAACTCCAAACAAGACACAGACAATCCTTTTCCTGTACTGGTTGGGGATCCTCAATGTACATTCAGAGCCATACACACAAGTGCAAATAAGTCAACTACCACAGCTATTTAATCAGGAGCGTTTGTTGATTTGAGCGGCGCCCCTATGCTGTGAAATGAAAAAAGAAAACCAAATTTTCTTGAGCAATCTTGCTGTTCCTGCTTCAGGTGCTAGGCCATTTCACTAAAGCAGCTCAGACGAGAATGTCATTAGTTCTTAAGCCCCAGGTGAATTTGCCACTGTTCCACATGATTAAGCCAGATAATTGTGTGTTGATAGCGAATGTGGTTGGTGAAATACAATTTCTAGGACCTTCCTAAACAAACACAATGTAGGAGTGAGTCAAAGTGCTGTCATTCCAGCCCTTTGTCACAGGCTTTGCACTTGCAGACATCTCTGGTGAGGACCAGCAAATAATTCTATGGTTACGTGGCTGTGCTCTTAAAGGTGACCTGGCTCAGAACCTGGATCATGTGTCACTTGGCATTTGGTTTAAGGAAGGGGGAAAAAGGCATCTCACTAAAGTGCTAATATACCATGTGGGCTTCCTGCTTTTACCTTTTCTGGGACACTAAATGTAAATGATTACTTTAAATTTGTTTGTAAAAGTGTTTGTGATTATAGCGATCCTTTCTGAAATGTATAAAAATACCAATGCCTCCAATGATGAAAACAACAACAACATCTGCCAACGGCAAAATATAGTAAACTTTCAGGGCCAAGTTTTCTGAAGCAGCCAATGTGTTTGCATGTGTGATTTCTTTCACATATAAGTTTTTTTTTTCTAGATGAGAAAATGTATGTGTATTTGTATGTACAAATCAGGTAACTCTGCTTTGGATTCTTATAGCTGAAACTTTTCTTACCCCAAAATAGAGAAATAAAAGAAGTATGGATTTCTGGCAATGGCAAAGCATGCTTTTTTGGTATTATTTTATTTTATTGGGGCAGGGTTAAGAACATTTTTAATATTTGGACTTTTAAAAGAATCACATTTAACCTCAAATTTGAGATCTTTTCCCAGCAATGTGTGTTTACTTAAGTTTTCTAAAAAAAGTATCTTTTAAATTGATTTCCACGTCAAAGGGATGTCAGTCTAGAAGATCATAAAAAGAGTATTTTGGGGATGGATTGGAAAACATCTACCCACATTCAAAGCATACAAACAAACCCCAATGTAAGTCTCCAACTACACTTAATGTCAGAACTCATACAATGTAATGGTTGACATGCATTATGAAGGCAATGTCAGATCCAGTGTTCCCCTTGCTCAAACTGTAGAATCTAAAACATCTTGGCTACTCACCAGTATTTCTGCTGTTGGAGAGCTCACTACATTTCAAGACAGCCTGTTTCATTGTTGAACAGTTCTAATGGTTAGAACGCTTTTCCTCCTATAAAACCTAACTTGCCTTCCTGTAACTTCTATCCATAGGTCCTTGTTCTACATGCCAGTTTTTGGCACATATCTGAAGACAGCTGTCACTCTTCCATTAAATCTTTCTGTAGGACAAATGTCTCCATTTCCTTCAATTGTTCCTCATTGACCATTACTTCTGGATCCTTAACCTTCCTTGTCATCTTTTTTGGTATACTAAGTTTACCAGTATCCCTCTAAAGGATGGTACCAGCGTTTTTCATTATACTCCAGATGTGGAGTATGACAAACTAAAAATAATTTTCATAATTCAAGATGTATTGACCTTTTATTATTTAACTTCTTGGAGCCTTTATGGTGTTCATGCATCTAATTTCTCACTATTGAAATTTTGCAATCTTAAATTTTTTATTCTTTTCCTAAGAGTATTACTTTGTGTACATTGATAGAAATTAAAGCAAATGGACTCCTTCCTGAGTGGAGTTATCATGGATAGTATTTCAGAACTGTATAGATGAACATACATGGACTATGCTGCAAATAAACTTTAGTTAGTGTCAATTGGTATATAAAGATGGGAACAAACAATCTTTTCCTTCAGTACAAGTATGGAGTACTGTAATATGTAAAATCACATGATAGGTACATTAGAGAATTGGAAAGTAGGGTATTCATGAAGTATAAGAATGGTGGCTGGTGACAGAGGGTGGAGTAAGTTATTATCACTGAGCAAATCATTGAAGCCATCACAAAAGAGGTGACATTTAAGGTTTGTTTTGTATGTTTGTCTGTTTAAAGACGAGTTCAACAGGCAGAGAAGTACTGGCACAAATTTGAAAAAAAAAAGATTTAAGAAGGGAAAGAGCAGAGCATGGTCAGGCTAAGAAAGTCATTTAGCTTGCTGGAATTGTGTGTTCAGGTAAACAATATGAAAAAGGTAGAATGAGAGGACAGTGCCATATTAGATTACTCCTATGAAAAAACTTTGGGGGGGGGATAACTTTGACTGTGTACCCTGGTTTTACTTAACCTTGAATGAAACAGAATTTAGAGTGAATTTTTTTAGTGATAGAATGTAAATATATACATATATTAATTTTACTCATCTATAAACTTGTATGATAAAATATGTCCACATATCATACACATAGAGGTCTAGAAGGGACATGGGTTATTAGAGTTCAGTAACCTTTGGAAGGTCACAAGTTTTCTCCAAAGGATGCATGATAGAGATTTCTGTATCATGTAAAATATGCAGCATAATGCCATTTAGAGTTTATTTTATGGGGCTAAATAAATTTAATTATATTTATTTTATAGAGAGGAAACATAGCCTAGTAGGATGGGTGGACTGGGGGTAAAGAACATCTGGGTTCATGTTCTGCCTCTGACACATAGTTACGTTACTATGTGCAAGTAATTTAAACCCCCAGTGTCTCAGCAAATTATCTAATGCTATGTGTTATGGAAAAAAAGTTGTTAGTGTTCATTGATGGAAGAAATTTCCACACCAGGAGTTACCTTTAACAAATCAAGTTACAGTTTTGTACTCTCTCCCCAAATTATTATAATTTTTAAATAGGCATCATGTCATTGTTACATGGTACATTGAGACATGTCATTAGTCTCATCAAAAGTATTGCTGCTCTTTCTATTATTTTAAAGGTTTTTTTGCTTTTTGAAAAAGGAAAGCTGTAGGTGTAATTGGTGAGATATTTTTATTTTAATGAAGCTCTATAGAGCATTTTCCATCTTTTCTTTCCTTCTTGCATCTAGTCCTGCATTTCTCCAAATCAAATCCATAACTAGGTCAACACAACCTGGGTTTCCTGCAGGGCTCTAGATTTAGAAGGTTCCAAAGTTAGTGCTTGAAAGTCCTTTAGCAGCACAGAAATAACATAGCTTAGGCCCTAGTCAACATGAATAATTAGTTTAAATAGGAACCTACCAAACGATGGAGTTCCTTTCCAGCCCTACTTTGCCACTCTCAACCCCTGCTCAACTGAAGGTATTCTTTGTGCCACTTGTCATGGCTGTTGTTTGTAGTTAGAATCACTGAACTGTGAGTCAGAAGAGACCTCAGCAGCCATCTAGTCCAACTTATAGCCAAAGGGAATCCCAATTGTAATGTCATTGGTGTTCTTCAAAAAAAAAAAAGATGAACACCACCAACAACAATTTTTGATAAGTGGTCATATATCTAGACCTACCACTTCTTGAGGTAGGCCATTCCGCTTTTGCAAGAGCTTTAATTGTTAGGAAATTTTTCATGACTTTGGCACAAAAAATCCCAATTATGCCTCTGACTTTCTGTTAAAAAACAGCCTTTGTATTAAAAAGTAGAGGTATGGATACTACTAATGGCAATTTCAATATAAATAAAAACCGCAGTGGGGCTTTATATTCTCTACATTTATCATTTATTCCATGAAATAGTACTATGATCCATTCTTGAATATTGCTCCTGAAAGACTTTGTTTCTTGCTGATGCCCTATTACATATGTCCCTTGATTCAAGTATACGTGATTCTTATGAAGATTTTATAAATCTATGAGAGAATAAACTCATAGCTGTTGATGTTTTCTCAGTCACTTTTTTCCCTTTTGGGTATTAACAAGACCTGCTTTCCCCTCTATGCTTTTGATTTCTTCCTTTTTTCAGGTATCTTGCATATCAAGACTTTAACATTCACACAACTGTTTCACCTCTAGCATGGATTTCTTCTATGTACAATTGGTCCAATCCAGCTGTTTTTCCCCATCTTTGTTCTTTAATGCCACTTCTACCTCCAATATAAACAAGTCTGGGATTGTAATATAAGGGTCAGAGTGAATTAGTTTCACTTCCTTGATTATGAACACAGTTTGCCATAGTACTGTGTGCAGATCTTTTCCATTTTTTTCTGATTGTTGATTTCCTTCAATTCCAATCCTTAAAGGCCCTTGGAATGGTTTGCTTACTTGTTTTTCTTGCCAAGCTTTTAAAAACTCTCTCTAGACTTGGTAACTTCATCAGCTCTCATTGACTTAATTAAATCCCTAAGCAGATGACTCCTCTTTCTACTTATTCAGCCTTATTGTCCCCTCTGATTTCTAGACCTGCATCTCTAACTGCCTAATGGACATTTTGCATTTGATATTTTGTAGATTTCACAGAATTAACATGTACAAATTATTATCTTTCTCCCCAAACCAACCCTCTTATATAACTATATTTTCTTTTTTCTAGTGTTGTTTAAAGTAAGAATATCAATGCTGATATGGTTTAACTCTTTCAACAGTGTCCATTCAGTGCTTGTTGGACAAGGATCTTACATTTAGAGTATCAACAGTCAGATTAAAATTTATAGATGGTCAAAAAATTACGAATCAACATTTTCTTCTTTTTATTCCCAGCATTCTACCATTCTCACTGCAAAAGTGGAAAAGAACCACAAAAGGCTCTGAGCCATTTGGTATTTTCTTTCATGTGTTGCCATGACCAACAAAATTATCACCAATTAACTACCCTACTGTTGATAAGCATCTCTGAACTTAGTTAGATGGGTTGTCAGACAGTAAGTAGATTGACTCTTTTACAAGGACAATACTTGCATGAAGCTTTTCCTGAATCATGGAAACATTTGTAGCTTTTATTCTTCTGGCACAGCCTTTGAAAATTAAGATTCAGCCATGATGATGTATCAGAGTAGGACTTTATAAAGATTGTTTCTATTTTTATTAAACTTTTATTTGGTTATAATTAATAATTATCACCATTAATCAATCAATAAGTATTTATTAAATACCTACTATGTACTAGGCACTTTATAGAAAGAGAGACAAACATAAAAGTACCTGTTCTCAAGAAACTCTCATTTTTATGGGGGGACAGAGTATGCAGCATATACATACAAAAGTATATTCAAAATATAAAGAAAGCATATAAAACTCTTTGTAAAGTAAGTGCATTAGGAAAAGCTTCAATGAAGAAAATTGCACTTAAGCTAAATTTTGACGGATAAATAGATTATAAAGGCAGGAGCTAGGAGGGAAGAGTATTCCAGGAATGATAGACAGGGGGAAAGGAAAAAAGTAAACTATTTTACAGTGCCTACTACACTCTAGGCAATGTGTGAAAATCTTTTAAACAAATATCTCATTTGATTCTCACAACAACTCTGTGAGGTAGATGCTATTCTCATTCCTATTTTACAGTTTGAGAAAGCAGAAGCAGATGGAAGTAAGTGACTTGTTTAGGGTCACACAGCTAGTAAGTGCATGAATCCAGATTTGAAATCAGGGTCTTATTGATTTATTTTCTTGCCTAATCCATTGTGCCACAAGCTGCCTTGTGTGAAGCAGATGAAGTATCACCTATGAGGATGTTTCCACAATCTGACTAGCAGCTTCTGTGGGGGGGGGGCCAGATCTACCCACAGCAGCACCCAGAAAGCTGCCGGACAGTCAGAAAGCCCAGATTCTTTTGATATGCCTTAATAAGGAGAGCAAGGATAAGGGGTTGGCAAGTTACTTTAATTCAGCGCACAAATATCATTCACTTAGTTCAGGGGAAAAAGCCAGCACCCTGAACTTCAGAGCAAAATACAAGCAAATTACAAACATTAACAGACAGACCTTGTCTGATTCAAATCCCAATACATAGTTACTAGAGTTCAACAAAGGCTCAGCATCTGGGTTTGCAAGCTAGAGGGCTCCTTAGCTACAGCTGCCCGGAGTCTGGTCATTAACACCGTCTCAAGGACCCTTAAACAAATTACAAACAGACAGACCCAATACAATTCATAGTTACCAACATCTAGGTTCAGCCCTGGGAGCTCAGAACAAGGGCTCGCCCAGATTCACACGCCACCACTGCTGCGACAAAGAGCTCCAAGGAAGAAGAGGCCAACCCCTGGCTTTTATATCTTTTTCAGAGTCAGGGGTGAGTCACACATGCGACTCAGCCATGCCACCCAAAATAGCCACAAAGAGGCAGACTCAAACCCACGTGGTCCAAGAGCCCCCTCTGTCCTAGGCATGTCATCCAAACTCATGTCTAAACTAAGCCCTCCCGTGAGGCAAGGAGGCACCAAGGACACCCAAATCTTGGGCCTGGGGCTTAGCACTTAAGATTCAATGAAAGTACTTTCACTTAGGGTAAACAAAAGCCAAACTCCTCAAGGGCACCCGTTAAACTAAGTGGTAAGGAGCCCATTTTTGCCTTAGGACACAGAGGAACAGCAAGAAAGTAAGTCAGACTAAAATAGAAAAATTCAGTAAGGGTGGCATATATAACAAAGTTGGGACAGTAGGGTGGGGCCAGTAGATTGTGAAGGGCTTTACAAGGCATAGAGAGGTCCCATAATTCTCCCTAGGGCTGACTTTCTTAGCCATTTAGAGGGAGCACTTTACATCAAATAATTCAGATCATAGAGAATCTGTCCTGGGTAGACATAAGCAATATCGCCTATGAGGCATGAGACCCAGGATCTAGTTCTACTTTTGCTGAGTGGAAGTTCCTTCCCATCTCTGGGTCTCAGTTTTCATGCCTGCACAATTAGAGGTTTGGACTGGATCTCTGAAGTACTTTCAATTGAATTCAACAAAACATTCATTGAGCATGTGTTATATGCCAAATTTAGGTGCTATGAATAAAAAGACAAAAACGAAAAAAAGATTCTCTTCTCAGATAACATGCAACATGTTATCCTGGGGCAAACAGCATGGACACAAATGAGTATAAACAAAATGTCCAAAGAGTTATTGGTATTGTTGCCTTTGTTATTTAGTGTAGTCCTAGAAATTCTTTGGTCTAGGGGCCTCCCCATGGCAAATCTTCCTTTATCAATGCATATCAGTTTAGATTATTGCCTGAGGCCCTCAGAGACATGGATGATATGTGTTCAAGGGAAGACTTGAACTCAGACCTTCCTGGCCCAGGTTGTAACTCCCTATGCACTTTACTATGCTCTAAAATTCTAAAAACCTCTAGTAAACCATATCATGGAATAAAATGATATGAGTGAAAATCAAAATCAAAGTTCTATTAACCCCAGAAATGATTTCTATGAAAAAATCAGCTTTATAAGGGAGAGGCAGCATGGTTTAGTGGATAAGAGTTGGCCTCAGATTTAGGAAGCCTTGCCTTACATACAGACTGTGAGATCCTGGGCAAATTACTTTTCCTCTCAGTATCCAGGCAATTCTCAAAGACTAAATTGGAGAGCACATGGTAATATGCAATGGTAGAGTTCTCTTACCAGGTGTTCCCTATAGCAATGAAATCATAGTTTAACATGCGTATGTATATACGTACACACAAATATATGCCTATACATTATGATATGTATGTGTGCATATGCACACATTCATGTATAACTTGTGCCTAGCACCAACATGACCAAAATACCCAAGGGAGGGGAATATTTTAGTATTTTCCTTGTCACTCATGTGATAACTAACACTTTTTATACTTTTAGTGTGGGTTAATAGGGAAGAGGAAGTTGACTACTAAATCCACAGTGAGTAGGACACAGGCAATGTAAGAATTTATGTAACCTTCTTTGTGATGATCACATGATAATAAACACAAAGAAACCATGACTTAAAGAATTTCTTGAAGACGTGAGGAGGAAGGGAACAACAAAAGGACAGTCCTGCAACTAGCTCTGCTGTGGGCAAATCTTGTCATGATTGGGCCAGATTGTACATGTTTCCCAACCCACATTTATTATTCTGGCCATCCTTTGTTTTTGACCCAGGGAGCTTCTTCAATCAGTGGCCATTTCCGAGTTGCTTTGTATTAGTTTTCAGTACAAAGTAATCAGACACAGTAAGGCCAATTCCACTTGAAACCTTGAGCCTGGCTGAAAGGAGATTCCTATTCACCAAGTGCAGTGATCTGAGCATATAGCCTAGCTATCTACCCCTCTCCACATGTCACCCACATGACAGAGCAGAACTCCTGCTATCCCAAGCGGTAAACAAGACCTAATGACAGAGCCAAGTCACTGGTCCAACACTTGGCATTTCTTTTCAGAAAGTGTAGCCTGTGTTTAATGTGGAAGGAGGGGAATGAAGTTGTTCCCTAATGAAAAGCTATAATAGGACAAGCAGGGGTACTGTACTTTTTCACTGGGGTGAATGGGGCTATAACCACATGATTTCTATTAACAGAAATGGCAGGCATGCTGTTCAATTTCACTGTTTTGTGTTGAATGTGTCTCTCCCGCCTTCTCTCACTGTTCTATCCTCCCCCTGGCCCATGTCTATTTCTGTAGTGAAACTAGGACATCTGAAATTTGGGGAAAGGGTTGTAGTATCTGTTCCCCCTGCACGCGCGTGCGTGCGCGCGCGCGCGCACACACACACACACACACACACACACACACTCACACACAAAGCATCTTTAGAGATCTGTAAAATGGAAGATTGCTAAGGGGTTGAAACACAGCACCTCCAGAATGATAGGGCTTCATCCAGCAGAGTACTTCACTGATCACCCCTTCTGCCAAGATCCTGGTTGCAAACACCTCTTTTGCAGAAAAGTGCTTCTCTCGGTGAAATAGTAACCAGAAAGAGAAAAGGTGTCAATGTTAGCAACACCTGACATCCTCAAATGAGCCTTACCAAGTTCTTTAACATTTTAGAAATAATTATAAATTTCAGATGCTGGCGTCTCGCTTGATTCCTTCCTAATTATGCACTTAGTAATAATGATTTCTCAAAGGAGGAAAGTGGGCTCTTATGTGGTGAGCTACTGCTCTAAAATAAAATAACAGGCAAATGTCAAAAATATAACAGAATCCCTGTATCCCATAATCCTGTCCCAGTAGTCTGGATGGCAATGCACTGGTAAATTTAGGGGAAACAAGAGGCATGTTTTAATAATTTTAAATAATTATATCCAAATAGCCTTGTTCCCTCTTTAAACTGCTAAATCTTGTTAATGTCTCTCAAAAAAGGTTCCAAATGGATCTAAGCAGTTTTGATAAATGTGAAACTTATCTCCCTGCTTGTAATATTTCTAGAAATAGGGCAATTAAGTTGATTTGTGTCTGAGCACAAATCATTAGTAAATTGGGTCTTCTGTGTTTTAAGAGGGTTCAGTCAGTATTTAACCTTTCAAATAAAGAAGGTAGGATAACAGGAAGACATTGCATTTCGTGAATCTGGACAGTCAAGCTTCAGTTAATATCATAGTGTATGCTTTTACCTATATTCCTTTAGAATGTTGGTTAATGCCATTGATATCCTCTTCCTTTGCACCTGGGCCTGTCGAAATGCAAACATCATATACTACACTAGTGGTAGCAACCATTTCTTAAGGCAAAAAGGATTTTAGCTTCACTCCTAAATTCAATTTTTCTAATTAAGTTGCCTTTGCTACCTTCAGATATACCAATTAGAAAGTTCTAACCTTGATTTACAGTTTCACCTAAACTCCAAGTTTTTGCACTTTAAATAATACACTTATAATTTTGCCCAAATGGGAAAAAATAATTCTCTCCCCTTTTAATAACTCACTTCTATAGAATTTCAGTTAACCAAGTACTGTCCTTGCAACAATCCTGTAAAATAATTTGTTCAAGTATTATCCCTGAGATGCAGTAGGGTAAAATGGTTAGAGCTGGCTTCAGAGTCAGGATAACTAGGGTTCCAACTCAGCTTCTAACCATACTGACTCTGTGACACTGGACTAGTAACTTAACCTCTTAAGCCCCAAGCAAAAACTAAGACTATAAATTGCAGAATAGTTGCTGATCTACATTATTAGAGGGAGTTTCTTCTACACCAAACACAGATGTGGATAAACAAACATAAAATTATCTTCATTTTACAGATGAGGAAACTGAGGCTCAGAGATTATTAAATGACTCGCCAAAGGTCACATATCTAGTAAGTGGTAGATGATGTATTCGAATCCAAGTCGTTCCATTCCAGGTTTTTTGTTGCCTTTTTTTCTCTTTTTAAATAAAATATGATGTTTGTAAAGTATTGGAAGTGGTTCTTCTAGAAACCTCTTTAAATGTGAGATTTCTACCTATTTATTTAAGGAAAAGGAAATGGATTAAAATGATTTCTAAATGTCTCATCCGTGCTTATGAAGAATGGAAGAAACAGGCATTTCTTAAATGCAAATTAGATGCTAGGCACTTCACTTATGGCTGGGATAAAAATACAGACAAAAAAGAAAACCACCCCCTGCCCTCAAGGAGCTTACATTATAATGGGTAAGACAACCCACAAAAGAGAGATGAAAAGCTGGGGCAGGGGTGGCACAGGAAGAATATACCCAGCACAGGGGCATGCATCTGAAGTCCTCAAAGTCAGGAACAGGGCTAGGACTCCAAGGACCTGTGATTTCATCATTGTGGGTATAAGCCCTGCTGTCTGCGTGGATTTCAGAAGAAACGTTAGAAAGCTAATATGTTAGAAATGTTGGAAGACCCTTCTGGGGAGATACTAAGTCAATACTTATTGTCCCACTCATGCTTTTAGTGGAAGAGGACAAATGGGGTGAGAATAAGGGATTGGGAATTCTAAAGCCTACTTCCTTATGCTTGGTTGTTGCCTTTCGTTCTCAAAGACGAGCAAAATGACACTATGTTGGAGTCAAGTTACAATGCATCTGACTGTGGCTGGTCAGACCAATGCAAACTGGGAATGCTCTACAATAGATTGGGCACAAAGAGTCCATGTGAATATTTGAGGTGGATTCTCTAAATTTGTACATCTTCTGTTTCTTTTGAGCTACTTGAATTCTGCTACTTGAATTGTGCTATAGAGCACAGCACCTTCTCTGATGAAGGCGTGCCATGCAGAGCAGTTCTGTGCCAGTGTCTCCCATGTCACAAACCAATTCCAAAGTTCTTATGAGAGACTTTGAATCACTTCTTCTGCCCACCACGTAAGTGCTTGCCTTGTGTGAGTTATCCACAAAATAGTCTTTTAGGCAAGTGTACATTTGGCTTACAAACAGCATGGCCAGTCCATTGTAGTTGTGCTCTCTGCAGTAGTGTTTGAATGCTTGGCAGTCCAACTCGGGAAAGGACCTCAGTGTCTGGTATGTTATCTTGCCAAGTGATCTTCAGAATTTTCCTAAGACAATTCAAATGGCAGCGATTCAGTTTCTTGATACGGTGATAGTATACTATCCAGGTTTCATGGGCATACAACGAGTTCAGCACCTGCAGCTCTGAAGCTGAGATGCAACAAAGAATGGCTCATTTCTCTACTGCTTGTACTAATTTTAGCTTAACAATTAACAGCAAGAAAACACAGATACTCTATCAACCAGCACCACACCATCCATATGTAGGACCAGGGCTTACAGCAAATGGAGAAGTTTTGAATATTGAGGAAATGTTCACTTACTGGGCAGTATACTTTCTAGGGATGTACAAATTGAGAGCTAGCTCAATGTCTGGGAGGCCTTGAAGGAAAGTGTGGGAGAGAAGAGGTATTAGACTGACTACTTCCTTATGCACAGAAGGAGAGAAGGAGATTCAAAAAGATAGCATGATCCAAGTATAATAACCACAGATATAAGCAATTAAAATGTGCAGTAGGTCAGGGACTTAAATATAGGAATGTGTACATCTGCTGATGTAGCACCACCTCTGAACTCATTTTTCCAACTCCCACTTGCATTGGCAGATTGCATCCCTTTTGGATTCTGTCTCCAAAAAATTGGCCATGTATTCATTTTGTATATAATAATTTATGTACAGTTTGTTTCCCCCAATAGAAAGTAAGCTTCCAGACACCAGCAATTATTACATTTTTCACTTGATATCTCCAGTGCCTAGCATAGTAGTACCTGCTACATAATAGACAATTTATGCTTGTTTATTGATTGGGTAACAAAAACTCTCCAGACCACACTCCTGACTGTTCCCATACTTTCTCTGCAATGTCCTAGAAACGTCTCTGCTCTGGAGGCTCGCTCCAACACTGGACTTCTCAAATTGGAAGTGTCTCCAGCTCCTGACACTTATGCTACCCATGTCTTCATTCCTTCTCAGGCTTGCCTCCACCAAGAATTTTACTAGAATGAACTCACCTGGCACCTTCATTCCTCCCCCCTCTTGAAGCTTCCATCGATGTATTTATTGTTTTTTCCTACTAGATGTAAGGTCTTGACCACAGGGGCTATCTTTCTTTATGCTTGTATTTTTATTACCAGCACTCAAAACAGTACGTGGCACATAGTAAGTGATTAAGAAATGCTTGTTGAATTGTTTTCTTAACTCATTCTAGAGATGTGATATTGGCAGCAAGAACATGGAGATGGGAACTGGGAAGCCAGACTCTAAGTTCACAGGGTTTACGTAGCTTTGCAGAGGGCTTGGTCCAATAAAGAGAAAGATGAACATCTTTTATGGAAAACATCCTGCTTCATGCCAACTGGGAATTAAATTTCAGCATTCTTAGCAGGAATTCTTCATCTAGCCTTAATTATTCTGGGATACCAGAGAGCTCTGTAGTAGGAAGGCCGAATTTATGATCTCAAATATAATCATATATATATTTGAATGGTTCGAAATCGCAAAGTATATAGAATTCTCTAAGAAGAAGGCATCAAAACATTTATTTAGGGCCCACTGTGACAGATTCACGAACCAGCCTCCCCATTCCAATATTGTGATCACAAGCTTCCAGGCCCAATAAGCCCGCCTCACAAGAGTAGCCAGGAGGCCACAGAAAACCAAGATGGCATAAATCATATTCACTGGCCTCAAGTCCTCGCTCGAACTCCTGGGTCCACACACGGGTCAGCTCTGCTTTGGCTTCAGCCGTAGTTTCTCGCCTCTCCTCACAGCCAAGCCTCTGGTGTTCTCGAGCCCCGCCTCAACGACCAGAGACCAATTGGTTCCCGAGTTGGCCCCTCTTAAGTCATCAATCTATGCCCACACAGGTTTCACACCTGATAGGGCTTTGGGCCTGGGGCTTAGCACTTAACAGCTGAAAGTACTTTCAAGGTAAACAAAAGCCAAACTCCTCAAGGGCACCCTTTAAACTAAGGGCTAAGGAGCTCATTTTGACTTAAGGACACAAGATCATAGCTAAAATATAATACACATAACTATACACACAATTCCCTACTTCCTTCCCCCTTGAAGTCAGTGAGGATTGGGGGACTGTGGTATATCCATTCAGTTTTGATCTTAAACACCTCAGTTTTGCTGAATTCTGTGGCACCTTCCAGATACACTGTGAGTTCTATAGTTGTCTCCTACCCTCACCTCACTTCTGGTCAAAATATGCAGGTAACCCAGATGTCCATTAAAGTATAGAAAGCACAGTCCTCAGCTGCCTTAGTGCTCCTCTTTGTATCTGTTTAATTACTTACTGGCTTTTTCAGCTAAAGAGAATATTGTCTCAGTACAATTATTCTTCTTTCACAATATTTCTGCAGGGGTCCATATTGAAGACTGTTATGTCACAGTTTCTTGCATATCAACTAAGTAAGCTAATGTCACTAATTTCCTCAGCTATCCTTTTGTTTAGTAGATTTGAACAGATGGCATCAACCTAGTGTAATGCCCCCATTTATAAGTTATTATAAGTGGGTGAGAGACTTAAAGAAAGGTAAGTGTATATATGTTAATAAGATGAGATTTTTAACCAATGAGTTGTATCATCTTAAAAATTGAAGATAAAACACACTCTTGATTGCCACTCATAATAATTTCTGTCTCTAGTAAAGTGGGATTGTTTTTTATTTGTAGTTAGTTTTATTGGAATAATAAACAATTTTAAAATAAAGTTGCAACCATTAACAATGTCTTTATTTGCCTCATAGAAATAGTACCAACTTGTGATAATTTTGAAGCAAATACAGACAATGATTTCATAATTTTGAGCTTTGAATTATGTTCCTACCTTAGTTAGCTTTGAAGTAAAATATATAAAGAGCTAGTGAAACACCCTTGGAATAAGGAAGACCTGGGTTTAAGTTCCTTCCCTCACACATATAGATAGTGTGACCCTGGACAAGTCACTTAATGTTTTAGTGTTCCAGGCAACTCTAAGGCTCAGAGATATTGCTTATTTGATATGGCAAATCACAAGTTTGGCCCATGTAAATAGCTGCAAAATAAGACTTTCTGACTGTCAACCATGAGGGTCAATTTCAGGTAATATTTCTAACCTTATGTTACTTTTGTTATTTTTGAAAAACAAGAGGATCATCCAGAAATTCTTTTGTATATGCTTGACTCTCACTCATCTTCTCACAATACATAGTTCTCCTTTAAGATTCTCCTTTATAGGGGAGCCAGTGAGTTTTGACTGTAATACCATAGAGTAAAAAGTGGTACCCCATCCAAAGTGTCAGTTCCTACCAACTAAATATACTAACCTAGCTCATTTCAGTACGAATGCTGTAAAGAAGTGAGAAGCTGCTAAACTGTCTTTTTTTGAAGCTTTAAAATGCTATCTCTTCTACATGGATTAATTGCTTGATGGCTCTTATGAAAAGGATGGAAAATACATGGCTACATGTTTATTTCTTCTTTACACATTTTGGCTCTCATCCTGTCTGAATTCATAAACTTCATGGGATTCAGAATGAAGAAGCTTTAGAGACACTCTCCTCCAAGTCCTTCATTTTACAAATGAGGAAACTGAGGTCCAGGAAGGCTAAATGTTGTAGACAGTGACACTAACTGGGACTCTAACATACAATTCTGATTCTAAAATCATTAATCTTTCCATGACACAATACTGCTTCTTCATGACAGGCAGATTTTATTTGAATCCAAGATTTTTCTTAAATCCTCAGAACATTTGTGTAAGGTAGGGGAATAATTAATATATTGGGGCACAGTGAAGTCACAGGTGATTGAGGATCAAGATCTGTGATTTCATTGAAATAGAGTATCCCCAGTGAGGAAAATCCCTCTACCAAAACAGATCAACATCTACTCTTCAATTTATAGTTTTAGAAGGTTGCCTGGGTTGTGGAGAGAGTAAATCACTTGCCCAAGGTTACATAGTCTGTATGTATCAGAAACAGGACTCAAGCCCAAGTGTTTCTGACTCTAAGTTGATCAAAGGATCCACAATACCACACTGCCTCTTACTAGTTATAGCCAAATTTAAACTCTATCACAAATAGAATTTAGGAATCTCAAATCTGGCACCGTGTTAAAATTAAATCTGATTGTATTTTTTAAACTACATTTTTTCTAGAGTTCAAAGAATATGAACACGTTCTCACAAAGATGTGCAACTGTAAGCCACATAAAAGAGTGTTCTATAACTCTAAAAATAAGAGCGATATAAATCAAAACAATTCTGCAGTTTTACCTCATATTTAGCAAATTGATAGCAATGATAGAAAATGGGAATAGTCAGTGTTGGAGGAGTTTTAGAATGATAGGCACACTTGTGTACTTTTGGTGGACCTATGAATTACCCCTACCATTATAGAAAGCCATTTGTAGTTATAGGATGAAAATGCCCCAAATTCCCATATTCTTTGACCAAGGATTGCACTGCTATCTTTTAACCCCAAAACACATCAAAATATTAATAGCAGTATTTTTAATAGTGGGAAAGAGCTAGAAACAAATGTAAGTTGGGGAATATTTAAAGGAGTTATAGTGTATGAATATAAGGGAATATTACTGTACTTTAAGAAAAATGAATATGGTAAATAAATTTAGAGGATCATGGGAAGATGATATGAAGTGAGAAAAACCAGGAAAACAATATGCATAACTACAACAATGTAAATGGAAAGAACAATAAAAAACCATTGAAATTAAAAACTGAAATTATAACTAAGCTTTACCTCAAAAGAGATATAAAGATGCCTTTCCTTACTTCTTAAAAGAGGCACAGGACTAGGGAGACAACTGAATATAATATCAAACTTTTTCCATGTGTTTCGTGGTTTTGCTGGACTCTTGTAAAATTCTTTTCATAAGGTTTGCATCTCTAGGAAGAAGAGAGAGGGAAAGATACATTGGGAAATATATGTTATATAAAAACAAAATACATTAATAAAATGTATTTTTAAAAAACTTGATAGGCTGCTTGATAGAATCATAGAACTTCAAAGGTGGGAGGCACCTTAGAAATCATCAACTTTGACTCTTTCTTAATTTCATCTAAACTTTGTGTCTGCTCCAAGACATAACACAGTGCTCTGCACACAGAAAGTGTTAATTAATTAATATTTGTTGAATCAAATTGACTCAATAATAGGATTACTGTAGAGTATAATTTTGTAATTGCCAATTAAAAAAACTGCCAATATGTAAGAGTTTACCTCTGCCATATTTCCATCCACCAGCTTTTCAAATCATATTTCCAAAGTAAAAGACAGGAATTTCAGAGGACAGGAAATTTGAATACTTCAGACAAGCTACTTTCTTTATCTACTCTTGATTAAATAGGAAAAACAAATTTAAACAGTCCTCTCTTTTTCTCTTTTCCACATTGAGTATCTCTGTATCACATATTGGAGCTAAAAGTATTTTATAATGGTTCACTGCAATTTTTAACTTTGAGAGTAGCACTCTACAAACTTTAGTAGACTAGTTATAGATAGACATTTTAGAAATGGAGGTGATACTACCTGCATTGTGAATACTCTTTAGTGCCCTGTTGGTTTCAAATAGATGTGTAACAATAATGATTTGACAGCCATCCATGTAGTACTGTCTTATGTGTTTTAAATTTCTTCTGCAAATGCATTAGCCAATGTCTACAACATAATTGTGAATGATGACTTCACATCCTCAAAGGTCCAATGTCATGAGACAAACACTAGAACATATAAGACATATGTTAAACATTTCTCCTCTATGCTCCCCAATCTTTCAGGGAAATAAAAACAGAGGAGACTAATAAGATAGCATGTTCTCTGCTTTCTTTTCCAGATCACTCACTGGAAGGACCTGTCCAGCACTAGTGAGATGTCACAGTTGCTACCCTGGATTTCGGGCCCCTTTTCCAAAGCATCACTTACATCAGCAATTCAAGTGCAGAATTTTGTTTTAGTACTCTCAATAGGAGACAGCTGCCAAATGGGAGAAAGATCACATAAAGCTGTCTTATGTCACTATTACTTCTCTCTAAAGGACCTACATCAGTAATCTCTTCCCTTATGCTGCTAAGCTAGAAAAATGCCATTCACACATATCTATTTTACTCTGTTACTTCATTCCCCTTACTCCAATACATAAGTATGCACACACAATAAAACACATCAAAAAGTCTGATATTATAGGTCATCTTCCACATTCATAGTCCTTCACCTCCATAAAGGAGAAAAGTGTTTTTTAATATTTCTTTTTTTGAGGTTATTATAATTTCACTGCATGCCATTGTTCATGTTATTGCTTTCCACAGGCCTACTGTATACGTGGGTACACACACAATGCACACACACACATACATATATAGTTATATATTATTATATATAACATACATATGTTATACATATAAATGTTATATATAGCAATATCACCAATATACACGCTATATTTAACTACATATATTCTTATATATGACATTTATATATATATAACCTATATGAATATATGTAAATACGTGTGTATATACATACATATATACATACATACAAACACACACACTGTCATTTGCAAACCTGTCAGAATTCAGACAGAGAGAACTGAGGGGATATTCAAAAGAGCACAGCACTTTTAAGTCATGATGGGAAAACAAAAATAAATAAATAAATCCCAACAAACAAAAAACCCAAACCCAAACTGTAGTGTTTTTCAGTCAGACCAGATCAAAACTGTCTAAACACCTCATTTCTCTATGGAGGCAAACACTATGAGAATCATACTCAGGCTTCAGTGCACTGAGCAAAATAGCTTCTATTCTTGGCTAGACTACCCCCTATGGTCTTTATCAAATTTAAATGACCTGTACCTACCATGACAGATATATACAGTTCCTCATACTTTCTGTGTATCTATGCTTTAGAACTATTTTTTTTTCTTTTTATACATACAACTATAGATTGGTAGCTCTGAATGCAAATGATATTCTAATATAGACATTCAGCATTCATGCAGTCCCATCAGGTGTCCCAATCTGAAGGTTTTGGAATCCTCTTCAGCTCAGAATTCTGACCTGTTCTAGAATCCACATTCAGGAAAAGCTCTGATGGAATGAACCACCTAAAAAATCCTGTTGTCAGGGAGGCAGTGGCCTGCAGTGTTCATTACAGCATAGACTGTTGCCTTCCCCTACAACAGAAGAAAATGTTGCCAGGGATTTGATAGGTAATAGCACTAAGGTGCAATTTGAAAATTTCAGTGCATGGCAAGTTCAGGACTGAAAATTTTCCTGTGACTGCCCACCCATATTACAAGGTGTGAACCTGTGGGGCTGCTACAGTTATAGGAATCTAAATGCTGGATTGGCTAGTTAAGACTTTAGAATAATTCTTTCTTTTTCTTTCTTTCTTCTTTCCTTCTTTCCTTCCTTCCTTCCCTCTTTTCTTCCTTCTTTCCTTTCCTCCTTCCTTCCTCCCTTCCTTCTTTCCTTTTTCTTCCTTCTTTTCTTCTTTCTTTTCTTCCTTCCTTCTTTTCTTTCTTTCTTTCTTTCTTTCTTCCTTCCTTTCTTTCTTTCTCTCTTTCTTTCCTTCTTTTTCTTTTTTCCTTTCTTCCTTTCCTCCTTCCTTCTTTCCTTTTTCTTCCTTCTTTTCTTTCTTTCTTTCTTTCTTTCTTTCTTTCTTTCTTTCTTTCTTTCTTTCTTTCTTTCTTTCTTTCTGTCTTTCTTTCTTTCTTTTCTTTCTTTCTTTCCTTCTTTCCTTTTCTTTCTTGCTTTCTTGCTCCCTTTCTTTCTTCCTTTCCTCCTTCCTTCCTCCCTTCCTTCTTTTCTTTCTTTCTCTCTTTATTTCTTTCTTCTTCCCTTCTTTCTTATATTTAACTTCTCACTCCCTTCCTCCCTTCCTCTTTCTCTCTTTCCCTCCCTCTCTCTTTTCTTCTCTTCCTTCCTCTCTCTCTCCCTCCCTCCCTCCCTTCCTTCCTTCCTTCCTTCCTTCCTTCCTTCCTTCCTTCCTTCCTTCCTTCCTTCCTTCCTTTTTTCCTTCCTTCCTTCTTTCCTTCCTTCTTCCCTCTCTCTTTCTCCTTTCCTATTGTCCTTTCTCTTCATTCTTCTCTCTGTTTCTGTTGGAAGATGTTCATGTGTAAGGGCACCAGTAGAGGCAGACCTATGTCCTGGCTGGCAAGGGTTTTTAATACCCATTTGGAGTTTGGGTGAAGGTGAAAGTTGTCAGGTTGTGAAAAATGGCATCAGTGTTGGCTGACCTGAAATAGGGCCGTAAAGTTCTATTCCTCACAAAGGCAAGATATATTATTGCTGTAACGCCATTATTCCGCTCCATCACTTTTAAACCTTGTTCCCATTATCTGCAAGTTAAATATAACCCTATGTAAAAACAGGAAGGACAGCACTAAGTTGTCCAGCTTAACAGCACACACTTAAACATAATAGAGCACTTGTTACTGTATTTTATGGAACGGAAACTCCAAATGTAAAGATGTATTAAGGAAATATCTCAAAGTTATTAGGGAAGGATATTTACAATTACAGATTGCTTTATATTATGCTTTTATGAACATCTCAGGAAATGAAATAGCCCTCAGCTGTAGAGAGTGAAGAGGGAGGTAATTTTCCTTAATACGGGTGATAAAATTAATCTGATTGAAATCGCTAGCGATTATTTCGCAGAATACTGAGTGGCAGTACAATCACTTACACTCTTTTATATTTTTTTAGTCAAAGCTCGCATAGATGAAAGCTAATTACAAAGTAGTGATGTGAAGCGCTAAGGAAATAGTTTGTATAGCATAGAACAGGCACCGCTAATTGGGGTTTGTGATTACACAGATTGTTGTTAGGGAGAATTAACTACCAGCAGTCTCTCCTGCAAAGCTTCTCATCAAGGGAAAGTAAAAATAGACACTGGATCTGTTATTTATCTAATTATGCCATGAATATTTTCACAAGCACGTTACACACTCTCAAATGGATTGTTGTTCAAAAACTTTCTGTCCCATGCTGCTTGTGATCAAAGTATCAATAAGGAATTTTTGACACTGGGGTTTCTCCTGATGACTTTGCCTGAAGCCTTATTTACATGTTGAATGTGTTAAGTGCATGCCTGAGCTAGAAGTCTATTTGGGGATCCCCAAGCACTGTAGTAAAGAAAATGTCAAATATGAAAGAGTGGCTTTTAATAAACCTTTGAGCATACCTACGTGTTCATTGTTCTCCTTTCAGATTTGACTGTATAGCAAGCAAAAGAGGAAATTTCAGAAGAATTTCAAGATACTTCATTTAGAGTGAAAATAAAATGGTTCCAGAAACACTGGGTCCCTCCAGCTATTGTCATATTTGGAAGCACTTATTTTACAGCCAGCCTTCAGTGCAGTAGCAAACTCTTTTGTTGTTATTGTTGTTATGTCTCTCCTTGAAGCCCAAGTGTCCATGAGAGGCTCTCTTCTACAGCTCTCTACATGGGAAGAACAGCAAAAGCACTGATTAATTTTAATGCCCATTCATTTAAAAAAAAAACTGTTTCTCAACCTGAAGGTCACCACCCAGGGGAGGAACACAAGCAAATAGGCTGTTCTGAGATGGTAATAGAGACCTGCCTTGGAGGGATCTGAATAATTAGTTGGTGTTGCAGGGAGCTTGACTAGGATTCCAGTTTCCTCCCCTGCCCGAAGTCATTCCATCAAGAAGACTGCTGTTAGTCTCCTCTTGCCAATGAACAAGTCCCTCTCTGGGCCTTTCACACATTACTACCTTGTTATCTATCTATTTGCTCTCATTTTTAGCATGTCTCCTTTCAGAAGGAAACAAAAGACAAAAAAGGTGACTGTCTCTTTCTGCCCAAGAACATGGAAATCCTGCTGCTTTTCCTTATCTGGTAGTGGTATTATTGGTATGGGGGCAGTAAGAGAAGAAAGAAGGGTATCTATGGTAAGAAGTCCTCAAAGAAGGCAGGAGGAGGGGAGCTGCAAGATGAAAAAAACTTTAAAGGATACTGCCTCAAGAATTCCATCATGAAAGGCATTCCCTAGAAAAATTTCCCAACATGTGAAATGCTAATTTATTGACAAGGTTATATTTTCTGAAGATGAAGAATCTCCTAAGGTCTTATTTGAATGGCGACAAACATCTTTCTGTGTATTAGCTAGAATGAGCAAAAAGTGCTTGAATGGGAACATATGTCACATCTGATTTAGGGGGTCTCTCTATGTAGAATGAACCAAATATAATAGCTCCCAAAATTAGTTGAATAATTTAAGGTCCATGAACCATGGATCAATATCCATGATCCAATGTTAAGAAATTAAACTCTATATTTGGGCTGTTTGTTACTTTCTTTCTCTTCTTATTGATCTGATATGTTTCTACATATTTTTCATAATTAGAATAATCCAATCACTAGATGTCTTCAGAGGTCTCTTCTTACCCTGAGATTCTGGGATTCTGGGGATGTAGGAAATTATGCCCAAGTGAAAACTAAAAGAAATATAGGAGTGAGGACGCAGATGTGTTCTACCCTTCTTTTGCTTTTGTCAGAATACAAACAAGTTGCTCTTGTGTGGATAAATATAGCTAGTTTATAAAATTGAATTTTTGACATCATTATTTTTGTTATCAATAGTAATAATAATAGCAGTATGCCATGACCAATATGCTGTGCTCCAGTCAAGGCAATATCTTTGAATTTCACTGCCTTTCTGTATGAAAAGAAGATAAAAATTATATTATATGGTTGTATGCAAATGATGAAGGGCCTGACCCTGTGCTCCAGTAATTCTTATGTATGCCTCTACATTGTCCAGCCCGACTGACAGGTACTGAAAATTAAATGGTTTTCAATAAAAATTCTGTAACCTGAAATGAATCCCTGCTGAATAATTAGAATATCTCACCCATAAAAGGTAATCATGTGTCTTCCATTTTTGAAGAAACCTCTATACCTGATCAGCATCTGTGGAGCTCTGGCCAGATTAGATCTTTAATACTTGTGAAAGAGACATAATGCTTCTCATTTATGGTTGATGAGGAGGCCTCCTGTGAGGGCTGAGCTGGCATGGGCTGCCCCTGTTTCCAAAGGTCAGAGATAGCACAAAAAAGAAGGTGGGATGGTTTGTATTGTTTTGGTTGAATTCATAAAGAAGTGGAATGGTTGATTTGCAGATTAAGATTTAATTTTCCTTCCTTAAATACCCAGAGGTAGCTATGAAAGCTAACTAAACTTAAAATATTCATTAAAAACAAACAAATGAACAAATAACTTGAATATATAGTGGGGATTTCCAGTTCCTTAATTTCCCTACTACTTTTGGTTCTCCAGTCAATGTGTGACTGAAATTGGAGTCCCAAAGAGAGTCACATCTTAGGGCTTCTACTTCTTTTCTATATTTACCTCAGCCCCACATGTAAGCTCATTTTGAGCTTGTTAAAAGGTTGTGACATTGTTTTAAGCATTTCTGAAAAGAGACATCTTGAATTATTTAAATTTATTTCAAAAACAGATCCCACATATAATAGTTATGGCCTACCTGAGGCAGGTGTCAGGGAAGGTTAGTGGAGGGTTGAGGAAGATTTTAGGAAAATAAATAAATAAATCGGGCTTTTGGGGGGAAAAAAAAAACTTACAGCCCAGAAGGCAGAAATCTTCAACAAAAGGGAAGAGAGGAGGTGTTGAAAATGGGATTCAGGAACACTCATGAGCTGTCATCTTGCCCAAATGATCAGATTCATTTACAGGGTAATTATGAGTAACTGGTAGTTTGATTTCAATCTTTCTGAAATGTGTTTAAAAGATTAACAACCTCCTCAAGTCTCCACCTCCTCTTCTTACACCAAAAGGAAGAAAAATCTTAGAAGCCATGGTCAGATTAAGACAAACCATTTGATACTGAAATATGTCCCCAGACTGAAAAGGATGAAATAACAATATACTGACAGACTGCTATGACATACATGAAATAAATGACCTAATGATATATATTTGGAATAATTACACATACTTAGGAATTCTCTACAGAGTTTATTCTCATGGCTTCTTTTTAAGACTGTCTACTTCTGTCACTCTTTGTATTTCTATCACTAAATATTCTAAAAGGTAGTATTCTGTTTCTTATGACATTATTTTTAAAAATAGAAGGGCCAGCTAATACTGGGCCAGCAATTGGCCAAAGAATTGTGTAGGCTGGAAAACAAATACAAATATCCAAATGAAGAATGGATTTTGTAATTACAAAATAAAATGGAGTCAAATATTTTTATTAAATATGATTCATGGATTTCCATGGAAAAATAGTAGACAATGCAAGCAATCTAAATAATAGAGCTTCTTTAAATATAGTGAAATTAGAATTCTTTCTCTTTTTTAGGATAATGCTAAAATGAACATAAAAGTTGGGATAAGATAATTTATAAATGTTTACCTTTCATGAGTTGTTATTGATTTCAGTTTTTTAACCCCTGCCCTGCAAGCCAATAAGTGGAAGTTTTGGAGTTTTAAAATGAACTCAAATACACTGGAAATCTGCATTTTTTTCTCTGTATTACATATGTGCAATGAAAGATAAAATCGAAACATAATTAATAATTACCATACCCACCATCATAGCCACTTCACAATAATCACCATTTCTTTAGACATAGACTATATTTCCCTGATACTTAGTATACTGGAAAATAATTGAGAACTTATTAATTAAAATAAATACAAAAGTAAAAGAAAAATGACGATTTCCTTTTTCTGCTCCTCTATATGCATATCCCGATTTTGCTGTTTCTAGAAACAGTATTTAGAGAGGAAAACTAGAATGAAATTAATGCTCTCCACCATATATTAGATTTTATAATTCACCAGTGTTCTTCACGCCATAGGTATATTTTTTAATTGAAAAAAGGAAAACTTGACTTGGAGAAAGAGGACATGAGATGTTCTCAGAAAAGTTATTTCGTATATCTGAGTCTTAGTTTCCTTATTTCTAAGAAGAGCTGATGATAGCTATGCTTTCTTATAGGGTTCTGAAGAACAAAAGAAATGTGCAACAATGCTTAGTGAATTGTAAAATGTTATACAGATGTAAGATTTTTGAAATCCCATAACAATGACTTAATTAAAATGAGCTTTTATTTTTTTAATACCCCAAATTTTATACAATATTATATATGGTGGTATCATTTTATTAGAAATACTACATGCTAGGGACACACATACATTATAATAAATGAATGAATAAGCATTTGTTAGTTACTTACAATATGCCAAGCCCTGTGATATGCACTAGGCATGCAAATAGCAAAGCAAGACAGTCTCTGTTTTTGAATTGGGGGATTGTATATTTTTAAGGTTTCTGTGAAGGTTTGCTTTCTTCCAGGAATACTTGAAGAATTATATTTTGTAAAAGATCTTTATTCGGCTGAGAACTAAAATCAAATTTTTAGTGCATAGAGATTAGAAAAGACATGCAAGCCCAAGTGATTTTCACATCTTATACACATGCCCATTTTTGGAGGGTTGGTTTACATATTGAATAAAGTATCATGAGACTCTGCCATCTAAAGAATGAGAAAAATAGCTATCCTTAATATAGAGTGTAACCCAAATCATGATAATCATTTTGTAAACAAATGAGTTAATAAAGTACCTGTATAAGATAATTACCTTTAAAAAGAGGCAAATCCTAAAATATATGCAATGATGATAGTATGTTCCTATATCTTATATGGCAATTATATTTTAAAATTTAGAATTTGGGTGTTCTTCATATAGTTAATCAACAAATTATTTTGAATATATGTGTGAATATATTAATATACACCCACATATATATGTATATATATATTATTTATCAGGGGTACTCATGTATCCAATTCCAGTCTGATTTGTATGGGAATTTTGCCGTTCTCTGTTTCCAAAATGGCCCACTTCACTCCTCCATAGACAACCTGGTGGTTCACTACTCCCAGGTCCTCTTACCATATAACTTGCAAAATTGGTTCCGATACCCAATTGATATAGCTCACTGCAGCCCAGAACCCCCAAGCTCAAGTGATATGCCTTCCTTACCTCTCCCCTCCAACAATGATTATAGGTGTGAGAGTGTAAGAAACCTTGGCTGAATTCAGTTATTCTTTTCAAATCCCCTTTCAAACAATATTTTATATTGATACAAGCTTTACAATTTCCAAAGCTCTTGCCAGAAAGTTTTTTTTGTTGAATCCCCACAACAAAGGGTATTATCATCTTCCTTTTAGCAATGAGAATACTGACTTGGACTTAACCAAAGTCATTAGTTTAGAAAGTGGAATCAGGAACTTTCACTTAAATCATATGCTTTGAATTCAGGGTTCTTTTCATGATGGCATGTGGCCTCTGACCCAGGAAATACTGACAATTTTAAAGGTAAGAATCATAGAATGTTAGAGCAGAAAGTAATCTTTAGAGAGTGTGTAGCCCTACTCTCTCATGTTGTGGATAAGGAAAATGAGCTTAAGTGACTTGTCAAAGGTTACATAGCTCAATGACAGAGTCTGGGAGTCAATTCCAAGACCCATATTCTTTTCCCTACAACAGGCAATCTCCATGGTTAGAAGCCTTAATTTAATTATGTATAACCTCCCAAATACTGAAATCATTAGTGAAATCAAGCTATGAATTTAAAAAAAAATCTTCTCAAAATAATCCTCAGCTCAGATTCAATCTAGCTCAGACTCAATCTGGCTAGGATTGTTCTGCTCCTCATGTCAATACAAAGATTACAAAATGGTGAGATTTCCTTAGAGTCTACCCAATATGGTGAATCTCTAATAATTTTTTCTCTTTGGCTGAAAAAATCATCTTTTCACTTAAATGTGTGTGTATATATGTATTCACACATATATTTTCATTTGGAGGGCAAAAGCTGACTCACTTTTGTATTTGCATATCTAGTGCATATTCAAGTACTTGTCACATGGTAAGTGTTTAAAATGCTAGTTGACTGGTTGATTCTTTGATTTATCTAGATAAGTTTTTGTTTCATTGTCTCTCGATAGAGTGCAGGGCAGGGTAATATATTTCCTTTCCATTAGAAATCCTTCTTGATGAAAAGTGAGAGACTTCTATAACCACTAGTGACTTCTATAAACCAGAGCTAGGGTGGATCTGAGTAGTTGCTGATCTCAGCAATAGATCTCAACATGAAAAATCCTGAGTTTTAAGTGAATTGAAAATGAAATATATAAAGGTTAATTTCCTAACAATTTCCAATCTTGAATTACATACTTATATATCCTTAATTGGTCAAAGCACTTGGAACTCCAAAATTGAATATTCTATTTCATTATTTTTAGTCGCTTTACAGGTATTTTCTCTCCCTCCTAACATCTTTCCCCCGTTAGAACAAAAAAAGGAAAACAAAGCCCTTGAAATAAATATAGATAATAAAATAATTCCTGCATGGCCCATGTCCAAAAAATGTACATCTCATTCTTCATCTGTATCAGAAAAACTTGTTCTAAAGAGTTTTCCCCAATTAATTGCTTCTCCTCTAATCTTGGCCACCTTGGTTACACTTGTGAAAAAATATTGTAACTTTTTGTAATCGAAGTTCTCCAATTTTGTCTCTGATTTTCTCTATCTGTTGTTTGGACGTCATCCCTTCCCCATCCATAGATTAGAAAGGTTATTTCTTCCTCATTCCTCTAATTTGTTTATAATATAATCTTTTTATATCTAAAATGTATTCATTTGAAACTTATCTCAGGTTATGGTGTGAAGTGTTAGTCTATACTTAATTTCTGCCAGACCGTTTTCCACTTTTCATAGTAGATTGAATCAGTGAGTCCTTACCTCAGTATCTTGGGTTGAATTGACTGAACACTAGGCTAAAAGTTCATGTTCTCCTATTTTTGGATAACTAATCTGCTATGTTATTATCTTTTAAAGTTGAAGATGTTCATTGAATTGTTTTAGTTGTGTCTGACTCTCTGTGACTCTATTTGAGGTTTTCTTGACAAAGAGACTGGAGTAGTTTGCCATTTCCTTTTCCAGTTCATTTTACAGATGAGGAAACTGAGGCAAACCAGGTTAAGTGACTCACCCAGGGTCATGCAGTTCGTAAGTGTCCGAAGCCACATTTGAGCTCAAGTCTTCCTGACTCCAGACCTGGTTTTCTATCCACTATGCCATCTAGCTACCCCAAAGTCAAAGTTAAGAAGAGATAAATAATTTTAATATACTCAAATATTTTAATACTTCAAACAATCAGTGATCTCATCAATGGAAATTTCTAATGTGACCACACCCAGATGTGCAATCTACATGAATTACTGCACCCCTAAACTCCTTCACATGACAGCCAGGCTTCTGGTGATGAATCTTTTTTACATTAATCTAGACTGGACTTCAGATCACTGATGGTCTCTGTCCTGGTCCTGTTCTCAGTCTTTCCAGCTTTGAAGGGCTAGTCAGAACTTGCAGTACATTGGAATGGCTTTCAAGAACTGAGGGTCACCTCAAAGTCAAGTTGAAGTAATGGAGAAATATTTTAGTGGAAGAACTTGCTTCATTGATTAAAACTTGCTTAGCAATGTTTTTCGCTCTGAAATCATTTATATTTAGAAGAGTATATATTTTTCTGCTATTGGCCTGGGAGGCAGAGTCTCTTTGTTTTCTTTTTTTGTGCCATTCTTTTTTTTATTCTATAACAATAAAAATCAAATCTATTACATGATTGCTGAGGAACCATCTATTTCCCCTCTGCCAGTTAGAATGTTGTGATATTTTTCATATTTTCTTATAATTATTGGTGACCCCAATAAATGAGTCAACAACTCAAACTTAATATAATTTTACTGTACAGAAATTGACATTCGGAGTGTCTTGTTGCAGTGGGAGTTCACCTCAGAAAACTTTCACAATGATTATACTATGAAGGCAGAATTTATGATTTCAAAGAGAATCATATATATGTCTGAATGGTTCAGAACTGCAGGATATAAGGAATTCTCTAAGTAGAAGGCAGAAGAATTAAAGCATTTATTCAAGCTCCAAAGTAGCAGACCCATGAACCAGTGTCCCCATTTTGATATCCTGGTTAGAAGCTTCCAGGCCCAATAAGTCCGCCTCACAAGAGTAACCAGGAGGTTACAGAAAAACATGATGGCATTAAACCAAATCATATTCGTGCTTCTCTGGTAAGAAGATTACCCACTGGCCTTAAGCCCTTGCTCAGCATTCCCCAGTCCACCTGCAGGTCAGCCCTGCTACCAGCAGCTCCTGCTTCTTCAGCTCCTTTGGCTTCGGCTTTGTCTTCAGCTTCAGCCGTAGCTGTCGCTGTCACTATTTCTGGCTCCATCAAGTCTCAATCTCCAAGCTGTGTTCTCTCCTCTTATGGAGTTTTAGATGTCATCAAGTGTCATCTGAATGACCAGAACTTAGGCTCCTGTGATTGCTTCTTGAGTTAGCACCTCCCCTTAGTTAGCCCCACCTTGGGCCCCACCTTAGTTATCAATCCACACCCACTTAGCCTTTACACCTAATAGGGGTTTGGGCCTGGGGCTTATCACCTAGTAAGGCTTAATGAAATGTACTGAATTACTCAAAGGAAATAAAAGCCAACTAAGTGCTAAGAGCCCATTTTGCTTACCAACACAATGATTAACATTGATTCTTCTATGTTTTCTTTGTTTACTCTTAGAGAATAAGGGTAACCTGCCTGCTCTTGCCTGGTGCATTTTCCTGGGCACAGGAAGATGGTCACTAATGACCCACTC
>CM053626.1:140641144-140670034 GCA_028646595.1 Phalanger gymnotis | reverse complement strand
CTCTTTGCCCCCCCTCTTTCCTATCTCTTGCCTCTCTTCCACTCTCCCTCTTCTCTCTGTCTCTGTCTTTCCCCATTCTGTGTCCTTCTCCTGCCCTCTCTCCCTCTCTACCTTCATCTCTCTCCCTGCTCTTTTTGCCCTCTCTCCCAACATCTCTCTCTTCTTCTCTTTCTCTACATCTCCCTCTTTCTCTCCCCCACTCTCTACTCCCTCACTCTTCCCCCTTCTCTCCTCCCCTTCCCCCGCTCCCCACTCTCTTTCTCTCCTTTCCCCTCTCTCCTCTCTCCCTCTTCTCTTAACCCTATTTCCACAAGACTACCTCACAATTCTCCACTGAATATTATAAAATCTTAGAATTTTAGTGCAAGAAGGGATTTAAGTTGCAATATTGAGTTTTAGTTAAAGCTTATACCAATAGAAGATGAAAACATAATCTCTGAGGATGTCAACGAGTCAACAACCATTTATTAAGTACCTACTATGTGCCAGATATTGTGCTAAGTGCTGAAGATAAAAAGAAAAGAACAAAACCCACAGTACCTGCATTTAAGAGCTCCCATTTTAATGGGGAAAACAACATGCAAACAACTGAGTACTAAATGCATGTACAATGATATACAGAAGCGTTTATATATAAATGTGTATGTATACTCTACATATATATGTACATATATACATATATAAATATATATGGAAGAACAAAATCTACAGATCTATACATATATATAAAGGTAATCAGTGGCAACACACCACATCAACCTGGATATTTTTTGCTGGGGTGTCCTCTTGCAGAAATTTGAATGTGAGCTGAGTTTTGGGGGGAAAAGCCAGGGAAGATAAGAGATACAGTTAAGGAGGGATTGCATTTCTGCCACATGGAAAAGCTGGTGAAAAATCATGGAGTCAGATGATTGCCCATCATGTAAAGGAGTAGCAAGGAGGCTAGCATCACTAGTTAATAGGAGCATATGGAGGAAGGTAAAGTGCAAAAAGACTGGAAGGGTAGAAGGGGGCCAGGCAGTAAAGGGCTTTAAAAGTTGAACAGTTTTTGTATTTGATCATAGAGGTAATAGGAAGTCATTGTCATTGGGGTTGATAGAGTCAGGCATTAGGGAAATGCATATTAGGTAAATTATTTTGGTAGCTGAGTAGTAGACAAGCCAGAGTGGGGAGAGACGTGAGACAGGAAGACCAACCAGAAGGCTCTTGAAATAGAGTGGTGGCTATGTTAACAGAGAGAATGGAACATATATGAAAGAAATTGTGAATCACAAGACTTGGTAACATATTAGATATGAGGGGTGAGTACAAGGGAAGAGTTGGAGATGATACTAAGCTTAAAAGCCTGGGTGACTGGATCGATGGTTGTGATCTCAGCAATAATAGGGAAACTGGAAAGAAGGGAGGACTTGAGTGAAAAAAAAATAATGTTATGTTTTGGACACGTTAACTTTAATTCTTTTAAAGTATCACATTCTAGTTGTCTGGTAGGCAGTTGTCAATGTGAGACTGGAGAGAGTTTAGGACTGGATATATAGGTCCAGGAATCGATTTCATTGAGACAAATTTGAACCTATAGGAGCAGATGGAATCACCAAGTGAGAGAGCATAGAGGGAAAAACTGAAAGCTTTTGAGGTGTGCTATTTGTTTCTAGTTGTTGGCTGACCAGTTTTTGAAATACCACTACTTAAATCATTCTTAAGGTCTTGTGATGAAAAATATTGTTCACTTGCAGAGAAAGAACTGATAGAGTCTAAATAGAGATCAAAGCTTACTTTTTTACTCTCTCTATTTTTCTGGTTGGTTAGTTTGTTTGTTTTGGTCTGTGTTTTCTTTTGTAACATGGCTAATACAAAAAAATGTGTTGCATGACTGCATATGTATAATCTACATCAAATTATTTGCTTTTTAAAGGAGTGGAAGGGAGAAAATTTGGAACTCAAAAATGTAGAAAAAATGAATCTTAAAAATTGTTTTTTATACAACTTAGAAAAATAATTCAAAAACATTACTTAAAATTGTGCAAGTAAAGTGCATATGAACAAAAATGTATAGTGTAAATAAATTTATATATTTAACTCATATGTTTTATATATATGTATATATATATATATACATATGTATATCATCATATAAAGATTTCTATTAAGGTAAAAAGTACCAGGCAGCTTCCCATTACATACTCTAGTTTTTCATACATATAATGGTTAAATGTTCACATATCAGATAATATTAAATGCAATTAGTTCTAGAAAGCAGCTAAAGTGGGAAGAACATTCTAACTTCTAATAGATGGTAACTATTTAATTATACTTAATCTCAGGGGAATGCTGAAAATTTGGATACAAGAAACAAAATACTCATATTTTTCTGAGTTAACACTTGTAATGTAGAATATTGCTTTCCTCCAAATACCTCTGGCCCAAATATGTTATATAAATACAATTGTTAATAGTTTTTATTACTGCTTTCTATGTTTTGTTCCATAGACCATCTCTGAGTTACAAGCTAGCTTTCATTTGTACATAGAAATTTTCTTGTCTTGTTCAAGATTATTATGAAGATGCACAAGGAAAAATAGTCTCGTTAAAGCATTTGTTGTCCCTAATTTTTAATGTGTTCTTTTTATTTTTCAAATTTCTCTAGCCATTATAACATCTATTGTTTAGTATATTTGGTCATAGACACATGGGCTATAGTATATTGAAAAGAACACTGGCTCTGGAGTCAAAGGACCTAGGCTTCAATACCTCTCAGTGACTTCGAGTCTCAATTTCCCATAACAGGAAAATAATATTGTTGGATTAATTGTGCTCCAATACTTCTATCAGTTCTAAAATTATGATCCCATGTGTCTAGCTGCTAACATCCACCAAGAGAAAGAAGGTGAAAAATAGACTATTTCATTTATGAAATCTTACAGCTCCTTTGAGAAGAAAGATGGTGTTCCTGTGAAATTCTATATTTACAGAGCAAAAATAGCAGTCTGTGCTGCTGTCTCTTCACCATAAAACTTTACCTTTTCATGAACTAGCAGAATGCATGCTCCTTGAAGGCAGGTATATTCATCATTGGTTATTGAACCCTATTAACTACCACAGTCTTGAACATAGTTGCTGGTGTTTTTCCACTTAAGTTAATGCCACTATATGTGTCTCACTTTTATATATTGTTTTCTGTTTACTTTGGTGCTCAATTAGTCATCTTACATACATCTCTGAGTCTTTCTTCTTCTTCGTGATCTTTGACATCACACAAACCTGGTTTTCCTAATGCTTGCCTGATCCTTTTATCTTCTTATTCTACCCTTACCCCATTTGTTACTTGTCATTTCTGCCATGGGTTTGGTGGTACCTCAGAATTGTTTTAATTTGCGTTTCTCTAATCAATACTGATTCAGAGCATTTTTCATATGAATATAGAGAGCTTTGATTTCTTCTTCTGAAAACTGCCTGTTTATATCCTTTGATCATTTATCAGCTGAGGAATGGCTCTTATTTTTATAAATTTGACTCAGTATGTAGTTGAGAAATGAGAACTTTATTGGAAAAACTTGCTGCAGAATTTTTTTGATATTACTTTATTGCCCAAGGGATTTTTTTTAGCATAATGCAGTTTCTCTGATTATCTCTTTTAATTAGGTCTATTTTTTTGCTTTTGCTTTGTCTGAGATCATGATTGCTACCTCTGCCTTTTTTTATTTCACCTTAAGAATATTAGATTTTGCTCTAGTTCTTTATTTAACTCTGTGTATGTCTTACTGTTTAAAGTGTGTCTCTTGCACACGACATATTGTTGGATTCTAGTCTCTAATCCTTCTGCTATCTACTCCCCTGTTATGCGTAAGTTCATACCATTCACAGTTATGATTACTATTTCCCTCCATCCCATTTTCTCCTGTTTTGTCCTCTCTCTTTATATCCTGTCCATCCTCGAAAGACTATTTTGCTCCTAACTGCTACCTCTCTTGATCGACCATCCCCTTTAATCATTTCCTTTCTATTATCCCCTTCCTTTCCTATTTCCCTACTGGAAAATAAATACATACATACACATATACATAAATGTCTATATGTGTATACATGTGTGTATATATATACATATACACACATAAATCATGGGTAAGATATATGTGTATGTATAGTATACATATATATATATAGCTATACATATATGTGTGTGTATATTCTTTCTCTTTGAACCAATTCCAATGAGAGTGAGGTTCAAGCATTGCCCAGCCTCCACCCCCACCCCCCTGATTTGCCCCTCTATTGTAAAAGCTTTTCCTTGGGAACCTCTTTCACATGAGAAAAATTTCCCCATTCTATCTCTCCCTTCTCCCAGTTCATCTCTCTTTCTCACCCCTTTGTTTATTTTTGGAGATTGTTCCAACGTAATTGGCTTTGCCAATGCCCTCTATCTATGTAAACTCCTTTTAACTGCCAGAATAATGATAAAATGTGTAGTAGTTACATGTATCATCTTCACATATAGGAATGTAAACAGATCTAAAATGTTAACTTTATTTAGTTTCTTATGATTACTCTCATGTTTACTTTTTATACTTCTCTTGACTTTTGTTTGAATGTCAAATTTTCTATTTAGCTCTGGTGTTTTCATCAGGAAAGCTTGGAAGTCCTCTCTTTCATTAAAACTTCATTTCCTTCTGAAGGATTACACTCAGTTTTACTGGGTATGTTATTCCTGGTTTTAATTCTAGGTCCTTTGCCTTTTGGAATATCATATTCCAAGGCCGCTTCTCCATTAATGTGGAAGCTGCTAAATCCTGTGTGATCCTGATTATGGCTCCATGATATCCCACTTGTTTCTTTCTGGCTGCTTGAAGTATTTTCTTTTTGATATGAGATCTCTATTACTAAGGCTATTCCCAAAATTATTTTTAACAAAACTTATATTAAAACCAAGAAATTTTCAACAGTTGACAGTAGAGCATCTTGGAAAATTGCAGCAATAAAACATACATAATTTCTCCTTGAAAACAAGAATGAATATTAATTGAACACATAAACATGAAATATCAGTGGATTATTTGAGGAGCCATTATATATCAAAACGAACATGGCAATAGACTGAAAACCTTATATGAGTAATATTTTGTTGCTAAAACAAAGCAAAGCAAAACAAAACACATTCTAGTCATCAGTAATATGGCCCAGGAACCCAAAAAGAAAATGAAAAGGTATTATAACTTTTCAGTCATCAAAACATTCTTTATTTTTAAAAAATATAATTTTTCCACTTTGAAGCATTCATTTTTCTTCTCTTCATCTATTTAAGAGACAGAAAAAAGAGGAAAGAAAGAAGGAAAATAAAGGAAGGAAACAAGGAAAGAGGGAAGGAAGGAAAGATGGAACAAAAGAGGGAAGGAAGGAGGGAAGGGAAGAAAGGAAGGAAGGAAGGAAGGAAGGAAGGAAGGAAGGAAGGAAGGAAGGAAGGAAAAAAGAGAAAGGAGAACCTTAATGTTATATAAGCATAATTAAGTAAAGTATATTTACTCTTTTGGCATCTCCAAAAATGCATTTTTTATTTTGCATATTAGTTCATCATCTGTTTTTTTACATTAAAAGACAATTTTTAACATTCATTTTTCAAAATAAAATTTGGATGTCCAAATTTTCTCCCTCCCTTCCTCCTCCTCCCTTAGACAGTAAACAATTTGATATAGGTTATATATGTGCAAACATGTAAAACATATTTTCATATTAGTCATATTCTAAAAGAAGAAATAGAACAAAAGAAAAAATGAAAACAATAAAGAAAGTGAAAATGGTATACTTCAATCATTCAGACTCTTATCAGTTCTTTTGTAACAACAATGTTGCTAGCAGCTGCTGTGGAGGTGTAAGGCCAATAAAAGCAGCTCAGGGGAGGGCTGCTAGCACAGGTTCTTTGATCTGCTTTTCTAAGGAAAGCAACTTTAAGGGGTTTACAATCTCACTTCAATCAAACATACATATATCATTCTTAGTTGAGGGGGAAAAGCCAGCACCTTGAACTTCAGAGCAAATACAAATGGAAATTACAAACAGAGAAAATATAAACAGAGCAAATAACACAAATCAACAAACAGGCTTCTAGCCATCTGACCAAAGTTATACATACATAGTTACCAGAGAGAAGCATCAGCATCTGGATTTTCAAAGCTGGGGGGGCTCCTTAATAGCTACTCAGAGTCTCCACACCAACACTTTCCCAATGAGTGTGCTCCAAAGCAAAACCTCTACTCCCATAGTTCTGAGAGTTCTAGACTCTAAATTCCCGATTCTTAGTTCTATGGCTATCCTCTGAGTATGTATGTATGTATGTGTACATATATATATATACATATATATGTATATATGTATGTACATCTATCCATTTTCAGGGTCAGAGCCCTTCACACCTATGAAGGGTTTCACATCTCTCATGACCTAAGTAGCAAAAGGGTACAGGCCTCCCTACAAACAAAGGCAAGACTCAATCAAAGTCACTTGATTGCCTTGATGCTGAGAAGCACTAGAAAAGAAAAAAAAAACAGTAAAAAGTCCCACTTTGCTTGCCCTTACAATTTTCCATTATGAGTCTTTTGGAATTATCTTGGATTGCCACAAAGAGTTGTCAGTTAGAGTTGATCATCGCACAAAGTTTCTGTTACTGTGTACAATGTTCTCTTAGTTCTGCTCACTTCACCTTGCTTTAGTTAATATAAATCTTTCCAGGTTTTTCTGAAATCCAACTGCTCATTATTTATTATAGCACAATAATATTCCATTACATTCATACATCACAGTCGTCATTCCCTAATTGGTGGTTATCCCTTCAATTTCTAATTCTTTGCCACCACAAAAAGAGCAGCTATAAATATTTTTGTACACCTGAGTCCTCTTCCTCCTTTTTATGACTTCGTGGGACACAGACGCAATAGTAGCATTACTAGATTAAAGGGTATGCACAGCTGGATTGCCCTTTGAACATAGTTTCAAATTATTTTTCAGGATGGTTTGATTAGTTTACAACTTCACCAAGAGTGCATTGTTTTCTGAACTTTCCCACGTCCTCTCCAACATTTGTCATTTTCCTTTTCTGTCTTATTAGCCAATCTGATGGGTGTGAGGTGGTACCACAAAGTTGTTTCAATTTACATTTCTCTACTCCATAGTGATTTAGAACATTTTTTCTTATGACTATAGATAGCTTTGACTCTGAAAACTGCCCATTCGTATCCTTTGATTATTTGTCATTTGAGGAATGACCATTATCTTTCTTTCATAGTGGTAGCAGAATATTCTTTGTCTTTTTTTTTTATTACTAAACCTTAAAGACCCAATAAGAAAAGAAAAAGAAACATTATAAACTTAAATATTGAAACAAATGCAAAATAAGAAAAGAAAAAGCATGTCATATGCACGGCAGAACACGAAAGGCTTCAAAATATATAGCAATAAATTTCCATTTCAAGAAAGCCTATACAATAAATACTACATGTTGTGTTGAGAGCTGTTGATCTTTGCTTCCTTGTAAGTTTTCTTTTGTTCTTTGTTGTGCACTTTTTACTTTGTTCCTTTTCCCCCATTCCTCCCCTTCCTCCAGAAGGCTACAATTAAGTGTGGATATATTTAAATATATGTATATGTATATGTATATATATACACACATATATACATATATACATATACATATATATACATATATATATATATACACATATATACATATGTGTAGCCACATATTTTCGCTAACAAATTCTACTTCTGATCTTGGGTTTTTATATTTGTGTGTATCTCTTATTTCCTATCATTGCTAGCTCCTCTACTTCTACCCACATCCTTGCCCTCTTATTACTTAACCTACCCCACCTCCAAGGATCCCTCTTTTATCCTCCCATTTCCATAAATCTAAATACCCCTGTATACTCCTCTTTGACTTATTCCCTCCCTTTCCCCTCTAGAGATCTCTCCTTTATCCTCTCTCTCCTCTGTTTCTCCTTGGCATTTTATTTCTTTCTGAATGTAGAAGACTTTTATACTCTTCTAGATATATATGTATTGTTCCCACTTGAACCCATTCTTGATGAAAGTAAGCTTCCAGAACTACCAGCCCTCCTCCCCCATCTAATTCCTCTGTGTCAGTCCTTCCTCTCTCACCTCATTTCCATAACTGGTTTTAATTTTTAATTTTTAAAGTCATATCATACTCAATTCTATCCCAATCTTTCTTGTGAACTACCCAATTACTAATAACAATCTTAGAATAAATTATACATTTTACATTTTATATACATAAAAGATAAATGGTCTGTCCTTATTGAGTCCCTCATGATTAGTCTTTGTATGTAACTTAAATTTCTCTTGGCTCTTGTATGTCAAATCTATTAAGTTCAGGGTTGTTTATTTTTCTTTTCTTTTTTTTTAAACAAAGTCCTGAAAGTCTGACATTATTAATAATCCATTTTTTTTCATTCGGGATTATGTTTAGCTTTGCTGGGTATGATATTTTTGGTCACAACCCATATTCTTTTTTCTTTTTGAGGGGGAAGAAGAGGAAATTGGGGTTAAATGACTTGCGCAAGGTCACCTAGCTAGTAAGTGTCAAGTGTCTGAGGCTGGATTTGAACCTAGGTCCTCCTGACTCCAGGGCCAGTGCTCTATTCATTGTGAAGCCTAGCTGCCTCCAGAACTCCTCTTCTTTTGCTTTTCAACATTTAGTGTTCCAAGATTTGCTATCTTTTAGTGTCCCCACTGCTAGGTCTTGTGTGACTCTAATTGTGGCATAATCATATTTAAATTGTTATTTTTCTTGTTGCTCATAATATTTTATCCTTGAGCTGGGGGTTTCAGGATTTGACTATAATATTTCTGTGAGTTTTCCTCGTAAGACATCTTTTAGATGTGGACTATCTTTTAGGTAGTAGATTTTTTTTCTATTTCTACTTTTCCTTCTTATTCTAAGGTTTCAGGACAGTTTTCTTTAATTTTTTTTTTGTATTATTATATCAAGATTCTTTTTTTTGAACATAGCTTTCAAGTAGCCTGATTATTCTTGTTTTCTCTTCTTGATCTGTTCTCCAGATCAGGTGCTTTTCTTATGATATGATTTGCATTCTCTTCTGTTTTTTCATTCATTATATTTTGTTTTATTATTCCTTGATTATTTCTTGATCTCATAATTTGGCTGGCTTCTCCTTGTCCAATTCTGATTTTCAAGGAGTCATTTTCTTCCTTAAGATTCTGGATCTCTCTTTCTAATTCATTGACTTTCTTTTCATAATCTTCTTGTGTTTCTTGGATTGTTCTTATTTTTCCCCTCAATTTCTCTCATTTCATTTTTAAAGTCTTTTTTAAGTTCTATAAATTATTTTTGAGCAGGTGACCATTTGACATTAATCTTTGGGGTAGAAGAGGGTTTCTTTGCTTCAGTATACTTCTCTGAAGACTAACTCTCATCTTCTCTATTCCCATAGTCACTATCTATGGTTGGATCCTTTCTCCTTTGCCTCTGAATTTTTAATATTTGCAATAGCTTAGTTTTTTGCAATCACTTTTAGTCCTCGGGTATGGGGGATGATGGCCCTGTCCTCAGATCCTCCTTCCACTCTCCCCTTTGGTGTACAACTAAAACCAAGACCTCCAGCCTCCTGTAAGTGACCACAGCCTGTCGTGTCTCCGCCTCACTGCTTCTGTACTCACTGAACATGTCCTTCCCCTCTCTACCCAATGTCTTCAATTCCTTGTCAGCAGAGGTACCCTCAATCATCCCAGTCTCAGATATCCAACTCCCCTCAGCACCCCTGGGAAAAAGTGGCTGTGGCTGGGGCCTAGGAAACCTCCCAATTTAGCTAACCTCAGGACTTACTCATTGTTTAAGCAGATCTAGAACTTAGCCTAGAGGTGTTTACTCTTAACAAGGACCTAAACTCATTCTGGGATTTTTCTTGAGGTCTTCCCTGATTGTCCCAGGAAGACTCCTTTTTTACTCATACTCTTATTTATTTTTAGCACTCTATATTCACCGTGAGGCACTATTTCATCTCTTTTGTGGGGGAAAATTTTGGGAGCTTGGATTTTTCAATTTACTAAGCCATTTTCCCAGAATCCTCTCCTCACCAGAATATTCTTTAGCTGGAATCATATCTGGAATCATAGTTGATTAAGAATTGATCAGCATTTTCAAGTCATTTAATTTTTAAAAATATTATTGATGTTATAAATTGATCTTCTGGTTCTGCTCACTTCTCTCTGCATAAGTTCAGATGATTCTTTCCATATCTCTTTAAAATTGTCTTTTTTCCCATATCTTACAGAAAAACGGCAGTGTATTACACTGGCATACCACAATTTGTTTAGCCATTCTCCAATTGGTCTTTCAGGAAAGGCCCAGGAAAGCCTTATTCATGAAGTCAAAAAGATCAAAGAAAGATATGAAACAGATAAGGAAAGATGGCAGAAACACATCTAGATCTAGGAAGAATGGGTTTAGGAAAAGGAGAGCAAAATCCACCTTTGTATTCCCTTAGTTTTTTTTTCCCAGTATTTTTTGCCCTGGCCAGGTCATACTTCATTGGCAGATTAAAAATTACCCTCTTAAACCAGCCTTCAACTTATGAAAGGCCACCAGTGCTTTGGTTCAAAGTTTAAAAAGTCTTTTATGATCTTTTGGTTTTTGTTGACAAAAGTTTTTAAAATTTTTAAATTTAATTAAGTTAAGTAAGTTAAAACAAATTTTAGAAAGAGGAAGAAAGGAGAGAGAACTATTTTTCTCAACATTTTAAACATTTTATTTCTTTTAATTAGTAAATATACCTCTTCAATTGTGTATTTCAATTGTGTATTTATACTTCTTAGTTATTTGCATATACCATCATCCTAGAAGAGCACAAATTCATTGAGAGCAGAATCATTTCATCTTCATTGATGTCTAATACAGTGCTCTTCACAAAGTAAATGCAATGAATATTTCTTGATATTTAATTCAAAAGCTGCTTTGAATGTCTCAAGAAGTATAACAGAATATCAGATTTGGAAAGGACTTTGAGAGTCATTTATTTTAGCCTTATCCTGGTGAGGAATGCCTTCCATAGTACCCCAATAAGTGGTCATCTGATCTCTGATTAAAGACATTCAGTGATAGAGATCTTAATGCTTCATGAAACAACACCCTTCAATTTTAGGACAGCTTGGCTGATTAGAAATCTCTTTTCTGAAATTTTTCTGGAATGTTTCTCTGCAATCCCATCTATTTTTTTCAATCAATCAATCAAAAAACATTTAAGTATTTACTATGTTTCAGGCATTTCAGGACACAAACACAAAGAATGGAACAATTTCTATCTCCTAGGAACTTATATTCTAATGTAGGTAACAGAATGTACATATATGTGCATATATGCATATATGTATCTATGTGTATATACATATGTGTACACGCAAATATATACATTATATATCATTATACATTATATACATATTATATATCATACATATACATACATATATACAGCATAAATACAAAGTGAATAAATATAAAGTAATTAAGTAAAAAGTAGTTGGCAGGAAGAAATTAGAAGATTCATTCATAAGATGTTACTTGAACTGTACTTGTAAGGAACAGCCAAAAAGCAATTTGGCTAGATTGCAGAGCATAGAAGGAGGAGTTATGCGCAATGAAACTTGAAAGAGTTTTGAACCAAGTTAAGAAAGTCTTTAAGATTAAAGGAGAGGACTCATACCCAACCACTGGAGTTGGTTGAACAGAAGAGACAAGTGGTTAAATTTGTGCTCAGGGAAACTTGTTTTGTCAGCGGTTTACAGAATGGTTTGAAGTGCTGAGAGGTTTGAAGTGGGAAGAACAATTAGGAGGCTAGTTCAGTTATCTAGATGAGAGGCGATGAGGGCCTGAACTAAGATGCTATCTGTGTGAGTGGAGAGAAGTTTTCAGATGCAAGATATGTTATGAAGGTAGATGACTGGAGGTAAGATTTAAAAATTAATTGGACACATCGGATGAAGGAAAGTGAGAAGTCCAAAATAATGCCAAGAATATAAGCCTGGGAGGCTGAAGGATGGTAATACCTTTGACAGATACAGGAAAGTGTGGAAGATGGGAGGATTTGGTAGGAAAGATGAACTTAGTTTTGGATATGTTGAGCTGGACATATCTCTGGGACATCCGTATATACATACACATGTACAGATATAGAGTATGGAATGTACCCCCTCCTTATTTCCATCTCACAGAGCTCCTCCCTTCCTATAACATATAGCTCAAGCACCATCTTATGTATGACACTTTTTCTCCCCTACCCCAAATGCTAGTGGCCTCTGTCTCAATTAACTTGTACTTAACTACTTTATATTTATGACCTTTACTTCACACTATATGTGAACATACATAATATGACATATAATTTACATGTGTGTGTACATACGCACATACATGTAGCGAGAAAGTCCATTTACTATCTCATCTCACTTTAAAGAACACATTTATTAGGTAAGAGTGTTTCTTAACTAAATCAGTCAATCAGAATTAAGTATTACTATTGACCAAATCATCAAGACCTAAGAACTAGAAAAATGAGGAGAACCCGGAGAGAGTAATATCATGAAAACCCAAAGATAAGAGTGTATTCATGAAGAGAAGCTGGTTACCTAAGAAGCTAGGTGGCAAAGTGCGTAGAGCTTGGCCTGGAGACAGGAAGATATGAGTTCAGATTTGACCTCAAACAGTTATTAGCTGTGTTACTGTGGGCAAGATACTTGATCTTTGTCTGTAAAATGGGCATAATAATAGCGCAAACCTTCCAGGGTTATTGTGAGGATAAAATGAGATGATATTTGTAAAGTCCTTAGCACAGTACCTGACATATAAAATGTACTTAATATTTCCTTCCTTCCTTCCTTCCTTCCTTCCTTCCTTCCTTCCTTCCTTCCTTCCTTCCTTCCTTCCTTCTTTCCTTTGTTCTCTCTCTGCCATGCATGAGTTTATTCAACACTTCCAATGTTTTTCAAAATTCTTCATGTTCATAATTTTTATGGTCTGTAAGTAAAAAAAAAACAATTTATTAATTAAAGGAGTGAGGGGGAGCCTAGAGAATAATGAAGACAAGGCTGGCCTGGGTACTTTCCTTCAAATGGAGGTTCTGGGAGGAAATGATTACTTAGGGCATGGGGTGGAGAAGGCCAGTAATGAAGGTCATTGGGGCAGAGTGAACTTCCGGGATGAGAAGACTGCTGTGGTATGATAGAGATTATCTGGAGTGTCTAGGATAAAGCTTAGAGAGGAATGAAGAACATTAAAGCACAATCAGAGTATAATTTGTTAAGCAGTTCTATAATTGTTGGACACTTTATTTCTAATTTCTGTTTTTGTTATTATTGTTTGATAAAACTAAGAGTGTGTCTATGAATATTTTACTACAATATGGCATTTTCCTTTTGTCACTGACTTCCTTAAGTTATGTGCCCAGTAATATGATAACTGAGGTATATAGGGTAAGAACAATTTAGTTACTTTTCTTGCATATTACAATTGTTTTCCTATATGGTTGGAGTAATTTGCTACTCTAACATTTGTGTATGGTTGTACCTGTTTTTCCACAGTCCCTCCAACACTGATTGCTACCATTTTCTTTTCTTTAATTTGTATTTGGATGATATCTGCTTTTCAGAGAATGAGAATGAAGAAAAATTCATTTTGTGTGAATATTTTTAAGATAATGTGAAAATAGAGCAAATTAAAATTTCTGAAAGTATTGATGATCCATGCTATGGTTATTAGTTAATTTATAGAGTGCCAGAGGGAGTAGTCTGTTGTCAGGATTTGTGTTATTACATATCTTAAATGGACCATGGATTAAACATAGGTGTTAATCCAAAATTTCTTCCCCAAGGATGGGGTCAGCAATATTCAAGGTACAAAGCTACCTGGTGAGTCATCTTTGCCCAAAACTTCATTGTCTAGAATGATCACGGGATTAATTGTTCTGATTTAAGAGAATTGTCCTATAAACTTAGGGGTGAGACAAAAAGAAACTCCTTCTACTCAACCCTTATTTTGAAAAAAATTTGTAAGTAGAATTTAATGAATATGAATTAATCTTTCATGACTGAGATCTGCCAGGGCTTCAGGGTTATTTATCTTTTGAAACATCAGTAATTATACACAATATCATAGATAAACATGAAAAAGGTTGAGATACTTGATTAAATCTACAGTCACCCCAGGCACCCTCTGGAAGGTGGTTTTTATGGTAAATCTTGCTAGCAACATATTTATTTTCATTTTTTCCCATTAGTGATATCGGTGATAATTGTGGCTCTGATTAGGTAGGCTTAGTCAAGGTTTTATTTTACTAGTTTATTTCTGGCAACTTTGCTGTTGAAGGAATGATCATTGTGGTAAAAACTGACTTTACCAGAGGAAAAAAAAAACATCAGTTTTTCTGAGAATAAAGAGTACTAATGATCCATCCACTTAATAATTTATTCTGAGTTCCCATATTTTGTTCAGAAATAAAGGGAGATGTTTACCTTAGCATTTAGTTCAATTTGAGAAATTTTTTCTCAGGTTTCTTATATCTGCTGATTAGTTCAAAGCCTGATTACATCTGTTTTCATTTCCTTTCTGGAACCCTTAAGAAGCCCTGAGAGAAGAGGGAGATGGGAGAAATTGCTTTAAAAATCACTCAATTTCTGTTAGAAAACAAATGAACTTGCCCATGTTTCTCATATTTTGTATTCTCAATATTAAATTCTTAAATGTGTACCTTAATATACATAACATATGTCATATGATGAATTAGTATTATGATTAAATCTTCAAATTTTACATTTATTGGCTTGTATATATGATGACCTTTGAAGCATTAATGTAGTACTAATTATGTTTTTCATTTGATGTAAATCATTTATGATCTGTCTTACACATCTACAAATTAAACTATATAATAATGCATCCTATGTAGCATGCATCTTTCCAAAAGCCCAAAGACCTTCAAAGAAATTATTTTATTAATCTTCACACATCTCTTGATAGGTAGATTGTTAGTTCTAATTACTCTCTATTTTGCAAGTGGGAAAACTATCTGAATATCATTTATCCCTGAAATAGCTAGAAAGTCTAATAAGAGTGTGTTGTTTGCATATAGAAGAAAGGGAAGATGTAAGTAAAGTGTAAGCTATTTGAAGGCAGAAACAATTTTCTCTTTTCATTTAGTGTCTAGCATAGTGCCTTGCATAAAATATCTACATGATAAATACTTCTTGGATTGAATGAGAGAAAGAATATTATCCTTTGCTTCATACTGATAGCTCTGTGTATCCATTATTGTGTATGGAAATGTTACCAAAGAAAGATCTCCTCCCTTCAGGGGGCACCAGATCATGATGTCCATTATGTACCAGGGCATTCTCTTTCTTTATACAGTGAATTCAGTGCTTGGTTCACATCTTTCTTTCATTCAACCTAACTCCTGCCCTAATATATATATCTATAGATATCTATAGGTATGTAGATATTTATAGATATATAGATGTAGATAGATCGATATAGATACTCCCTCAAATACCTTAACTTTTTAGTTGTTAAATTTATTCAGTTACCTACTTGTCCACTCCATCTTAGCTACATACAGACATGGTTCTACCTTGGACCTTGCCATCATCTACCATTGTTTTATTTCCATGTTCTCAAACTCTACTGTTCTTATATATGATCACTTTAGGACCTCTACACAGTTCTTTATATTCACCATGACTTCCATTCCTTCTACCCTTCAGTTCTTTACCAGGTCATAACACCTACACTAGCTATGCTCTCCTCCTTTTCCTATTTTTATCTATTGGTGAACCAATTCAACTCTTATCTTCTAGATTCCTTGAATTTTGTCCTAGCACTAATCATACATATTTTGATTACTACTTCCACCTAATTCATCACTTCTATTCAGGTGTTGCTGAACAGAGGTAGAGAAAATCACAAAACAATGCTGATCCAACCAGCAAAAAATTAATGTTATATAATCTCAACTGCACTCATACTACACCTCCCTAATGAATTTGAAATCAGTGGCTATTCTGAAATGTTTCATCACTTCTCAAACCTCCTTCCACACCCTGCACCCATTTTCTCAGCTAAGGGCTTCACCTGATACTGCATTGAGAAAATTGAGGCTATTTTCAAAAAGCTCCCTCTTTTCTGCTCATTTCACAACATTCAGACATCTTTCCCCATTATCTCCTATGTAACCCCTTTCTTGACCTGACCCTTCCTGCTGGTCACCAACCAGTATTTCTCCTCTCCTACTTGGTCTAAACTCCTTGAGAAAGTCATATACATTAGATAGATCCATTGTTTCTCCTTTTACTTTCTTTCTTTAGGTTGCAGAGAATGTTTTAAATCAAATTTTATTTTTTAATGAATAAACATTTATCCTTCCCTCCATTGAACGAAAATAAATTGACAGTAATAAATATGTGTAGTCAAGGAAAACAAGTTCCTATATTGACCATGTCCAAAAATGTATGTGCCATTCTGCATATTTAGTCCATCACCTCTCTGTCGAGAGGTGGGAAGCATTATTCTTCCTCTGTACTCTAAAATCATGGTTGATCATTGCATTTTTTGAGAATTCCTAACTCATTCAAATTTGTTTCTCATTGCAATATTGTTATATTTTAAATTGTTCTCCATTCTGCTTATTTCATTCTTCATCAGTTTAAACAAGTGTTACCAGGTTCCTTTAATTTTTTTCCTCTTCATTGTTTCTTATGGGTATTACATTCCATTCTTAGACCATAATTTGTTTAGATATTTCCCAATGGATGGATGGATACCTCAGTTTCCAGTTCTTGTCACTATGAAAAAGAACTACCAATATTTTTTGTACATTTGGGTCTTTTCTATATTTCTCTGACATTCTTGGAATATAGATCTATAAGTATCACTGGATCAAAATGACTTTTGGATGGGGCATAGATCCAAATTGCTTTCCAGAATGGCTGGACCAATTCACAACTATATTAATATGCCTATTTTCCTGATACTCTTTCAACATTTGTTATCCCTTCCCCCTTTTTTATAACTGCCAAATTAATGGGTGTAAAGTGAAACCTCAGATTTGCTTTTATTCATATTTCTGTAATTATCAGTGTTTTGTAGTACATCTTCCTTGAAAAGCTGCCTATTCATATTTTTGACCATTTATCAATTGGGAACTCACTACAAATTTGAATAAGTTCCTTACATATTTTGGAAATTAGATCTTTATCAGAGCAACATGCTGCAAAGATGTTTTCTCCATTTATCTATTTTCCCTATAATTTTAGCTGTACTGGTTTTGTTTATGTAAAATCTTTTAAAATTATGTGTTCCAAATTGTTCATTTTATCTAGTTATATTCTTTATTCCTTTATTCATTACAAACTCTTCCTCTATCCATAAATCTGAAAGGTGATTTCTTCCTTTTTCTTCATTTTTTTGGGGGGGAGGTATGTGGACTCTCTCTCTCTCTCTCTCTCTCTCTCCCCCTCTCTCTCTGCTGTGACATTTTACTATATATGTCATGTAACTATGTGTAACTTATGTCAGCATATAGTACTCTCATTTGCTTTTAATCTTTTTTAAATCTTGCTTCCAACTACATCACTCTACTCAATTTACCCCAAAGTCATCAGGAATTACTTATCTATCAAATCCAATGACCTTGTCTCTATCCTCATCTTCCTTGACCTAACTGCAACTTTTGAAACTATTGATGACCATTTCTTCTCTTTTCCCTTGATTTTCTGACTCTTATCTCTTGACTTTCCATCTAACTTTCTTACTAGTCCTTTCAACCTCCTTTTCTGGATCTTTAATCATGTTACACTGATCAACCATGGGTGATCAAGGCTCTATCCTGGGCCCACTTTTCTTATTCCTCTAAGCTATCTTGCTTGGTGATCTCATCAACTCTCTTGGACTCAATGATCATTATTATCTGGATGATTCCTCGTTCTCAATTTACAACCCTAAACTCCCCTGAACTTTAATCTCACCTCACTGAATGCTCATTAGGCATCTCAAAGCCAATATTCCTTTAAAACAACTTTCGTATATTTCCCTGCAAATCTTCTTCTCAATTTTCCTTACTATCAAGGGTACCGTCTTTGCAGTCATCCATGTTTGTAACCTTGGCATTATCCTCAACTTCTCACTCTCATTCATGCCACATATTGGATATTTTGTCATATCTTTATCTTTTTGTTTTTATTTTTACTACATTTCTTTTGTGTGCCCTCTTTTCTGAACTCATGCAAAGACTACCCTAGTACAAGACCTCATCAACTCTCTTCAGAACTTCTAATTGGTATTTCTGCCACAAGTCTCTCCCCACTCCAATTTGTTTCCCACTAAATTGCCAATATGATATTCATAAAGTGCAGGTCTAAGCATGTCACCACCTCCCTAATCAATAGGTTTCTATCTTTTCCTTCTCAGATCAGCTATAAAGCCCTCTTTTTGGTATTCAATACCCTTTACAACTTGCCTCCTTTTAACTTTTTCAATGTTTTTATACTTTCATGCACTCTATAATCCATTTATACTACTTGTCTGTTCCTTGTATATGACACTTGATCTTCTCTGTGTTCTATCTATGCTTTTCTACTGGTTATCTATCCCTCTTGCCTGAAATATGCTCCTTCCTAATCTGTGGCTCTTAATTTCTCTTGTAAAACAGCTTAAATCCCACTTTTATTAGGGGCCTTTCCGAAAACATTTGTTGCTAGTCCTTTACCTCTGGTATTACTTTCATGTACTCTGTATATATCATTTTTACATAGTTATTTTCATGAGGCCATCTCCATTATATTCATAAATTCCTTGAGGACAGGGTAAATGTTTTTACTACTAGTCATTGATATAGCTGGGTGCTGAGGATATAAATACAAAGAGCAAAATGATCCCTATTCCCTACTCTCTAGGAATTTACATTCTACCAAGGAAGAAGACATCCATCCATCCATCTATCTATCTATCTATCTATCTATCTATCTATCTATCTATCTATCTATCTATCTATCTATCTATCTATCTGTTTATCTTATGTATATGTACATGTGTTATGCATCTATCATCTACCTTATGCATATGTATATATATTATCTATCATCTATCTATTTATTGACACACATAGAAATATATAGGTATAGATAGATGTGTATAATCTATTATATGTAATATATATCTGTATGCAGATATGTATTTATATAGATTTGTATATAATTTGCATCTACATCTGAATTTTTAGCTATATCTTGCAAAGGATATAAATACAAAGTAATTAAATACAAGGTAGGTTGGGAGAAAAAAAGGGCCAGTTTTGCACTATTACTTGTTTTGAGAGTAAGCAAATGTGAAAAAGGTAAAGTAAAATAGAACTGGAAGATAGGTCAGGTTTAGGTTGTAGAGGGCTTGAAAAGCTAAACAAAGGCGTTTATGTTTTTTCCTAGAGGTACTAGGGAGCCACCAGCATTGGTTAAGTATGGAAGTGACAGGACTATAGGACGAAGGACAAGGAGATGAGGGATTTGAGAATAGAAGATGGTTTAGAAGAAGTAAATACACGATAATTTGAAAAGCAGAAGAGCATTAATGATTGGATTTGGAGAGGTCAGAGAAAGTTTCATGTAGGAAGTGACTCGTGAGATGAAATTTAAAAGAAATCAGACTACTCAGGGGTACAGTTGAGGAATGACTGCACTCCTGGAATGAAGGATAGCTTTTGCAAATATGAGATATGGGAAAAATTTTGAGGAACAGCTAGTAGATTCTAGAGTATGAAATTGATAGTGGGATGTAGTTTGGGGAATGCAGAGCATATGAAGGAGAGCAATATGAAATTGGTCTAGAAAGGTGGATGGGAGCCAGACTATACAGGGATTTAAATGTCAGGTTGAGAACATTATATTTTGGTCTAGAAGCAATGAGGAATTACTGAAGATATCTGAGCAGAGAAGTGACATGGCCAGTCATAAGGAAGATTAACATGAAAGTTATGTGGAGGATAGATTAATGAGGAGAGAGCCTGAAAGCCAACAGAACAATTAGGAAGCTATTGCAATAATTAATGTGAGAAATGGTGAGGTCCTGAATAGAGAATATGTGAATTAAGAGAAAGGAGAGAGATGCAAGAGATATGGTGATGGAATCAATGGGAATTGGCCACTGATTATGAGAAGGAAAAAACCAAGGATGACTTTGACAGTGTGAATTTGGTGATAGGTAAGATGGTATTAGCCTTAACAGAAATAGCATAATTTGGGAGATTTATTTTGCAGAGGTAAAAGAGAGGGTGGGAAAGTTGAGTTCTCTGTGTATATACTGAATTGAGCTGCTGTCAGGTCATTTAGGCAGAGATTTTCAACAGGCATTTGGTAATGTAGGACTAGAATTGTGGAGCATGATTAGGGCTTACAGGCTAACTATATGAAAATCACATACTGGAGACACAATTAGAAAAATGAGACCATACTCATTCTCAGAAAATTCATACTCTAGGGAAGAAAATTCATCTCAAAGAGTTGAGCTGTCACACAAATGTCAAAGCTCAAGCTCCATAGTGTCCATCAGAAGGTTATATGACAGTGTCCATAGGTCTGGTGAAAGTAGCACCAAGGTTAATGGTAAGGTCAAGGGCATGGAGGCAGGTAAGATGGTGAATACTGGTGAACTTTGAACTCACTGTAAGATGACTTCCAGCTCATTCAAATGGTATGAAAAAGCCATGTTGCTTTGCCCTGCAATTCCTCTCTGGAGAGCAACCCACTAGGGGTGAAGCAAAGATAAGGTTATGGAAGATGAAGCCTCCATGAATGATTCTTCCAGTGTCTCTTATAGACCTGGATGCAGTGGGTAACCATTTACTCTTGGCAAAAAAAATGTGGAACATGATGTCCTACCCCCACAATTACATTTTAAAAGGCTAAGGTAGCCTTCTCAGCCACAAACCCTCTAATTCTTTAAGATCAACATTCCAACCTGAGCTATGATAAAACACAATATTCATCAATATAAGAATATCAACGAATCAATTGTTTAACTTTTCTTCAGAATTATTCTCCCCCGCCCCTGAATATATAACCTGACTTTAAATGAATAACAACCAGCAACAGAAATCTTGGTAAATGTTTGAAACTTAAATTTTTAAACAACATTACTGAGACTTATCTTCTCTGAAGATGGGCTGCATTCCATTTTCCTTTCAGCATAACTGATGTATATCTACTTCTCTGCTCAAGGCTTTCACAGACAAAGTGATCAGAGTATATAGACATTAGATATAGGCCCTCTCAGAAGCAATGATCAGACTGTAAGATGGAGATAGGGCTTGATCTGAAGCAAGCAGGACAGGTGGCAATTAAATCACAGATGGAGATAATCATTCATCATTCAGAACAATCAAAAGACATCAGGGTGCACAGAAGTGGTGATGAGGAGTTGAGCTGGAATCAGAGCATTAGTTTAGACATGTTGAATGGACAAAAGGTGTCCTCCAAGACCTTTTCTTTTTCTTTTGGACATTAGCATCCATATGCGAAACAGTTGGGCTGAAAGCATCAAAAGAAAGATTATATCTATGTCTATATCTATGTATAGATAGATATAAATAATGTATGTATGTACATATGTGCACATATGCATGCATACACATATACACATATTTAAGATAGTGTGTAATGCCTTCAAATTTAGTAATGTTTTGAAGGAAAGATGATTAAATAGAGAAAAGGATAGGAAAGGTGACCTTGCATTGAATAATGCAATTTATCCCTAGTAAGTTGAAAATTTAAATCAAATATGATTTAATTATGAGGAAATTATTCAGATAGAGAGAACTTGAAAATTTTAATGTCGAAGTCATTTTGTCCTATGTGAGGAGCTAGACTTCAAGAACTAGATTCTAATTTCCTTATCAGCTAGTCCTACACGAAAGTATTTTCTTTCACCTACTTGGGCCTCACTTTTCTGATCCATAAAATGATCAAGTTGGATTAGATTATCTCTAAGATGCCTTCCAGTTCTATCATTCTATAATTCCATAGATTCTACGAGTCCGTGTAAAAATGTAAATGCTAAGATAAAAGACTTACTGTTGTTGATGTTATATTCTGAAATGAGCCTGTGATGAGATGGCAAAAGTCAGGGCATGGAGGTCATGGATAGGGGGAGGGCTATGGCAGCTGAGGCCCAGATGAGGGCATCAGAGAGCAATGAAAGACACTGATGGCTCCCAGATGGGGGAACTTCAGGCAAGATGGGCTCAGGAGGGTAAGGGAAAATTTCTTACTTTTGTAGAGGAGAATGATTACTGAGTTCAGAAAAGAACCAACTAAGGTCAAATTCCAATTTTTAAGTCATTCATAGGGAACCAGAAGGTCAGGCAGCTGGGGGATGATGGAGGTATGAGTTTCAGACATGGTGATGTTGAAGGATAAGGAGAAACTCCAAGAATGAGCAACCAACATTATAGTTATAGTAAGAATAGTAGGACAGATAGTTGACTATAGATTTCTAGTAGACAATTAGCTTTGAAAATGAGCCTGTAGGCATAACAGAGTTTCAAATGGTCCATCTGGGTCCCATGGTTCATCCTTTCTTCTTTGTAAGGTGTTCAAGACTCAGATGAGTTGGGTTTCTGTTTAGATTCTGGCAGCTGAGATAATTTTTTTTGGCAAGTTCCTTGACTGTAACCAAAGAAAGTACCTCAACTGAGATGACACAGGTATGTGCCCTAGAGCAAGTCTAACGCCAATCTAATATCAACATCACTTACAGCATGATTATAGCTTCTACCATTACCTAGTCCAGCATAATAGACTGACAACATACTGGTATATGTATGTATATGTATATATGGGTATATGTGTATATGTATGTATGTGTGTAGACATACAGACATATATAACTGATACAGATTGGTCTATCAATTATCTATCTATCTATCTACACTGTTAGACCCTCCTTTTGTCCACTTTATATATAAGACCAATCCTTATATCATTACACACATTGCATAGTGAACATAAATTGGAGTTGTAGGATCATACATCTAGACCTGGAAGGGACCTCTGAGACCATCTAGTCCAACCCCTTCAGTTTAATGGTGAGAAAAGTGAGGCATAGTATGATTAAGTGACTTAAAGTGACACAGATAGTACAAAAGATGATATTTGTCTTTTTAGTTCTAGGGTCAGAATACTTTCGTTGCAAAATATTTTGAATCACATCTCACCAAAGACCTGGAGTAAGATAGACTGTCTTGTACTGTGGTTGTAAGATTGATCCCAGAATTGGTCGCAAATTACCATATATAAACAATGGAGCCTTGCTTCCTACTATTCTGCCTAGAAGAACGATAAAACATTATTTCAACAATTATTAGAAAATCTGATATTATCTTAAACAATAGCAGACAATGAAGATGGAAAATGGGCAAAGTGATTTTTGTATCTCATTTAGATCCTCACAATAGTCCTTCAAGGTAAATGAGGTATTTTTTTCCTATTTCACAAATTAGGAAACTGAAGCTCTGAGAGGAATAAGGCAGCTCAATGATGGAATTAATATCCAAAGCCAAAACTCCCTGGCTTCAAATCCAATATTTTATTTACTATGTCATCTCAATTATTTTGTCTGTTTGGTGTCCACCTTGAAAAGGGAAATACTTAGTATATAAGGCAGCTCTTCTCTGGGGTAGTCATGAGCATTTACTAAATCTGTAGGCAGAAGGGAGTGAAGAAAGGATCTGTTCCTGACTCTCTTCTGCTTACCTTTGCACTGATGTCACTGATTATCAAAGCATATGCTGATTTAATTTGGAGGGTCATATTAAGTTTATCCTGAATGTCTCCATCTTCACATATTCTGCAATACATTTGGTGATCAAACTGCATGTAGTTAAGATCATAGATTTAGAAGTTAGATGAAGCTTCAGAGGGCATCAATTCCACCTCCCTAGATGAAGAAACTGTGTCACAAAGAGTTTCAGTGAATTACCTTGAAGCCCATAGCAGCAAGTGACTTAGGTGAGATTTGACTCAGTTATGACTTGAACTCAAGTCTTCTTGATTCCCAAATCAGTGATCTCTCCACCATACTATGCTGCCTATTGATAAGTATTGTTATGACCAGTGGTGGAATTCAAATAAATTAACAACTGGTTCTCTGCCCTAATGACCACTTTTTAATCAGTCACTTAGTAAGCATTTATTAAGTACTGGGCAACCTCAGTCCAAATCATGCATAAGTCACTAACCATGTGAGTAGGGAGCAGATCTCAGGTTTTTTTTTTATTTTTGATCATCATATATTTGACATTATCTGGGCTCTGATGCTAACTTCACAGAATTTCAAATTAGTAGGTACCTCAGTGGCTAGCTAATCTGGATGCCTTGAGAATATAACAAAAAAAACATGTCCCACTAGAAGCAGAGGCTTGAGCCATTCTCCATCACAGATAGAAGTAAAGCTCACTAGTCTCCCAGGCCAGTTTTTTCTCCTACCTCTTTCCCTCCAATTCATCCTGCAAACTGCTAAATGAGCGAAGTTTCCTAAACTGTCATTACCCTCACAGGATCAGAGATTTAGAGCTGGAAGGAGCCTCTTACATCATCAGCTCCAACTCCTATATTATTCGGATAAGAAACTGAAGTCTAGATAAGTTAAATGACTCATTCAAAGTCATGCCCTACTGACTTTCTAAAAAGAATTGACACCTGTACTACCCACCCACACTCCATTTCTCTCCCAACTCCAGAGACTATTCTACAGTTCTGCCAAGTGAAAAGTAGTGGATGTCATGTGCCAAAGGACCTCAGGAGGTGCCTGGGCAGGGAGTGGGAGGAAGCTGCAAACAAATAAAGGCATCAAAGGAGAAATAAGAAAGTTTTATGGTTGATTCATTTCATTCATTCATTCATATACTCATTCATTCATGGAGAGTCAAGGAGGATACTAATAAATCTCACTGGAGCCTATGAGCAAATGAGGTTTACTAAGAGTTGCCATGGTCTCTTAATTAGCCCATCTTCTCCTTACCTGGGCTCCCTGTAGAGAAGGGAACCTAACTTTCCAGCTTGCTGGAGAGGGCTGTCTTACTTTACAGGTGTCAAAGACTTCTGTTTAGTCTTTACAATGTTATCATGGTGTGCAAATATGCTTGAGGGGAAGAGGTGGGAGGGACCTGGCTGATTACAAGTGCCATTTTAACAACCAGTTTGCCGAACTTAACATAAAAATTAGATATTGGTTCTGCCAAATTGGTGTGAACTGGCTGAATCCCACCACTGGTTATGACTGGTTGATATCCATTAAAAATAAAATTGATATTTTAACAGCTTGCATAATTTCATTGATAGCCAGAGGCATTCTGCTCTGAAGGTCTTTTCCACAGAGGGTCTAGGTTTTATGTTCTTGTTTGAGAATTATTCCTTGATTTAATGATTTAATAGAAAGAAGAGCACAACAGATTGGAAGTCAAGAGGCTCAGGTAATAGGACTTAGAGCTTCAAGAGACTTTAATGATCATCTAATCCAACACTCTCATTTTACTTAAAGGAAAATCACATCTAAAAAGGTTAAATGAAGTGCAGAAGGTCACAAGGTAGTAACTGTCAGAGCTGAAATTTAAACTCAGGTTCTCTGATTCAAAATTGAGTACTTTTTCTACTCCATCTACCATTAATTCATCTTGTGATTTGACTAAGTCACTCATGCTATCTTGGTCTCAGTATCACTATTTATTTGTGAAAGAGAAGGGTAAGAGATCATCTCTAAGATCCTTTTTTAAGTTCTCAGGTCCTAGTATTGGTTGATAAAAAAGGTCAGTATTTTCTAGTGGAAGATGGATAACATTAAAAAATCAATAGAAAGGAAAAATTTAAAAAAATGAGGAGAGAGGCAGAGAATAGTGGCAGATTAGAAGTTATAATATGAGAATGAGAAATAAATATTTGAAAGAAGAGAAATAAATACTGACAGGAGAGAAGTGGATCAGTGACAAACATCTAAAGGGGCAAGCAGCCACTTTTACTTCGGTAGTCATTGAAGGCACAAGAAAATACCAAGCACAAATGTCTTGTGTGTGTGTGTGTGTGTGTGTGTGTTTGTTTGTACGTGTAAGACATGTGTCTTTGTGTGTGCCCAGAAACAACCAAAATGCAGATATCCATATCTCAGTATCTGTAGCACTTGAGAACATAGAACAGTGAAAAGCTAAGCAATCTGGTCATCCAAACAAATTGTAGTGCTCATAATAATCATTTGTAAATAAAATTACTATGAAAATAATTTCAGCTTATGTTTCAGAGGGTGAGACAGAGAAGAATAACTTCTAATTAGGTCAATATATGTATGTTACAAGGTAGGAATAGGGGAGGAATGTAAAAATACTTCATAAAACATGACTCAAAATTAAGAGACAAGATTCAGCAGAGTTTTATGGATTATACAAAAGTCCCAAACTTATAAATCATGGAGACTTTTTTTTCCCAGAAGATACTTGAGAACTGCTAGATGTAGTGAATATCAAATGACATCATAAGAATAAAATTTATTTTATTTTAACAGAAAGGAAATGACTAGTTAAAGACATGGAAGTCATTTCCAAATTAGTTCTCTGTGTACAATCAGACTATTGACTTGTTAAAGCAGATATTAAACTATAAAAAGGCAAAAATGAAAAGATATAATATACAAATGAGGCGATTTTAATCTGCCTAATTTAAACTATCTGTTGATGCTCAAAAAATGTGAAATGGATAAAAGAACAGACATTGACAAAGGCCACTATTATTTTTTAAGGAAGTTTAGCTAATCAATCACCAGAGCAAGAAGACTAAAATAGCTTGGAAACCAAAACCAAGAATTCCTTGATTGCTTTGACAAATGGAAAGATATGACTGTCATGAGTAATGTCTGTTTAAAGTACCATCTCATTTATAAGTTCTGGAGGAGGAGGTTGATGGAAAATGAAAAAGGAATGGTATAGCCTGACAAAATAGCAATAAGCAATAGAGGAAAAAGCAAATTTAGAGAAAACTTACCAAGAGATCTAATGAAGCAAAATCAGATCAAGGAATGCAAGGATCAAACTGGAAAGAGGATAAGAATGAGTTGAAAAGTGCAAACTCTGTAAAGATATTTATAACATTTTTTCTACCTTCAGTTGCAGTGGAATAATCACATTTGGACTCGGATATTGTTGCCCCTCATGTGCTACATGTGAAAGTGGAAAAGGTGCTAAAGAAAACAAAGAAGTAAAGAGCAATTAGATTAGACCAAGTTATAACTAGAGGAGGTCCCTGCTGGGAGCCACACAATATTTAGGGCATTGAGCCACACAATTAACTGAAATGTGTAATTAATTCAAGATCTTATACTGTTCATTGATTACTAAAAAGATGTAGATAGATGCATGGATGGATGGATGTATTGGTAGATTTATTGTTTATTACATGCCCAAAACTATGCCAATACTTGGTATATAAATAAAATAAAACAATTTGGCCCATGATCTCAAGGAACTTACATTCTAACCATCAAAAATAAAGCCCATAAAAAGGAAAAGGAATGTGGTACAATTGTACCATGGTTTGGAAATGGTAGCTCAGAAGTAACATGGAGATCTGTTTCTTGGCGAAGTAGTTCACCTCTCAAAATCCAGGGTGGTTCTAGGGACAGAGTCCAAGGTTTGAGTGAGAGCAAATGAGCTAAAAATCTGTATGGAGTGATAGGGGCAGGGAAAGGTAGCAGTGTGAGGACAAGGTTGCCCCTGAGGATGTGGAACAGTACCGAGAGTGAGTTAAGTGAGAGTGAGCTTGATTAGAGCTCCTTACAAAATGGTGATTCTGATCAGAGACTCATCAATTAGATAAGTAGCTCCTAGAGTGAAAAGGCAGTTAAGTGAGTAGTTTGGGTTGTTGGTGAGGAGGTGAGGCAGTCAAGGGAGTGAGTTGTGCTGGGAGAAAAAGGTATTTGATTTGGTAGAGTAAAATAGATCCCTAAAAGCTATCTCCCAACAAGGTACAGTTCTTATAATACTTGGTGACCTTTTTATCATTGTGACTGATGAATGAATGTGGAAGGAAGAAAAGAAGCAAAGAAAGAAGGAAAGGAAAGAAAGAAGAATAAAGCATTTATTGAGTACTTAGGTGCCCGGCACTCTGAGGATAAAAATACTGTTGTGACCAGACTACATTTTCTAGGGTTATCTCTCCCTACAACATGGTTTAGGGTAATTTTCCCCTGAAGGATAATGGAACTTTCCTTGAACTTGATTGATCCAGGGGGATAAGGTTGATATTGTAATTTAATTCATTCCAAAAATCAATCCTGAACTAACTGGATACTGGCAGATTCAGGCCAGCCCCTAAAATTTTCTTAACTTGTTTTCTAACTCTCTCACCATACCTCAGCTTCCTACTTACTTTGAATGTTTCCAAGTCCCTATGGCCTTCTTATCTTGGAAATTCCACCCACTCTGCAACTCCCTTTTCCTATTGCTGAGTTCCTCCTAGAACCTCCATTTTGGGCCAAAGGCCAGCTATCCCTCATTGGAGCTGCTTCTCCTGAGTCTGCTTCTGACTCTCTGGACTTTACCACCATGTCCCCAAATGTGTACTTCTCTCCTCCCTATCACCCCTGAGTTTCAGCTCCCTTTTATGTGTTATCTATCTCCATCACAATGTAAGCCTCTTGAGAGGAGGGATTATTTTTATTTTTCTTGTGTTTATATTTTCTTTTTTTTTCATGAAATTTTTTTTTAATTTTTTTTTAATTTTTGGATTGCAACAAACAGTTCTACATAATTTTGGGTTCCAGATTTTCTTCCCTCCCTCCCCCCCCCCCCC
>CM053626.1:140618072-140640644 GCA_028646595.1 Phalanger gymnotis | reverse complement strand
GTATTAATTTTGTTTGTTCAGAAGCTTTTAAATCATGTGTAATCAAAGCTATGTTTTATCTTTTTAATTGCCTCAATCTCTTTTGATTTAAGAATACATCCCTTTCCTATAGAAATCAAAGGCATGTGATCTATATCCCTTCTAATTATTTTTATAGCATAATTTTTAATATTCATGTCAAATATAGTTTAGGGTGTTGGTATAAGACTAATTTCTACTGACTAATATCATTTTTTTTCTCCAAACAATTTTTATCAAATAGAGAGTTCTGTCCTATGTAATTTATTTGGAAGCTTATCAACCTTACTTTATTGGGTTCAATTCTTTCTGATTTTTCTTTGTATATTCTATCTCATTAGGCTAGTTTCCATTTTTAGACAATATAAGTTAATTTGATGATTTCTGCTTCATAACATGTTGCTCCTCATTCTTGCCTTTTACATCATTTTCTTTGATATTCTAGACTTTATGTGCCTCCAAATGACATTTGTAATTATTTTGTATAACTCTAGAAAGTATTCTTTTAGTATTTTTATTGGTAGAACTTTAAGATTTTAAATTAACTTTGGTTAAATTGTAATTTTTAGTAATTAGCATGGTCCATCCATGAACACTGAATATTTCACCAGCTTTTTATTTATTTAGGAAGCATTTTGCAATTGAATCTAGACAAGGATTGAGTATATTTTGGTAGATCAATTCAAATTAAAAAAAATATAACTTCCTTTTCTATTATTTCCTTCTAGATTTTGATAACACCAATAATATCTTTTCTCGTGGGTTAATTTTGTAGACTGCAACACTGACCAGGCTATTATTTGTTTCAATTAGGTTATTTACATATTCCCTGGGATTTTCTAAGTAAGCCATTGTGTCATTAACAAATGAATCTAATTTTGTCTTAAAATGATTCTGCTATTTATATGTATTTAGCTTATTTCTTTTACATTATTGCTATTGCTTACATTTCAAGAAATATAGGAAATAACAATGTCAAAAGGTTCTATCCTTGATTTGCTCTTTTATTTCATGGAAAAAGTTATAGTGTTTTCCTGTTGCATGCTATGCGTTGTTTTAGCTAGATAATTTTTTTATAATACTTTAAAAATAGATTTCTCACTTCTTTGTGGGGATTTAAGTATAAATGAGCATGTGTTGGGTCAAAGGCTTTTTTTCTGTGTTTCTCAATATAATAATGTGGTTTTGAAGGCTTGAAATTCTAACCTTTTCTCATTTTATTTTAATCCTATCATTTAGTACTAGTATTAGAAATCCAATGATAATGAACAATATTGTATTTGGATTATATAAATCCAGGAATTTCTACTTGGGACAAAAAGCTTGATGACATAAAAATATAATAGGAAAAGTGTAGCTATCTTCATAAATAATATCAATAAGATAACATAAATATATAAAAATATAAATATATTTAAAAATATAATAGGAAAAGTGTAGCTATCTTCATAAATAACAATAATAACATAACATAAATATATAAAAAATATAAATATATATAAATATAAAAAAACATAAATAACATTCCAGTCTCTCCTTTCCTGTAGCTGGAAGAGTACAGCTTAAAAAATGTGTTTGGGTAACAGGAAATACCTTTAAACAAAGGACAACCTTGATGAACATACACACTCCCCAGACTTTCTATAGTTCTGTGGAATTTTCCTCTTTCTCAACATTATTTTGGGGAAAAAAAGAAGTAGCAGGGCAGCATTCATATCTACTAATGTTTTTGGTACCTGGGGTACAATTTATTCAGCATCCTCTAGCCTATTCAGCTTTTCCTGTAGTATTGAAACAACATTAATACTTTATTCATAGATAAATCTTACATGATATTGGCAAAAACAAAATATTGCATACTGTTTGCAGGTCATGGAAAAAAATCCTTCCTCTCTATGCTTGCTTGAAAGAGCATCTTTAATCCACTTTCTTCTTTTTGATAAGTCTTTACTATTCCTACCTCCTGTTAATAAACTCTTGCTTGCAACATCTATTGATGAGTTAAGGATGACAGTTGATGTTGGATCCTGAATGAAACATAATTTATTTTGAACTCATGTCCTGCCTTTGCTCAAGAAAGAATAACACCCAATTAACCCAGAGCTTTTACTTGGCTGTTGACCACATCATCCCATTGCAAATAGAAGCAGATTAACAAAGCAGAAATCCATAAATGTAATTAGATTTACGCACATTGCATACCCCTGAAGTAGATTTCCAGGTCTTGTCCTGCATTTCTCTGACCAATTGGCATTCTCATTTGCTAGTTTGATATCTTAACATAAACATTACTGAAACAGTAGAGTACAGATTCAGATGAAATGTTAGGAAAAATTATAATAATTTTGAAACCCTTTTCAGTTCTGTAAAGGTCTTCCTGTCTGATTTTGGTGTGGTCTTACCTGAAAGCTTTCTTTCTCCCCAACACTTCTCCCCAAAAAGTATTTTTTAAATCACTGTATGAGGTCTAGCAGACCTTAAGTTTTGTAATAGGGGGCTCACCCACCATAGTACACACACACACACACACATACACACACACACACACACACACACACACACACACACACACCACCACCACCACCACCACCACCATCATCATCTCATCAATACCTATATCTATGGCTATTACTGTCACAATCATTATGATCTAGCATATGTTTATCTATTTTCTATCAATCCATCTTGTAGTGTGAGAATTATTAATATTTTATTTCCCTTTTATGGAGGCTTAGCCAATTAACTTGTTTCCTAAAAGAAACTTTTGTTCCTTTTGAAAGGTCTCAAGGTCAATCTCAAGAGTCCTATAATTGCTAATCTAGAGGAATAGTTCTGCTATATGTAAAGCAGGATCTTTTATTTCTTAAGTAAGGAACATATTAAATATATAATTAAATATTCTTTAACCTAAATAAGATTAAGTAGCCCAGTGATAACAGACAATGATATACATGAATTATATAAACTCAAGAATTTCTACTTAGTACAAGAAGCATGGTAATGTAAATTAAAAACAACAGGTAAAGTGGAGGTTTTAAACAAATAAATTTACATTTATTAATTTCTATGACTACTTAGGACATTTTAAAAAAGTGTAACTATCGTCATAAATAACATCCTAAACTCTCCTTTGTGTAACTGGAAGAGCGTGGTTTAAAAAAAAAAAAAAGAACTTGTGTTTGGGCCACAAGAAATATCTTTGATCAAAAGAAAACCTTGATGAACACAAGTGCCCCCAAACTCCAACCTAAGTGAATTATTCAGAAACATGGCCAGATGTATAGCAGATAAAAACACACTCTATGTCTAGCATAGGAGAAAATATTTTAACTCTTTGCTTTCTACCAATCTGGATAAATCAAACACAGAACTGTTTCATCAACTAAGCACTTCTAAGGCATGTAAAGAGAGAAGATGGGAATGACCTACATATGGCAAGGATTTCCTCTTCAAACATATGTGCTCATGACTACTCCACAGCACTCATTTTGGGAAACTATTGCAAAAACTCTACGAGTCTGAAATATTTACTTACTTTTAATTACCAATATGACCTTGGTTTGGTCACTTTGGCTCTTTAAGTCTAGTTATCCTCACTTGTAACTAATAAAATTACATGATGTGTAAAAATCCTCCAAACCTCTAATTCCAGTGTTTCTATACCTATCATTGATTTCTGCTCCTGTTTCAGTTTCTGAAATCAGCTTCTAATGCTCCTAGGAAATGCTGAAACAACAATTTTATCCACCGCCACACCAAAAAGATCTGGAAAATATAGTTTCCCAAATTTAAAATAAATGTGATAGGAAAGTATAGAGAATTATGAAAATCTTCAGATGTTACAATCAAGTTTCAACAGTCACTTTAGAAGTATTGTCTCCCACATTTATTATGAGAGCTTTTTGAAAGCAGGGTCTTTCTCAATTTTCTTTATATGCCAGGGCTTAGCACAATTCTTGGAACATATTAAGTGATTAATGCTCGCTTTTTTTCATTCATTCATGCATTCATTTGCTCATTCATTTACTTGAAGTGCATCAATTCTGAGCAACCTCTTTGCCCTGGTATGTTTCTTTAGGGAGCATATAAATCAGAATAAGACAAAATGAAACTACTTTAAAACATTTTGGAAATTGGACAATGACCTGATCCTCCTAACAAAAGAAGCCTGAAGGACAAGAACAAAGAAATAAATGTGAAGGCCAACAAAATCATATTCACACCTGAGGGAAAGGTGTCAAGAGAATTCTGCCAGGGCATAACAGAACTAATAAAATCCAGCAATCCCATGAGTGGGAAAAGAGCTTCTATCACAGACAAAAATAAAATATGAAAGGATAAATCAAGTGAAAAGGATAGGGGTATCCATGACTGAGAAGGAAGCAACACACAGTTTTAGAAACATATTTGTGTGCCCACAGGCATAGGACTTTAAAATAAATGTTCTGGCATGTCTGAAATTGTGCAAAAGGGAAAAGCTTTCCAGAAATGTGTGTTGGATATGACTAGATGGAGGGATGGTGGTGGAATCTTCCCAATAGCCTAGATTTGCAGAGATTTTTAGAAAAGCTTGGGAAGGATTTATAACTTCCAGTTCTTATTGAAGAGCATACTAAATCCTATCAAAATAATAATATCCTGGGTCCAGGAAGGATTCCAGTAGAGTTCTTTTTGAAAAAAAAGTGTAGCTCCAATTAACCCCTATAATCTCCACAGCATGTCTCTCCACCACAATAGAGTGCCATGTCTGCTACCTGGCAATCAGAAGAAACTAGTCATTAGAAAAGAAGAAAAAGACTCATCACATTGGAGCTGTGACAGGCCAATTTGCCTTCTGAATGTATATTGCAATGTTAAATAAAATTAGTTTCCATTCCTCCTCCTTCTTCCCTCCTTTGCTCCCTTTCCCCACCCCCACCAATTCCTCAAGCTAGTAGCACAATGACATGCAGAAATTTATACTAAATATTAGGATTCATCTGGAAAGCTTGTCTGCTCCAGGTGCATATGGTATTTGGGAAGCAATTCCTAACTTAGGTGCAAAAGTTCTACAAACCAGTTTAGCAGGTGTTTGTAAGTTGATGACATTTCAATATCATTACCAGTAGGTTTATATCAAGGTTAGGCCTGATCAGTGCAAATAATGTGCATATATGACTTCTTTAGGGGATTCATTGTTTGTACTAATTAGGACCTAGCTGTAGTGCCTCTTGCTGTTCTTACTAATAATGATTAATATGGTGTATCTTTGAACCACAAGGTTGAAGGAAGGGTAGGAGATTAAAATGCCAAACCCTAAACATTTCCTTGTATGGTACTGTCCCACTAAATTATTCTTCATATAATAACTGATGCTTTCTATGTTGTACATTAAAATCACTTCTGGATATAAACTGCTCCCTCCTCCCCCTTGAATAAAACCTTACTTTATAAGAAAGAAAAACAGTTAAGTAAAGCTAATTGTAAAAAGCAATTCTGATAACGTATGCAACATTCTGCCCCAGTAGCCCCTGCATATTGATATTTCATCATATATTCTCTGGTATCATGATTGGTTTTTCATTTGTTTGATATGCTTTCTTTTAGGGTACTTTTAATTTATATTTATTATATTACTATTCTTCTGGTTCTACTTATTTCTCTCTGAATCAGATCATGCAAATCTTCCTATGTTTCTCAGAATTCCTTATAGCTATCATGTCTTACTGTACAATAATATTCCTTTACATTCATATACCTCAGTTGTTCCCTCCTCTCCCAGAAATCTCCAAATTGATGGGCTGATAAGTAATTTTTTTAATATCAGACCTACTAAGCTTGCCATGAGAATACTTTTAGAAGATAGGCTGAATGAAGCAAAGTGTAGTCTAGTGCTAACTGTTAGCTTTTTATGGATACTAAGAAAATGGACTACTATAATCACCATTCAATTCGTTATTAAGGCATGAAAATTTACCCATTTCTTCCTTACCCACAAGGTTCTTTTCTTTTTCTTATTTTTTGCTTTATATAATTCAGCAACAAATAACTAGATGGCAATGTCTCCCAATTTAAGGTATAGGCAGAGTAGTTATGCCAAGTGAAAGTAGTGTGAAGGTTTCTGTTTTTGTTCTAAAATCTTCCCCTACTGGTTCTCCAGATGATTTCTGATTTTTAGGCATCTAAAGTTGTTAGTATTTGGGCAATGTTAAAAAGCTTTGAGATTAAATAAAAGTTATGAGACTTTAAAATTGGAAAGAGAAGAATCTTTGGTTCCAAATTTTCAATGTGATAAGATATCAGTGCAGGTAGATTGGATATCCCATGACTGCAAGAGATAGCTGGCTCCTGGGAAAATCTTGGGTTAATAAGGGCAGCACTGTAACAAAAAGCTGAGCAAAAGGCATTAGACTTTGATACAAGTCTCAGGCCCAGAAAGAGACTCATTCAGAGAAAACCCTGGGTATCATTCCCCCTCAGAATGTGGAAATAGATACCCTTCCTCAACAGAGGCTTGTTTCTTCACTAAGAAACCCCAGACTTGTGCCAACTGTCAGTTACTTAGAACCCAAATGAGAGATGCCAGATCACCCATCATGTGGTGCTCAGCAAATAACAATAGATGATGATGATGATGAGATCCTGCAAACATCACATATCCCTCATTATCTGTTTTCCCAGTACTTAATTCCTTTGACTACAAACAGTTGCCAAGCATAGATTAGCACTGTATTAATTATAAAAAATAATCTCCATCAATTTTAGTATCCAGATATTTAAAAAGAATTCTGTGAAGTTGTCCACATCTAAATCCAAATTTCCTTCTTTAATAAAGGAGCCAAACAAAAGAAAGCAGTCCATCTACCATAATAATGAGGACAGGCTTTTCTAATGAAAATCACACCAGAAACCCAGGATGCCTGGGACGTATTACTCCAGAAAACCCATGACCCCATTACTTGCTTTCTCAGTTGGAAAGAATTCATGCCGAAGATGATCTGGAGGTATTTTTACTTATAGTCTGTTTTGATGCAACAAATAGGATGACAGCTTTTTAGTATTGGAAGGGGCCTGAAGAAAGTGAGGAATTTATATTTGTATCTTCTTGCCTAGTTTAACTAAGAAAAATGTACTAAATGATCATGTGATGCATTTCTAAAACACCTTACACTTTTATCGTACAAAAATCCTATGTGTATAAAATATTATTGAGAGCATGTAAAATCAAAAGAAGAAGTGTGCTTGTCATGAATTGAGAATTAGGTGCCATATACATATGGATAGCCCAAGTGTTAAACCGCTCTTACTCTCCAAGAATGTAGAAGAATGAGAGAGGAAGGCCTCCAATATGTTAGATGGATCTGTGGATATTTTAGAAAAAAAAATGGTAAGAATCACATAGGATAAGAAGATATGGAGAGGTTGTAATTATATGATTGGAGGAATTACCCAAACCAATAAAACACTGGGAACTTCAAAGTATTGCATACTCTATTTTAAATTATGTGGATTACATTAGAACATCAATAACATTTAAAATACAGAGGAGGAAATACAATTGCAAGGAAGGATATAAACAGCTACTCTACTGCTAAATTCAACATATACTTTTTACTTGTTTTTTTGAAGAATTTTAAATTTATATTTGCACTGATAAGTCACACAACTAATAATTAACCATGTTTTAAACTCATGTAGCTTTTCATAGTTAACAAAAGCATCCTTGTATCATTTATGTATATGTTCACTTTTCTCAAGTCTTTTCTTTTTTTTAATTTTTAACAGCATTTTATTTTTTTCCCAATTATATGTCAAGACAATTTTAGCATTCATTTTTACAAGATTTTGAGTTCCAAAATTTTCTCCCTCCCTCCATCCCTTCCTCTCTAAAATGGTAGGCAATTTGATAGAGGTTATATATGTACAATTATGTAAAACATATTTCCATATTAGTCACAGTTGTGAGAGAAGAAACAGATCAAAAGGAAAAAAATAAAGTGAAAAAAGTATGCTTCAATCTGCATACAGAGTACATCAGTTCTTTATCTGGATTTGGATAGCATTTTCCATCATAAGTCCTTTGTACTTGTCTTGGATCATTATGTTGCTGTGAACAGTGTTGCTGATACTGTGTACAATATTTCCTGGTTCTGCTCATTTTACTTTGCATCAGTTCATACAAGTCTTTCTGGGTTTTTTCTTCTGAAATCTGTCTGCTCATTGTTTCTTGTTTCACAATAGTATTCCATTACATTCATATACCACAGCTTATTCAGCCATTTCCCAATTGATGTACATCCCCTCAATTTGCAATAATTTGCCAGAATGAATAGGGCTGCTATAAATATTTTTGTGCATGTAGGTCCTTTTCCTTTTCTTATCATCTCTTTGAGATACAGACTTAGTAGTGGTATTACTGGATCAAAGGGTTGTACAGTTTGGTTGCCCTTTGAGTGTAGGTCCAAATTGCTCTCCAGAATAGTTTGATTGGTTCACAACTCCACCAGCAGTGTATTAGTGTCCCAATTTTCCCAATCCTCTCCAACATTTATCATTTTCTTTTTTTTGTCATGTTAGCCAAACTGATAGGTGTGAGGTGGTATTTCAGAGTTGTTTTAAATTGCATTTCTCTAATCAAAAGTGATTTGGAGCATTTCTTCATATGCCGATTGATAACTTTGATTTCTTCATCTGAAAACTGCTTGTTCATATCCTTTGACCATTTATCAGTTGGGGAATGGCTTGTATTCTCATAAATTTGATTCAATTCCCTATATATTCAAGAAATGAGGACTTTATCAGAGATATTTGCTATAAAGATTGTTTCTCAGCTTTCTGCTTTCCTTCTAATCTTGGTGGCATTGATTTTTGTTTGTTCAAAATCTTTTTAATTTAATGAAATCAAAATTATTAATTTTGCCTTTTGTTATGCTATCTCTTGTTTGCTCATGAATTCTTCCCTTCTCCATAGATCTTACCGGGACTATTCTTTGCTTTTCTAATTTGCTTATGATGCCACCCTTTATGTCTGAATCATGTGCAATGTGTACTTTTTAAAAAGAAACTGTATGGAACAGAAGTTTATTAATTAATCTGCAAAGATGTATCATCTGTATCAAATTGCATGCTGTCTTGGGCATGGGGAAGGGGATGGATGGGGCAACATTTGGAACTCAAAATCTTATAAAAATGAATGTTGAAAACTAAAAATAAATAAATGAATAAATAAATAATATAAATCAGCAAAGGTTTGCTATATTTCCCAAGCTTTGTGCTAGGTGGTGAAAAAATACATACACAAGGAAACAATTTCAATTTCTTACCTTCCCCATGGGAGAGACAAGAAGATACAGAATTAGACGTAGAAGTATATATGGCATAAATATGAATATACTAAATATAATAAACAAATGCAATTGATAAAAAGTAAATATAATAAATAAATGTAATTAAATACCTCATAGTTTATTGAGAAGAAACTAGAATTTTATGATTCATTTTTGTCCTTTTTTGTATTTCATATATGAAAATATTTATTCTTGATGATTCCTAAATATATATTTTAAAAGGTTTTTTTTTTAAGTTCCACATTCAGCTCCAGCATTCATTTGCTTATTTCAACAGAATGTGAGTAACAGTGAAGGCTATAGATAGTAAGAATCATCTGAGGTTGACACTTGTCTGGGCAGATCTTTGATAAGTTAAATGCATCCTTTTTTCCACAAAACAAAATATTTTTTGATTTATATTTTTTTTTCTGATTACATGTAGAAACAACTTGTAACATTCATTTTTTAAGATGTTGAGTTTCAAATTCTCTCCTTCCCTCCCTCCCTCTCCATCTCCCTCCTTGAGAAGGCAAGCAATTTGATGGATGTGTAGTCATGCAAAGTTAATTTCCATATTAGCCATGTTGCAAAAGAAAACACAAATAAAAAAGCCAAGAAAAACAAAGCAACAAAAGAGGATGATTTGATCTACATTCAGACTCTATCAGTTTTTTCTTCAGAGGTGGATTGCATTTTTTTTTAAATTGTAAGTCCTTCAGAATTGTCTTAGGCTTTTTTTTTTTGCTAAGAATAGCTAAGTCATTCAAATTTCATCGTCATACAATATTTCTGTTACTGTGTTCGATGTCCTTCTGGTTCTGCTCACTTCACTTTGTATCAGTTCATGCAAATATTTTCAGGTTTTTCTGAAAGCATCCTGCTTTGTCATGTCTTATAGCACAATAGCATTCCATCAAAATCATACACCATAACTTGTTCGGTCATGCCCTAGTTGATGTAGTCCCCTTAATTCCCAATTCTTTGCACCACAAAAAGAGCTGTTATAAATATTTTTGTACAGATATGTCCTTTTCCTTTTTTCATTTCTTTGGGATATAGACCTAGTAGTGATATTTCTGGATCAAAGGGCATACACAGTTTTACAGCCCTTTGGGCATAATTCCAAACTGATCTCCAGAATGGTTTTATCAATTCACAGGTCCACCAACAATGCATTAGTGTCTCAATGTTTCCATATTCCCTCTAACATTTGTCATGTAAGAAGAATAGCTTACATGACTTTTGTGAAAGGGATAGGTTTCATGGCTTTTATCTTTACAGTTTACAAATGGGATCTTAAGTTCTTGGTGTCAGAGACGAGCTCCTGGGAAAACGATCCAGAACTAGTGGAACTCATGGAATGTTGGGGCTGAGAGGGACCTTAGCATTTTCTACTTCTTCCCTTTTGCTATAAGAATGGAGGAACTGAAACCTAAAGAATTAATGACTTACCCAAGATAGCAACAATGGGGTAGTGCCAGAGTTGAGATAAGAACCCATATTTCCAGCTTCCTTGCCCATCATTGTTTTTATTTATCAAAGAGTTAATGAAATCCATTCTTTCCTTTTTCATTCAAAATTTAGCCTTCTTCCATTCTTTCTTTTGCCTTCATCTCTAGGCCTTTTGTAGCATCTAGAAAATTGAGAAAATTCCAAGACTCATGCTGTGTCCAAAAATAAAGTAATAAAAGTTTTTGGATTTTTCATAAGCTATAGATTGTGAGCCCATTGTGAAAGCTTCTGAATCACTTTGCCTTCATTCCAAGCTTTATATGTTTTTTAATGGTTCACAGGAAATATTTATTTACAATAATTCAATTTATATTGGGCTCTTACCCAGGAGGTAAATGGTATCCAGCTGAATGATCCAATTGCTAACAATTATGGCAAGGAAATATATGAGGAAACTGACTTTAAAAAGACCCTCATTCTAAAATGCATTGGATGACTCAAATGCAAGATTTACAAAAGAGAGAAAAGAGCATTGCACTACAAATATCAATATATTGGGCATGACCTTTTACAAACTCTAGGTCTATAAGGGAAGCTAAGTTCTGCTTTATGATGGCATTAGGTAGTTTCTGCAGGATGGTAGCCAGCCATACAATATAAATTTTTGCCCTTACCACAAGAACTGGATAAGGGTAACACTGTTACATTACTCACTGTTTTATTTGATATATTTCTAAATTCCAAGGTCTGAAGCTTGAGATTGTTTTAAAAATGCATTACTTATAAAAGGAAGGACTAGCTTATTTTATTATGTAATCAGTGAGAAGGGATAAATGGGATGTTATTTTGATTTACTGACATTCATGTTGAAAGAACTCTATTTCCTGAAAGTTATAATAGCATTTAATAATAAGAGCTAGCACTTATAGAAAACCTACTATGTGCCACCACTTTATTAATATTATCTCATGCCCTAGTTGCTATCTAAAGGGTGTTATATTTATTGTTATTATATTAGAGAATCAGCATAGATGGTGGTCAGAGATGGTTTCAATGGCAAGAAGAACTGGATTCAAGTCCTACCCCTGAAACATACTGATGGTGTGATCTTGGATAAGCCATTTAGCCTCATCTTAATCTCTTAATGCTCTATTCATATTGTTAAACCCAAATAAAAATTATTTCCTATGGCTGTATGGTTGCTTAGAAAGCAACAAAATAACATTATCTCTGTTGTATTTTATTTGTATTTATTAAGCATTTTCCAACTATATTTTAATCTGGCTTTTGCCATTCTGTAGAGTTTTGTTCAAGGGCCACAAGTTGATCCCTCTATTAGTCAATGCTCCAAGACTAAAAGTTGAGGAGAAGGTGTCTATCTACATTGGTGGAGGGAGTTTCCTCATCCAGTAGTTCCCTATCCTAATGAACTCACGAGTCCAACTTCTATCCATATTGGGAAATTTTTAATTTAGAGAAAAGCAATATCATTTGGGGACAGTAAGCATTTATACACTTGAAGTCCTTCACCATCACAAGGTGTATGAAGTGATCATGGACATTCTTGGATCTATTTGACAGATACACAATATGAAACATAATTAAATCCAATGATTTGCAGAGGGCTTTAAAGTCAAGTAGAGGCATGCCTAAGATGAGAAAGTCTATAGTACTTTGTTCTAGTGATTCCCAAACTCTTAATGATGTGGCGTTAGCTTCTTCTCTCTGGCAGAAGCTCCTAGAATAAGTTTGTTTGTTTGGGTAGCTACCAGCAAGCCATTTAGTAGACCTAAAACAGTTGCTTTCTAAAGTATCCCATTAGCCTAAAATACTTAATGCAGATTCTCCATATGGTTGAATTACAATCAGGGAATCACTTAAACCCTTGGAGAGCCTAGCTCATGGACTGTTGAATATGAATCCTGAAAGCCTGAACAGTAAGAATGAAAGGGTAAAGATAAAGGGCTTTGGCAAATATAATGAATTCTTTTATGGCCCTTAAGGCTTGGAAGAATTTTTCGTTTCTTTGGGGACCACTGGAATATAGCAAAGAGAATAATCCTTTAAAACTGCTTTATTCTTGAACAACGGTGAATCCAGGGTAGGAATCACTGGAGTATCTAGTCTTATTAGAGAACTCCAAAGATCCACATTTTTATCAACTCCTCTGCCTCTATGAAAAAACTTCTCTCTAGAGTATGTGAAGGATCCTCCTCATTTTTCTGCCTACAGCATGGAATGGCCCAGAAGTCTTTTGAAACTTTCTTACATTATGGACTTCCATGTACAAAAATATTAAATCATAAACTACCAAATAACATTAATACACTAGATTTCTCCCAAGTGCTATGCTATAGTGCTAATACAAGTTAAACAATACTTCTTTTAGTCAGTAATGAAAGGAAGATTGGTGAAATACATACTATATGCATAGAAACTGTGGTGTATGTTGCAAGAGGTGCAAAAGAAGAATGACAGAATTATAGAATCTTAGAGCTAGAAAAGATCTTCAAAAGATGTAGGAAAAAATCTTCATTTTGTAAATTGGGAAACTGAGGCCCAGAGAGATTAAATGACTTGCACGAAATCATGCATACAGTTAGAAGCAATATTTGAACCAGAATCTGCCTGACAGATAAATATTCTTTCCAATATAGTCCATTTCTTCTCTCTTTAAAATCTTATTTTATTTTATTTTTAATTTATGAAATAAAACAACATAGTATAACATAGCATAATAAAAATGATTGCACATGAAACTGCAAATCTGTTATATACAACTTGCTATTCCTTTTAAATATATAATAAAGTTATCAATACATTTCCTTCTTTTTTCTCCCTTTTCTTTTATGAAGACTACAATCTAGATGAGGAGGCCAGATAGAAATGAAACTCTTAAATAAAATTATGAAGTTTTTCAAAATTGAAGTTCCCAAATAAGAAACAAAGAAAATAAATGTTCTGCATGTTAAAAGGAGTGAAATATCAGGAATGACTGAAGCGAGGGGAAAATGCTATGTGGAAGCAGTGGGATTTCAAGGTTGGCTTCAAAGGATGACTAGGTATAGCTTGTTGGGAAGAGATAAAAGGCAATGAGGCAGGAATGAAGATGACATTTTGGGGAGGCATATGAGAAGCTTTTCTGGCAGTGGTAGAAAATTAGCATGGGGGAGCAATGAGAGTTTAGTTTGGAAAAGGAGAGTGAAGTCATACTGTGAAGAGTCTTTTTTGACAGGCAAGAGAAATTTTATTTTATTCTATAGTCAGTGAGAAGCCATGAAGATTTAGAAGTGGCAAGAATGATATCACTAATGACTGCTTTACAGAGAGTTTGTTGGCAATACGCAGGCTGTGTTGGAGATTGGAAGCACGGGACTCCTTAGAAGGTTACCCACATGTAAGGTGATTAAAATCTAGACAGGGTTGGTGGCAGTAGGAATGGGGTAGAAGTACTTCCCTATTCTTATTGCTAGCACCAAATTTTTCCTAGTCATTCAGATTTGACAAATTGGAATAATACTAATAAGTTAAAGTTATACTCAAATAATCCAATGTATTTGCAGTCTCATCAGTTTTGAAGTTGTCTCCATTTATACAGATTTCAACCCATTGCATTTAGAATAATGTTGCATTTCAGGTGACATTAAGACGTTTTAGTGGAAATACCAATATTAGATAATATTCTTAAGGAACATAAGAAAAAAAGGCAACATCAGAGGTATGAAAAGAAGTTTTAAGCGCCATTAAAAAAATGAAATGATAATTAGGGACTGAGAAGATGCAGGGAATAGGTGGATATGAAGGAAGACAAAGATGTGTCATATACCAGTTTTACGAACCCCCCCCCAGCTGTGACTTCTTCCTTTCCTCCTTTCTTTTCTTTTAGCTTCTTTTCTTTTCACTTCTTTTCTTATCTTTTTTCTTCTCTTCTCTTTTTTCCTTTCCTTTCTTTCCCTCTCCTTTTCTTTCCTTTCTCCCTCCTTCCCTCCCTTCCTTTCTTCCTTGGTACCTTCCTTCCTTTCTTTTTCTTTCTTTCTTTCTTTCTTTTTTCTTTCTTTTTTTCTTTCTTTCTTTCTCTGTCTCTCTTTCTTTTTCTCTCTCTCTTTCTGCCTTTCTTTTGTTCTTTCTTTTTCTTTCTTTATTTTCTTGTTCTTGTTCTTCTTGTTCTTGTTCTTGTTCTTGTTCTTCTTCTTCTTCTTTTCCTCTTCCTTCTCTTCCTGTACCTCCTTCTCCAAGCTTTCCACAGAAACAATGGCCCATCTTTTATTTCCTTTTTTTAAAATGTTATTTATTTTTAATCTTAGATATAAAACAAGCATTTCCATAACATAGTAGAATAAAAAAAGATGATTGCCCATGAAACTACATCTATTATATACAACTCACTATTCCTTTTAAAATATATATTAAAGTTATCATGTAAATTTCTCTTTTTCCTTTTTTCCAAGTTTCTCATTTGTTATACTCTTCAGTCAGTTCACACCCACCATGAATCTCTCCATTGACCCTTGTGTGATTTTGAATATTGGTCCTATCTTTTCAAAACCAATATTCAAAACCACACAAGGGATAATGGAGAGATAAACAGTGGATATGAACTGACTGAAGAATATGACAAATGATGAAGAAGAACACAAATAAGAGATCAACCATATTCTTTTTGTTGGTTTTGGTCAGGAGACCTGGGTCCAAATTCAACCTCAGTTACTTATCACCTGTGAAAACTTTGGCAAATCATTTATCATCTCTGGATCTTCTTTATATAATGTAGTTGGACTAGATAGCTTTTAAAGACCCCTCCAGCTCTAGATCTAAGAACAACCATATGATCTTATGTTATCAAGAGAATGAACTCTAGGAAGAGTTGCAGGGCTGATTAAGTGGTAAGGGTGAAAAGTGACAGGTAGATGTCAGTGGTACTCTTGAAACATTATGAGAAAATGAGGAAGGCCTCCAACAAACTGATCCAATCTCTTAGGGAGAAATCATGGAAGGGCATGGACGAGGCTTATAGAAAGGATTTAGGGGACAAGCATGGGTTGAAATCTGTATAAATGGAGACAATTTCCAAAATGATGAGACTGCAAATACATTGGATTATTCGAGTATAATGTTAAGTTATTAGTATTATTCTAATTTGTCAGATCTGAATGACTAGGAAAATTTTGGTGCTAATAAGAATAGGGAAGGAGGGAAAGATCATTGATTGGCTTGAGTAGATTATGAGAATAAAGTTTAGAATAATGTTGCTTTCAAGTGACATGAGGACATTTTAGTGGAAATGCCAATACTAGATAAGATTCTTAAAAGATATAAGAAAAAAAGGGAACATCAGAGGGTAGGAAAATCAAACCATGAAGAGAACCCACCATTAGGAGGATGAGAAGATAGCATAGTATAAGAACATAGAGAACAGTAGGAATTAGTAAATCAATTAACAAGTATTTATTAAACACCAACTCTGCCACTACCTTGGATTTATTTTTACATGCCTACACACACACACATATATGCATATATATGTATACATAATATATATTTATATATACACATATATGCACGCATGCATGTGCATACAAATATTCTGCTTTCTTCCATGATAGAATGTAAAATCCTTGATTGAAAAATACTATCATATCTGCCTTTTTATCTCTAGCACCTAAGTCCTAGCCCATGCCTGTCGTATAATAAATGATTAGTAAATCCTTTCTTATTGATGGATTGATTGCTAGGTATTGTGCTAGTTGCTAGGGATATAAAGAAAGAAAAAAGTTGTCCCTGTCCTCAAAGATTTTGTGCTCAACAAGTACACATTTAAGCAAAAAATGTGTTTGTATGTATTATATAACACATATACACGAACTTGTATATATGCATTTGTGTGTATCTATAAATATGTACACATTTATTTATATATACACATATTTCTTTTTACTTGTTTATATTAGTATACATATAAGGAAAATGACACAAACACATATATTTGTTTTTACTCATATTTATACTTATCGTTTCCTTCAATAGGATGCAAAATCTTTGAGGACAAGGAATGCTTTTAAAAATTTTTACTTTTTGGCCTTTGAATCCCCAGCACCTAGTAGTGTGCCTAGGAATCTGTCTATCATCTATCTACCTATCTTTCTGTCTATCTATCTATCTGTTTGTCGATCTATCTATCTATCTATCTATCTATCTATCTGTCTGTCTATCTATTTATCACATCATGTGTATCACATTTACATGTAAATATATATATATATATATATATATATATCACAAAGTAAAGCAAATTTCTAGGGTGAAAGTGCGCTTAGCAAGTAAGAAAGCCAAGAAGAAGTCTCATGTGAGACATAGTACTTGAGATGAGCTTTGAAGAGGGGCAGGAATTTTCTGAGGAAGGAGAGCATGCCAATTTCAGAGACCAGACAGTGCAAAGCATAGAGATAGGAGATGCAATGTTATTTATGTGAAATGGCATTTTGGTTAGTTTGGCTGGAGGTATGTGGAGAGTGGTAATATGCAATGATCCAGGAAAGATGGACTGAAGCTCAACTATGAAAGTCATCAAATGCCAAATAGAAGTTTGTGTCTGTAAGGGAATAAGAAGCTGCAGAAGAATTTTGAGCGAAAGAGTAACATGGTCAGAACGCTGATTAGGAATATTCCTTTGGCAGGTGTGTGGAAGATGGATTGGAGAGAAGACTTGAGGCAGAGAGATCAATTGGGAGCCTATTGCAATAATTTTGGGAAGACTAGGAGAGAGGGAAGTGACTTTGAAGCCAAGAAAGGAAAGTGTTTCTTAAAAACAAATAAACCAACCAATTTCCCAAACCAATGCCTCTTATATAAACTAAATGATAGAAAAAGAAACAGTTGCATCAGTTGGTATGTGCAATGCTCGTTGTTTGATGAATGCTCATGACATATCCAATGTTAAAAAACCAAAGCAAGAAGAATGGCAGTACTCTTTGATACCCTGTATAAAGGAAGCATTGCATACTAGATGGAGAAATTCAATTCACCAACATACACATGTTATATAGTCCAGTGAGTTCAGTCTCTGTTCTTGTGAGAGCATACTCCCAGCAAAGCACACTAAAAAAGTGAGGCTTCAAGAAAGAAATTCCTTAATACTACGGGTAGCAGGTCAATCAAAAATCATGCAGAGAGCAGCACATAACATTTTCTCTCAGCCTTTTCTCTCAGCACATGAGAAAGATAAGCACTTGGGGAGTTGCATAATGAATTGGAGATGTTTTAGAAGTAACATAGTTAAGAATTTGCACAAAATTAGAAGTGTTATGCATAGATAAGATGACGAGTTCTTCTCTTAGACATCTATTCTCACTTTTATCTGGATTGGAACTAATGCAGAATGCATGTCAGGGAATGGTCCCAAGCAGAATTCCACTCAGGGCCATGCTGGAGTGGGAGACTAACTTTTCATGGATTCTTCAATCTCCAAATAAAAGTCCCCCTGTGAAAGCCCTAATGGATGAGCTGATTAGTGAAGTGGAAGGTGTTCAAGCACATACTGAGTAATTGTGTCAATGCCTTCAGGTAACTTAGAATGAACCATTAGTGAACTGAAAAGCAGATCCTTGAATTCCTTATGTTTCCCTGGCCTAAGTCTTCTTAAGAAGGCAGGATTTGGATAAAAAAGATTATTTGTTGTCCCAAAGTACTTGGGTCCAAAAGTATGCATCATTTGGACTATTTGCCAAGTCCTCGTGGTTCAAGAGGAAGGCAGTACTTCATTTAGGAAGGTCTCTTGCCCTCTGTGTCTTTTACTGCATCCATCCGTGAGTGGCCTTAAATAAATTATGATTATAGTGACATTCTGGCTGACCTAAACCTCTTGTTCTTAGTCATGGATGCATGTATAAATCTAAAAAATGTCCAGAAGCTTTCATCGGTCATTCTGATCACTGACAGAGGATGCAGTTTTTAAGTGTTCCTATTTTACATTATCCTTAATGTTTTCATAAAAAACAAAACAAAACAAAGCATATCATGGAACTTGGGGCAAAGTATAGTGACCCAAGGGAACTAGAGAGGACCAGGCTTCGAGGGGCTTAATTCTTTGTTTGTTTGCTCCTTTTTTTTCTGAATTAGCAGGGCCATTGTGACTAGGTAGGTTTGGCCTTTGAATATAATGATGTTTGTCCCCATAGCTCACAAATAGGTGCTATTAGAAAGTGTTATTATTGGGCAATTATTTAAATAGCTTAATATCTGAGCAAGTTCCTAGTGTTCTTAGCATGCTTAGCATTTGGTAGGATTTTATCAAAGAAATTATTTAAAATTGTACTATTTTGTGAGGTTAGGAAGGCCATGCCCTTTGGCATGGAACATTTCATGAAATAGATACTGGATGAAAACCGTATTCATTTTATGTTTTCCATTTCTCCAAAGACCTTATTTTTTTTTATTAACCAGCATTTGCTAAATCTTGCCTCAGAAATGTATTAGCTTTGTGACCTTGAGCAAATCACAACCTCTCTGGGCCTCAGTTTCCTCATCTGTAAAATAAGTGTTATACCCAATGACCTCTGAGTCAGAAGACCTGCATTCAGATCCCACCTCTGTCATTTACTTTGGGCAAATCACAATCTCTCTGGGCTTCAGTTTCCTTAAAATGTGAGGATTGGACTAAATGACCTTTAAGGTCTCCTTCAGCTCTGTAATGATTCTGACAAAATAAATATATCGAATTTAGGAATGAGTTTTGGGTTTTACTGCTCACTTTTTACCTTCTCCCACCCCCAACTGGATTACGTGCCCAGCCATGCCTGTCACCATTAAAATGCCTTTTTGTGCCTATTGGCTGTCAATAAGAACAGCTTATAGACGTACAATTCCTGCTGTCTGGGGGTTTTCAGCTTGTAGAGATAAATGAAACGACTGCAATCATCATTGATGTTTAGTGCACAAGGAAGGGGAGGTGATCAGGGAAAAAGCTTAAATTTTCTTTTGCTCTTCATTCTTTCTGACCGAAAATCGTATTTAGTCCATGGGAGGAGGGAGAAAAACAATTGCTAAACTTCTCCCCTAACTATTTGGTAAATATGCGAGTGGATCCATTTCTGAATATAATGGTGGGTGCTGCCTTAAATCTCAGAGGAAAGTCAAGTTCTTGCTGTGAGGGGAGGGTTGAATTAGTCTCAGTCCTCCTCCCTCCACCCCACCCCATCTATTTTTTTTTTGTTTGCATTATTCACTGGAAAACTATGAAGTGGCATAATGATGGGAATAAGTTATCTTTTATCAAATCTGACTTTATAATTCAGGTTATGTAAAACATAGAAATGCACAGGAAATTCAATCAGAACCTCAAGTCACATTATGTACTCTCTGTTCTTTGGGAGCTGAATACGCCAATGAGCCTATAACTGGGAACAAGTCCCAGATTTGTCCCTTCTTAGCTCAGGCACCTTTTGCCAGGAATCTCCAGCAGGGGAAGCTCTTAGTCCATCAGTACTTCCCACTCCTCTCAGAAACAGAGAAGTTTAGTCAAAACAGGACAGAGGAGACTCCTTAAGTAGCTAACAAAACAAAATGAAATGTGTGTGCCATGGGCTTTATTAGAGATTAGAGATATTGGCTTTCATGAGAACCAAGGCAATATTACTTTAAGTATATATCTCTTGAGATGCACATAAAATTTTGTGCATATAAAAATTAGAAATTTGTCACCTACAAGGACCCTTTTTTGGTGCAGAAAACAAACTTGCTGCATGTGGACACACTAGTTCTCCACCAAGCTGAAGCAATGGTTTTTCTTTCTAATCTCTCCTTTGTAGGTTATTGGAAACCCCTCCCATTGATTTCTAGTTCACCTTGGTTAAAAACAAAACAAAATAGCACAATCCCATAAATGATAAACCCAGCATCTGTAGAAAGACAGTCACCTAATTGCACAGTGAAGCAAAAGAAAGCTTTGCAAATGGTATACAATTTTCAAAGTGTTCCAAGCCTTAGGCAAAAGCCTTTCAACTGTGTCTAAAACTGAATGATAAAATATGTTGTACAAATTATCTGTGAACAGGAAACATGTGGTAGTGGCAAGGGACTGAAATGTAACACTTGTAAAGAAATGGGAACTGCCAGTCATTTATATCCTTTTACTTTTTTTCACTTGCAAGTTCCATCATCTTTCCCCCTACTATCGGTTGATGTTCAAGTTTATAATAAGACACTCATCAGATCTCACTAGGCCAATCTCTGCCTTATATCAAAAAACAATAACAACAAAAGAAAACAGATGAGTCTAAAGGTTTAGTTTTATCCCTCTTTCCGTATTCCCCTTTAACTCTTTAAAATATCTGTCTTGATTCTACTATCTGGAGGGGTGTGTGTGTGTGTGTGTGTGTGTGTGTGTGTGTGTGCTTGTAATTATTGAAAAACATCAAAATCCTCCTAATAGGAGAAACAGAAATCTTCAGCAACCTTAAGTTGTGGAAATTTATTTTTTTCCTCTATAGTTCTTATTATAGAAGTATAATGTTAATTACAGATGAACATGAGCCAGTTGTGCCTCCACTGGGCAGTGTATGTCTCCTTCTTTGCCCCTTTAAGCCTAAAGTTGCCACCATCACAAAGCAGAATGATGTGCCACATTCCAGTTTTTCTTTTTCTTTTCTTTCCTCTTTCTTTTTCTTCTTTTCTTTCTTCCTTCTTTTTCTTTCTTTTTTCTTCCTTTCTTTTTCCTTCCTTCCTTTCTTTCTTCCTTCCTTCCTTCCTTTCTTCCTTTCTTTTCTCTTTTTTTTATAAGGATACAATCTTTATCCGGGATACCAGCCTCTGTGAACCATGATCCTTGCCGACAAGATTTTCCTCATTTAACTCCCAAAGAACATTTCTCACTCAGCTTGTTTTCTGGTTGATGAGCTTCCTGGGAAACCAAAAGGTATTTTTTTTAAAAGCCTGATGCTATTACTTGAGGAAAGCTGAGATGTCAGCTAATGTTGTATTTACAAAAAAAAAAAAAACGGAAAGAAAAGAAGAAAAACAAGATACAGAAAGCTTATTCTGCTAGTTGTTTTTTTTTTTTCCTATGTCATGGTTGCTATACAGGGACAAGCTGTTTGCATCCAGTATTAGACTTTCATTTCTTGAGATTTGACTTATTATGGATTAAAAAAATGAATACACTCGTTAGTTCCCATATTAGGGGTTGGTACAATGTGAAGGCCTTTGGGGTATGGCCAGCTTTCAAAAAGAAAGAAATGGAGCCTGACATACTGGTGTACATATTAATCTCTCATACTTGGGAGGCTGTGGCTACTGGATTATTCTAGTTTAGGAATTATGAGCCTCAGGAGGATTAGAGCCAATCATGAGTCTACTCTAAAGTTAGGCTCCAATGTGATGAAACTCTAGCTGCCTCAGGAGGGGCAAACCAGCCCAGGTCGGAAAAGGAGCGGGGCAAAGCTCTGATGTGGATCAATAGTGGGACCAGACAAATAAGAAACTATTGAACCTCTAGCTTGGGAAAGATAGAATAGAAAGGGAAGCTACAAATAAGGCAGACAGCTCACTGACTCTACTTTTCCTTTCTTTCTTCTCCCTCTCCTCCTCTTTCATTGGTGTCCTCTGTTGCCTACCCTTCCTTCTCTCTGTCTCCCTCTTCTCTCTCTCCCTTTTCCTGTTCTCTCTTTTTGATCTCATTCTTCCTTTCTCCTACCTGATCCCTTTCTCTTCTCCATTCTCTCAGCTTCAGGTCTTTTGAATATCTTAATGCCTTGTTTCTGACTTGTTTCGTGTCTTTGCGACAAGCAAATTGTATTTTGTA
>CM053626.1:140573329-140617972 GCA_028646595.1 Phalanger gymnotis | reverse complement strand
GACAATGCTGTAAGTTGTGCTTATCCCAATTGCCACCTTTTGATTGACTGTAACACTACCACCCCCATACTTCCTTTCTCCCACTGAATGCTTTTATACTGAAGTTGGGCACATGAGTCAGAAAAGGACATGACACCATTAACCCAAACCCAGTAAACTCACACTTATTATCTCAAATGTAATCAGTCTTACTTTCTCATTCTGACTTGTTGCTCCTGACTATGAAGTACTGCCTTGGTTTCTGAGGTCAGAAATGAAGATAGTTAAGTAGCCACTGCCAATAACCATGATGTCTCAGGGGATTGGTAATGGGATAAAGACTTTTAAACTCTTGCAGTTACCTCCCGACAGTTATTTAGTAGTCTTTGTAGAAAAAAAAAGGCTAGTGTTTTGTCCCCTGGTCAGCAGCTATTCTGAGAGAAATGATCAACAAATGAACTGAGGGGCATCATAATACACTGGAAAGAGCACCAGCTCTGGAGTCAGATGACCACAGTTCCAATTCTGTCTCTGATGCTTTTACTACTGTGATCAAGTCACTCAACCTCCTCCTCCTTAAGTAACTACTATGTTTAGAGTTCTCACAAAGTATCCTAGACTGGGTTTTTATTGTTGTTGTTCAGTCATATCTAACTCTTTGTGACCCCATTTGGAGTTTTCTTGCCAAAGATACTGGAGTGGTTTGCCATTTTCTTCTCCAGCTCATTTTACAGATGAAGAAACTGAGGCAAACAAGATTATCTGACTTGTCTAGGGTCACACAGCTAAGTGTCTGAGGCCTCATTTGATCTCATGATGTGCCTTCTTGATTCCAAGCCACTCTATCCACTGTGCTACCTAGCTGGCCCACACTGGATTTTACAGGTTCCCTAATGTGATGATGAAAATAGTATAGAGCTGACTGTGAGACTACATGGCAAGCTATCATGTAAAACTAATACACTTAACTTACATTTTGATAGTGCTTTCAAATTTTATGGAGTTCTTTCCTCACACCAGCATACATACATACATATATATACATATACATGTGTATATATATATATATATATGTGTATATGTATATATATACATATAAACGTATATATAAAATTCCTGTTTTACATATAGATGATAAGAAGCTTCAGAAAGGTGGCTCTCCTATGGCCACATAGTTAAATTGGGACTGCCAGGATTCAAATCCAGTACTCCTGATTCCAAGTATATTAACCTTAACACATTCACACAAAATTCATAAGATCTTCACTCTAAAGTTGGAAGAGACTATAGAGGTCATCTTGTGTAATCACCTCAATAATTGAATATTTGCTGAATCAAGTCCGACGGACTTCTTCTCACAATGTTCTCAGAGAATCCTGGGATGTGAAGCAAGCTGGAAAGCACTAGACCCCATTACAGCCAAGATAGAGATTTTTAAAGATTTATAGTTTTTTATAAGTGATAATAGTGATTATATAAAATTTTAAGGAAAATAATTGTCAAAATGTGCCCACTATTTCAATGTAGCAATATTTTATAAGGAAAAAAAAAGTTAATGAGGAAGCAGAATAGAGTAAAAGAAATAGAGATGAGGCTTGAGATAGGGGAGGTAGTCAGGATATCTAGGTTGTAGTTCTGTATGTAACTGTGCATACCAACTAATTATATGATTTGGGGTAAATATCTTAAACCACTCTGGGCCTAAACTTTCTCACCTATGAAATTAGGAAGATGAAGGAGTATCCACATCTGTGTGGTCTCTCCTGTCCTATGACTGGGACTCAGAGTTATCATTTTATTAAAGGTTTCAAAGATGATGTCAACTGACTCAGTCATATAAGCTACTTAGAGACAGTGAACATAATTTAAAACAACAGCAACAACTACAACGAAATCATAGAAATATAATGAGTGCCTTAGTCTTTATGCATGTGCAGGTTGATTGCTCCTGTTAATATAGTTGATTATTGAGAGCAAGGAGTTCTGTCATCATCTGGTTGAGTGAATGGATAGCAGGCTAGTTGAAAGAATTCTAGCTTTGTAGTCTGAGGACCTGGATTCAAATTCCAGCTATGCCAATTACTATCTTGTGACTTTGGGAAAGTCACTTCTTTCTAGGCCTCAGTTTTTTAATCTGTAAAGCGAAGGGGTTCCATCTCTAAGTTCCTTTCCAGATTTAAATCTACAAACCTATGTTTCTTTGGGGTCACCCATTAGTGCGGTGGCCTCTTCAATAAGTTTAATATGCTGATTGACTGACTCAGAATGCTATTCCATGGTAGCTAAAACTGAAAACAGAGTGGTCCTTCCTTTTCTTAAGCAGATTTTTGTAGGTGGGGAGTTAATTCACATTCTCAAGCATGCATTTCCTTCTGCAAAAGGAGTTCAGTGGAGGTGCAAGTCTGACATTCATAGCCCTAAGCTATTGCTGCCTTTTCTGCACATGAATACAACTTTTCAATCTCCTCTCATTTGATTCTTAGGCATTCTGTTGGAACATACCCAATTAATGCCTGAACATGACCCCTTTGTGTGGATTCATGCCCAGTTATATGCACAGCCAATCTGCCAACCTGGACAGACAGCATCTCACCAAAGCCTCCATTTCTCAGCAGGGATCCAGCAAACCAGATGTCAAGTGCATATTTCTTGAGTATTTTCAGGGATCCACAGAGAAGCTTGCACAGTATGATTCAGGCCCTAGCTTAGCACAGCTTGTCAATGTGAATTGTTTCATTTCTATACCATAAATATCAGGCTGAGAGAATATTTTTTAGGAAATCCTACATAGCAGGGTTGGTTTTCATGTTCTCAATTAACAGCCCCTAGATCTGTGGTTAGAATAAGTCCTCAGATAGGGACAGAGGGGGACAGCAGGGATATATTTCCTTTTTGAAATTTCCTTCATATGCACAGTGGCGATAAGAAAATCAACATCCTCTCTGACTCAGCTTACTTGTCTGCATGGTAGATGACATAAAAATATTCCTTACAAGGTTGGTGAACTGCTGCAAAGTAAACCAGGGACATTTATGTGGTCACATGTCAGTAGGCAGAACTTCCAGTGCCAAAAGGTTATTGACTACCACTCTCTCTGTGCCTGGCCTATAGAAAACAGAACAGACTTTACAGTTGAGAGGATTTCTGAGAGAATGACCAGAAACTTTCTGGAATCATCCAGTGTTAAGAGCTCACTAGTGCTAGTTATCCACTGAAGGAATCTTGGGCAAATGTACCCTAAGGCTCTTCTTGAGTACTTCAGGTCACTAGAGATGATAAATTCTTAGCTCACAAGAGTTTTATTATTTTCTTTTCAGAGCAAAAAAATTTAATGTTAATTTACTACAACAAAGAATGAACTTCTGGCCAGATACATTTTAATGATCAGTTGTGAGGACAGAGAGCATCTAATAATAATAAAGACAATTTATACGGTACTTTAAAATTTGCAAAGCACTTTATAAATATTACTTCTCTTCATTTTCACTAAAATCCTAGAAGGTAAGTGCTATTATTATCCCTATTTCACAAATGAGGAAACTCAGAGAAGTTAGTGACTTGTCCAAGGTCACATAGCTAATAAATGTCTGAGGCTGAATTTGACCTCAGAACTTCCTGATTCAAGTTCAATGCTTTATCTATTCTGCCACTTAGCTGCTTCCTTCTATACATCACATACTATGTGCTATCTACTAAGTGTATGGAATGTCTGTTGTCTGAATCATCACCAAAACAGGATTGACCCCAGTTTTGTAAGATGTGAAATGAAAACACAAAAAGCCATCTCAGCTTGCATGAGGATAACCATCTTTACTACTTTCTTATTTCTACATTGACATTAGGGACTCTGTCGGTGGATAATTCATTTATTTTTTTCTTCATGCATATCTCCGCACAATTTTTCCATTTGAAACTATTTCTTCTCAATGACTTAGTTTTTAATCAAGAAGCAAGATGCTGATATATTGACCTCTGTTCTTCAGCCTTTCTATTCATATATCTTACCATGGTTATTTTTAAAAACATTCCTGGGTTGGCAAAATGTTATTGTAGAATTAAAACATTTGCAAATAGTCTATAGGAAGAGTTCCTATAGTTCCTATTTGTAAATAGTTCCTATTTGTAAATAGTCTATAGTCTAAAGTTTCACGTTCTGAATGGATGATTACATTCATTCATTTCACTAGTCACTTTGCATTTCTAAATCAGTCAATGACCAAGGTTTCCTTTATGCTGTCTTATATATGTGAATGCATGCCATCTTAAGTGGCCATGATTAACTCTCTGTCTAAAGAAACAGCATGCCTTGCTTCAGCAGTGATGGATGCAATCTCATCACTGTAGGTACTCTTCTGCCAATGTGGATTATGAGCTTCCACATCATCCAATAGCAAATGATTCTTATCCAGATGGGGTCTATCCAATACACCAGAAGCCTTCGCTCCTCTTTTATTTTTGTTTTATTTTGCAAAAATGCCACTTTTACACCTAGGATTCCATTTGCTATTCCTCATTCTTACTACATAGATTTAGAGCAGGGGCTCTTATCTATCTATCTATCCATCTATCTATCTATCTATCTATCTATCTATCTATCTATCTATCTATCTATCCATCTATCTATCTATCTATCATCTATCTGTCTATTTATATTTGGTATAATTGACTCCTTTGATAATCTAAGAAAGCTAATGGACCACTTTGCAGATTAATATTTTTAAATGCAAAAAATACAGATGATTATAAAGGAAACCAAGTATGTTTTAATAGTTATCAAAATGTTAAAAAATAAATAACTAGCTTGCAGATCTCAGGTTAGAGCTAGGAGAGACTTTAGAGGTCACCCTACCCTACCCTTCATTTTACATATAGGAAATCAAAGGGCCAGGTAGGGATGAAGTGATTTGCCTTCAAATCATACAAGTAGTTAGTTAGTAGAGGAACTGAGGCTGGAAAGTATTTCCTCTGACTACAAATCAAGTACTCTATCTCCTACTACATGTTTCCTTCTTTGCTTATGTTTATTTCTGGTCAGATATGTTTTTGAAGACAAAGTTTACATCAATTCTCACATTTTTAAATATCTTTTTTTTTGGTTGAGGAAAGTAGAGTTAAATGACTTGCCCAAGGTCACACAGCTAGTAAGTATCTAAGGCCACATTAGAATTCAGGTCTTCCTGACTCCAGGGCCAGTGCTCTACCCACTATACCACCCAGCTGCCCCCACTTTTCATGTATAAGTCACTCTTGGTAATATGTTGTGCCAGAACTCCCAAGTCCTGCTTGAACCTGATTAAAATATAATTGGAAAATATTAAATAAAATAAATAAATTAGACTAAAATATAGATAATGTTAATCTGTGGTTTTCTAAGTCAATATGTGCCCACAAGGATACTTATATTTAATTTGGTTTGAAATTACTATTTTAGCAGTTCTCAAGGGAGCATGTGTTCCATGATTCTAGACCCTACAGCTTCAATGAGAGGACACTGGAACTTAATAGAAAGGATTTGGGAGGACTGAACCGTTTAAAGTTTTCATATGTGATCCACACTGATATCCTTATTCCCTTATCCTACTTATCTATAAGACTAGTTCATTGTCATCATGTATGGCCTTAGGAACTATCCATCAGATATGGATCAGATAGGAGCTATCCATCCAGACAGCTCTCTCTCTGCCTCTCTTTGTCTCTGTATCTTTTTCTCTCTCCAAATACATACATACATACATATATGTATATATAATACATATACACACACATACACACATGCAGATACAGATGTATATGTATATATGTGAATGTGTATATGTGTATACACATGTGCTTATATGTGTCTCCATATGTATGTAGGTGTCCATATAGAACTATATAACCTGTACCTACCCACACTGAATTTTTATGTATTTTCCCACCTATAAATACACACATTATTCTCAAGATCTTTATCTTGTCATATTGGAATCATGGGTTGTTCATCAATTATCTCTTGCTACTGTTATATTTTTTGGCTCCCCCCACCGATCTCAATCATAAAAGCACTGATAGCTTTTACTCTGTTCCTCTTCTGAAAACTATCCTTTTCATTCCTTTATTCAACACATACATATTAAGTACCTACCCAGTTTGAGGCATTGTGCTAGCTACTGGAGATGCAAATTCAAAATGAATTAATCAATAAATTGACCTTTGTTAAATGCCTACTCTGCACCAATTACAGTACTAGGGACACAAAGATGAAGAAATAAATGATCTGTTCTCTCAAAAAGCTGACATCCTAATCAAAATAGAACTGTCCCTGGCTTCAAACAACTTACTTTCTAATGGAGGAAACCAATATGTGCACATATAAATAAATTCACAAGGCAAATGTAAATAATTTGAGGTTAAGCAACTGAGGTAGGGGGTCTCATATTAGTCCACTTGAAGTTGGAGATGACACTTTACCTGATTCTTGAAGAAACCTAGGGATTCCAAAGAGTCAGAGTGAGGAACCAGGAATGGAGAGAGCCTGTATAAAGACTCAGATGTGGAAAATGAAATGTCATACACAGTCAACCTCAAGTAAGTAATTTGATTACAATGTAGAGTCCATGAAGGTAAGTAATTGTCAATGAACCTGTACCCTGATGATAAAAGTATTGTCTTTAACAGATTATAGTCTCCTCCTACTCATGACCAATCAACCAATAAGTGTTTAACAAGCACCTATGTTCCAGGGCATTGCTCTAGGCAAGGGGGTAACAGCATCATGACATAGTTCTTTTCTTCAAGTAGCTTACATTCTACCTGAGGGGAAAGAATATACTTTTTCCATGAAAGTAAAAGCAAAATATATCTAAAGGAAAATAAAATAATTAGGAGCATGGTGGGGAATGGAGAGGCACTAGCAACTTGGGAGGAAAGCCTTCACGTAGTAGGTAACATTTGAATTGAACCTTGAGGATAGCTGCGGATCCTGAGAGGTGGAAGTGTGAAAGAAGTTCACTCTAGAGCTGGGCACAGTTGGGAGATAGGATACCATGTTTTAGGAAGAACATTTCACCATTAACATTAGGGTAATCTATGGCTTCGATTTTTTTCAGATGTAGTGGTATCTTATATCTCACAGCCATAAAACAGACCAAGAGGAATATTGGTGTGAAAAATAAGAGCTTTTGTTTCAGGGAGTGGTTTGGCTCATGTGCTCAATGTGCTACTCATTGACTTTGGTTTTCCAGTGCAAGATGCTTAGATTGAATACTTAAGAGATAATTCTAAACAACCTAAGTTTGATCCCTTCCCAATCATGACCCCATATTTATCTAGTTCAACTCAGCACTATCCTTTATTCTCCAATACCTTGCATCAAAACCAAGACCAAATGGGAATGGAGCCACATGGAAAATCTCATCACTGACAGGGAATCCTTCTTCTCTTTGGTCTCTATGTTGACAACAGTATTATTATTATTATTATTGTTATTATTATTATTTTAGGGCCTAAGTATAATTCAGAAATGTGTGTGCATGGAAGTCATAGCATCAACTTTCTCATTTTACATTTGAGAAAACTGGCCCTCAGAGAACTTTAGTGATTTGTCCAATGTTGCAGCCAGTAAGCTGGAAACTTAATCCACATCCTTTGATTCCAAATTCTACCACAGTATCAGTCACTCAGAGCTGTTGGACTTAGCTGGTTTTCCTTTTGCTTCTTCAATCATTCCTCTTTTCTTTGCTGCCCCATCTTTCTCCACTATCTCTATTGCCTCACACTTGGTTTATTATAACAACCTCCCAAATGGCCCCACTAACAGGTCGCCTTCTGTATACAAATCCACCCAGTGTACCATTGCGAGAACAATTTAGTTTTAATATTAATTTGCTCTAAAACCTTCAATGACTCTTTAATGCCTATCCGCTGTATCAAATCTTTCTTTACCAAAAATCATTCCCAATTCCTTTCCAAAATTCACTTTCTGCCTTGTTTTGGCTGGTTCTTTATTTTCTTATGAATATATCATGATTGTTTCACATTTCATGACTTCACACATGTGAAGTAGCGGTATGTATAGTGGGTAGAGTGCTATACTTGGAGTCAGGAATTCCATAGCATCGTAGTTACAGAACTAGAACAGGTCTCTGAGGTTATCTAGCCCACTTCACCACTCTTATCTTACCGATGATGAAACCGAGGCCCAAAGAGGTTAAGTGACTTACTTTATGTCACAAGTATAGTAAATGGAAGAACCAAGACCTGAACTTGGGCCCTATGACCTCAGTCTCTGCTGCCTTTCATACTCAAGCTTTCATTCTACTAGTCACTATGATTTTACAAAGTCCTTGACCTAAACCACTGAGAATACAAAGGAAAAAAATCCAACAACGTGGAGATTAAATAAAAGCTGTCGGACATTAGGCATTGCTTTCTTTCTGTGAAGGGAGGAGGTCATTTATCTGCTTACCTTTTCTGTGGTTGGGATGTGGGATGTGGAGGATATGAATGCCAGTTTTTAGAAAATGCATTTTGATGGTCCTGTAAACAGGCATGAAACAAACTGTATTTGACTTTGATTTTCTCGTGAATAAGTTACTTTTAAAAAGCCAATTACTTCCAGGGACTATTTGTCTTTCCTGTTCAGTAAATTATTTATTTAAATAGTTCTTAAGAAAGAGCTCATCTGAATCCTGTTTAGGAGAAGGCTTTGAACATCTAAGGTACAAAAATCCTTTATTAGTCATGTACTGTACTAATCAGATCCCTTCATACAGAGTCCTACAAGCTGTCTTTTCAGCCAAATCCCCTAAGATATGATTTTTTTTCTCAACTAATAAAGGATCAGAACCACCATATGATACCCCACTGGAGGCATTTATCCACATTGGATACCATCTTTAGCTAAAGTTACCTCAAGAGAAAAATGTTATTTTTGCATCATGGATAGAGAGCGGAAAAGCCTCCCAAACAACGGATGACCCCTTAGGGTGGATGTGTGACACACATCCTTGGTAATCTGATTTGTCAAATTCCACAAGGAAGAAGCTACTAAGTGCCTGCTCTGTATGAGATACTCTGCTAGGTGCTGGGGATGAACTTACATTCTATGGAGAAACCTCCCTGCCCCCCACAACCACAGATATATAAATACAAGATGATTTAATGAAGGAGAGAACATTAGTAGGTGATTGTGTGTGTTTGGGGGTGGGCATGAAGAAGGTTTTCCTATAGAAAGAAGATAGTATCTCATGTGAGTCTTGAAGGAAGCTAAGAAAGTCTAGGAACATGGATTAGGCTTCTTTCATTTCCTAAGGTTTCTGACTTCTCTTTAACTGTCTCTTTCCAATTTTGGGAGAGTTCATTGCAGGGGCAAGATTTTGGTACCTCTTGTGCCAAATTAATTCCCTTTCTAATTCTTTCTTCCACAGTTCTCATTTCTTTTCCATTTTTTTCCTCTAGTGCTCTCATTTCATTGGCAAAAACATTTTAAACTCTTGAAGGAGGTTTTTCTTTGCTTTTCTCTTTTTGGAGGGGGAGGGCCTAAGGGGAGCTTGCTATTCTGCTTCCTGTTATTATATCAAATTGGTTCTACTTCCCAAACCACTATTTTGAATGGTTCAAAATCAGGTTCCCCAGGGTCCTTGTCCTTATCAGATAAAAGTTCACATTTCTGTTAGTTATAAAACCAAAAGTCCTTTTTAACCACCCCGTGTTCCTTAGTTATTTGATCTTTTTGGTGAATTTTAACTCCTTATGTCTTAAAGATAGTTGCATGCAAATTAATTGAGGAACTAACTACAGTGCCCTACAGACTAAGCCATTTCTAAGGCTTTCAAAATAGTCCTTTTAACATTCTAAGCCTCTGAAAATTATTTCTTTAAACTTGATTTTTAAAGTTTTTGTTAAATAAAAATTCCTGAAAGTAAGCTGTTCACACGTGAAAAGGTCATCATTTTATGTCCTTTAGACAGTCATTTAAAACTTTTTTTTCCTTGAAAAAATTAATTTTCTTTCCTTTTTGGCAACCAAACTGGTCACATTTTGACTGAAATCTGTGTTTCTTTACTCATAGATTTCTTTAAAGTTTTTATTAAACAAAAATTCTTTCTCTGCCCCCTTCAGCCACCAAATTCTTTCCCTTTGAAAAGGGCATTACCTTCCAGTCTTCCCAAATTGATTAACTTATTTTTTTCTTTATATATCTTTTTGTCTGCCTCTTTCAACAACCAAACTTGTTCACATCTTTAAGGGGCAATGCCTTACAATAGGATCTAGAGTTGGATGGTGATCTCTGAGTATGAGAGGAAATCAATTTAAATACTTGCAGTAGCCTGCTCTATGGCCTCCATGAGCTCTCTGCTCAATGGCCATCTAGTCCAATGCCCTCATTTTATAGTTGAGAAAACCAAGCCCCAGAATTGTCAGGGACTTCCACAAGGTCATACAGGTAGTGTATGATAGAGCTGAGCTTTGAAGTCAGGTACTCTGATTCCAAATCTAGTTCTCTTGTTGTCTAGTTAAACAATGCTTTTGACAAAATGTTCTGGCTTAGTTTATCATAAAAATCCTCAGCTTTATGGTATCAAACTCCAGAAAAAAATACAAACAGATTTCTGGCATCCGATCTAATAAGGAAACTAATTTGAATAAGCATCACAATTTGCATTGGGTATCCAGCACCTTTAAACAATAAATCCAGCCTTAGATATGAGACTGGCAATTAGTGGAAGTTCAAGCCTGAGTAACAAAGTTCTACAAAATCAGGTCTGGCTTGTTTCCTATTCATGGAGCAGGCTACTATAAATATTTAAATTGATTTCCTCCCATACTCAGAGATCACCAGTTGTTGAAAGAATCTGCTTCTGGTGCAAGGATTGAGATTTCAGGTGAAAACTCAGTGACTAAAGAAAGCCCAACACTGTCTTCTCCTTTGAAATAAGTTACTTGCCTTATTGAACATAGGTTATTCATCACGAATTTGATGATTCATTTCAATTTGATAAACATGCAGGCACTGAACTAAGTGCTAGGGATATAAAAAGAGTCAGAAGACAGTTTCTGCCCTCAAGGGGCTTACTATCTATATGTAAATAAATATATGCAAAGCAAGTCATATACAGGAAAATTAGGAAATAGCAGAGGGAAGTCACTAGAATTAAGTGATATTGGAGAAGACATCTAGTAAGAGATGTGATATTTGTTGTTTAGTTGTGTCTGACTCTTTATGACCCCATTTAGGGTTTTCTTGGTAAAGATATTGGAGTGGTTTGCCATTTCCTTCTCTAGCTCATTTTCTAGATGGGTTAACAGGGTTAAGTGATTTGCCCAGGGTCACACAGCTAGTTAGAGTCTGAGATCAGAATGTAGTTCTTCTTGACTCTGGGCCCAGCATTTTTATCCACTGAACCACCTAGCTAGGACTTAAAGGGAGCCAGAGAGTCAAGTCATCAGAAATGAGGAGGGAGAGTATTCTGGGAATGGTGGTCAGCCATAGAAAATGTCTGGTGCTGAGGAACGGAATGTTTTGTTCATAGAAAAGCCAGGAGCCCAGCGTCACTGGATCAAGAGAACTTTTGTGGAAGTAAGACGTGAAAAGACTACAAATGTAGGAGGGGGCTAGGTTATGAGAACTATTGCTACAGAACAGAACTAAGCAAATAAATTATCTTTATTTCTATTTGCAATCAAGGGAGGCAATATATTGCGGTGGTAAAAATGATGGATTTACAGTAAGAAGATCTGAGTTCTAATCTACTTCAGTCACTTTTTGGCTTTGTAACCTTTCTCGAGTCATGTGACTTTCCTTAGTCTCAGTTTCCTCACTTGTAAAAAAGGAGGTTTGAAAAAAAAATGACTCCAAGGTCTTTTCCAGCACTACAATATACGATCCTTTGATAAGAAATCAATATACCGATGTTAAAGAGGGGAAAGTATTATGAAAGTCTAGAATTGGCAATAGGGAATGAGGAACAGAGATAGTTCTAGATGATTAAAAACAGTTTACAGAAGAGAAATATGCTTACTGATTTCTGTGGGGATAACAACAAGGACATAATCTCAAACACAAAGAGAGGACAATTGAGTTTAAGCTTCAAGTATAGGAATATCCTTTTCTTCTGAAATACTGAGTATTTAAAGCAAAGAGTGGGATGGAATATATTTTTTTCCACTTGCATAGTGAGTGTCTGCAATCATTAGGAGACAAAATAGAAAAAGGAAATAATTTGACAAAATGCCCAGAGGCACCACATGATATTAAAGCATGACATTCTTCACATATGTGTAGGTTTGTTTCAAAATGGGCATTGACTCCAAAAAGTAGAATATTTTTAAGAAATGTATCTGACAAATTCATTTCAATTCATCAAATATTCATTAAGCTCCTACTATGTACAAGGCATTGTGCTGGTCATTAGGAAGACACAAATGACAAATTATCTTTGCCTTTAAATATGATAGATTTAGAACTGGAAGGAATCATAGCAATCATTGAGGTCTCTCCCCTTGTTTTATAGTTGTGGAAACTGAGGTTCAGAAAAATTATCTAACTCAAGGTCATAAAACTAGTGTTTGAGCCAAGAATCAAACTTAGGTCTTCTTACTAGTTTCAGCAGAAATATTGCATGTAAACATATAAGTAAATACAAAAGAATCTGAGGAATGCTTAAATATCTATGGGAAATAATAAATGATTTCGACAGAGAGTAGGTCCTGAGAAGAACCTTAAAGGAAGTTAAGGATCACAAGAGGAACAAATAAGGAGAAGGTAAAGTTCAAGCATGGGAAATAGTTCATGAAAATCCATAGGATCAATCAGCCAGCCAGTCAATAAAAATTTATTAAGCACCTACTGTAATGCCAGGTACTGTGCTAAGTACTGGGGATCCAAAGAAAGGTTAAAACAAAAAACAAACAAGGAAAAAATCATTCTCAAGGAACTCACAATCTAATGTGGAAGGAAACGATATGAAAACAACTCTGAACAAACAAGTTATGTACAGGAGAAATTGGAAATAATCAACAGAGAAAAGGCACTAGCATTAAAAGGGATTAGGAAATGCTTCCTACAGAGAATGAGATTTTAGTTGGGTCCTGAAGAAAACAAGGAAAGTTGGGGGGGGTAAAGATCATGAGGGAGAAGATTCCAGGCGTGGGAGACACAGTCAGTTAAAAAGTTCAGAATCCAGAGATAGAGTGTCTCTTGTGAGAAACAGCAAGGAGGACAGTGCCATTAGATTGTAGAGTACCTGGGGGGAGAGGTGAAGGGAATTAAGGGAGAGGTAAGGTGCAAGAAGCCTAGAAAGATAGGTTGGGGGATGGGCAGGTTTTAAGAGCTTTGAATACCAAACAGAGGATCTTATTTGATTCTGGAGATAGTAGAGAGCCACTGGAACTAGGAGGTGGCATAGTCAGACCTGTGCATTAGGACCATTACTTTGACAGTTTAGTGGAGGATGGACTGAAGTAAGGAGAATTGTGTGGCTGAGAGAAAAATCAGTTGGCTATTGCAATAGTCCAGGTATGAGCTGATAAGGATCTGTAACAAGGTGGTGGCAGTGTTAGAGGAAAGAAGGGGACACATGTGAGAGTTGTTAAAAGGCAAAATAAATAAGTCTTGGCAACAGATTAGATAGAAGATGGGGGCGGGGTGGAGTGTGAAAAATTGAGGACAACACTTAGGTTGCAAGCCTGGGGGACTGAGAGGGTAGTGATTCCCTTGATAGTAATAAGGAAGTCCAGAGATGGGGAGGGCTTTAGGAAAAAAAATATAATGAGTCAATTTTTGTACATTTTGAGTTTAAGGTGCCCCTAGGACATCCAGTTCAAGAAGCACAGTTGGAGAAGTGAGACTGAAGGTCAGTAGGGAGGCTAGGGATGGATAAGTATATTTGCAAATCATTAGCATGGAGATAATAATTGAATTTTTTGGGAATGGGTAAAGTCCCTAAGTGAAATAGTATGGAGGGAGTAGAGAAGAAGACCCACCATTAGCTCTATAAGGTACCCATAGTTAGCAAGTATGACCTGGATAAAGCTCCAGCAAAAGGGATTGATAAAAGGAGATCTAAGATAGAATATTGTCCCAAAAACTTGGAGAGAAGAGGGTATCAAGGCAAAGGGAGTGATCAACAGTGTCAAAGACTGCAGCAAGGTCAAGAAGGATGAAGATTGACAAAAGACAGTATTTGTCAATTAAGAGATATTAGTAACATTGGAGAAAGCAGTTTTGGTTGGGCTTTATGACCCTCTATGTATGATAGGAGATAGTATATGAGCATTTGGGGTGAAAGAGGAAAACAGGGCTAAGACAAAAAATAATACAGGGAAAAGACACATATTTGTGGTAACTTCAATTATACCTTATCCATTTAAGGCAATGTATTTTGCCTGGAACATTGTGCATAATAGTTTCTGGATTTTTTTTCTCCACAAATGTACAATTCACTCATTTCCCCCACATTTACCAAGGACTCGCTCCACTGTATCTTGTACCAGTCTGAGGCTCAGTTTCTTCATTTGTAAAATGATCTAACTTGATGATCCATGTTTGAAATGGGCTTCCTTGCTTCAGTTTACCTTAGGCATCTTGGGCTCCTTTTGCCAGTGGACTTGGCCACTTAGCTTTAGATACATGAAACTACTGCCATGCCTAAATCTCAATATTAGTACAGTGGTCTTGCCATACTGATCTAAGCCCATATAGTCAAGGACCTCATCCAGCCAAACAAAATAGAATATTCGCAAGGGTACAGGTACACAAAGATGGAAAGCAGTGCGAGACAATTATATGAAAGTTGGAAAGGGGTTTGCAAAGTTTTAAGAGGGCATGACAGAACACGGCCTGGAAGTATTCACTTTCTTATTCTTATTTTCTAACATACCCCATTTCCTCTGTGGGGTAAGGATAATTCCACGTTTTTGGTCCTCTCATAATGGGGTATGTTATTCCAGTCATAGTTTCTTACTAAATCCGTTGTTGACTTTTAAGTAAGAACTTTAATAAATACTTAACCCCAATAATCCTTAGTCTTCTCTGTATTTTTTTTAAGAGAAAGATAACATCTACTGTGAACCTTGAATTCAACTTTATCCCTGGAACTGACTATATGGCAGATGAAGAGATAATTAGTTCCTAGTGTAGGGGCTCAATAAATGCTTATTCATCTATTGACTGACTGCTTGATTCATTGAGGCCTGGAGGCATTTAACAAGAAAGCAGGGCAGGGGCAGAACGGGAGGTTTGGGTCAACATAGGTTGCTGTATAGGCAAGCAGCAAGTCAGAGGAGAATTTCAAGATTGACCTGGATATCTGGTATCTGGCCCAGTTTGTCAAATACCCTAAACCTCAGAGAAAACTTAACTGCTCAGCAGGTGAAACTATGTACATGGAGTCATAGAGTCCTGAGTTTGAATTCTGTCTCAGACACTTACTAATTATGTGACTTTCAGCACATCACTTAAACTCTCATTTTCTCCATCTGTAAAATGGAGATCTTAATATCACCTACCTCCCAGGTAGTTAGTATGGGTATAAAATATATGAAAAATGTTTTCAGAGTTTAAGTGTCTATACAAATGTCAACTATTCTAGTTCTCAGATGACCACTCTCAGTTTCCTAAAGGTCCTTAATGATCCCTAATGGTAGTGACAACGGGGCTTATTTCCTCCAAAGGAATACCCACAGGTGGTTTTCAAACTCCTTCTTGAAAAGTCTGTAGTTTGTACAATTTTTCTGAGTATTTCTGCCTGATTTTCTCAGAGCTTAGGTGATATTTATGCTTCATTGACCTGCATCAGGCTCAGAAGAAAGCATAAGTAAGGGGATCTGGCCTATGGGAATACCAAGTCAATCAAGGCTGGTCTACATCAAATCCTGCTGCCCCACTACTAGGGCAGACTGTCTCTGATAAAATATTGCTTTCAGACTCTTTGACTCATGTGCAATTCAAGGCCTCACCATAATATGCAGGATATTCGAGTCGAAAACCTACTGAGATGTTTTAAACCCTCTCCCATCTAAATGTGGAAGCAAAATTGTTTCCTCCCTTATTTATAGGACCATATTCTTAGAACAACCAAGGAGTTCTTCATGGCAGTAATCTTATCTTAGCAGTTATGGACAAGGGCAGAATAATTGGTCTTTTTCCTTTGTGGGTATGCGTGCTTTCTTTTTTATTGTGAGATTACTATCAGAAAGTAGGCAGGATGGTCCTACAAGACTTAGCCTGTGTTCCCAGATCAGGTAAAGGAAAAAATATCAGATGCCACCAGGAACTGAAGGCCTCAGGAGATTCTCCTTTCTGCTGGGAATATACTTAGGTCCTTCCTTGTAAAGCTGGATTTCAGTGTTCCCCCTTATCTCACCCAACTAACTTCTGGTCATTTTAGCTTAGCAGACCTTATCAGCTCTCCATGGCTAATAACTTAGTCACATTCTTCTAATTTCCTGTGTCTTTGATCTTTCTTCTCATTTGCTGGGTTTGCTTCCCTTGGATCCTTAGCTCTGTGACTCTATCATTGGTTTGAGTGGCTAACTGTGACTACTGATGAATCCCTTTGTTTAAAATGATTTGATTTGGTGGTGTTGACCCAAGATTGTACCTCAATTCCAGCTTCCCTTTCAAAGTTTTATGCTTATGCTAATAAATGTTTGTCGATATATTCCTTAGGTGAAATGCTGTAAGTTTCTCTTCCTCTGTCATGTGATTTCCAGTAGTGGTCTAATGGTAGATTGCATGTCTACTGTCTCAGGGCTATTCTACTGAAGGGAGGAGAGACTCATCTCCGGATTGACCACAGGTTGATGAATTTGGGGCCATGGTAATTCTTGATGACAATTGATTAAGTTATAAGCGTGTTGCAATTTACATGAGTGGAGGGACTACCCGTGCTGACAAAATTCCATACCATTGGAGTATTCAAATAAATGGTTTCTAGATTTGATCAGCATAGTAATGCATTGGCTCATCCTATATCTTGAGGTTTAGTTCTTAGAGTTCTTGCAGAAGCAATTTCCTTTTCTTTGCTGGTGTGCCTAATGGCAAACATATCTTGTAGGGCTCCTTTATGGGTTAGAACTGGAAAAAACATATCAAGGCTGTAATCGATATATATCAAAGCAAAATAGAGAAATGAGGCAATTGGCCTAGAAAATTCAGGGCCTCCTCCCCAATAAAATTTTAGATTTGGAGTCAAGAAGACATTAGTTCAAATGTTTCCTCAGACACTCAAACAACATGCTGTGTGGTTGACCTTAGGTAAATGACTTCACCTCTCTCATATTCTTTCTTCATCTATAAAATGGGGATAATAACAGCAACCCACCTCACAGGGTTGAGGTGAGGATCCATGAGACAATGTATGTAAAGTGCTTTGTAAACACTAGAATACTGAATATATGTGAACTCTTATTCTTAATTATTATTCTTGTTAAATATCTAGATACATGAATTCTTTCTTTTGCTTGGATATTTCAAATAATTACCAGCATCTTCCATTTCCCTTAGTTTACCCATGAAGGGCCTGCGAGACTGTCTTCTACAACCATATGCAATGGCATATTCCTTTCCCCAAACATTTGCTTGCCATTGCATAGACCCAGACTTGGGGTCATCCCAGGCAAACCTTTATCTTGGAATGGAGATCTCCGTAAAGTGAATCTGGCTGTCTTGTTCCAGCACCAGCTGGCTGTCTACAGTATGAAAGAATCGAAGAGTATTTTACACTATAGAAATTGTCTTCCAGGCCCAGATGGACCTGCGCTGTTCTAGCTTTGACAGGCCAGGATAGATATATTCAGAAAGCCTTCCAGCTATTTAGTAACTCTTCCAAAACACTGTCAGCACCCATGCTATCATACAGGCAGTGGGAAGGAAGTCTAAGTAGGGAACTAAGCCTAGTTAGTATATATTTGCATAATCATGTAGTGAATGGATGTGTGACAAGGGGGACTGAGGTCATCCTTTGACACCAATAGATAGGGGTTAACATTTTCCTCTGTCAGAGCCACCTTCATCAAAAAACCTGTAGATCATCCACATAAAGTTACAAAGGGAGGACTCCACTAAATTCTCAAATCAGAATGGAAAGAGTTTCACTAGGGACTAGTGGCCTTGGGCAAGTCTCCTGTACTCTTCCTAGGGCTTCATGTCAGCTTGTAATCTGAGGGTCATTATACCTGCTACATCCTCACCTGGGGAGATGGGGAAGAAGAAAACATGATGAGGGAGAACCATGAAAAAAGCCACATTTTCTATAAGCTTTCAGATCACTCAGGGGAAGAAAAAGACATGAAAAATTAGTATTAAAAAGATAATGATATTATAGTATTCATGTCAGCAGCACTCTGTATTTAAATATAGCTCTATGTTGGTTAGCAAAATGATGTGGTTATGAACTGACTATTAATATAGCTATATGCCTCAGAGGAAAAAAATACTTGCCTCTCTTGGTTGTAGAAGCTCATTTTTAGTGTGGCTGTGCCCTTCTTTTGTTGGAACAAACTGTATTGTTTTACTTTGAAACCTCTCCATTTGGAACTTGATAGAATTAAAGCATCCGATAGTTGCAGTGAATGAGATTTAAAAAAAAAAATGAGAAAGCCATGGTAGAAATGGAGCTAGAAGGGATAACTTCTCAAAAAGGTGAGCCTCCCCCATCCCTAGCCTCACATAAAGGACTCCAAAGCTGGAGGCACCTTTTCTCCCACTCCCTTAAATCTTCCTTTTTCCTTCTAAACACACATATTTGAAGAAGTCTCTATGTAACCATTCAGTCTAACACTTAACCATCAGAAGAAAACCGTGATGCTACTGTTGTGCGAGTGACAGTGTGTTTGCACAAATAAGCTAAAACCTAACATTGATTTCAGTCTTCAAGAAAATCTTTACTCCAATTTGCATCTGATTCTCTATTGTTCTTTGTCTTTTCTCCTTTTTCTCTTCCTCCTTTTTTCTCCTTTTTTATCTTAATGGATCAAAGTCAGACATTTCTATTTTAGGTGGGAATTATTAATTGTGTTGTGACAGAATTGTAATTAATCACTGGACTTCTCACTGTTCCAATGACCCATGGTCATATATACCTTACTTAGCTTTATTAACAATGCAGTGAATACTCATTATGGAAGAAAAACAAAAAAGACTTGGATAAGACGTCTTCCATAAAAGAACAGCAAGGAAGGGATAGAAAGGTCTTCCCAGGTAAGGCAGCTTATGTACGTTATGTATAGTAAATGGTTCTATGTTTAAAGTGAAACACCAGACTGTTTGGCTATTAGCCAGTTTTATGTAAATAGAAAGAAAAGAATCCTTCTCCCATAAAAATATTTTCATCGTTTTCCCAACAGAATAGTCCAAAATGATCTAGACTTTTCATCTGGGACCAAATATGGACAATCCAATTGTCCTAGGTTTGGTAAGACAGAGATGTCTCTAATTTTCCATTTTTTGTTGTTATTGGAAATGCCTCTTTGAGCAATATGGAAGCATCAGCAAGAAAATGGAGTCTTCTTCTAAGCAACATGGACAGCTTGAAGATGTTCCTGATCTTTGCAATAAGGAAACAGAAATAAAAATTTTCATCTAGTTGTGTGATACCATAATAAGTACACTGTCCCTTGAGTAAGGAGAGACTTGGGTTCAAAGTCTTCCTCTGGCACTTCCTAATTCTGTGACTACAGGAAAATTATGTCACTTTTCTGAATCTTGGTTTCTTCAGTAGTAAAACTGGAATGACACTATCTGAAGTAGCATTTAGAAGCTATCTAGTCTAATGTCCTTCCTTATTTTAGAGTCAAGTAAATGGAAGAGGCCCGGAGAGGTTGTGACCTATCTAGGGTAGCAGACTATAGTGACAGAAATGAAATGATTACATGAAGGCAGTGAGACCTGGGCCTTCCAAAAAGATGCCTTCATGGTTATCTAGCACAAATCAACCTGATAAGTGTTCTTGCATATGTATGTTCCTTGTGGCAATTACGTGCTTGCTCATAGTGAGTTGAGTGACTTGCCTGTAGACTCACAGATAGTATCAGAGGAGATATTGGCCACCAGGTCTTCCTGACCCCAAATATTCCCACTGAGTTGTTTTGAACCTCCTTTGAGATGAATCACTTTAAAGAACCTTAAAGAACTATATAAATGCTTATTAATATTATCATCATCATTTTGCAAAAACATTAACTGAGTCACATATTAGGTGCAAAGCATTGTGGTAGCCTTAATACCAGCGCATGGGCCGGCCCTCAATCTGCTTATAATCTGATAAATAATTAATATACAACCACAGAAGCAAGCCTGTGGCACAGTGGATTGAACACTGAGATGAGGGCCAGGAAGTTCTGGGCTCAATTACCTCCTCTGACACTATGTGACCCTGGTCAAGTCACTTAACCCCTATCTGGCTCATCTTCCTCAACTGTAAAATGGGGATAATAATAGCACCTACCTCACAGGGTTATTGTGAAGATTAAGTGTAATAATCATCATAAAGCACATAGTACAAAGCCTGTAACATAGTAAGAGGCTAATAAATGCTTGTTCACTTCTCATTCTTCTATTCCATAGCTTTTATTTCTAAAGACTTTTCCAAGGTGGTTCCTCAAAAGAATGATGATTAGAAATTATTAGGTCAGATATCAGTAAACAGGCAAAGAAAAAAATGCACAACAATTTCTTTATTGCTAAAATATGCAGACAAATCTTAATAAAGAAATTACTATAGGGGCAGCTAGGTGGCACGGTGAGTAGAGCACTGGCCCTGGAGTCAGGAAGACCTGAGTTCAAATCCAGCCTCAGATACTTGACACATTTACTAGCTGTGTGACCTTGGGTAAGTCAGTTAACCCCAATTGCCCTGCCTTCCTGCCTCCAAAAACAAAACAAAAAAAAACAGAACTTACTATAGCACACTAGTATGATCATGGAAAAGATACAAAATACTAACAGATTCAAAGAAATTAAGATGTGTGATCATGCATGTATATATATGCATGCATACACACATGTTGTGCCATATTTTCCCCTCCTCCAGTCATATAGACCTAAATTATACCTCCATCTAATAATTTTGGCATGCTACTATTATCAGTAAATATTAACCTGGCTTGGTATTGGGATCCCCTGGCTAATTGCTTTGATGATCGTTACCTTCCATGTGTATCACTGGTCTTGCTGCTCTTCATGCTACCATGACCAAGCTGGGTTCTCCATTTGGGAATACAAATGTTTGGTAGGTTTCTATTTATGGTCTTAATAGTATTCACCTCTTAATATAGTTTTTTGTTTAAACTCTGGTGGAATAGCTGTTTGATAATATGTCTATATAGAACACCATGTACTTTAAAATTCTTTGGTTCTTCAAGAGAAATGCATGACTTATTAATGTTATGCCATTAAATTTTCTTCTTCAAAATTTAAGAATGTTATTTTCTTTCTACTTTTCTTCTAGATGAAGTTTATGACTATTCTGAACATTACTCCAAGTTGTCTTAAATACTGTCAAGAGTGGTGATGTTTTCTGCAAAGCATTCTGCCCATTAAAAAAAATATGTCAAAAATACATGGCTATGCTGAAGCTCCCATGCTTGGGTTTGGCTTAAGTTCTAATTACGCTAATTACTGAAATAGAATAGGGATTTCCTTTTCTCATTATTAAAGGATACAGCTCAAGCCATAATGGGCTACATTATCCTGCCACAAAGACACAGATTCTACAATTGCTTAATGCACAGGCCAGAGCGTATTGGTCTCTTGGGAGAAAGAGGTGGGGGTGGGGGTAGAGGAAGGAGGGGTGTGGAAATGTCTGCTCCTGGGATTGTCCCAAATCACAAAAGGGTTGGGTGGGGGTTGGGAGAAGACAAATGATGTCATTGTGAGTCTAAAGGAAAAAGATTCACATTATTATCAAAAAAAGTTCCTAGACATCATAGTCTCATTACGGTAAGGCAGCAGTTTTTGATCTTTTTTTTTTTTCACCTGGGAAACCACTGAATTTCTTCTACCTACACAACAACCGGAAAAAAGAGGAGCTGGTTCGGGCATCTTTCTGAGGAGGCAGACAGGAAAATGGAACGTTGCCCTTCAGGGGCCAGGGTAGCAGCAGGTTCTGAGCAGGGATGGTGAGAGGATGCCTTGAGGCCCTTGGAGGGAGAGAAGCAACAGCTCTCAGGAGACCATGCTCCAATAACCCTCCCCCAGCTCATTCAAGACCCCATGACTAGAAACCCTGCTGGGTGGGATTTCTTTTAGAAACATGGCTGGCATTGTGTTTGGGGCTGGGGTGGAGTAGAAGGGAGGTAATCTTACAAAGAAACCATTTCAGGAGAGGAGAAGCATTGTGGAGTGGTGGACCCAGCACTGGGTTGGAAGCCAGAAGACCTGGGCTATAGCCCCAGCTGTGCCACTAACAACTTACTTGACTTAAGACAGGACATTTAACCTCTTAAGCCTTTAGTTTCTGATCTGCAAAATATGGAAGTTGGATCAAGTGACATTCTATGATGTCACCTTTAGGAGTTTAGCTTCACTGAAATAATAGGTCAAATTCTGACCGTAGGAAGAAAAAAAGTTTATGAGGATGGAATCAACTTATTGGAGGAAAATAAACCAGCACTAAGTTTCCTGCATGATAGAACTACAGCCAATTGTAACCATTAGGGAGGGGAATCTTAGGGTCATCATGAGGACTCACAAATAAAGAAGATGTGACCCTGAGGTTGTGCCAGAGAAAAGAAGGCTTCAAAGCACCAGCATCCCAGCAGGTTGTTGTCAAAGGACCTATGTGTGTTTACAGTGAAAAAAAAAAATGAATTGACTTGGCAAAAGGAAAAAAAAAGCAATATTGATTAACATGAAACCTGGTGCTGGTACAAACTGTTTATTTGCCTGAGATGCACATGCTGAACCTATGCCTTCCACTCACAGTGGGTGGGAAACTGAAGGCTTCAACCATACCATTGTAGAAGCCAGTAGGCCAAAATCAATCAATCAATCAATAAACATTTATTAAGAGCCAACTATTTGCCAGGCTCTGTGCTAAGGGCTAGGGATACAAAACGAGGCAAAAGTCAATCTCTGCCCTCTCCTCTCAAACTCACTCCCCGCCTTGTCCTACTTGACATGAAGAACTGGCTGAGTCTCCACTTAAGCTTTGAGCAAAATTCTAGTTCCAGGGCATTTGTCCTTTAAAAAAAAGTACAGTTCTCCTGAAAGGGCAATATATGTGATGTTAAAAAAATCTGAACTAGATCTGTGATTCTGTGATTTCATTAATATTTGGAACTCCCAAAGAGAAAATTTCCTCTGCCAAAGAAGATCTATAATTACGCTGCATCTTAAAGTCTTAATTAGATGCCTGGAGAACTGAGAGGTTTGGGGAAATGACTTACCCAGGGTCACATAGTCACTATGTCCGAGATACAAGACTTGAAGACAGTGCTTTCTTACTGTGACTCTAGCTCTCTATCCACTACTTCAAGCTACCCCAACAAATTTAAAAACAGATTTCCAAAATAATCTTCTCTAACACTTTAATCCAATATCTTATTGAATTCCCCATATCTTTCCTTTGTACTTGCTTTGCACGTCGTTGTATTACAGTTATCTTTCTAACTTTCTAACACTATTAGATTTTCAGCTCCTTAAAAATCAGCCCCATATGACTATGTATCCCTGTGATTAGTGGAATGTTTCATACAGTTTCCAAAAATCAGACTTATGATTTCATTTGATTGAAGGAATTCCAAGGGAAGAGATTTCCTCTACCAAGGGAAATAGCCACCTGCTTTGCATCTTACTCTCTTGGAGAGTTACCTGAGGCATTGAGAGGTTAAGGGACTTGGCCAGTGTCACACAGCCAGTCCTTGTCAGACGTAGGACTCAACCTAAGGTCTTCCTGACTCCTATGCCAGCTTTTCATCCACTATTCCACACTGTCTCACATTCTACAATATGCTCACACATTCTGAAATAAAGTATTTGGGAAGTAGGACTATGATTTTTCTTTGTGGCCTTTTGAAATTACTTGCAACCCTTCCATAGGTCGTCTACACCTGAGGACAAACACATTTCATCCATGCATTCCTACCAAGCTTTGACAGGAAAAAACCCAAGCAAGCAAGCAAACGAACAAACACTTTACCAATTTCCAACTAAGAAAGCAGCCTTTCAGATTATTCTCGTAGGGAAGTCCAAGAGAAGAGAGATCAACTTTGTTAGAACTAAACACAATGTAGGTGGAATATTTCAAAGGTGGAATAATTACAGGTTAAGCAACTCCAATACAAATACTTTCTCAATGATTAAAATAATCCCTGGGGACCCCGAATGTAGTAACATTATACTTACAACTTTAAAAAAGCTTTACTCACTGGGGAAATATGTTTAAAAAAAAGAGGACAGTAAAAAGGAAGCATGAATATGAAGCAGGCTTTCACAAACGTCTTGCCATTTCTCTGTCTTTTCCATCAGCATATCATAGCTGCAGACTGTCCTCTTGTGCATCACCAAAGCTTTCATATGACTTTAGATTTCAAAGCTACAGGTGGTCTACAAGTGCAGTACTTCAAAGGCAGTTTGATTAAATGAAACAATGTTTTTGTAATATGGACCTGTATCTTTGAACTTTTCTTGTTCAATTCATTCTACAAAGGTTCAATTAGGGTGAGATCAGAGGACACTGCGCCACAAACCCTTTCCATCTGTCACTCATGTTTGTCTTTTCAAATATCTTTAATATAAAACTGGGGACAACAATTTATTTTGAGACTGTAATAAGCATAATACAAAAGCCCCTTTCAGATCGGCGATGTCCTCGGCTCAGAGACATGGAGCAGGCCCACGTAAGCCCTATTTGAAGCGGATCTTGGAGCCCCGGCAGGATTTTGATTCATCATCGTGTTACAACTTGTCCTTCTATTGATAACTCGCACTTACTGCCAACAAGACATCCAGCCAAAGAGGCCCTCCTTTTGGGGAGCCTTTGTATCAGTGACTGAGGCTTATTTAACTTATGGATCTTGTGGTTTTGCCTTCAGTGAAAGAAAAACTGATCCTAACAGTTTTAAACTTGTTAATTCAAGCCATATGTCAGAAAACCAGTCTCCATATGGTCCACCACCACCTTATATTTACAGGGTGCTGCTTTTCAAAACATTATTCTAAAAGCTATATTTGCCCTCAAAGTTAATATGTGGTATCCTGTGCTTTTGAATACTGTTTTTAAAATATCTTGAGCTTCTAAATCTCAGGCTGATGTAGCAAAAACACACTGATTATTAAAAACTAATTAGAGCTTGTTTTATTGGCAAAAATGTGCTAATCAAGTCCCTGAGTAAGAAAGTATGCTAAAAAGGAGAGCCTGGCTGCCAATCCTCTGGCTCCCAAAATGACAAAAATAATAATAAATTAAATAAAAAAAGGAAATGAGAAAAGGGGGAAAATCATAACCTTGCTGATTATAAATACAATTTATTGTTTCATTTTAAAATGTCCAAAACAGCTACAGCTATATTTATTCAAGAGAAATGGGCTTCTCACTTTCCCAGCTCGAAGAAAAAATATTTAAATGCAATCACAACTCCAAATGTTATAAAAATGCACAGCCCTGCAAGGAGTTCTTCCTTCCTGTCTGATGCCTTGCAATCATGGATAGCCAGCACTCCTACTGACCCAAAACATTAAGAGAGATCTTTCTATTATGCTCATTCCCCCAAAATACCTACATTTGAGACTGCAGATGGATTGGTGCATAATTACCTTCCAACAGCTTTGTTTGAGCTACAGAGTCCGAGCACGGTTTTGATTCAAGAGACATGCTTCTGAATAGAGTTGGCACTGTATAGATAGCCAATGCATGTTAAGTGTGTCATTTTTTTCTTTTTCTGGAGATCATGAGAAAAAAAAATCTTCCCCCTTATGACTGGTTCGTAAACTGGGCATTCATATTTCTGCTCCTATTTTGGCTCCATTGGCAAGCTCTTTAATTTTTTTTAGGGGTGGGGGGAATTCACTACCACAGAGAGCCTCTTCTTCTAGTGTTACTAGTGTGTTGTTCCTTTTCCTTTGTGGTCTTTCAAAACATTTCTCCCCAGTCTCTCCCAGTTCCCCTTCTTGAGCTCTTATTTTCCTAGATCACTTCGATTTTTCTGGGCATATTAAAAATGAAAACCTATTTTATTTTTCTAGTGTCAGATTGTTTTTTTTCCTTTTAAACTAATAAAGTATCTCAAACTAATTTTCCAAACTAGAAGCAGCATTACAGTTATGGGGGGGTGCAGGGAGGAATGATATTTTAAATATTGGAGGAGAGGAAATAAGTTATCATATACCTAGAGACATGAAGAAGTACACTTAGACCACAAACCATGAGAAAATTATTTTAAAATCCATCTCTAGGTTTAAACTCCATTCAAATTCATTGACGAAAAGCCTCACTTTAAAAGCTAAAGTGGGACTTGCAGTAGGGAGATTAGTTATTGGAGAATTCAAGGCAGTGACATGTTATATAAGTTAATAACTCCTGATAGTTTGAGCAACACCCATTCATGCAATAACAAAACACAACAGCTTTCTGAAATTAAAAGCATGCACATGTGAATGAAATGGTTCAATGCGTTATATGATGGGTGTGGGGGGAGTGGATAGTCATTCAATAGCTTCCCAGTTAGTTTAAGCTACTAACCAATCAAGCCATTCACAGTACACAATACCTTTTAATACTGCAGCCTATGAATGATCCATATAAGAATGATGCATTGTCTCTCTGTTGAATGCATCTCTTAGAAAATGAAGTTCTTGCAGAAGCGAAATTCAAGATGGGAACTGGAGATAAGTGCAAACTTGGCCCTGTTTGCTCAAACCAAAGCCAGAGTCCACTCCATGATATAGTGCCTTAGCCATTTGGGGATGACCTCTTGTAAAGAATGAGAAATAGTAATATTCTATGATTTACAATGGTAGATTAGGCTAGCGATTATTTCCATCAGGAAAGGTGTCCTTTCCGATAATAGCTCGGCTCCTTGTGCAACTGAACAGCAGCATGTTTGTGAATTTTTCCAGTTTCCCCAGCAGTGAAATCGAGAGGCTTAATGGTTAGCTCATTACCAGTGGAGAGCAAAATGGATCGGGTAATGTCTTACAAATGGGCATGAATTGCTTTAAGGATCTTAAACTCTTACAGCTTTTTTTTTCCTTTCACTTTCTTTGCTAAGGCTTCACTAATCTCTATAATCTGTCATGCCTGGAAGGCTACTGATGAAATCTGTCCCCCCTCGCCCCCCAACACCCACACAGTTTTTGCTTCCCCTAGAAGAAAATCCTGGGGCTGATAGGCATACACTTTCTAAATTACAAGAGAGAGCTTTTGATGGAGCCCCCCGAAATGATACCACATGAAATTCTCTATGTCGTTCTGGGCTCAAGCTATACAAACAAACTAGCTCTTGGTCTTGAAAGAATGAGATATCTTAGCATAATTTAGGAATAAAAACATATTACCCTAATTAAATACTGTAATTGTACATTCTTGGCCTGCTGTTATCAGGAAACATCTGGCACCACCACAGAATCGCTTTGTAAGTGCAACCTCAGTACAATACAACACTCAGTCTCCATCTCCATAGTACATATACAGCCCGCCTCTCCCAGGCTTCACACACAGGATGGCAGCCGGGAGGATTTCTGGAAGATCCAACTGCTACCAAGTTACTAAATTATCTTCTAACAAGCTGAGTCACTTAGGACATATTAGGTTAACTGACCATCAGCAGCGATTCCACAAGATAAATTACACATATTGAGCTGCCCCCTAGGCTTCAACTTCTGATAAATAATTAATGGCACAGAAGTGAAATGATTAAGTTGTAAACAGTATTTTGAGCACGGCTGATTCAAATAGTCTCCATTTTGGAAAAAAAAAGTTTATCAGGGGATGTTGCTGTTACAGTTATGAATAATATAGATAATAACATGTTAATCTAATCTTAAAACCATTAAGTGAGAGATTGAGTCTCATTCAAATATATAACTGACGTAAATGCAATCTTAGCAGTCAATTTTCCCCCCTCCCATTTTAATTATATTTGGCTTTTAGGAATTTAATATTTCATTATGTATAAATGAGTAGATTTTCAAATTGTCATTTCAGATTAAGGTCTCATTTTTAAAGACATTGGTATAATTTGTAGCCTCTTAAAATAATGATGTAACATTGAAAACACTGAAAAAATGATATTTGATTATTAGCAGGAAAGAAATGGCACAGTCTATCTTGCTGTTATGACGACCATTTGACATATTTCAAAAATGAGATTTTTTAAAAAATGAAGTGAACCAATGTATACAAATATTTTCATTTTAAAGAAAATAGAAATATAAGACTTTATTAACATTGCAAATTCGTGGTTTTTATATGTGTATGAATTCATTCTTTCTATTTGTGGATTAGTTTTCATGGAGGTTCATAACAGAGGTATCATGAATTTGGGGTGGCTGCCTAAATTAGACAGTTTTGTGCAAATGCAAAGATAATTGTGTTGTAAATATCCAGGAAAACTTAGCTAAACTTACTTAAAAGAATTAATTATACCAGTGCAAAGAATGAATTCCTAAACATGAAAAAGTAAATGTTATTTAAATCCTATATTTCTAAACTTTAGAATTTAGTGATGAAACTGCATTATTTTAATGATGGTGCCTTACAGTGGAGCTAGGTGCTATGTGCTTTGACACAACTAATGAGATATAATCATTAACATAAATATCTCATCAAAAAACCTTTCTTTGGAAGACATTTTTCCCCATTATCTCTTATCATACCAACTTTAAAACAAAAGTGTTCTGACATTTTGGGAAATTTTTCCTGATTTAAGTCCTGTTCTTTCACTAATCTCATTGTATCTAGGGGAAGGACATGATTTAACAAGACTATGAGAGTTAGGATAACAAATACCATAAGAATGAGAAAGGTCTACAATAAAGTTTTGTCTCATTTTAATAAATGAATAATGCTTTTGTAATGAGGAACTAGCCCCTGAGCTCAGCATTCATATATGTGCACAGAGGGCAGGCACTCATAGAGGGTCTCTGAAAAAAATCCCCATGTGAAAATGGTCAGGAACTTGCTTCCAGGAAAGCCGTGATGACATGCCATGGAAGTACCTTTGAAAGAGACTTGAAAGCATGTCTAACTGGTTCTGGTTTGCTAAACATGTGGTAAGGTGAAGCCTGTTTATTTTGTTGGAGTTGCATTAAAAAAAGCATTAACCTCTTCCACTCTTTTGGAGTAATTGTTCTGGGTTTGATATCTCTTTCAGTTTAGCTCTTTTTCTTCAGCTCATTTCTTCCTGGCTTTTGGGGTTTCAATGACTGAAAAGAGACAGTGCTGTCAGTGAAAGGTTTGGACTTTCTCCATGTGAGAAAGACACATCCTGGTGAATACAGGCCTCAGTCCTTTCTCTTGGTGGGCTTTTTTTTGTGGCATATTTTAAGTTTTAGGTGAAGGAAATTGGAAGCTATGGCCTTAAATTTTGGAAGCTCAGGAGAGCAAGCCACCAGGGAGGTCCAAGAGTTAAATTAGTGCAGAGTTTTGCAGCCAGCACATCAGTGCCTTAAGAATTGAAAAGTATTCTTTGGGAATCAGCCCAGGAGAAAATGAAACAAGGGATCTTCCAACAGCAAATGAGGTTGGTTTTGTTTGGTTTTGGATTCGGTTTTACTATGTTACATTAAAAATTATATCAACATAGATTAAGTGCCTAGTATGTACACCGGAGACAGAAATATAGAAGCAAAAACATCTCTGCTCTCAAAGAGCTTACATTCTATTTTATTCTGTGGTAGAATAGCATATACATTTTCTTCTTCTTTTGAGCATAGAATGTAAATGGTAAATCATCTGCATACTTTCCACGTTACAAAATTCCTTCCCTATTCTGTCGGAATGGAATTATACCTTAGGTTCACACAGGATTGTATAGGAATTGTTATGGTTGATAATCTCTGATTCTTTGAGAAGAGTCAAAGGGGTATTTTTTTTTCTTCTAAGATATATGCTACTTGTTGACAACATAGTACCTACAGTATCCACATGTTAATTTTGTTGACCTCTCATTCATGGCTGTATTTTAAAAATATATATATCTTTGCTGACCACAAAGCAATCATAATTTTAGAGCACAAAGAGATCTTAATGCAAATGGTTAATTTTTACAGTTCAAGAAACTGAGGCCAGGGTCATATGCATAATTAGTAGAAAAGTTAAGATTATTTAGTAAAATATTATATCCTTAATAACATGTGTATTGAAAAAGGAGAATAAATATAGCACTTTCTAGTAAAGTCTTTATTTTACTCATTCTTTTTAAGGACATAAAAGTTGCCATGATTAATATATTTATTAAACTTTTATTCATCCAATATTAACAAAACATTATTCAGTTAGCTATTCTAAATATGTTTCATAAATGTTAAAATATTTGTTAACTTTACTAGAACTCGTAAGTTCTTCCCTATTGTGTTGTTACATGATTTGAATGAATTATAGAAACTGAGGCAAATGATTTATTGTTGTTGTTGTGCCAGACCCTTCGTGACTCCATTTGGGGTTTTCTTGGCAAAGATACTGACATGGTTTGCCATTTCTTTCTCCAGATCATTTTACAGATGCGGAAACAAGGTTAAGTGACTTGCCCAGGGTGATACAGTTAGTAAGCGTCTAAGGCCCAATTTGAGCTCATGTCTTCCTGACTCCAGGCCTGGCATTCTATCTATGATGCCACCTACCTATCTCAGAGGTCAAATGATGTTTGGGCTACAAATCCAAAATCTTACTCTCTCTCAGGCAAAAGTAACCAATCATTCAATCAATAAGCCTTTATTATGCATTTATTTTGTGCCCGCTTTCATGCTAAATGACAGTTCCTATAAAAGTAAATAAAGGAAGTTACTAAGAAGACCTAGGATTCTTAAAAATCCATTTCTCATCTTGGTCACCTGAAGTCAAAGTCCACAATTCTAATGATTTTGAATGGGCCTAAATATGTCTACCTAGCTGGATGAGACCATATGGCCTCTTTGCAGATCGACTAGTTTCCACATGTGGTTCATAATATACCCATGTGCTTCCACTAAGAATATTTCAACACAGATGCAGACAAACATATTTTTGGCAAAGATATTGCAGAATATGATGTCTCCTATGTAAGGTAGGAATGGTGGCATTTTTTGAAAATCACTGTCATTTTTTTCATTCCCAGTTACAAAATACTGACATTGTTAGATTGTTCAATGAATTCATTGTAATAAGACAAGTACCCACTGACTGAAGAATGTGTTCATATGTAAAGTCCATATAGATATTATCTACTGATTGAAAATCTGCCTATGCAAGAAGGCTTTGGATTTAATTTTCTTTGCTTCTTCTTTTTCATTGGCTTTATCATAACTAAGTGATGAAGTTTAGAATAGAAGCTCAACCATAATCTATCATATCTCCAGCTCCTCCTACCTTGAAACAGGCATATTGAGACATCAAAATGATGTGCGTAGAACAGCTTTGCTTATGAAAACTTGCCTGGAGATGGAATTCCACATCTCAAACCTAGTTTCCTTATGACTTGTCTTGTAAAATCTAAATGGTGTTTTATAGGGGAGAAAAATCAAACAAACCCCAGATTGTCTTAACTAACATTTCCTGAAGTCTGGCTGTGTAGAGAAGATTGCCTTGGGTGCACCAGACTAGGGACAGCGGGGTTAAAGAAAAAAAAGTAAGGCACAGACTCTCTTGGCAGTGCTACAATGGCAAGCTTTGGGCTAGTTACCAGCTTAGGAGGCATAGACAAACAGCCTGGAGAGTAGCTTATTTGGCAGCCTGTCTCACCATCAACTCCCTCCCTAAATTGTTCTCCTTTCTTTCTTCTACCTGACTGACTTTGCAAGAACCTTCCTAATGAAAAGAAACAATTGCATTGTCTTAAACTCAATTAACAGGAACGTTATTGTTATTCTAACTAGTCATAGAAGAGGGACTGAGAGAGGGGAAAGTGTGTGTGTGTGTGTGTGTGTGTGTGTGTGTGTGTGTGTGTGTGTGTGTGAGAGACAGAGAGAGAGAGAGAGAGAGACAGAGAGACAGAGACAGAGAGACAGAGACAGAGAGAGAGAGAGACAGAGAGAGAGAAATTAAGTTGTTCTTCCTTAGAAGGGAAAAAACAGCTTAGGCAGGAAGGGGAAAAAAGTACTCAACAAATCAGAATGTCCTCAAAGGAATTGGCTTTCTACCTTGCTAGAAAATTTAAATGACTATATTTCAATTATTCAAATTTCATAAAACATGGGAAGGATTCTTTCTTTTTTGCATAATTCAGACCTAAATTTAGGTCATATGGTCACAGAAGTAATAACTGCTTCATTGTAAAACAAAAGAAAAACATCCATAAACCTCCTAGATGAACAAATCATCCTGAGTTGTTAAGAGCAATCTAAGTATTGCTCTTTCAGTTCTAAGACTCAAAGTTAAAACTTTTATCCTTAGTACAATGGTAGAGTTTGTTATGTGAGAGGTAGTTACAGAGAATGCCTTCATCAGTTTCATTTTCAATTATCAATAATCAGCCTTCCTCAGCTGATACTGTTTCTGACCTGTGCAATGTGGGCCTTGACTTCAGAGCTGGTGGATGTCAGAGTACATCAAGGCTGTGACTTGCATCCAAGGACCTTAAGCAGGGAGACAGCTTCATCAGAGATCCAGCAGTGAAGATATCATTTACGTGTGTGTGTGTGTGTGTGTGTGTGTGTGTATCCTAGTGTGGCTGGCTGAGTATTCCAAAAGCTGACCTTGAGTAAAACAAAATTATTCTCCATGGGCCAACCACTAGAGGGGGAGATAGTCCCACAGAACTGAGCAGACTGACACTGCATTTGGCAATGGCCAGTTGTATGGGGACGTACCAAGTAAGAACTCTATTCAGATTCTATAGATTTTCAAAAAGTTATGCCCCAAAATCAACTTCCAAGTATAAGTAACCCAAGGTTTCTCTGTGTGTTTACAAAGGCATAAATAACGTAACAAAACAGTTATGTGTATATATCTGTATGCTTATAAATATATAGGAACACAAGAATATGTAGTATATAGGTTACACCTTTAACATGAGATCTCTTTGAAAGGGAAAATATAGAGGAATTCATTGAAAATTAAAACCAGGGGGAGCCAAGACGGTGGAATAAGCAGTAAATTGCTGTAACTCTCCCATACCTCCAAACAATCATAAAATAGGACCCCCAACAAATCCTGGAACAACAGAGCAAGCAAAAAGATGAGATGAAACAAACTTTAACCCAAGAAACTTGGAGGATCTGCAAGAAAAGTCCATCTTACTCAGATGAAAGTGGATCACAGTCCATGATGGGAAGCATCCCAGCAAGCCAGCAGCAGACCCCATCTCAGCAAACCAGTAGGATATCTGGAGCCCCAGTGTAGTGGAGCAGGAAGAAGCCAACACCAGAACCCCCCATTTGCCTTAGCAAAGCCAGGGCAACCAGCAGATATCAGTTCGGAGAACCACCGCATGCTATAGTATAGAGTGCTCAGTCATTCTGCAGAGGATAAATCTCCATATATTTTAGCACAACCTCAGGCAAATGGGTAGACACCAACTCTAAGGGGGCCTAAGCAAACAGGTAGTCACAAGGCTGCACTGGTCCAACCACGTCTTAGCATACTCGAGCAAAAAGGCAGCCTCCAGAGCCCAGACTCCCACATGTTTCACTGTAGCCCCAGAAAAACACAGAAAAACTCCATTTGACCTTAACACACACCAGATGCCAACACTAGGACCCCAGCTCAGCACCAGGTAAGTTGCCAGACCCCTACAGACTCCAGTACCAACAGTCACCCCACTCCCACCCCATCCCCTCAGCATAGCACCAGACACAAGAGTTCCCCATAGGCCTCAGAGCAACATCAGTGCAGCACTAAGTAAACAGCCAGGGCTTGCAGCTACTAGCACAAGAAGCCTGAGACAGAGCCCCTTCCACTCTGGGAGCAGAGATCAAATTTAAAAGAAAGGAAAAAGTTTAAAAAAATGAATGAAAGCAACAAAAAAGAATCTGACCAAAGAAAGTTATTATGGTGCTGGGCAAAACCAAGATACAAACTCAGAAAAGTCAAAATACTTTGGGGCAAAAACTCCAAAGACAAATGGGAAATAGTGTCAAACCAAGGAAGAACTTATAGAAGAGCTCAAAAAGGAGCTTAAAAATAATACGAGAGGTAGAACAAAAACTGGGGAAAGAAATGACAGTGATGCAACAGAATTATGAAAAAGATTCAACAACTTGGAAAAACTGCTTAAAAAGCAGAATTAGCCAAATGAAAAAGGAGATACAAAAGTCCACAGAAGGAAACAGCTCCTCAAAGAGTACAATTGGCCGAATGGAAAAGAATGTACAAAAGCTGATTGAGGAAAATAACACCTAAAAGTTAGAAATGGGCAAATGGAAGCCAATGACTCTGAGACATCATGAATCAATCAAACAAATCCAAAAGAATAAAAGATGGAAAAAATATAAAATATCTCATGGGCCAAACAACTGACCTGAAACTAGATCGAGGAGAGACAATATTAGAATGATAGGGCTACCTGAAAGCCATAATCAAAAGGAGGACCTGGACAGTTCTCTTACGAGAAATTAAGGAAAACTGCACTGATGTCTTGGAACCAGAGAGCAAAATAAGCATTGAAAAAATCCACAGATCACCTCAGGAAAGAGACCACAAAATGAAAACCCCAAGGAACATGTTAGCCCAATTTCAGAACTACTAGGGTAAGGTAAAAATACTACAAATGGTAAGAAACAATTCAAATATAGGGGAGTCACTTATAAGGATCACACTGGACTGGACTGTTGTAAAGGAATGGAGGTCATGGAACATCACATTCTGGAGAGTAAAGGAGTACAACAAAGAATCACTTGCCTGGCAAAATTAAGCAAGATACATAAAGGGAAAACTTGATTGTTCAACAAAATAGGATTTCAAAACCTTATAAGGAGAAGACCAGAACTAAACCAAAAATCTGACCTCCAATATCAAGACCAAAGAGAAGCATAAATAGGCAAAAAGAGAAAAGAAAATACAAAGGATTTAATAGAGCTAGACAGTTTATATCCCTACACAGGAAGATGATATTTCTAACTCTTAAAAATTTTATCACTCACATTAGAAATTGAAATAATGTACATAGACAGAGGGTGTGGGCATAAGGTGAATTTGATTGAATGACATAAAAAATTAAGGGATGAGAAGGAGGAGTGGGTGCAGAAGGAAGGGAGAGGTAGAATGGAGTAAATTATCTCAAATGAAGAGGCACAAAAGACCTGTTACAGCAGAGGGGAAGATAGGAGGATGGGCAATGGACATTGCTTGAACCTTACTCTCATTAGTACTGGATCAAAAAAAGGAATAATATACACAATCAGTCGAATATAGAAATCTATCTTACCTGATAGGGAAGTAGGAGGCGAGGGGATTAAGTAAAGGGTGGGGAATGGGCACTGGTGGAAGGGAGGGCAGATCAGGGAAGGTGGTAGATAGAAGCAAAACACTGGTTAGGTCAGAAAGGGTGAAAGGAGAGAGAGGACAAACAGAAGGAAGAATAGGATAGAGCGAAGTACACAGGTAGTAATCACAACTGTGAATGTGAATGGGATGAATTCTCACAAAACAGAAGTGGATACCAGAGTAGATAAAACAAAACAACAGAATCCTACCATATGCTGCTTATGAGAAACACAGCTGAAGTAGAGAGACACACACAGAGTAAAAGTAAGAGGCTAGAGCAGAATCTATTATACTTCGGCTGAAGAAAAAAAAAGCAGGAGTAGAAATCTTGATTTCAGAGAAAGTAAAAGTAAAAATAGACCTAATTGAAAGAGATAAGGAAAGAAACTGCATGTGTTAACAGGTACCATAGACAATAAAGCAAGAAAATTAGAAGAGAAAGGAATAGTCAACCTGTTAGATCTATGGGGAGGGGTAGTATTCATGACCAAACAAGAGATAAAGAGTGTTATGAAATGTAGAATATATTATTTTGATCATATTAAATTGAAAAGCTTTTATACAAACAACACCAATGCAACTGAGATTAGAAGGAAAGCAGAAAGCTGGGAAACACTCTTAAGAGTCTCTGATAATGGCCTTTTTTCTCAATTACATAAATGATTCAAATTTTTGAGAACACAAGACATTCTCCGATTGATAAATGGTCAAAGGAATGAATAGGCAGCTTTCAGATGAAGAAATCAAAGCTATCTATAGACATATGAAGAAGTGCTCTAAATCACTTTTGATTAGAGAAATGCAATTTAAAATAACTGAAATACAACCTCCCATCAATCAGATTGGCTAGTATGGGAAAAAAAGGAAAATGATAAATGCTGGAGAGGATGTGGGAAAATCAGGACACTAATGTTCTGTTAGTATAGTTTTGAACTGATTCAACCATCCTGGAGAACAATTTGGAACCATGCCCAAAGGGCAACCAAACCCTGTATACCCTTTGATCCAGTAATACTACTGCTAGGTCTGTATGTCAAAGAGATCATAAAAAAGGGAAAAGTAGCTACATGTGCAAATATATTATATAGCAGCCCTATTCATTGTAAGTATTGGAAATTTGGGGGATGCCTATCACTTGGGGAATGGCTGAACATATGATATATGAATGTAATGGAATACTATTGTGCAATAAGAAATGATAAACAGGAAGATTTCAGAAAAGAAAATTTTGAAAGACTTATAGAAACTGATACAAAGTGAAATGAGCAGAACCAGGAAAACATTGTACACAGTATCAGCAACACTGTGTGCTGATCAACTACAAATGACTCAGCTCTTCTCAGCAACATAATAAACTAAGTCAAGTACAAAGGATTCATAAAGGAAAATGCTATCCATATTCAGATAAAGAACTGATGGACTCTGAATGCAGGTTAAAGCATTTTTTTTCATTTACTTTATTCTTTCTCATTTTTCCCCTTTTGATCTGCTTCTTCTTCCACAATTGTGATGAATATGGAAATATGTTTTATATGATAGCACATGTATAAACTATATCAAACTGACTACCAAACAAACAAAATCCTATAATTCTTATCTAAAAAAAAAAAGAAAACAAAACTCCAATACTCTATGATTTAATTGTTGCAGGTTCTTTCCACTACTTGACAGATTTAGTGGAGAGTTTCACGAATCTCTGTAGCTAAAATATTTCAGGATGTGGTAGACATATTTCTATCTCAAACCTGGGGTAGTCTTTAGAGAAAATATGTACATTCCATTGTGAGACACAGATTCAAAACCTTGATAACTCAGTAGGACTTTTCAGAGCTTGTGCCCAATTAGCATAGCCTTTAAAAAGCCAGAGTCCCCTCCACATTACTGAGAGATTTTGGGAGAGGGCATAGTTTTGCAACTCCCATATAATTAGTGAATTAAAGTAGGGAAAGAAGAGGATAAAAAACACTTTATAATGATACTATGAAAATTATCGTAAAGATGTAAGAAGAAAAGTTTTTATGTTTTAATGGTAACAACCAGCATTTATAGGTGCTGTTATTATGTCCATTTCATAGACAAGTAAATTTTGGCAGAGTTTAACTGATTTGCACAGCAACACAGCTAGTAAGTGTCTGAGGCCATGCTTGGACTCAGGCCTTTCTAATTCCAAACCGGATACTCTAATCACTGCACCAATCGGCAAAAATGCTGATAACATTGCTCTCCACCTGAATTATCTGTTTGCTGATTTCCTGTGGGATTCCCTAAGTACTTCTCAAGGGCTGAACTGTACCCTCTTCTACGCCTGTCCCCAAGAGTGTTTTTCAGTCCTATTATGGATGTCTCAGCAAAGCTTCCTTTTAAAGGTTACTTTAAATGTGTAAGCTATACCCAACTCTTTTCCCTTGTAGGGGACAGTGCTCTATAATGCAAGAATTGAGTACATATAGGGCAGGAATCTATCTAGAACACAAAGCAATATTCTGCACTAATAGAACTATTTTTACATAATGGTAATATCATAAGAAAAAAAATCAATTTAATTATTTCATAAATAGCAAATCCTATAAAAAAGATTTTTCTTATTCCATAGCATTTGCTGTGTCTATTACTCAGGGTAACTAATATAGTAATACCATGGAATAAAAACTTTAAAGGTCAGAGGTAGGAGGAACACCCATGATAAAGAAGTACAGATTAGCAATGTGCGGCATGGATATCCAAGGAAAAAAAGTAGGCAAGCTTGCTCTAAGGTCAGGCAAAAGTTCAAGAAAGCAAATGTCCAAGATAGGTTTTAATTTATTCAGAATGACATGTTATTAATTCAGTTCATTTTACACATTGATCCCAACAGTGAATGAATTAATGATTAAGAAAAAAACACTTATCAAGTACTTACTGTATATCAGGCACCATGTTAAGAGCTAAGGACATAAATACAAAAGAAAGATACTTCCTATTCCCAGAAAGTTTACAGTCAAATGGAGGAGATAACTCATATACCGTATACAGAAAGGACTAACAAGAATAATTGATTAGATCACGAGGAGCCAATTGACACACCTTTTTGCATTTTTCGATTTCCAGGAAAAAAATGTTATTGAAATGAGCTCAGAGCATGAGGGGAAAAGTTAAGGACGATGCATGGAGGAAGAAAGACAGTCACCAGGATGGATAACTGGATGTGATATTCAAGTATGGGGAGATTCCTATAGTGGATTGATCAGATTAACATTCAATCATTCATCCATCAAGAGAGATCAGTCTAGAGGTCTAAAATTGAATAGATTAACTCTTCTAAGGGCCAGGGCCTGTTTAAGCCCTGGTGTTTAGGGCTAACCCTGACACCTTGTCCATTTGAATGAGCTTTAGCTGTTGCCAACTTCCTCTTTAAATAATATTTCTTGCATGAGAAATGTGTTTGCTTCCTGACATCCAATTTCCTACATAGAAAACATTCCATATTTTCCAGCCTATGGGATAGAATCCGTCTATGTAACCAAATAGTGCCAATACCATTTCATTCCCCTATTCAATAAACTCTAGTGATTCTCTACTATCTCTAGAATAAAATATAAAATCCTCTATTTTGTAGTCTTTCATAATTTGCACTCGAACTATCTTTCCAGCCTCATTATACATTATTCCCCTTCCCAGACTCCACAAGCCATCCAAAGTGCCCTTCTATCTATTTCTCAGACCCTACATTCCACCTCCATTTGTGTCTTTGTATTGACTGTCTACCTGGAATTCACTTCCATCTCACTTCTACCTCAGAGAATCCCTTTCTTCCTTCAAGACAAAACTTAAGCATAAACTTCTACATAGAAACTTTCCTAATATCTTCAAAACACAATAATGCTTACTGGGTGATTGACAATATAGTAGTGAAAGCTGTCACTTCTTAGTTAGCAGATGATCTAATTTTGCCTAGACAAAATAAAATAAAATCAAGAAGTCCATTTTATCATGTTGGCAGCTAAAGTAATATCACTGATATAGCAAGTGCAACAACAGGTCTAAAAAGGAGTGGTGGTGTCTGATTCCTATGTGTCTGTGAGACTTAAATCTGACACTGGATATCATATCTGGCACCCCTGATAACTCAATTAGCTTCACATATTTAACATAACCTATTTGCCAGAATCAGGATAGCAAAGTTCAAAAATACAAATGATCTACTAGAAATGATAATATTTCGTGAAAAAGCATACACAGTGCAGGAATAAAGTATGGATGATAGGGGAATATTTACATAGCTCTAAGATTTATACTGGCTATGTCTCATCATAGAGCTTTTGAGTTGGAAATGACCTTAAAGACCATCTTATTCAACTCTCCCACGTTATAAATATCAAATTGAAAACCAAGATTATACAGTACATGGCAGAGGCCCAGGTCATCTAGTTTCATAGAGAGTATCCTTTACCCATTCATTGTGTTTCTTCCAAGATCAGAGTGGGTAAGGAAAATTATAGTTTTCAATTTCATGGTAGATCTTTTGGACAAAAAAAAAGTTTCTAATGAAACAGTACAGGCTACCTTGAATTCTTAGCCCTGGAGTTATTTAAGCAGAGGCTGCATGACTACTTTGCAGGGATATTATGAAAGCAAACTCATGCATTGTTTAGGAGATTGACTTAGATTATCCATAAGGTCTTTTTTGACTCTAAAACTATTATTTAGGGCAGGAGATAAAGCTATAAATAATATTTCTTCCTGACTCAAATGCCTACAACCACCCCATAATAAGCTACATTTATGTAGACCTATTTCTTTATTGTATGAAACTTCATGCATATTTTCATGCCATCCTCCAAACCACCCTATGTAACAGGTGATGCAAGTTTAATTCCATTTTACAAATAAGCCTCAGAGGAATGAAGTGGCTTGCCCCGGCTTACACATTTAGTTTTTGGACAAGCTGGTTTTGGAATTTAGGACTTAAAACTCCAAATTATGTTTTCTTTCCAATACTTCACAGTGTCTTTCCAGCTTTTCAACTGGCTTACCTTCTGATTATTTAGCTTGGTATCATTCAAAAGTGAGCTGTGCTAGCCAACAAAACTAATGTCATCTTGGATTGTATCAATAGAAAAACAGTGTTTGGGAAAAAGAATCTTCTTGAAAGGTAGAAAGAACTATGCACCCACTGGTCTTTCTAGCCACACATGTCTATAGGGGAAATCAGTCATTCAATACATTTTTAAAGCATTTTTCATGTGCTGAATACTATACTAAGTGCTTGGTAACATTTTAGGATTACATATTTAAGGATGCAAAAGACTTTAGAGGATATTTAATCCACCTGTTCCTTTAACAAATGAGGTAACAGAGGCATTGTGAAGTAAAGTGATTTACCCAACGTCATGTACAGCTAAGAACTATCTAAGGTGAGATTTAACCTTGGTCATCCGGCTCCCAAGCCAGTTTTCTTTTTATGATGCCATGCTGCCCCTCATCATCATCATCACGTCATATAGGAAGAATGAGTGAATGGATGGATAATCTAGTTTATATTGGTACACTAAAGAGAATGAGGGGATGGCCTCCATCACATTAGATAGATTCTCTGTGAGGGACTAATCAAAAGGCAGGAAATTATGTAAGGAGGGGATGCAATCTGCCTCTATTGAGACAGTACCCACATCAAGGAAACCCTAGATCTTTCAAAGTACCTCCAAATTTAGGGCAGTGAATATGGGTGAGTTATCCAGTCTGTATAGCTTAGCTATTTCTTTTCCCTTACAGTCAGAACTTTAGGTGCACTTTTATTCAGTATTGACCGAGGCTACTAGGAATAGAGTTAGGAATGAGGAATGAGAAAATATATTTCAAATAATAATAATTTGCATCTATACAGTATTTAAGGTCTGCAAAGCACTTTACAAATACCATCTCATCTCATTTAGGTGCCATTATTGTCATCATTTTATGTCTGAGGACACTGAGGCAGACAGAGATTAAATGACTTGCCCATGGTCATACAGCTCTGAAGTTTCTGACATTTTATTTGCACTCAATTCTTCCTGACTCCTAATCCTGTATGCTTTTTATTTTACCATACAGTTTCTCTGTCCTTAGCATCTTAGGAACAATATCATGGACCTCAGTTTAGACCAGAAGACTTGTTTCGATATTCTCTGGATCTCCATAATTACCATCAAAAACACAATTTATGTCATGCTCGGATATGAATGGTGAGGATATGTAATTAGAACCAGTACATTCATGTTTTTATTTACTACTTTGTTGAAAAGATCACCGTAAAGTTGCTTCATGCTTAAATGCATAAAATATTTATATTCTGATCATTTTGAAGAATATTTCTAAGATTGCAAAGGGTGTCATATTAGTTCTAGATATAAATATTGAAAGTACAAGAACACTTTAAAAGTAATTTTCAAAGTAAAAGAAAAAGCTAGTACCTGCATTACTACAATGTCCAGAATTAGGGAGGCAATAGTCTTGTTATATTCTGTTGTGGTTAGATCACATTTAGAATCTTGTATTCAGTTCTGGGCATCAGAGAGTCAGATGAATATTCAGAAGTTGAATACTAACCCACAGATCCAGAAGCTTTTCATCTTTTTATTCTATCTCCTAAATCTAGCCTCATGCAGTGATTTGCACACACTAGGTACTTAATAAGTGTTTGCTGGGTGAATGAATGAACAAATTCTAGAGATTATGCCATGTGAAGATGAAATGAATGAACTGAGGATGTCGAGTTTTGAGAAAGGAGGACTGGTGGCATGGGAAGACATCTTAAAATATTGGAAAGGTTGTTGCTTAAAAAAGACTCACTCTATCTGACCCCAGAGGTCAAAGTAGGAACAAGGGGTAGAAGTTTTAGAGGGGAAAATATAAACTTAATGTTAAGGAAAAAACCAGAACTTCCTAATAATTAGAGCTGTCCAAAAGTGGAATAAATGAGTCAGGAGATAGAGGATTTTCCCCTTCTGAAAGGTTTGTTCATGGACATCATAGAGAAATGTCTTGTTCAGGAGGCAGGAAAGATGGCCATTGAGTTCCCATGTAACTCTGAGATTCTACCAGAACTTTAGAATCCATAGAAACATTATGGAATGGGCTTCCTGAGACACTCCACTTCCACTCATCCCTATGTGACTATGTAGCAGAGATGTTACAAGTATAACCCATGTTTGCAGGGACCTCTAAATTGTTCTTCCAAGTTTCAGAATTTTGTACAGAAGGAGCAGCTGTCATTCATTAAAAGCATCAGCTGAGAGAGATTTTCAAGTCACCTGAAAAGCCTGAAGGAGATGTTTTGCCATCTTTAGTAAGTGCTAAAGCAACACTTAGTTTCTCAGTGCTTGCTCTCAGAAATTTAAGAGCTCACACACAAAAAGCACAAGCTTAATGTGTGAATTATTTCTATTGTTAAACCATATCTGTGTGTATTCACATTTCTTCAAATGTTTGCCTTCACAGCAACTCTTTAGGTTTGTGGATTTTACCTTCTAAAAGACTGAACTACTCACCCCTTAAAACCACCACCAGACCTGTGATTTAAGTATCTTGCAATAAGATGGCATTAATATTTCAATAGCCAGAACAATTTTTAGTAACATAATAAGATCATAGATCAAGAAGAGGACTCAAAGGTCATCTTGTCCAACCCCTCATTTTACAGATGGAAAACTGAGGAAACTGAGACCTATGGATTTTTAAGTGATGTACCCAAGATTACAAAGGTAGTGAAAATCAGAGCCTAGATTTCATTACATGCGGGTCTTTTTACTTCTGAGGTAGCACTTTATTCACTGAACCACACTACCTCCTCCACTAGTATGCTTTGTTTACACTTTGTTTTCAAAAACAATTTAAAAACTACAATAGTATCAACCATTTTATTTAAAATGGTGCTTGGTAACTGCATACACCATTAACTACTGTATAGAAGAGTATTTTTCCTAGGGTTTCTTACAGCTTTAAATTCAATTCAATGGCTATAGAATACATGCTTAAGATATATTTCATTCCTTTTTTCTTTTTACATTTTTTCTATTCTTCAACTACAAATATTGTATTATGAACACAACCTCACTAAGTGACCCTAATTGGAATTTAGTAACTAACCCTGATTATCTTTCCTTTCTGACAAAATAATTCTGGGATGGATACAAGGTAGCTTGCTTTCAAAGATGCTGCTGTGAATCAATAGTCCTCAGGCCTCATGAGTCTATGACATTGTATTGGGGATCCTTGAAGAGTCTGGCCTTTGTTTCTTTTGATTAATTCAGTGTCTTTGATTGAGTCTTACTAGGTGCTCAGCCCCAGGCCCAAACCTCTGTCTAAGCCTGTGTGGGTGTGAATTGGTAACTAAGGTAGGGCTCCAGGTGGGGCCAATGAAGGGAGGTGCTAAAACCAGAGCCAAGAGAAGGAGCCTAAGTTCTGGTCACTCAGATGACATCTGAGGATATCTGAAACTGTAGAAAAAGGGAGAACAGAGTTGCTTTTTGCTTAAGGCTCTCACTCCTGGAGGCATGGGACTCTGGGCAGCCACTGTAAGGGTCTTCTGGCTGAACTCGGATGCTGATGGTTTTCTTGGTAACTATGAATCGTATTTGGTCTGTTGATGTTTGTAATTTGTTTGTATTTGCTCTGAAGTTCAGAGTGCTGGCTTTTTCCCCTGAACTAAGTGAATGATATTTGTATGCTGGATTAAATTGATTTTGTTAACCGCTTAACGTTGCTTTCCTTAGTAAAGCAGATCAAAAGAACGTGGGCTTGCAGCAACCTGCGAGCTGGTTGTTGGTTATTTACACCCCTCCACAGCAGCTGCTAGCCGGATTGTTGAAACAGACATAGGTTCTTTTTTTTCCTTTTTTTTTCTTTTCTTTTTTTAATTTATTTTTGACATGTTCGGTTTTCAGCATTGATTTTCACAGGCGTTTGAATTACAAATTTTCTCCCCATTTCCTCCCCCCCCCACTCCAAGATGGCGTACATTCTGGTTGCCCTGTTCCCCAGTCTGCCCTCCCCTCCGTCGACCCATTCCCCTCCTCTCCCCCTTTCCCTTCCTCTCACCCCTCTTCCCTTCCCATCCACCCTCCCTAAGAAGTCAAGCAATTCAACATGGGCCACATGCATATCATTA
>CM053626.1:140556743-140572829 GCA_028646595.1 Phalanger gymnotis | reverse complement strand
AAAAAATTATTCTGATAAGGGGTCCATAGGCCTCATGAGACTGCCTGAGGGTCCATGACACAGAAAAGATAAAGAACCCCTGGTCTATGATCATTGGCAACTTGACGGTCCTCTGATAAACTCTGTCTACTTAATTGTAAAGTATAATTGGTAAGTGCTAGGCTTAATAGTGCGCAGTTAGGTGGCACAATGGATAAAGCATGGGGTCAGAGTCAGGAAGCCTCATCTTTGAATTCAAATCTGGCATCAAACACTTATTAGCTGTGTGACACTGGGCAAGTCACTTCACCCAATTTGCCTCGGTTTCCTCATCTCTAAAATGAGTTGGAGGAAATAGCAAACCACTCCATTATCTTTGCCAAGAAAACCCCAAATGGGGTCAAGAAGAGGTGAACATGACTGAAACAACCAAACAAGGTTCAACAGAGGTCGTGTGCCAGGTCATGTGGATCTTCACTTCTTTCCTCAAAGAATCAAGAACCAAGAAGAATCTCTCTCCTTTGCTGGTGGGCAGTATTGACGGCAGAAAAGGGGCATAAACCTCGCCTAAAAGGTACACCCTCCCAGGCACATCCAGTGGTCAAACAAACAATGAACAGAATCAAATGTAGTATCAAGGCTGCGGCCCTAGCCTTCTCAACTTTCACTTTTTACCAAAGTGCTCATAGCCGACTTGCAATAGGTTACATTTTTATTGCTGTCTGGCAATATCTTATGGACTCCACTCCAACTACACAAGTCTTCAGGAAAGGCAAATCAGTGTAAAATTTCACCAACTTCTGTTTATACGGAATGTCTTGTTTAGGAAAATCAGATGCAGGTTTTGGCATTCCCATGACCAGTACCAATTTTCATTTCTCCTTAGCAATTGAGTTAAGGACTTCTGCCAAAGTAAACAAGCATGAAATGGATTTTCCATAGTAGTTGAGTTATTTAATGAAAACTCAGAAACTGGGAACATTGTAGGGTCCTATTACAAACTTCTGCAGCCTCTATTTTTCCCTTGAGTTGGGTGAAAATTTCATCAGCATCCAATTTGTGATCTACTAAGAAATTGATGATATAATCTTGGCTTTTTAATGGTAACTTTATTTCAGGCAGTTCAAAATGATTTAGCATGCTTCGTATTGTGATCCTTTAATTGCTTCACAATTCATCCATGGTTTCTAGACTCTCTTTTGACCAATCCCAGATTCATCACCATTTCTTTTTTTTTTTTTAACATATTCTAACAATGGCAGCCAAAAGCTGAGGACTGTATGTACTATCCACAGAGCTCAGCATTAACCCTCATTTACTACTAACATCAAAATTAAAATGTCATACTTAAATTAAAAGTTCTGAATTACTTAGATCTTATGCTGATAACCATAAAAATTCCATAAAATTATCATCTATGCCATGTACTTTATATGTTTCCAACTCTTGAAGGGAACATTTTCATGTGGAACTTTCATCAAGGAACTGCACATGAATATTTCCTATATGCAACATTTTCTTTCTCAGGTTATGGGAAAAAAAGTAATGTAAGTTTAATTGCTCTGAACTGCTTCAATTGTATCAGAGGATATGAAGGCCAAAGATGCTCTGATTAAAGAAATTTTTTTCTGTCCAGCGAAAAAAAATAAGAGTAGACAAGTCAGGACTTGAATAATATTTTTTTTGGTTTTTTTTTAGGACTTGAATAATATTAATAAATTATTTGAAATGTATGAATCATAAGAGAGAAATTTTATTAATTATATAAATATTAAAAAAGGGACAGAAGTAGCCAGCAGGTTAATAATGAATATTTCAAAAGCTAGTGTTCAAAAATGATGCTTCTTAATTATGTTCATTTACAGATTTCTGAGGGAAAAGGTGCTAATGGGGCAAAAGAATTAAATACATAAAAAGAAATGAATGTAAGAGAAATGAGGAAGAAAAGCTGAAGGCAGAAGAAATGTAAATAGGTTGTAAACACACAGGTACTGTTTTTTTTAAACTTATTGACATAAAATGTCCCTTTTGATATGTTAGATTTTAGAAGGTAAATTATAATAATTCCAATAAAATGACAAATGGCAAATAAGTTGACATTTAATGTTTCTCAGGGACTTATTATATTAAACTATCTTGCCTAACTTTGATTATAGATCTTATAATGATAGCCCATCATAAATAATCATAAACTCCAATTGTCAAAATATTTTTTTTTAGCAAACGTCTAAGGGTGCAAATGTTTCCAAATGTCCAAGTGTCTGTCAAGGTCACCGCATAGAGATTTTGTTAGGCTCCAAGGTCAAAATGATTTGGCAGTTCAGTTTATCTGCTTTAATACTTTCATCTGGATGTTGGGTTGCATTAAAAGGGGCCTGGCTTCCAGGTAGGTGATAGTCCTACTTACTCTATTCTCTTCAGGTCTCAGCTGGAATAATATTGTGTTTAGTTCTGTGTGCCACAATATAAGAAAAACATTGATAAGATGGAGAGTGACCAGAGGACAAAAACCAGGATAGTTAAAGACTTTAAGTCCATTTCATATATGGATTAATTGCAGGACCTGGTCATATTTAGCTTAGAGAAGATTCAAGGGAGACGTGATAGCTGTGTTTAAGTTCATGAAAGGTCATTGTGTAAAAGAGACTTGTTCCATTTGGCTTTAGAAGGCAGAACCTGGAACAACAGTAGCTGGTCCAAAAAGGTAGATTTAGACTCAGTGATGGGGAAAACAACATTAACATCACTATCAACAACAACACCACAAGAATTAGAATTGTCCAAAAAATGTAACAGGCTGTCTAGAGAAGTGGTGGATTCTTCCTTCTTGGAAATCTCCAAGAAGAGACTAAATGACCACTTGTCAGATATGTTTAGTAGAAAATCCTTTCATTCATGAATTCAATTAGATGATCCCCAAGGTTCCTTCCAACTATTAAACTCTGTGATTCTGTGACAAGAATAATTATGTGCTTTTTACAGGTCACTGAATTTGCTTGATAACTTAGTTCCTAAGCCATAAGTGATCCCCAACTATGCAATGAGTGTTTCAAAATCTTTTTTCCCTCTTCCACATACTATATTTTTAGCTTCTCTTCTCTAAGACAATTATCTATGGAGATGGATCTGAATAAGTTTTTTCTTCTCAAAGAATCATTTGAAGGATTGCCTGGCTATCAGTTGCTTTCTTGAAATATATGCTAGAAAATGTTTAACTACTGGCTTTCCAAAAGAAAAAATGTACCAACAATATACTTTAAAAATTTAATCTGCATTACTGACATTTCCTCCATCTCTTTCTAGACTAGGTCTAGACAATCAACAAAGTAAGAAAATAAGCCTTGATTTATAGACTTTAGCAGTTTTTGAACTTTAAATGCTCACACTGAAAATTTAACAATTGACTTTTACAATCAGTAAGAGCTGTCTCCACCATACCACTTCAGACCCCTAAGACAATTTTGAAATTGTCATTTCAAACATGTAAAAAGAGAACTTTTAGTTGCCCTTCTCTTTTCAAAGACAATCACTTGAAGGGCAAGCTGCTCAAACTGTAGCTCAGTGATTGCTACATCATTTGGCAGACCAACCACTTTTCCTCATTTGGAACCAAACAAGGATATTGTATAATTTGATAATGGTACTCATCTCTTCTGTCTGTGTCTATGTGTTTATACCAGTTTAAGTTGCCATTAGCTCAAACCCACTTGAAAGAACCAATTTTCCCCCCAATAGAGAAATGGTCAAAGGATATGAACAGGCACTTTTTGGAGGAAGAAATTAAAGATATCTATAGGCATATGAAAAAATGCTCTAAATCACTATTGATTAGAGAAATACAAATCAAAACAACTCTTAGGTACCACATATATCCTGTCAGATTGGCTAACATGACAAAACTGGAAAATGATAAATACTGGAGAGGATGTGGGAAAATTGGAACATTAATACGTTGTTGGTAGAGTTGTGAACAGATCCAGCCATTTTGGAGAGCAATTTGGAACTATGCCCAAAGGGCTATAAAAAATGTTCATACTCTTTGACTCAGCAATACCACTCCTAGGGCTATATCCCAAAGAGATCATACAAGTAGGAAAGGGACCTGTATGTACAAAAATATTTATAGTTGTCTTTTTGTGGTGGCAAAAAATTGGAAATTAAGGGGATGCTCCTCATTTGAGGAATGGCTGAACAAGTTGTGGTATAAGAATGTAATGGAATACTATTGTGCTATAAGAAATGGGGAAGATACAAACTTCATAATAAACTGGAAAAACCTACACAATCTGATGCTGAGTGAGAGGAGCAGAACCAGGAGAACACTATACACAACCACGGACATATTGATACTCTGATGACTGACTGATAGACTTGGCTCTCCTCAGCAATACAAGGCTCAAAGACAGCTCCAAAGGACTCATGATAGAAAAAGCAAGCTACAGCCAGAGAAAGAACTGGAGAGTCTGAATGCAGACTGAGGGAAACTGTTTTTTGGTTTTACTTCTTCTCTCTCATGATTCATTCCATTGGTCATAATTCTTCTTTGCAACTGGACTATCATGTAAATAAGTTTAATGTGAAGGTTTATGTAGAATCTGTATCAGACTGCATGATGTCTTGGGGGGCTGGAAGGAGGGGAGGGAAGGGAAGAAAATTTGAAACTCAAGAACATGTAAAACTAAGTGTTGTAAACTAAAACTAAAAACCCAATTAAAAAAATAAAAGCAATACACAGTCTGCAAAAAAAGAGAACCAATTTTTAAATTTTGAGTGTGAGCATTTACACTTCAGATATTAGCAAAAGCTATAAATGAGGACTTGATTTACTGCTTAGAATTAAGAAAGTGATGAAGAAAATGCTAATAATGTAGATTAAACTTAGAAGTGTGTTCAGAGTACATTCCCTTCCCCTAACCCCTGCCCTGAGAGCCAGTTGTTAAACATTTCCCAATACCTCATTGGGGTGTGTGTGTGTGTAGATGCACAGACACCAAACAATGTAGGGAGTTCCCAGTGTGAAACTCCTATTAATGCAGACCAGTACCTCCTCTGCAACTTACATTCTAGGGGTATTGAAAGGATAAGTGGGTACAAGGCCACAAAGCCATTATGTGGGACTTGAATCCAGGCCTTGGTGAAAAGAGGGACTTGCCAGAGGTGGAGCTTGCATCTGAGTCTTCCTGAAGAAAGCTAGCTCTTTTGTCCCTCTTGCATTTCTTCAAACACAACACTCAATCTCCTATCTCAGTATTTTTGTCTATCCTCCATGCCTGAAATTTTTTCCTCCTCACTTCCAGTTTTTAGCTTTTATGGTTTTCTTCAAGACTAAGATAAAATCCCATCTTCTGTGTGAAGCCTTTTCTTGTACCCTCCCAGTTGCTAATGCCTTCTTCTCCTCAGTTTGCCTTCTATCTACAATAAATACTTGTTTCACTGATTGATTATTCATTCATTCTTCTATAGTGTATATATATATATACATATATGTACACATATATGTATATATATATATCCTATATGGACCTAGTTATTCACATATTGTCTTCTCTATTAGAATGTAAACTTCTTGAGGACAGGTACTATTTGTGCCTTTCTCTATATCTCTAGCATTTAGTGCCTAACACATAGAAAGCTCTTAATAAATACTCTTGATAGATTTACTATCTGACTGGTTATGAACCTTTCTCCTTATTGCAAATGGCCTCCTAAAACTTGAATTCACTGGAGAGAACCCCATGTAGCCACATCATTTTGCTTCCTCCATACCTTCTTCATGGGAATAATTCACAATTTTACTGTCAGAATCTTAGGGACTATTTTTTAAAAAGAGCATATTTGTTCCATCTTATCTTTTACAACCCAGCATATGGGAGGACAGAGTCTGACTTTGAAAGACCAGTGCAAAGGCCTTCAGTGACAAGCTAGCAACATACTTCTCCTTGAGCTAGTAAGCCTGTCTGTTCATCAACAATCTATGAAATTTTCTTACCACTGTTTAGAGAGCTGATCAATGGCTAGGCAGCTAAGCTAGCTGTTGCCACATCTAAATGTTGGTATATTTCTCACTTATCTACAGACATTCGCATTCTTCAACTGTGGGCACACCACAGGAGGTATATTCTAGACAGGGCAACTCTCAGATGAATTTCCATATTATTAAAAAAAATGCCCATAAGAAGAAAAAAATCACATCCCCAGAGGAACAGAAAAAAGGAAAATTATTGAGTCTCAGTGCAACAATGTAGAAATAGAAGTAATTAACTAGAACCAGTCTGCAGGTTCAAGAGGCAGATTCCCTTGGACTTCCAACCCATTTCTTCAAGGCAATAGGGTAGATGCCATGTCTTAGAACTTGCAGAAACTGAGTGTGAAAAAGTTCGTTATTGATTATTTCCTTGTTGATCATTTTGCAATTTTTTTTTCTTTTCCTCTGTGTTCCCGAAGCAGCTACATGTAAAAATAATCTGACCTCCATTATGAATGAGGACTAATGATAATTAAAAGAAATTAGGGAACTGTTCGTAACATCTTTCTGGGGCATTTAACAAGTCATACAAATAACCAAAACTTAAACTGGGCACCAAGGCTGAGTTGGGTTGAGTTGGTCAATGCGACCAATTATCCTTGGATGGCATAGTGGTCCAGTGTCAATGTAGTTGAAATACCTTGATTTGAATCCCATCTGTGTTACTTAATACCTGTGTGACCTTGGGCAAGTTACTAAAGCTTTATGATCAATTTCCTCATCTCTAAATGATTACCTTAACAGCATTTATATAGGTCATAAAGGCATATATTGATAATTTCACCTAATCATAGTTTGAGTGAAAAAGCCAGAAGGGATGTAATATCAAGATAAGATTCTGATCTTAACTAAACTGAGATTTTTTTTTCTTTTGCATCCAGTCAAAAGAAGCTCTAGAACTGAGCTTCTTTGATATCTTTGCGATATCTTTTACTATATAGTAGTATTTTTTCATATAGTGGCATTCAAGCATTTCAAAAACACATTGCCATGGGCCTTCAAAAATGCACCATAATTTTATAAACAAGAAGTCTGAGAAATCAAAGTTAAATGATTTGCCCCAGCTCACACAGAAAATTAGTGACTGATGAGGAAACAGAATTTCTAATTCCCCTTCCCCCAATGTGACATTATGAAGGCTTCTTTAGGGCAGTAACATTATCTTATTTTATTTCATATGCCTGTCATCACCTAGCAGAGTGCCTTGCAGATAACAGACACTTGTAAAAACATCTGTTGCATGATGAAGAAATATCACATATACTGTAGACTTTACCGGTAAGGTCTATTTCCTAAGTCTTTGTAAATGTTTTGTAAGGGACAAATGATGGACTAAAATAAAACAATTTTTATTTATATGAATTTTGTTTTGATTTTGGTGGGGCCTTTATTCTTCTGTGCCTCACTTTTGCAAATTATCAGTTAATGAAGGAAGCCATATCAAATGGAGGTAGACAAATTCTAGGTATTTTGGCCCTGTCCTTCCTCTTGACTATACAATATGGTCTCTCACAATTCCCTATGGTCAAGTTATCTCATCTCTGCTTCTAGGTCTTCTTCTACCACCCTTGGTTGCCTCTGGGTATCCATACAACTTCTCTCCTTGTGAGCCCTTATTCAGAGAAGCTGATCTTTTCTTTATAAGGTTGCAATTTCTCACCAAAGACATAGACTTCCTCCCATCATAAGAATGATTCTTAATAATACCCTTTCATTGTTCTTCTAGGGCAAGATTCCTTCCCATCAACTGTTTTTAGCCCAGTCTACATATCTTCTTACTTCTTTTTTTTTTTTTGGCACTTAGGGAAAGCGGTCTCCCTTTTCTATTTACTGCTGGGCTACATGGGAATGTGTCACTATCTCCTCTCTGTTTTCCTCCTTTTTTCTCTTTGCTGGAGCCACATTTCATTGTACTATTTCTTTCATTTGTACTTCTCCCCCAACATGATTCACTTTTAGGTGAACACTGAATTTAATTCACCAAACTTATCACTTTCTATTTTCCTTCTCTTGATTCTTTAAGATTCCCTTAAATGCTTAGCTGCTTAAATCGTTTTTTGGGTTATTTTGATGATCACTTTTTGTTTCTTCTTTTGTTACTAAATACAATTTATTTTATAAATTTTTCAACAAACATGAGAAAATTGATTTCATTCATTAGTCTTTTCTTGGCAATCGTACTTATTTAACTTTTGCTATTTTTCTCTTCTTTGGATTATTTGTATAGTCAAAAAATTGGTTTACCTGTTTCCACCCTTCTAGGAATGTTTCAAATGCCCTTTTCATGGTTGAAGTCTCACTTTTATTTTTATTTATGGTTGGCTCAGGGTTGTAGAATATTTTATCTTGGGATACAGCTTCAGGTATGTTGCTTTCCAGATTAACCTATTGTATTATTTTCTAACATTTCTCATAACTATGAAGTAATCCTGATATTAGAATTGCTTTTCCTTCACGGCTGAAGTAATTTATCCTGGGCACTTCCTTTTTTTTCAAATTTAGTATAGGACTTATGGAGTTTAACTATGACATTACATGGAATTTCAAATGAGGGGTTTTTATCAGTCAGTAATCAATAGGTTCAATCAGAACTGTGAAATTTGTACTTAAGTATTCTGGAGAGTTTTCTAATATTAGTTCCTGTAGTAAGTTATTCATTTTTTTAACTTATTTTGTTGTTTTGGAAACTTGTGATCCTTATGTTGTCTTTTACTTCAGACCACTTTAAATTACATAAAAATTATGTAATTTTTTTGCTTCTTAATTCTTTTTTGACAAATTTTTTTCTACTTTGGTATTTTGGATATTCACACTTGTTATTTTATATTTTAGAGTTTCTCCTTCTTTGGAGGGATTTTACATCATGTTGTCTAGGTTCCGTATCATGTTGGTACTTTTTAATTCCACATTGAAAACTATCATTTCTCACTTAATTTCCATTCTAATACATTCTTTTGAAAGTTGTGTGTGTGTGTGTGTTTTGGAAGAACTCTGGAGTTCTTCCAAAGTAACACCTATACCCAAGAGTGTTACAAATCCTTGATGATGTATCAGGAATTTGGGGTTCATGGTTCTTCTTAGTATGATATTTATTCATGTGTTATGGCCTCTTTGATTTTTTTTTGTTCTTTTCCTTTCTACTTGTATGACTCTGCTTATTTATTGACTTATATATAGTCTTTTCCTCTTAGATTTTTGTTCAACTTTTTGTTTGTGTAATCTCTCTTATTAATTTCTGATTTCTTTTCTTTCTCCCTGGAATGCTCCACAAAATCCTTGAGGTTGGATATCATCTTCCTCTTCCCAATGTGAGGTGTTGGGAAATAACTGGCTCCCTTTCTAGAGTGCACTCCTTTTGGAAAGGCCTTCAGCTAGGTTTCTAGTTATTTGTCCTACTGTTATAGAAGCCCCCTTGGCTACTCCTTCATGCTGCCATTCCTTTGCATGTCTTCCCCCCATAGTGAGGTGGGAATGTGGTTCAGATAAAATCACTGGTATACACTGGCATATTGACAGGACCAACATTACCTGGAGGCTGAGGCATAAGTCTGTGAAGTTCTTAGCACTCAGCTTTAACTTTGCACATATCTAGTATATGTTTTCATTTTGCAAAAATTTCAGGTTAGAGAGGTTTGCAGAAACAAAGTATTGTCATCTTATTAACCACATGATCTCCAAATAAACCTATGGCTCTAGCATATTTTTGGTGGCCTTCAAAATTACCTGAACATTTTACAACTTTCTAGTGGAAGAGTGAAGGATGCAGAAATCTTCTACAATTCTTAGAATCTCCCTAGTTAATTGTAACCTTGAGAATTTGATCTACCTGCTCTGAAAGGCAGCTTGATCTGTCAAAAAAAAGAAAGGTAGAGGGAAGGGGAGTAGTGGCAGGGCTAGAGAGAAGCACCCTATAAATTGGAAAGACCACTCTTTGAACTAGAAGTCAGGATCCCTGGTTTGATATCACAGCTCACGCTGTCACTAACTCATTGTATGATTCTGGACAAGTCATTTTAACTCCATGAGCCTGGTTATCTCATCTGCAAAATAAGAAGTTTGGATTAAAATGAGCTCTAATGCCCCTTACAGCTCTTGAAATCTGTGAAGCAACATATACATATGTGAATCATTATAATCTATAATATGGAGAGTAGTAGACGTATTCCAACTAAGTTTTGAATATGAAGTACATTTTTTTTAAATGAAGCCACCTCATGAAGGACTTCCAAGAAGGCATTTTCTTATCATCAGGCTCTGTTTGTGAGCCTATCCTTTTCTTGCTGTATCCTATTGATGGGATATTCAGCAAATAATCAATTTTCACTTAAAGGAAGTAACAGCTAACAAAAAATGTTCTTGGATCGTTCCATGAGACAGAATACTTTCCATCCATATGGCAGCCTGTGTATCCATATGGCTTCATGAATTAGAGGGGTATGTTTGTCAAAATATTCAATCAATTGAAGCCCTTATAGTTGATAATGTTATATGTATAAAGCATTCACTAACTCTGTGAGGGAAAAGTCAAAGTAACAAATGCCAGCCTGAGGAAAATCTTAGTGAGTTTATATTCAGAGAAGAAAAAAAAGGAAAGTTGAACTACTGTAATTTAGTCTCAGCACTATGGATGATATTGACTCTGAGATGTGCTGGCCCAGATACAAGTTAAAGCATGGTGCATTCAGGGCTATGCCAATAAGAATAGGGTAGAAAGGTGGGGATGTTCAGTCTTTTTTACATTTTCTTTGGAATAATGTCAGTTCTTCGGCAACATGTAAAGCAGTCACCTTGAAGATAAAGAAACTTGGTAAGTGAAAGTTTAACACCTCCAAAGGATTTCAGAAGAATTCTGAATCTCCCAGTCTACTTCTGTCCTTCCCCCAATCCTATCTTTACTGTAAATCATGACTCTTAGCCCATTCTGGTTTTTGCAGTCTGTAAACCATTTAAGCTATAGCTGATTCACAAATTTTTCTGTAAATTAGGCTTTCCAGATAAAAAGCTTAAGCAGAATTGCTGGCAGAATGAAGTAAATGGCACTAGAGGCATCTTGCATATTTATATATTGTGGTCCAGGATTGGCAACCTGACCGAAGATTTTTGGTGAAGGTATAGAGGCAAATTGATGGAGACAAGAAATACTTTCCAGGCAACAGATTTCTTCTAGCAATGTCTTGGAGAATTTTTTAAAAAGGAAATAGATATATTTCAGTAAAATTTTCCTAAGGACAGAGGACAAGGAAAGCAGACATGTGGTTGACATGTAGAGAAACTAGAGAAAGTAGAGATACTGGGATAAAGAAAAGTAGAACTTGTTTGGGGAAGAGCTAGAGGCAAGTAGAGACTTACAATGACAGCAGAGATATTGTAATAACAAAACATGTAATAAATAGAAAACATAGGGCTCCACTCAGTAGGAGGGGTTAGTAGACTAAGAGTCAGAAGACCTGGATTCAAGTTCTTCCAGTCTCTAGCCATGTGGTACATTGGAAAGAGGCCAGTCTGTGGAGTAAGAGGATATTGATTCAAATCCTGATTCCAATCTTTGCTGCCTATGTGACTGTGGCCAAGTCACTTAATTTTCTTGAGTCTGAGTTTCTTCATCCACAAAATGATGAGTTTGGGCTAGATTTCCTCTAATGTCTCTTCTGGCTTTAAATCTATCATCTAGAGATTTAGACAAGTAAAATAACCATTCTGAACCTCTTTAGTTTCATTCTCTGTCAAAGGAGACTCACAATTATATTGTTAAGTATATTTCATCTAGTAAGTTACTTCTCATGGAATTGGTTTCCTTATTTGTAAAATGAAGGGTTGAACTAGATTATTCTAAGGGCCCATTTATGATTCCACTGGAAATTTTGTTTGTTTCTTTTCTTCTAGAATTTTGATTTTATCTCTTTGGGGAGCTCCTACTGTAGAATGTGTCTCTCCTAATGCTAATCAAAATCAGCAATCCTTCATTAACACAATTTTAGAGAATTGCCTGGGGGCACTAAGACTCCAGGTGACAACTAAAAAAAGCTAGAAGAAGAACAAATTAAAGTTTTCCAATTAAATACCAAATTAGAAATGCTGAAAACCAAAGGAGAGATTAATAAAATTGAAATTAAGAAAACAATTGAACTAATAAATAAAACTAAGAGCTGGTTTCATGAAAAAACTAATAAAATAGATAAACCTTTGGTTAATTTGATAAAAAAAAAATGAAAGAAGAAAACCAAATTACTAATATCAAAAATGAAAAGGGTGAATTCACCACCAATGAAGGAGAAATTAAAATAATAATTAAGAACTATTTTGCCCAACTATATGCGCATAAATTTGACAGTCTTAGTGAAGTAGATGGCTATTTACAGAAATATAAATTGCCCAGATTAACAGAAGAGTAAGTAAAATACTTAAATAACCTGATCTCAGAAAAAAAAAATTGAACAACCATCAATGAACTCCCTAGCAAAAAATCTTCAGGGCCTAATGGATTTACAAATAAATTCTATCAAATATCTAAAGAACAGTTAATCCCAATTCTATATAGACTGTTTGGGAAAATAGGTGAAGGAGTCCTAAAAAAATCTTTTTATGATACAAATATGGTGCTGATACCTAAACTGGGAAGAGTCAAAACAGAGAAAAAAATTATAGACCAATTTCCCTAATGAATATAGATGCAAAAATTTTAAATAAAATATTAGCAAAAAGATTACAGCAAGTTATCAGGAGAATAATACACTACGCCCAGGTAGGATTTATACCAGGAATGCAGGGCTGGTTCGATATTAGGAAAACTATCAGCATAATTGATCATATCAACAACAACACTAACAGAAACCATATGATTACCTCAATAGTTGCAGAAAAAGCTTTTGACTAAATACAACATCCATTCTTATTAAAAACACTAGAGAGCATAGAAATAAGTAGTTTTCCTTGAGATGATAAGTAGTATCTACCTAAAACCATCAGCAAATATGATATATAATGGGGATAAGCTGGAAGCATTTCTAATAAGATCAGGGGTGAAACAAGGATGTCCATTATCACCCCTGTTATTCAATATGGTACTAGAAATGTTAGCTTCAGCAATAAGAGAAGAAAAAGAGATTGAAGGAATTAGAAAAGGCAAAGAAGAAACAAAGTTTTTACTTTTTGCAGATGATATGATGATATACTTAGAGAATCCTAGAGAATCAAGTAAAAAAACTACTTGAAATAATAAATAACTTTAGCAAAGTTTCAGGATATAAAACAAACGCACATAAATCCTCAGCATTTCTACATATTACTAACAAAACTCAACAGCAAGATATAGAAAGAGAAATTCCATTTAAAGTGACTGTAGACATTTCAAAATATTTGGGAGTCTACCTGCCAAAACAAACCCAGGAACTATGTGAACACAATTACAAAACACATTTCACACAAAGTCAGATCTAAATAAATGGAAAAATATCAGTTGCTCCTAGGTAGGCTGAGCTAATATAATAAAAATGACAATTCTACTTAAATTAATTTACTTATTCAGTGCTATACCAATCAAACTACCAAAAGCTATTTTATAAATCTAGAAAAAATAATAACAAAATTCATCTGGAAGAACAAAAGGTCCAGAATAGCCAGGAAAAGAAATGCTAGGGAAGGTGGCCTAGCCCTACCAGATCTTAAATTGTATTATAAAGCAGCAATCATCAAAACTACTTGGTACTAGTTGAGAAATAGAGTGGTGGATTAGTGGAATAGGTTAGGCACACAAGACACGGTAGTCAATGACTGTAGTAATCTACTGTTTCGTAAACTCAAAGACTCCAGCTTCTGGGATAAGAACTCACTATTTGACAGAAACTGCTGGGAAAACTGGAAAATAGTATGGCAGGAACAAGGCATAGACCAACATCTTACACCATAAACCAAAATAAAGTCAAAATGGGTACACAATTTAGTTATAAGGGCTGATACTATAAGCAAACTGGGAGAGTAAGGAATAGTTTACCTGTCAGATTTATGGAGAACTGAAGAATTTATGACCAAACAAGAGATAGACAATATTATCAAATACAAAATTTATAATTTTAATTACATTAAGTTGTAAAGTACTTGTACAAACAAAGCTAATATAATCAAAATTGGAAGGGAAGCAGAAAACTAGGAAAGAATTTTTACAACCAGTGTCTCTGATAAAGGCCTCATTTCTAAAATATATAGAGAACTGAGTCAAATTTACAAGAATATACATCATTCTCCAATTCATAAATGGTCAAAGGATGTGAACAGGCAGTTTTCAGAGGAAAAAATTGAAGATATCTATAATCATATGAAAAAATGCTCTGAATCACTATTGATTAGAGAAATGCAAATCAAAACAACTCTGAGGTATCATGTCACACCTGTCACATTGGCTAACATGACAAAACAGGAAAATTATAAATGCTGGAGGAAAAAAATGGGAAAATTGGAGCACTGATGCATTTTTTGTGGAGTTGTGAACTGATCCAACCATTTTGGAGAGCAAATTGGAACCATGCCCAAAGGGCTATAAAAATGTGCATACTTTTTGACCCAGCAATACCACTTCTAGGTCTCTATCCCAAAGAGATCATACAAATGGGAAAAGAACCCACATGTACAAAAATATTATAGCAGCTCTTTTTGCAGTGGTAAAGAACTGGAAATTGAGGGAATGCCCATCAATTGGGGAATGGCCAAACAAGTTGTGGTATATGAATGTAATGGAATACTATTGTGCTATAAGAAATGATGAGCGGGTAGACTTCAGAAAAACATGGAAAGACATATATGAACTGATGCTGAGTGAGGGGAGCAGGACCAGGTAAACATCGTACACAGTTGCAGCCACATTATACAATGACTAACTTTCATAGACTTGGCTCTTCTCAGCAATGTAACATTCTAAGACAACTCTAAAAGACTCAGAATGGAAAATACTATCCACATCCAGAGAAAGAATTACGGAGTCTGAATGCAGATCGAAGGATACTGTTTGCTCTCTTTTTTGTTTTGTTTCTTTTTTCTCATGGTTCATTCCATTGGTTATAATTCTTTGCATCATCAAGTTTTTTTTCATTAGCTCATCCTTTCCCTCTCCCTCTCCCTTGCCCTCTCCCTCTCTCTCTCCCTCTTCCTCTTCCTCTCCCTTTCCTTTTTCTCCTCTCCAAAGGAAGGTAAATTTTGATGGCCAGAAGTTTCTTTCACTCTCCCTTCCTTCCTTCCTTCCTTCCTTCCTTCCTTCCTTCCTTCCTTCCTTCCTTCCTTCCTTCCTTCCTTCCTTCCTTCCTTCCTTCCTTCCTTCCTTCCTTCCTTCCTTCCTTCCTTCCTTCCTTCTTCCACAAAATCCTAAACCTAGTTCACTCAGAAGCTCATAAGTAGGTCCTTGCCCAAGCTCTACTTAATGACTGCATTTTGGGCCCTCCTGGCTTAGAGTGAATGTCACTGGTAACTGTTTCTCTTTGGAACAGCAACCCTGAGGGTCTTCCCCTCTCAGCTTGATTTTTTTTTCCTTTTTTAGAAGTAAAGGGGCCATCCCTTGACACACTTCTTAAAGAGGCCTGTTCACTGAATGGACATTACCTCACTCAAAATGAGAACCTGAAAAGACCTTAGCCTGAAAGGGCCAGAGTCTCCCATTGCATCCTGGGTCATCTCCAGTCATCCTGATGAATATCAGGTCACTGGTTCTGGATGGCTCTGGAAGAGAAAGTCAGGCTGGTGACCTTGCACAGCCCTCCCTCACTCAAATTAAAGTCAACTGCAAGTCACGTCATCATTTCCCTGATGTCATGGTTGTCTTTGAAAACAAAGGACAAACAGAATCTTTGCAACATGACTAATGTGAAAATATGTTTGATGTGAATGTATATCAGAGCCTATATCAGATTATGTGCCATATTGGGGGGAGGGGAGAGAAGGGGAGAAAATTTGGAACACAAATACTCATGGAACTGAATGTAAACCAAACAGTGTGTAAACTAAACATAAATAAATAAATTTAAGAACAAAAAGAATACAGGAAAAGCCAAATACAATTGGAGGTAAGAAGCAGGAGAAGGAGAAAGCACTTTTTTTTT
>CM053626.1:140516490-140556243 GCA_028646595.1 Phalanger gymnotis | reverse complement strand
TTTTTTCATAGGTTTTTGGAGGGACTTGGAGGGAAGCTCACGCCAGTTACTGCTTTCCAGTCACCATCTTGGCTCTGCCCCTGTCAGAAAGCACTTTTAATTGGGAAAATCAGGGAAAGCCTGAATGAGGAGATGACACTGAGCTGGATCTTTAAACAGGAGAAGGATTTCAACAGGCAGTCATGTTTAGCAAGGGAATCTCAGGCACTGGGGACACTATGAATATGTAGGAATGGGAGAAGAGTTGAAAGTCCTAGACTTATTATCTCTTTGTAAAATATACTCTCTCTTTGACGACTTGTTCCTATGGAGCAGTTAATGATAAAAAGTACAGGAAAAAAGTTTCTGTTTTGTTTTGCTTTTTGGCGTTGTTTGTAAAGTAAGAGATTTATATTGCTGATGGATATAAGACATTTTTACTATTGTGGAAGAACATTTGAAAACCTAAGAAAAGTAGGGGGAAAATCCTTTATACCCAGTAAAATGTGTGCATGATGACTACACGTGTACAACCTATCCATATGGAACGGCTTGCCTTCTCAATGAGGAGCAGTGGAGCAGGAGGAAAGGAGAGAATTTGGAACTCAAAGTTTTAAAAACAAATGTTAAAAATGTTTTTACATGTAACTGGGGAAAAATTAAATCCTAAATAAAAAAAAAAAACAACCAAAAACAAAAACAAGACACCAAGTGACATCTTGCCTAGGATCAAACAGCCAATTTGTATTACAGGCAGTACTTGAACGTTTGTGTTCACGACCCTAAAACAGACTATCTATCCAATATACTACAATGCCTCTCAGTGGCAGCTTAATTTAGCAAAATGCAGCATGTCTTTTCTTATGCATAAAACTGAATTTAGAATTAAATGGATTAAAAAAAATGTGTGTCTAGGTTTATAAAAAAAGGTTGTGGTGGTAGTTCCAGAATGACCAAAAGGCTTACTTATTTATTCACTCTATTACTGCATATAGCTTTAGAGATAATAATAGCTAACATTAATATAGAGCTATAAGGATTGCAATGTATTTCAAAAATGTTATTTCAGTTTATCTCTTAATCCCAGAAGGTAAGTGCTATCATCATCTTTTTTTTCATATGAGGAAGATGAAATAGACAATGTCTTAAGTATCTTGCCCAGAGTTACACAATTTGTGTCTGAAACTGGATTTGAACTTAGGTTCTGACTCCAGGTCCAACAGTCTATCTACTGAACCATCTAACTTCTCAGGCATCAAGACAACAGACTAATTAGTCTCTGTTGTGGTTCAGGCAATATAGGAAATCTTTTGGTTGTTCTAATGACATCACTGAAAACACATACAAAATTAAAAGATAGGGTAGCATCAATATGTCCTTTGATATAGATTGTTGATCTAATGTTTTGTGAATCTTTTCTTGACTACTCAAGACTTCATTGTACAGATCTCTTTTTCTGAACTCCTATAGGAGTATTCTCTGGACACAAGAAGCATTAAGTAATTAAATTCAAAGAGAATTATATCAGAAATTATTCATTCAACAGGGAAGATTCTGGTTGGTCTATCATTGCTTTAACTGGCTTATCCAGAGTAATCTTGTTATAATACAGTTTATTTATAATTCCCTATTTTAACTCTACTCTAGGGGTTCAAAACCTAGGATACACATAACCCTAGAAGGTACAAAAGGCTTGTCAAGGGGACATGGGGAATATATGGTAATTTCCTCTATCATCCTATAAAAATATTGTAAAAGTCACAGTGTTTTTGGTTGGGAGGCGGAACTTATAGATCGAACAGTTGTAAGGAGGCAGTGCCAGGGCGGAAAATGGAGGAAGAATTTATAGATGGAAAATTTTGAAACAGACAATTGGAAGAATAATTCCTTCTGACTAAAACCAAATGAATGGCCTTTGTTGTTTATAAAGTCCTTTTCATATGAAATAGGGGAAAAAACAAACAACTGCTGGTATTATGAGAAAGAAAGACCAGATCAGTCAGATGCAGTCTTTAACAGAATAAAAGATGACAATTAGAAATGGATGTGATTTGCTCCCATCTTAAGTAAGGCCCTTAAGAAAGGGATGAGGACCCTTTGATTGCCTTGGATCTGTTTTTAGTTTTGTTTTCTCAATGCCCTGACCACCCCAGTCAGCTACAGGAGAGAAAAAGGCTGTTTAAATTTCATAGAAATGAGGGTTTGAGGTGGAAAATGGTCAATGTTGACATTGCTGAAGCCTGATGTAGCTTCCTTCCTCCTTCCTTTCCAAGTGTTTTTTTCCCTCTCTTTTTAGTCTAAATACCTTCATAAACAAACAAACAAACAACAACAACAACAAAACTTCGGCCTCCAGGTCTACTTTGAGTAGCTTTCTCTTTTGCTGAACTGGGAAGAATTACAAATTCCATGCTCTTTGGCTACTTAAGACCTTTTCCTTGCAAGGCAGCCAATCCAAAACTTGCCGAAAGAATAGTTACAAAAGATTAATTCATCCATTTAAAAAATGTTATGTATATGTAAACGGCAAATTCTAGAATCACCTCATTTTCTTAATAAATGAGAAGTTTGTGGAGTTTTTATTGTAAACCAAGGGCTATAGGGACCAAAAAAAAAAGGTTGGGTAAATGACTGCTATCATACTTTTCTTGCTGTTAATTTCATGTAAGCTTCCCAATCATTATCTCATATTGATGAGGGCACAGTCTCTGGGAACCCCCTTGAATCTGGAATACAGTCTCTGGGAGCCCCCTTGAACTGTCCTTGAATCTTCCAACTAGATCTGGCCTTCCCCTAAGGCCAAAAGCCTCACATTATCATTAGGCCCAAATCTCTACCTAAATCTTGCCCTCTCTCATTACTATAGATATGCATGCCTTCAGCTACTTCCAACCCTCAATTCCATTCTCTTGGTTCCTGGACTCTGACCTCACCTGGTCCTCCTTAGTCTCCTCCTCAAGACCCTCACTAAACCCCTCCTCTTGTCACCCCAGACCACCCCTCAATCCCTCCTACAATTTTTGTGTATATAATCTCCATCTTGCCTCCATGAAGGTGCTCAGGTTCAATCTAGCTCAGCTCAGATTCAATCTGGCCCGCTTGTGAAAACAGGCTTCACAAAGGGTGGGATTTCTTAAGACAACCCATTATGATGAATCCCTAATAAACTTTCTCTTTTCCCTTGGCTGAGAAGGCTTGAGTCGAATTCTTTTGGCAGGACCCCGCGTGTCGGTATTTTGGAGTCTCAAGCACCCCTAGAAACTTATGCTTCACTAGCCATCATCATTTTTCCTTAAACTTCTTTATTTTAACTGTTCATTTTGATTCTTATCAGTTATTGAGGAGGTAGCAGAGTTTCTGATGAATCCACTGGGCTCAATGAAAAGGTGGGCTCCATTTATCAAGCATTATTTCTCAATCTCTAAGTCAGGTTTGATATAGCTCTTGGTAGAAATCTGGCATGCCATAGTAAATAGATGAGATAGATAGATAGATAGATAGATAGATAGATAGATAGATAGATAGATAGATAGATAGATAGATAAATGGATAGACAGGTGGATTGATAGATAGATAGACATACAAATATTTAAAAATTATTTACTATGTGACACTGCTAAACATTACCACTACAAAATAAACAATCAAGACAGTCTCTGCCTACAAGGAGCTTATTAAATTCTAACTGGTGAAGACATAAAAGGGAGCTGGAAAGTGTTATGGGTGGCATGATATAGTATGGAGATTACTAGGAAGTAGTTTGGAGGCCAGATTCCAAACATGATATAGTAAAAACTCATCTATTAGAACTAAGATGGTTTTGGTGCCGGGGAGGGGGGAAATAAAGATGTTGGCCAGAGTAGGCCAATGTGGTCTGGGAGTGGCCCAAAAGTAGCATGGAGGTCTGGTTCTGGTAAAGATAAGGCCAAAACTCACTTATCAGATCCAGGAATCTCAAGGTCAAAGTCCATGTTTCTGCTGGGGAGGAGAGAGATAATGATGGTTGAAGAGCAGACAGTATGATGTGAAGATGGCCTGGAAGAGGCACTGAAAAGTTGGAACCTTCCCTGGTGAATGAAGAAAGATGACTAGGTGAGAATCAGTTCTATCTCTGGTCTGTGTGAAATTATGAATTGATTTTTGCCTTGGTTCTTGATATCCCTCCACTATTCTTTATCATAAAGAATTTGTTGTAATGCTTCCCACTTCTTATTCTCTCCCCATTAGGATTATTCTTTTTTTTTCAAATCACAAAATTTCCCTTAAATTTGTCCATAGTAAAATAAAAATACTATCTCAAGAGAATTCTTGTTTATTGAAATTAAAGCAAATGATATTTTTTGTTGTAGAATTATATTTCTCTTTCTTCCCTACTCAAAACAAGTGATAGATATTGTTTTATCCCCAGTATTTACTGTCTTTTTTTCTTCCTTTTTAATTGCTCTGTGGTTATTCAATGTATATTGATTTAGATGTAGAGCTACAAATAATTTTATTTTAATTTATGCTCTTATATTCTTTTCAGAACATAGTATTTCACATACTTTTTATGCTATTAGATCTATCCAAGTATTCTTATATATCTCTTCTTTAATTTGTTTCTTTTTTCCTCATGTAGGGTCTTTATTGGGGTTATAATTTCATAGATTAGAACTGATAAAGACCTCAGAAGTCATTTTGCATGCATTACTCAGAGAGGTTTAATTATTTAACCAAGGTCACACAGGTAGTAAAGTAGCAGGGACAAGATTCAATTTTCTGCCTTTATAAACACAGTAAAATTTTTAACAGTAGAAAAATAAAATTATCAAGATGCAAAATTATTTACTTACTCTGCCACAAATTAAAAAAAAAAAGAAACTGTCCTCTGTAAAAAAATGGTATTATGGGTAGTTTGTATTTATGTAGCACTTCACAGTTAAAATTATTGGCACCTATACTATATTTCATCTTAATCTTAACAACAACCCCATGAGTTGGGCAGAATTATATCCCCATTATGCAGATAAGGAATTTGCTGCTCAGTAAGAAAAGAATAATCCTTTGCAGCACCTATTAGATACCAGACATTGTACTAACTGCTTTTAAAAAAAAATCTTACAAATATTGCAGCATTTGATCCTCATAATAACCGTAACAGTTAGATGCTATTACCATCACCCTATTTTATAGTTGAGAAAACTGAGGAAAAGAGAGCTCACACAGCTAGTAAGTGTCTGGACCGTTACCTGACTGAGCCAACTAGAAATATCTGAGCTAGAACTGAAACAACTCATATATTTTAGAGCAGAAAAGACCCTTGTAGGTTATCTAGCTCAATTCCCTCATTTTATAGATATGAAAACCGAGACCTAGAAAAGTAAATGATTTGCCCAAGGTCATAGAGTGTGGTAGCAATTTTGATTTGAATATCTTTCCCACCCATTAATAGGCCATGTTACCTGCTTATGTCACAGGAAGTCTAAGTCAAATGTGGTGGGAGGAACTTCCTGACAGGAAAAGGAAGTTATGTCACAGGAAATGCAGAGAGAGAGACAGTATGGCTACTGGTGGCTGCTAAGGGCTCTTCTAGTGATTGTTAGAACTGAACAGGCTGACTTAGCTGTGCTGTGAGTTTGTTTTGGGAAGATCCTGGCGAGGGATCAGAGAGGTTTTGGGATGGCCAGTTTCCAGGCTGTGATATGGTTTTTTGGGTTCCTTTCCATTATGATGAAGTGGGCTGACTGGTTGTGGGAGCTGAACATTTTGTTGTGGGATATGGTTCTCTGGTGTCTGAATAAATGTTATACCTCTTTCACCTTCTTTATGGATAGTCTCTCATACGCTTATTGCCTTACTGTTTCACATAGTTATCTAGTAGCCAATCAGCACTGGAAAGGAAATTCTTTGATTCTAGCGCCAGTGCCCTTGTCTCAGTTTCACAGTGCCTTTTCACTTCATATGATATTTCAAGAAGAAACAACATCACTATTAAAAGTGTGGTGACTTGTACGCAATCATTTTTAAAGTAATATGATACTCTCTTCACTTGACTTTTTAAATTAATTTACTTAGCTGACCACATGTTTTTGTTCAGTGCCTGGCTTTCTGATGTAATTCACCCTCACTGGGAAACATGTCTCCTCCATCCAGTTTCTGGTACTTCGTTAGTATTTCTCAAAAGCATTTATCATATTGTAGTTACTTGTATAATCTTCTTTTCTCCATAATCTTTTTATAAGCTCTTTGAGGGGAAGGTCCCTGTGTTATTTATCTTTGTATCTTCCTCAAGTTCTAATATGATGCATGGCACACAGTGGGCACTCAAATATTTGTTGAATTAATGTGAAAAAAAACACTAAAAAACCCCCACAAGCAAGGAGCTGTTTCAAATGACTTCAAAACCCTCTACATATTAAGCAGCCCACATGTTTCTCTGTCCACAAAGGGTTAGCAGGCACTATTGAAAGAACTAGGGAGCTTTTGATTTTAATTGTAACTGCAATCCTCTCCACGGAAGCCTCAAATGAATCATTTGGAGTCTGGGGGAGATGTGAGTTTTTTTCTGCTATAGCTGCTTTACCTTGCTGATACATTAAAAGGTGTCATCCCAGTGAAATGCAAATCACTGTTCTTGAAAACAAATCACAGATGGAGATAACAGGGCTGCCCAGTGGCACTAAAGCATCCCTGAGCCCATCTGAGGGTGATTTCTTTCAGGTCCAAATTGCAGCAGGCCTGTTATCAGGGGTAATAGGGTGCTGCTAAGGCACATTGATTACAAGGCTATGGTAAACAATCCTTTTAAATGCTATCCCTGAATGGAAATGCACATACAATAGTCATCAGTTGGATTCAAATAGATTCATAAAAGGGAAGAGACTGGCCAGTCCCCTGTTGCTTTAACTCCCTTCCCAACCCCATAAGTGTCCTCAACCCAGGTTCCCTTCTTTTAACACTAGTTCTTAGCCCTACATAATCAATGTTAACTTGTGTGGAGTCTTCATTGGTATTGTGTGTGTGTGTGTGTGCGCACGCACGCTCGCGCGTGTTTGTGTATATGTGTGTGTGTGTAAAGGGTGGGAGGTAGACTGCATGGGGGAAGCAGAAATCAATGAATTTTGTCTTGTGATTGTGATGGTTGGGGAGGGTATTAGGTTCACCTTAAAGGAAAAGAAAAAGATCTTTGATTGGCAGAAGATAACAAGGGATTCTGAGAGCAAGCAAAGATACCAGTTTTCCAGCTCTTCAAGACTCCCTCATTGTTCTTGGTGTGCCAATATTAACAGTAATTTATATGTTTAGAGAGGTTTGAGAATAGTAAAGCATTTATTTGACAACAACCCTGGGAGGTAGTATTGCAAGATATTTTTTTGATTCTAACCTGTAATGTCATGGGTGTAGGGAAGTCCTTGTATGGAATTTCTCTCTCTCAATGTAGCTCTTCATCTGCTCTATAACTCATGGTCTTTGATGAAAATAAACTCCTTTAAATCCGGGTCTGTTAAAGTTTATATTCTTGGTGCCCAGAGTAGCACCTGTTATCCAGGATGTTCTTAGTAAAAGTTTGTTCATTGAGAGCAAAAATAAAATGCTCTGACTTGCTCAGAGAAACACAAACAATATTTGTTGGAGGTAGGACTTGAAACAAGGCCTTCCTGACTTTGAGATGAGCTCTCACACTAAGTTAGGCTGCCATTTTGTATTGTCCCTAGTATATTGATGTAGAAACTGAGGCTTTGGGAGATTAAGTCACTCACCTTTTATTGCACAGCTAATGAGTACCTGAAGTAGGGTGCTCTCCCTTCTCCCTCTTCCCTTTTCTCTTCTGTGTAACAACTCCATTTTCATCTGGGGTTTCCTGACTCCAAATCTCACATTTTATCCACTATAGCTAAGAAGGAAAACATGCAACTGAATGGGGCCCCTAGCTAGATTGGTCCTTTATCATCAGACGCAGCCTGCCACCATATTTACATTTAAAGTCTTTCCAGCAGCATAGAATCTGATGTGACCTACATTCTGCTGCCTCATAACTTTGAAGAAGTTAGGGTCATTTCCATAACATTGTGAGGCATTGGAGTACAATCTTGTGGAGACATTTAGCTTAGAAAAGAGAATATTTGGGTAATTATATGATGATTGTCTTCTAGTATTTGGAAGGATATTGTGTAGAAGAGGAAGGCTTTGACTTAATTTACTTGACCCCAGAAGGTAGTCAGGAACACTGCGGTATAGTGGAAGGAGTACTGGATTTGGAGTCTAATGATCTGAATTCCAAATACCTGCTGTTCCACTTACTACCCAAGCAAACTTGAGTAAGTCACATAAACATCTATGGGCCTCAGTTTTCTCCTCTCTACTGTGAGAATTAGATAATCTCTGTTAGATCTACAATCTTAATTTAGAGGGAGCATATTTGGGCTAGATATGTAATAATTGGAGCTGTCCAACAATAGAATGGGCTGCTTTGGGAAGAGGTGGCTTCCGTATCACTGATGGACTTCAAGCAAAGTTTAGATGACCAATTCTAATATCCTAGAGAGCATTCTTACCCAGTTAGGGGTTGGATGTAATGGTATCTGAGGTTCCTTTAAAGTTTAAGAATCTTTTTTTTATGGCTCTGTTACACAAGGAAGACAAGGCTGCCACAAGGTCAAAGCCCACAGTAGTTTGAGTGGGCAAGGAAAGAGAGCTATAAAGACATTTAGTATAGGGGAGTCTACCCAAGGGTTCAGATTTCTTTTGGAGAAAGACATTTCTGGGCCTTTTCTGGAAGGCCATATCTAGAAAAAAAAGTTTTCTAGAAGAAAATCATTTAGCATCCTGGGTTGTCTGAAATTCTTCAGTTCTATTCAATTCGACATATGTTTTAAAAGTTGTTCATCCTTCATTTTTGAAGAGGACCAATGACATCACAGAGTGATGTCTTGACTTGCATATGAGTTAGATTTAAATAAGGCAGAGTTGCAAAAAGTCATCAACCTCAGTCTCTGTTCCAGAGTCTAAAAATTGAGGAGACTGGTGATGGCCTCCTTGATGTCTGACCAAGCTCTACAAACTCCACAGTGCCGTCTTCAATTGCTTTCATGGCCACTGGGACAAATTGTTCTCACCTGTCCATTCTGCTGGGAGAAGTCTTCTCATGCTTCGTGTAGACATTCTCCTAATTCACAGATGGGTTTTAGGCCTGCCTCAAACCTCAGCCTGGTTTGGCCCCTTTGCTGAGATTTTTTTTTTTTTACCATGGTATGGCTACTACACATGCTACAGCTTCTTGGAGTCACAGGTGGGAGTTGGGTGGCAGGTGGACACCAAAGGTGGATGAGTAGCCCTGAAAATGGCTCAGCAAGCCCTTACATCAGAGGTTCTAGTCCTCCTTGAACACACCAAACACCTCATTTTAAAAGTAGCTACGGTTTGAGAGGGGAGATGGTGAAGGGTTAATAAGCTGTCCTCTGAGCCAGGACAACATGGGATCAAGTCTTGCTTCTTATACATATTGTCTTTATGACCTTAGGCAAGTCATTTCATCTCTCAATTCTCTAGGCAACTTTATTAGACTAAGTTGCAAAGAAAATACTGACTTGCCCTGTTCTCAGAACTTCTTCCTGGGAGCCCCTTCCCCCAACAAAATCTCAGCTCCAGCCCCTATCTCTGTCCTATGTTGATTCACACTGATGATTCAAAGACCAAAACAGAAGAGTCCATAGCCTCAAGAAATTTGTTGATGGTAGTAAGATTGAGACTCGTCCATAATCTGAAATGATTCTGAAACTAACAACCCTATCTCCCTGATATATCCTCCTTTTGCCCATTGTCTGATGTTTAGGTTAGATCTCAATTTATGCATCTTTAAAAAGATGGATATTAAGCCAGCAAATAACTAACCTTCTGGTCTTCCAGGAATTAAAGAATGATAGAAAACTTTTAGAAACCCCAGGAAAATTAATTTTAGGCATAAAATTGTATTAAAGTAAGATTTTAAGCACAAGGACCTGACCATAAATGAATCGCTTTTTGACACATCTGCCAACACACTCAACTCTAGGATTTAATGGTGGCTGACATGGGTGTGCTAAGAATTTTCTCCAAATTTGATAGTTGCCTAATGTTATGGGAGAATTTTTTTCATCATGATGTTAACTTTGTATATGCTACCCTTAACATTTAAAACAATGAAAATAACTTTGATAATGTACTTTAAATTATACTGTTTACAACCTGTGGGTGAGGAATGGTACAGGAGAGATAAGGTATAATTAGATTTCTTCCTGATGTATTTCATGCTTTGTTGCAGAATAAGATAGAGCACAAGTGCTATATGTGGGGGTTCCGATAATTAAATGGCAAGTCTGTGTGACTGCTTTAAAAGTTCTAAATCAGCTTTACTTTGCATCCAAGAAACATATCATAACATGCATCTGTAAGACAGAGTTTGTGTAATGGGAACAGAAGCTTTTATGGAGCATTTTATTTGTAAGCTGTTTAGAAAATCTAGAGGAGAAAAGCCGTTACCTATATCTAACTGTGGTTTATTGGATGAGTGCCTTTAATTACATTTTCCTGACTTCTAAATTACATTGCTTAGATAAGATGTAACTAACTATTTGTAGCCATCCTAATTTTTCCCCATAATAGAGTTGAATTTTGGGGTGCAGAAATCCACATGCTATATTCCTGTTTGAGGAATGTCTACATATTGGATCTCTGTATGTTAATGTTTGCTAGCATCATCTAGCTTTGGGACATAAGGGCCTTGGGTAGAGAGACCTGCCCAACTTTTTAGTTATAATTCTGTTTGCCTCAGTTTCCTCATCTATACAGTGAACTGGGTAAGGAAATGACAAACGACTCCAGTATATTTTCAAAGAAAACCTTAAACGGGGTCATAAAGAGTCAGACATGACTGAAATGACTGAACAACAACAAAAACCTGATTTCACTTATTTTTTTTGTGGCAATGGGCAAGTCATTTAGGCTCTTAGTATTCCAGGCAACTCTAAAACTATAGTGATGGAGGACTTTGTGATCTTGTGCTGATGAAGGGAATTCATTACGAAAAATTCTCTAAAGTGATGAAATTCATAACTCTGCCCCCACACACATACAAAAATTTAAAGAAAAGCATGAATATCAATTTATTTGAGACTTAAATTTTTCTGATTATGATGACTGCTGTTCATGCTTAACTGGGAACAGCATCCTATCCTTCCTAAGTAGTCTAACACATCCTGCCTGGGATTTGGAACATATCAAGATATATGTTTACAAAGCCCAACTCACAGTTCAGGAATATTTAAGTCGAATAAAACAACATGTGCTTCAACAGTCATAATTCAAACTGAAACATTTAATATATTGCCACAATCACATGCTCTGTAAAAAATACCAGTCACGTCATTTGACACAATTACTGATATGGAAGAAATAGAGAAAATCTGCAAGTGTCTTGCTTAATCATAAATTTTCAGATTCGGCCACTTTTTTTTTCTTTTTTTATCTGCTGAAGCAACTTTTTCTTTTTGGTAACATAAGATATTCTAAATGTATCAAATGTATTTCTTCATGATCATGGTATAAAATAATATATACAAATGAAGGGGAACCTGTATTCCATTGCAAATTCAATTCGGCCACTGACAAAGGCAGCTGACAACACAAATTTGTAACAAATTGGGCAATTCAAGATGCTATATTAAAGAATGCTATGAAACACAGGAATCATTTGTGCAAATGGAGTCAAAAAATACTCCTGTTGTTTTTGCTTCACGATAATCATCATCTACCTATACCACAGGATAAGGCCGGCTTTCTTGGTTCGTGACCATTAAGGAACAACTCCCCCATTGTTACTTTGAATGTGGAGAAGTTACAAATGGTGGGGTGTATAGGAAACAAAGATGCGGGAATCATTTAGTGCAACCCTACACTTAGACAGGTGCCACTCTTAGACATTTTAATTGATCTCATGTGTTACTTATACCTGTAAATCACACTGTCATCATCAATGAACATGGAATGGAAACCAGAATTTGTCACTGACTAAAGATAGCTGAGCAAGTCCCCAAATGGAGCTACCGTATAGATTTCCTGGTTAAGTTTCCCAACAGTACATTAGATTGAAATTAGATACTTGGAAAAATACAAATTACATGGAGGCCTCTTGTTTCTTTATACCACATTGACACAAAACATGGTTTAAAATTCTACTGCCAAGAATACATATCACATGCTATGGTGGTTTCTTTCTTTGTTCCTCCCCCCACCCCCTTTTTTAATGGGAAAGAGACTTTTGAAGTTGTAAAGGATTCTCTGTTTATACAGTAAAAGAAATGCAAGGTTCATCCAAACTTCTAGTAGAGAGTGCATTCTCTTACAGGACTCTCTAGTGTCTGAATGATATGAAAGATACAGGCCAAGAACATCATGGGGAAAATGGGTTGAGGATAAAGAAGCTTTTAAAGGTTGTAGGTTTCATGGGACTTAAGGCCTGCAGTGTGGAGTTTATGTTTAGGTAATACTTATTTGATGAGTAGCCAAGGGTTGGGTACTCCTCATTGACAAGTCTTAATGATAGCATTTGAAGGCAATACTGAGAATTTTGTTGCTGTTGTTTAGTCATTTTAGTGGTGTCTAACAATTTGTGACCCAATTTGGGGTTTTCCTGACAAAGATACTAAAATGGTTTGACATTTCCTTCTCCAGGTTACCTTACAGATAAGGAAACCAGAGCAAACTGGGCTAAGTGACTTGACCAGAGTCACACAGCTAGTAAGGTTCTCAAGCCAGATTTGAACTCATGTCTTCCTGACTTCAAACCTTGAGCCCTATCCACTGTGCCACCTAGCTGCCCCTATCCTGAGGACTGCTATGTGTTAATTATAAGTATTATAATTAGCCCAAAGTTCCATTATTACTATTTAATTCAATGACAATGAATTTGAGCACCATATGCATTTATCTAGACCATCACCTCTACCTCCTCCCCACTAGTTACCTGTATTCTGCCCCTGGGTAACTTGAGAAATAGACATGCTTTTGCCTTACCTTTTGCAGCATGACTAATATGGAAATGTTTTATATGACCTCACATTTATAATCAAAATCACATCACTTGCTTGCTTTCTCAAGGGAAAGGGAGGAAGAGAAATTGGAACTCAAAATTAAGAAAAGAAATTGTTAAAATTTTTTTACATGTAATTGAGAAATGTCTGATGAAATAAAAATATTTTTTTAAAAAGAGCATAAGCTAGTTGAAGGCGGGGACTATCCTACTCTTATTTGTATCCTCAGTCCTTAGTACTGTGCCTGTCACATAGTAACTGGTTAATAGATACACTTTTTCTGTCTCTTTCCATCTCTGTCTCTCTCAGACACACACAGACACGCATTTAATTGAATCAATGTTTCTTATCTACTATGTTTTTAATCACTGTACTAGGTAATTAGGATTCAAAAAATGAAACACTCCTGTTCCTCAAGAAGCTTACATTGTGTTAGGTTATTATATTCTATTATTACATGTATATAGATGAATATCATTTGGCATAATTGAAGTGGGGGAGAGGGTCAATAACTGGGAGAATCGGATATCAAGACCAAATCTGAGGAAGTTAAATATCCTCAGAGACAAGGTGGCATTAAATTCCAGGAATGGGGATGGATAAAAACATAGAGAAAGATGATGGAATTTGTGAACCTGCTAGTAGACCAAATTGTTTGGAATGTAGAATATGTTAAGTCTACAAAATACATTCAGGAGCCAGATTATGGATGACTTTAAATGTCAGAATGAAGCATTTCTATTTTATCCTTGAGGCAAGAGGGAGCTACTTAAGATTTTTTTTGAACAATGGAGTTATATGGCTAGGCATGTGCCTTACTAAAATTATCTCTTATCCAAATACATTTTTCTTAGGAGAGATCATTTTTCTTTCTGCCCTTCTGGAGAAATGACTTTATTTCATGGTACAAAGATTTTTTTAGGCTTAATTTATTCCTCTAAAATAATGAAAGCAATTAAGATAAATACAAAAAAAGCATGAAGCAAGAGTTCACACATTGGCAAAATCATGGCTTTTTCTTACTATAAGTAATGTATATATCCTGTATTTGCTACCACATTATAAGATCTATGAGCTCAAGTGGACCATCTTATTTTATGTGTGTATCTCTGCCAGGATGTAACACTGGTTTGGCATATGAAAAATCTTTTTGTACAGATTATAAAATTACAATGAGTTAGACAAACATTTAATTAGTCAATAAGTACATAAATCTTAAACCTGAATAATGATCTGGCCAAAAGCTGAGTAGGAGCAAGGTATCAAGTTGGATTGAAATTTGGAAATTATGTAGCCTTTTCAATAATACTATAATTTTCCAGCAATATTCTTCCAGTGATTTTCTATTACTTTGTGGGATGGAGCCCTTTGATCTCAGAAGAATGGGTGACCCAAAGGGGAAAGGTGAGTATAAATCTACTATTAATATGACATATATGAGTTAATGAAAAAGATAGCAACCATTGGGGACATATAATCTGGCAAAGAAAAGTGAGCTAATCACACAATGGAAGTAAATGTGAGATAACAAATGGGTAGCCCAAGCAATGGACTGGAATCCATTATGTGTGTTCATACACATTAGTATGTATGCATATGTATATGTATGTATGTATGCATGTACACACATATGTATATGTATGTATGTGTATATACATATTTGGATATATGTGTATATATGTACATATTTAAGTGGATGTGTATATGAAAATGTGTATGTAAATAAATATGCCTACAAATACTGATGGGAAGCTATGGAAGAATTGGGACTTGCATTGGTGACATCACAGATTCATCAAAGTCTGTCTCAGTTCTTACAACAAAACTTTGCAAATAGTAGACAGTTAATATATGCAATTAAATGTAATTACTGTTACTATCACCACCAAGCAATGAATAGGAAAAAAAACACTCCAAGAATTAGAAGGCTTGGGGTCAAAAAAAAGATTAAAGGTTAAGGTTAAAAAAAAATCAAATTTTACCTTGTCTTGACTAGAGTTGTAGAGATAGTTCAACATTAAGAAAACAGTCAACATGATTAATCATACTAAAAACAAAACCAAAATTCAGTACTAAATGAATTCCCCTGTGCACACAGGAAAAATAAAAAAAAGCCTTTGACAAAGTAAAATAGTCCTTTGTGCCTAAAATCTTACAGAGGATAGGTATAGAGGTATCTTTTTAATGTTACAAAAAGGATTTATCAAAAGGAAAAGTAAGAGTACCAGAGACAGCTGTGGTAAGCAGATGGTTTAGGTGGAGCTATGAGCTTGTACTTGTGTCACTTTGACCCCATAGTCAAGGGTCAAAGATGGATGGAAGCTGGAGTTTGAAGCCAGGGACTGTGGACTAGGGATAAGCCTACAACTCCAGTACTCTGGCCCTAGAGGAAGATTGGAAGTTCAACCCAGACACCGGGGCTGGGTACCTATATCTGAGTATACAATGTAGGGAGTTCAAAGAAAGATTGAGTCTGTGGTTATGTTGCTCTGAACCTACAAAGCATATCATTTGAGTGACAGGGTCTGGGTCCACCATCCGTCTGCTAGAGCTCTGAGCAGGATAAAGATTGCAGTTGTGCTAGCCAGACCCAAACCAGGTTTTAGAACCTCCACAAGTCTGACTAAGAGAACAACACTCAGACTGTGCTCCTGATTATGCTAAAATTTTGCAATTCCCTGTCTAAAGCCACTCAAAGAGACTTTAATAAAACAGTACACAATACAAGAGAAAGCAGGCACAGGACTCCATATAATACAGATCAGCACCAAAAAAACTCACAATATTATTTCCTGAAGAGCCTAGCACCGCCCCCTCAAAGTCTCAATTTAGGAAGGAAGGTAGGAAAAATGATTTTTAAAAGACATTAACTACAAAGAACTATTGCAGAACTAAGAATGAACAAGATACAGGCTAGGAAAAAGAAATAACTCAATCAAGAAGCAAAACCTTAAACCAAAACACAGTTTTGTCTGAAAGGTAACCCAGAGTTCCTTCAAGAAATGAAGCAAGAGTCAAACATATTATTATAAATCAAATAAGAGCTCTAAAGAGGAAATTAAAATTCTAGCAAAAAAGACTTAGAAGAAGAATTAACACCTTGACGTATATGGGATAAAAATCTTATTTAAGTAATAGATTTCCTGAAAATTAGAGTGGATTAAACACAAGTTAATTAGTTTATGAGACAATGAAAAATATTAAAACAAAATCAAAAGATTGAAAAAAAAAGAATAAAACATAAAATATTTTCTATAAAAAACCTAAAGTTGAAATTAGATCAAGGAGAAAAGAAAAACCTTAAGAATCACTGGACTACTTGAGAGAGATGAACATACATATAGCTTGGATGCCCTACTTCAAGGAAGCATGAACGAAAATTACATGGACTTCTTGGAATCGGAGGCCAAAGTGCAAATAGATAGAAAACCCTGGTGAACTCTTGAAAGAAACCACCAAATTAAAAACCCCCAAAGTATCACAGAAAAATTCAGAGCTACCAGTGTAGGCATCAAGAAGGAAAGAATTCAAGTAACAAAAAGCCACCAGGAGGATCACAAAATTTTCCAGCTACTACTACAAGGAGGCACCAAGGTGGTGAAATAGATAGAGTGCTGGACTTGGAGTCAGAAAGACCTGAGTTCAAATCTGGTCTCAGGTACTTACTAGCAGTGTGACCCTAGGCAACTTACTTAACCTTGTTTGCCTCAGCTTCCTCATCTGTAAAATGAGCCGAAGCAGCAAATGGCAATCCACTCCAATATCTTTGTCAAGAAAACCCCAAAAGGGGTCATGAAGAGTCAGATACCACTGAAACAACTGAACAGTAACATGACTACAAAAGAGAGCAGAGCTGGGAATATGACATTCCAAAAGTAAAAGTAAAAGGCTTGTAACTAAGAGCAACTTAACCTGCACAACTCAGGACAACCCTAATTGTTAAAAACAGATGAAATGAAAGATAGTAAATCCCCTTGATTAATAGATAAGAACAGAGTAAAAACCAAAAGGCAAATAGAGAAGTCAAGATAAACATAAAAAGGTAAATAGATTCTTGCAAATGGAAGGGGCTATATAAAAATGCGCTCATGTTATAACTGGCAACAAACAAGTGCTCCATTAGACCCTAATGTCAAGGGTCTTAAAGAATTATAGTGAGACAGAGGGCCTGAAGGTGATTTTGTTATGCTTCGATTACCTTAAATGAAGAAACAAAATTAAGAAAAAAAAGAATACACAAATAGACAAAAGGAAGATTTACTTTATAAAATAAACAAAGTATGCAAGGAGATGGTACAAATAGAAAGAGTAGATTTTGCTAGAGGGTATGCCTTAGACCTTTGAACTACTTGGAGTGTAGAACACCCAAAGAGAAAAGTTTTTCCGTAGGAATACATGCAACTCAATAGGGAGACAGGAGGAATATGGGAGAGAAGATAGGAAAAAGGGGTGGAGAGAAGGGAATGAGAATCTATTGAGTGCCTGCTCTGTTGAAGACACTGTACTAAGTGCTTTATAATATTATCTTATTATCAACTCCGGGATGTAAATGCTATTATCCCCATTTTACAGTTGAGGAAACTGAGGTAGACAAAGTTAAATGACTAGACCAAGGTTGCATAGCTAGTACATGCCTGAAAACTGAAGTCTTCCTGGCTCTAGTTCTAGTCCTCTATCCATTGATCCATTTAGATAGGAGAAAGTGGTAGAATCAGTGAGAGAATTAGTCATAAACAAACAAACTCTTGCCTTTGACAGTAGAATGTAGTACAATGAAAGAAGGTTTAAGAATATGAGTGATTTCTGGACAAGTGGATGAATAGAGTGAGCACACTCCTCTTATCACTGTATTTTTTAGAAAAAAGGTTATGGGAAGGAAGAAGAGGGGAATGTATAATCGAATAAGATGGAGGAAAAGACACAATGTTCAGAACTGTGAATGTGAATGGGGTAAATTCATTTGTGAAAGACAAAAAAGCAGAATATGTCAGATATAAGATTTTGAATAAGAATTTAAACAATATGTTATTTAAAACACATAATTAAAATAAGGAGCTGGAGTAAAATCAAGCTGAACTCAAAAAGGTGGGGATAGCAAACATGGCCACAAACAATGAAATAGCAATAATACATTTAATTAAAATAGATACACAATAAATACACTTTATACTTAAACTACCACAAAACATGAATAAAAATTAATACATAACATATTTGTACCATCATTTAAATTCTTCAAGGAAAAGTTTAAATTTATTAGGAGAAATATACTGTAAAATTACAGTAGTTGGGGAACTCAATGTGTCATTTTTAGACACGGAGGAATCTAACAAATAAATAAGAAAGTACTTAAAAACCTGAATGGAATTTGAGGAAATTACATATGCTAGACCACTGGTGATTATTGAATGTGAAAAGAAAGGACTATACATATTTTTCAGCTATTCATGCTGACTTTATAAAAATTATCCATATATTAGATAATAAAAAGCACACAAAAATACAGAAAAGCAGTAACAATTAACATATCATTTACTGACCAAAAAGGAGTGAAATTATGTTAAACAAATTGAAGACACTATTGAAAATTCATGGAACAGCAAATAATTTAATCTTTATGCCCATGAACAAATCATAGAAACATTAGATTTCATCAAAGAAAATTAAACAATATCATATCAAAATTTTGGAGATGAGGATAAAGCCATATTCATATGTTGAAATACTTCCATCAACAAAAGAGTTAAAGAACAGATTTTTCAAAATAGGCAAGCAACTGAAAGCCTACCAGGCCAGAAACAATGCCAATATGAATTCTGCCCCCTAATATAAATTAATAAATATATCTAGGGGCTAGCTTTAGCACTTATAAAATACATAAATCTTCAAATAATTTAGTTTAAAAAATAAGGGAGATTTATAAGTGAATTCTATCTAACATTTAAAGACCAACTAATTACAATATTAAATTATTTGGAATAATAGGCAAAGAAGGGGTCCTAACAAACTTCTTTTATGAAACAAATAGGATAATGATTTCCTAAACCAGGAAACCAGGAAAAATAAAAACAGAGAAAGAAAATGATAGCCCACTTTCATTAATGAATATAGATGCAATAATCCTAAGTAAAACACTAGCAAGGATATTACAACAATGTATTACAAAGATTATACATTATGATCAAGCAAGATTTATACCAGGAGTGCAGGGGTGGCTTAACATAAGGAAAACTATTAACATAATTGATTATATCAATAATTAACAAAAATCGTATGATTTTGTCAATAGACTCAGATAAAGCTTTTGACCAACTGCAATAGCCATTTCTATTGAAAACATTTGAAAGTATAGGTATAAATGGATTTTTCCTTAAATTAACAAAAGGCATTTTTTAAAAGCCTCAGTGAACATTTTTTGGGGGGCAGGGCAATTGGAGTTAAGTGACTTGCCCAGAGTCACATAGCTAGTGTCTTAGGCAAGATTTGAACTCAGGTCCTACTGACTCTGGGGCTGTAGAAGTATACACTGAACCACATGACTGCCCCAACAAGCATTATTTGTAATGGGAACAAGCTGAAAGCCTTACCAGTAAGATCTGGTGTGAAACAAGGTTGCCCGCTATCACCAATGTTATTCAATATTTTATTAGAAACCCAAGCAGTAGCAATAAGAGAAGAAAAAGAAATAGAAGGAACCAGAATAGGACATGAGGTAATATAACCATCTCCTTTTTGTATTTAAAATTTAATTTTCCCCCAGTTACATGTAAAAACAATTTTTCACATTTGTTTTTAAAACTTTGAATTTCAAATTGTCTCCCTTCCTCCCTCCTCACCCCCACTATCCCCCACCAAGAAGGTAAGCAGTTCCATATAGGTCATTCATATGCAGTCATGCAAAACATATCCATAATAGTTATGTTTTGAAAGAGAACATAGACAAAAAACTCAAGGAAAAAAAAAGTATTCTTTAATCTGTATTCAGACACCATCAGTTCTTTTTCATCTTAAGTCCTTCAGAGTTGTGATGGATCATTGTTTTGCTGAGAATAGCTGTCATTCACAGCTGATCATCTTACAGTAATGCTGTTACTTTGTACCCAGTACATTTCACTTTGCAAGAGCCCATGCAAGTCTTTCCAGGTTTTTCTGAGAGCATCCTGCTCATCATTTCTTAAGGTATAGTAGTATTCCATCATAATTACATACCACAACTTGTTCAGCCATTTCTCAATTGATGGACATCTCCTCAATTTCTAATTTTTACCCCCAGAAAAGATCTGCTATAGATATTTTTGTACATACAGGTCCTTTTCCTTTTTTAAAAAATCTCTTTTGGGATACAAACCTAGTAGTGATATTGCTAGGTCAAAGGGTATGTCTGTATGATTTTATAGCCCTTTGGGCATAGTTCCAAATTACTCTATAGAATGGTTGAATTAGTTCAGAATTCTGCCAATAGTACATTAATGTCTCACTTTTTCCAACATCCCCTCCAACATTTGTCATTTACCTTTTCTGTCCAATTAGCCAATCTAATAGATATGAGGTAGTACCTCAGAATTGTTTTAATTTGCATTTATCCAATCAACAATGAATTAGAATTTTTTATATGGCTATAGATAGTTTTAATTACTTCATTTGAAAATTGATTATGTCTTTTGATCATTTATCAATTGGGGAATGGCTCTTATTTTTATAATTTGAGGCCTTCATCAGAGAAACTTTTTTTCATAGTTATTATTGCTAATTGTATTTCCCTCCATCCTATTCCCCCATCCCTCTTATTCTATTCTCTCTCTCCTTTCATCCTGTCTCTCTTCAAAAGTGTTTTCTTCTGCCTACCCCTTTCCCCAATCTGCCCTCTCATACCCTTTTATCCCCCCCATCCCCTTCTCTTTCTACTTTCCTGTAGGGTAAGATAGATTTCTATACCCTATTTTCTGTGTATCTTATTCCCTCTTTAAGTCAATTCTGAGGAGAGCAAGGTTCACTCATTCCCCCTCACCTCCCATCTTCCCCTCTACTGTAAAATTTAGTCACCATGAGGCCTCTTCCAGCCCTGCTAGGGCCCTGTCTGCACTGGTACAGCCTGTGCTGGACTGCCCTTCTCTCTCAGCTTGGTACAATTGACCTTTCCTGCTGGTCTTGTACCTGAAATTTGTTTCACTCTCTTTTTATGGATTCTGCCACTTTAGAGTTTGTTTAGTGTCATTTTAAAGGTATTTGGAGGGTTTCAGAGGAGAACACAGGTGAGTTCCTGGCTTTACTCTGCCATTTTGGCTCAGCCCTCACAACTACTTCTTTTTTGCAGACAATATGATGATATACTTTGAAAATCAGAAAAAATTAACTAAAAAGTTAGTTGAAATGACTAATAATTTTAGCAAAGTAGCATGACATAAAATAAATCCACACAAATCATCATCGCTCCTATATATCACCAACAAAACCCTGTAAGAATTATCCCATTTAAAATATCTCTAGTATAAAATACCTGGGAATACACGTGCAAAAACAAACCAAGGAACTATATGAACAAAATTATAAACAAAATTTTTATACAAATAAAATGAGTTTTAAATAATTGGAAAAATACTAATTGTTCATGTGTAGGCAAGGCCAACATGATAAAAATCACAATTTTCTTTCTAAACAAATTTATATTTTCAATGCCGTCCCAATTAAATTATCAAAAATTGTTTAAGTTAGAAAAAATAAATTGATTTGAAAGAACAAAAATAGAACATCAATGAAACCAATAAAAATATAAAGGAAGGATGTTTAACAGTGTCAGATCTTAAAACATAAGGCAGTAGTTATCAGAACTATTTTGTACTAAGATAAAGAAAGCTAGGTCAGTGAAACAGAGTAGACATACAATTTACAGCAGCAAATGTCTGTGGTAATCTTGTGTTTGACAGGTATAATGACATGTTTTGGGAATAAGAATTCATTATTTGGCAAAAAATATTTTTTGGGAAAGTAAGAAAGCAGTCTGGCAGGACTTCGGCATAGACCAATATCTTATATCATTTATTAAAGTAAGATAAAAATGGATGCATTGCTTAAATATAAAGAGAGATGTTACAAGAAAATTTGAAAAGCATGGAACATATTGCCTATGAGAATTATGGATAGGAGAATGATTTATAAATAAATAAGAGATAAAGAGCTGTGTGCAGTATAAAATGGATGATATTGATTAAATTATAAATGTTTTGTAAAAATAAAACAAATGCAACCAAGATCTAAAGGAAAACAGAAAAATTTGGGAAAAATACATAGTTTCCAAGATAAATGTCTCATATCTCAAAAATATAAAGAACTATCAAAATCTGTAAGAATATTACTCATTCCCCAATTAATAGATGAGCAGAGGATATGAACAGGAAGTTTTCTGAAGAAGAAATCAAAACAATTTATAATCATATTAAAAATGATCTAAATCATTATTGATTAGAGAAATGGAAATCAAAACAACTTTAAGATATTTTTCACTTACCATATTTGCAAAAGTGGTTGAAGAGGGATGTGACAAATATTGGAAGGAATATTGAAAAATTGGTACATTAATTCACTTGGTGGAACAATGAGCTAATCCAACCATTTTAGAGAGCAATCTGAAATTAAGTCTAAAGAGGTATTAACCTGCTTATACTTTTTGACCCATTGATACCAATGTTAGGTCAGCTTCCAAAGATGATTAGGGAAAAATGAAAAGAACCTATATGTTCTAAAATATTTTTAGCTGCTCTCTTTGTGGTGGCAAAGAATTGCAAATTGCAGGGATACCTATCAATTGGAAAATGGCTGAACAAGTTGTGGTATATGATTGTGATGGAATACTATTTCACTATAAGAAATGATGAGCTCGGTGTCTTAGACAAGCATGGCATGAAATTATGAAGACTAAATGAGCCAAACCAACAGAATATTGCATATAATATCAGCAATATTGTTTTAGGAACCACTTTGAGCGAATAAGTAATTTTGACTATTATACAAACCCAAATTTTACAAAGTGCCTATGATGGAAGATACTTTCTGAATCCAGAGAAAGAATAGATAAATAGAAATATGTATAGAATGGTTTTGAATATATACATATCTGTGTCTGATGGCAGCCATATCTAGGGTATGGGGGTAGGGGTGGAAGGAGAGAAATAAAGAAAAATAAAAGTTACATGATAATGTCATCATATAATAAAAAGGAATAGCAAATTGTACATACCGTGTTTCCCCATGTATAAGATGCACCTTAATTTTGGGGGCCAAAATTTGAAAAAAAAATGTATAATTTAAAGTTATTGAACTCAAGTTTTATTCATCTGCTCATAACTTTCAGGCATCTTTTGGGCAAGTCTGGTGTGTGTATGCATGCTTAGTCCATTCCATTTCATGAACCTGAAGCACCAGTTGTGTCCTTCTTTGAAATCAACAACTTCTTTTACATCAGCAATTCTTCTTGCCTCATTCTGAACCATCTTTGTGGCCACAGGAATTCCCATTGCCCTTTGTTCTTCAATCCTTATGTTCAATCCCTTTCTAAATCTGGCCATATTGCTGACTTGTCTCTCATGGCCTTCTGCCATGGCATTTTCAGTAGGGTTTCTTCTTTCTGTAGCCAGTTTGGGATTGTTTTCTCAGTTGGAGGAGGACCAAACTTACCTTCAACAGCAAGCTTTCTTTTTACTTTTGCAAACTGGATCACTTTTAACTTGAATTCAGCACTGTACAAAAATCTTTTCTGAGCCATTTCTGGGCAGAACATGGCAAATGTAACCCACTATACCGGTAACAAATATGAAACAATGAGCGCAAAAACAAGCGCGAAAAAGCGGGAAATGCAAGTAAAAAAAATCTACAACCACCGTATGAGATGCACCCAGTTTCTAGACCCTAAATTTTTCGAAAAAGCATGCATCTTATACATGGGGAAATACGGTAATAGATTTTGCAGATGATATGATGATTTACTTAGAGAATCCTAAAGAATCAAGTAAAAAATTACTTGAAATAATAAACGGCTTTAAAAAAGTTGCAACTGCAATAATTTTTCTTCTATTGTACTATGTTATGGAAATGCTTGCTTCATTACTTAAATTCAGAATAAAATAAATTAAAACATAAAGAGGAAAACCCAATTTACCAATAATTACAAATAATTTAATATAAATTATTATAAACTATTTTGACCAATTACATACCACTAAAACTTATAACTTAATCAAAATGACATAATATTTATAAAAAATATAAAGTGCCCAGATGAAAAGAGTAAGAAATTGAGGACTGAAATAGCCCAGTTTCAGGGAAAAAAGTAAGAGATGAGCCATAGATGTATTTCCAAAGAGGGGAAAATAAGAATAACTAAATGGAATTAAAAATAAATACTAGCAAAACTTCAAAGAAAAATGAACTCCAAAATTGAATATTTTGGAAAAAAATGAGGGATCTATCGAATTGCTTCTATGATACTAATATGATCTTGTTACCTAAGTCAGGGAGAGATAAAATAAACATTGACATAAAAAACTGAAAATGACATATTAACAGAGGCAATATTAACATATAAAAATATAGTCAGAAATCAGGATTACTTCAGGAAAATTATAAATACTATAGGCCTTACTAATGTCAAGAAAGATAAAATTCATATAATTATTTAAACTGATAAAGAAAAGAGTTTTCCACAAAATATAACACCCATTTGTGTTTTTTTAAACTACAAAATAGAATAAGTGATCCTTTCTTTAAAATGATAAATGTTATACATTAGAAAACAAGAACTAGTATTATATGTGATGGGAATAAACTAGATGCCTTTCCAAAATATTAAGAGATAAAGCAAGTATGAAAATTACTTGCACTGTTATTGCTATTATTTATATAGTTCTACACTCACCTTATGCTGCTGGAGAGAAAGAGAGAGAGAGAGAGAGAGAGAGTCCAGAAAGAATCTCACAAAGGCAAGAAAGCTTTGAAAGATATGTGTTGAATTTATAATATACTTTTAAAGGAAAGTAAATTCTATATCATAAAGTTGTTTTATGTACAGTACTCTTCTGTTTCATAATGTATATTAAAAGCTCATATTGTTTTTCTGGGGTTCAGAATAAATCTTAAATTAAAAACAAAACAAAGCTAGAAATGCAATGGGAGCACACTATAACATGACCAGCAAATGCAAGAATCAATAAGGATGCCTCCTTTGCTTGCTACTGGTATTATTTGATATAGCATTGTAAAAAGGAGCAATTAGTATTAAAACAAGAGAAAACAAGGGGATAAAGTTAGGCAAAGAGGAGATAAAACCATCCATATTTGATGATAGCATAATGGATTACTTAGAAAAGCCTAGAGAATTAGCAAATAAATTTATTGAGATGATTAATAGTGTAGAGTACAAAAATGTAGACTACAAAATAAACCATAAAATCAACACTTCTATATAATAGTAATAAAATCCAAGAGACTTTATTAGAAAAAGAAGTCCCTTTCAAAATAGCCACAATATTCACAAAATGTTGGGGAATCAATCTTGAAAAACACACTCAGTAATTCTATAGAATCAGTTTTAAAATACTACTTAAAGAAATAAAAGAAATAATGAAATATCTGGAGGATTATTCAGTATTCCTACCTGACTTGTGCCAATAAAATAATGACAATGCTACAAATGTTAATTGACATATTTATTACTATACAAATCAAACTGCCAAAATGATGCATTATGTTTAGATAAAATAATAACAAAATGTATTTGGAAGAATGAAATATCCAAAATGTTAAGATAAGAATGTAGAAGGATAGCTCTTCTTGAATTCAAATTATATTGATACAAATCATTTGATACTAGTTAAAAGATTGAAAAGTAACTTAATGGAACAGATTAGATAAAGAACATGAAATAACTGAATAGAGCTGCCAATTGTTCACCAAACTTGGAAAACAAATTACTTAGGAAATAATTATCTACAGAATAAGGACTGCTGGCAATTAATTTGGCAGAAACTAGGTTTAGAGCAACATCATATTCCACAACAAATTCAAAATAGATATGCACTGCCAATATTAGACACCACACCATTAAGAAAACCTTAGAAGAGAAGCTAATTCTTTAACAACTATGAATAAGGGATGAATTCTTAAGCAAAGAAGTATGTGTGTATGTGTGTGTGTAATTATATATATATATATGTATATATATATATATACAATTATATAATTATATATGCTATCATATATAGGTTTTATATAGGTATGTATATATAGGTATGTATAAATGTATATGCATATATAATACAACTAATTAGAAAACATAATAATTTTGACTCATGAAATTGAAAAATTGCTGTACAAACAAAATTAACTCATCTGATAAAGAAGGCAGAAAACTAAGAAAAATCTTTGTATTAAATACTGCTTATAAATGTTCGATATGCAAGATATCTAGATAACAAATATATGTATGTATCTCATCTCTCTCTCTCTCTCTCTCTCTCTCTCTCTCTCTTTCTCTCAGCCTATATACTTACTATATCTCTATAAATAAAATCTCCTAAATTCATCCCCCAATAGATAAGTAAAGATCATAAGAAAAGTTACCAAAAGATTTGCAAAGTATAATCGGTCACACGAAAAAGTACTCTGAATTACTAACAATATGTTATTGTTCAGTTATTCAGTCATGTCTTACTGTTTGTGCCTTTTTAATTCTCCACTATCTTTCAAAGTCTGTCTAAGTTCATCTTCATTGTTTCTGTGATATTGTGTATCCATCTCATTCTTTGCCATCCCCCTTTCCTTTTTCCTTCAATCTTTCCCAACATTTGTGTCTTTTCCAATAAGTCCCATCTTCTCATTATGTGGCCAAAGTATTTAAACTCTAGCTTCATTATTTTTTCTTCCTGTCCGAATTAATTTCTTTAAGTATTGAATTATTTGATCTCTTTGCTGTCCAAGGGACTCTCAAAATTCTTCTCTAGCACCACAATTTAAAACCATCAATTCTGTGGCACTCAACTTTCCATATAGTCCAACTCTCACAGTCATATATTGCTACTGGGAAAAAAAGGCATAGCTTTGACTATATAGACCTTTGTCATAAAGATGATGTCTCTGTTTTTAGTATACTGTCCAGATTTGTCATAGTTTTTCCTTCCAAAGAGCACGCATCTTTTAATTGCATGGCTGTTGTTACTATCTGCAGTGATCTTTGAGCTGAAGAATATAAAATCTGACGCTGCTTCTATTTCTTCTCACTATATTTGCTGGGAAATGAGACCAGTTGCTAAGACCTTAGGTTTTCTTTTTTTTTTTTGTTAAGCTTCAAGCCAGCTTTTACATTTTCTTCTTTCAACCAGATCAAGTGGTATCTAAATTCCTCTTCACTTTCTGCCACCAGAGTGGTGTCACCTGCACATCTGAGATTATTGATATTTCTCTCAACAACCTTAATTCCCACTTTTGCTTCATTCAGCTTGGCATTTTGCAAAGTGTACACAGCATAGAAGTTAAATATGGTGACGATATATAGCCTTGTCATACTGCTTTCCCAATCTTAAACTGGTCAGTTGGTCTATGTTTGGTTCTAACTGTTGCTTCTTGGCCCACATAAAGGTTCCTTGAGGAGATAGCTAAAATTTTCTGATAAGATGATGGTCCTCTTTGAGGACCATTTTGTTGTGATCCAAATAGTCAAAGGCTTTAGAGTAGATGGTGAAGCAGAAGTAGATTATTTTTCTCAAAAAAAAAAAATTTCCCCTTAATTTCTCCATAATCCAGTGCATGTTGGAAATTTGGTCACTAGTCTCTCTGCCTCTTCAAAAATGAGCCTACTCTTCTGGAAATTCTCAGTTTTCATATTGCTGAAACCTAGCTTGCAGAATCTTAAGTATAGCATTGCTGACATGTGAAACGACACGTTCAATGTTTCAGTCATTTGAAGACTCCTTGGTATCACCCTTTTTTAGGATTGGGATGTAAACTTTTCTTACCCAGTGCCCCTGTTGTGTTTTCCAAATTTGCTAGCATATTAAGGGCAAAATTGTGACAGCTTTATTTTTTAGGGTTTCAAGTAGTTCAGCTGGAATTCCATCACCTCCACTAGCCTTATTGTTAGCAATACTTCCTGAAGTTCACTTGATTTCATTCTCCAGGATGTTTGTCTCTAGATCTGTAACCACACCATTGTGATTGTCAGTGATGTTAAGATCTTTCTTGTATAGTTGTAGTTTTGTCACCTCTTAATCTTTTCTGCTTTTGTTAAACCCCTACCATTTTTATCTTTTATCATGCCCATTTTTGCATGAAATTTTCCTTTGATATTTCTAATTTTCCTAAAGAAGTCTCTTGTCTTTCCCATTCTATTGTTTTCTTCTATTCCTTTGCATTGCTCATTTAAGAAAATCTAATCTCTCCTTGCTATTTTCTGGAATTCTACTTTTAGTTGTATATATCTTTTCTTTTTCCTTTCACTTTGCTTCTTTCCTCAGCTATTTGTAAAGCCTCATCAGCCATTTTGCTTTCTTGCTCTTCTTTATCTTTGAAATGTTAGACAGGAAAACAATGCATATAATGACTACAACAATATAAACATAAAGAAATTCAATCATAAGACAAGAGAAACAGAATTTTGAGAAATTGTTGGACCCAGCATAGATACATGAAAACATATCTCCTTCCTCTCATTTGCAGAAGCCTGTTTCAATGAGTGCTATGGAACATTGCACATAACATCAGATTTTTTTTGACATGGTGATCTATTTTGCAGAGTTTTATTTTCTCTTCCCTTTCTTTAAAAACAAAATAAAATTATAAGAGATGACTCTCTGAGAGGAGGAAGGATAATACAGAAGGGAATGTAGTTGATATGCAAAAAAAATCAATAGAAATTTATTTAAAATAAAAATAAAACACATTATATTTTTCTTTAGTAAGTAGCAGAAGGTGAACATAAATATATCTCTTTTTTGAGGACTGAAGGTTTCACGACAATTTGGGGTCACTATTCTAAGGATCAGTTGCAACAACACCCACCATAAGAATGTAGATGATGTAGAAAATAAGAACACTCTCCAGAAACCCCCTTCTGTATTTTCGTATCTCTCTTTTTTACCTACATATTTTCAAATTGATTCATTCATCTAGACTGTAGATTCCGTGACTGCAGGGACTAGTTTAATTTTTGTCTTTGTATTCCTAGGGCTTAACAATGCCTGGTATATCATAGATACTTAATAAATTCATGTTGATTGATTCATTGATTGATTGTATGTGAACTCTAAGACATATTTGAGAAAATTTGTCTTAAATGTTTCATTGAAAATTTAACATTCGATGAATGAATTATTGTAACTTTTTTCCTGCCATCTATTACTCTCCATAACCCACATTCAAGCCCAGCCCTTCTCAGTAAAAGCACTTTTTCAAAAGAAATAGAGACAGTCGGACAAAAATCAATACATTGCCTGTGACTGGGAATACATGTATGTGTTTTTTTACCTCTAGTCAATCATCTCTCTGCTAAAAGGTGGAAGGCATTTTGAATCATCGGACTGATGTCATGATTGGTTGCAACATTGGTCAGAGTTCTGAAGTCTTTTGGAAGTGTTTCCCCTCACATTATTGTCATGATCATAGCATTATTACCATAATTTCACTAAATGTATTCCACTTTAGTTTATGCAATTATCTACACATTCTGAATCTATAATATGTCTATTTCTTATGGCTCAATAAAATTCCATTACGTGCATATCTCGCAACATCCACATAGCCCTCAACTGTTGGATAGTTCTTTTGCTTCTAGTTCTTTGCCAAAACAAAGTTTGTGGAGGCACTTAATTGCCAAATACAGAATTTTATATTTGACATCAGAGGTAATAGGGCGTCACTTCAGTTTATTAAGTGGGGAGATGACATTTTCAAACTTACGTGTTAGGAAAATCATTTTGATAGCTGTATGGAGAATGGATTGGAGTAGATAGAGATTTGGAAGAGAGAAAAATTAGAAGGCTATCGTCAAAAGTTCAGTTGAGAGGTGATTAGATGCCATATTAATTCAGCGGCTATATGAATGGAGAGGAGAGGAAGAAGAAAGATGAAAAGGTGAATACAAACACAACAAATTTGGTAACTGATGAGATATAAAGGAAGATGGCAGTGCCCTTGAAAGTAATAGGGCAATCAGTAGAGGCATCAGTTTGGGAGGAGAAGGGAAGAAAAGGAATTCTTTTTGAACATGTTGAGTTTGAAATATCTTTGGGATATCTAGTTTAATAGGCACGTAACATCTCAGTGATCTTCAAGCATCTCTCTTAGATCAATAAACTGCAGAAAAAATGCCAACCTACATTGGTAGAGGGAGTCTTTTCATCTGGGAGTCCCCAATACCAATGAAATTGTAGGTCTAGTCTTTACACCTGTTGGCAGTCTCTTAAGAGATAACAAGTTCCATGTTCTGATAGTACTAGAAGCGGCTGTGAAACTATGTGATGGCCACTTTACTCATTAAGATGGATGATGTTTAATTTTACTATCCTCTAGGCATTTTTAAGCAATTAGAAACTAGCTCAAAGGTTTATATGCTTACCACCTTTCCCATCCCCATGCTTCATTGGCACTGTCACTGTTTTTCCTTCTTTTACAATCAGAGTACCTGAAAAAAAATCAGTCATCTTTCATTCAGGCAAAAGAAGAAGAGTAAACTATTTCAATAGACTTTGGCAGGCTAGAGAATTTTTAAATATCCAAATGATAAGAAAGGCACAAAAATTTGTTATTGAAGGAAAAACAGAATTAATATATGAATGCGACTTTTTTCCCTGACAAAGGAAACAGATAGGATGGCATATGCTTTTCTAAATTTGGGGTTGTGTTGTGCTGAGTACTACTTGCAGAACAGTTGAAATGTGATGATTCAGCTTTTCAATTTACAACCAAAGCACACACTGGGTAGTTCAGAGCATCTAGATCAGAAAAAAGTGGCAAATTTTAGCCAAGATGCTGATATTTGAGATTTTGAATGCAGGTCACATCTGGACCCTGGAAGACAATTTATTTTAAGTTTTTGAGAATCTCTGCTATAAATTCTGTCATCCTTTCCTTATTAATTTATTCTTAACAGAAGTATGGATTTAAGAAGCTGGGAAAAATAGCAACAGTTGGTTGAACATCTAGCACTATTGTTTCCTTTTCTTTGACTTATAAAAGGATGCAAAGCTCAAGAATTTTCTTCTTTGAAGAACAAATGTTGTCCATCTCTTGGTTTCAAACTTGATGTATCTCAAAGGTCCATCTCTTTGGAAGAGCTTAGCAAAGCATATGTGGAAGGGGTTGTCCCCTGGCATTGACTGTGGAGTTAGGTTTGGGAGATGTGAAGGAGTTGATGTTATCATAATGTCCTAATAAATCACTTCCACATCTTGCCCATCAACTTATTTGCCTGCAAGCCAAAATGGTAGGTGCAATCATTAATCAAGGCCAATGGGGGCCACAACTGCACAAGGGTACCATGTTTCATCTGTCAAGGGGCATTTATCCCAACCCCTTGTTTTAAGCAAGAAAATGGAATTAAAATAATATGAATCTCATTTTTCCATGAATAAAGGCCTACATTTTCCCTAGGCATTGCCTGACCAAGTGCTGACTTGTGAGATATTCCATGTTCCTGTAATGTCATTCGGACAAAGCATGCCTATCTCTCTAGGTCATTATTCTTCAGATTCACTTGTTTTACATGGAATTCAGGCTAGAAAATCTAGATATCCTTTGGGGTGTTAATTAAGAGGAGCATCCAAAATTAATCAGCAAATTCACTAGGGCGAAGGGGAGCTGTCTGAAGGCCTTGGTATAAAATGGGCTTCTGGAACATAGAAATGAGCCTTCGGCTATTGACAAAGAGGAAACAAGTGCACAGACGGTGATCTGACATAAAAATTCATATATGTATACAAGTTTACATTCATTTTTCTTGTCAGCTTGTCACCCTTAATTATAGAGGTTGATTCGCACTATTTGGCAGATCTGAAAATTGTAAATACTTGGCCATTTGAAGCACATCATATGGTCAGTGTTTTTTGAAAAGAAAAAAAAATATTGACACAGAGTACAACAGAGGCAGAACATTTTAAAGGTCACACTAAACACCAAGATGGTACTTTTATTACAGAAATGAAAAAAAAAAGCTTGCAGTTCCTGATGGAAAGAGAAACTCACTTCCCCTGGACAATTAGGTGTTATTTAGACAGTACTGACAAGAAAGCTTTATGATCCAAAGTTTCCATTTCTCTTCAAAAACTTGCTGTACATTATTAATTTCTTTCTTTTCTCACATCAACTTAATTCTAAGATTATCCTATTAATGTTCCTTTCAGACCTTTAACTTAATAGTACCATTTATAGAAATTCCTATGCCTTGACTTATAGTAGAAAAGACTACACAATTGATAATTTGAAACCTTTCATCTTAGTACATGTTGAGAGTCACTGTGTATAGCTTTGGTATATTCCTACGGTGTTTATTTTGTTTTTGTTTATTTTTCCAAATTGGAAACCGTATTTGACCAGAATCTTAGTTAATATCAATAGGTTTATAGGAGACCATGTGGGAAAAGGCATCAACTCCATTCCAAAGTGTGATAATGTAGGCTGTAAAAGCTTTCCACCATCTAGTTGTTCAGACTTTGGGCAACATTTCAAAAGCTTGGAGAGGTTAGGGGCCCCCTGTTTCTAACTTTCCTGGATGTAAGAGAATTCTGTCAGATGGTACATTTAGGGGTCTCTGGATTCCTCAGAGTTGTGAGTGCCATATATGTGAGAATCTCAACAAAAGAATTGGAAGGTGGTCAACAATGATCGAGGAAAAAACTAATGAGTCATGTTTGCAACCCAATCTGATGTAGTAAACCTCAGGGGTTTTCTTTCAGTTTTCCTCATAGGAGGCAAAGTATATTTAAAAGTGGCTGGACAGTCTTCTCTTGCCACCATTTCCCCAATGTAATATATTTATTCATTCAAAGTAGGATTTGACTTGTTATGCCTAATGCTTCCTGAACATTGCAGTTCCAGTTAAAAATGTTTCCTTCCTGTAAATTTTCTTAGGGTCACAGCTAGAGATGGAAAGGACTTCAGAGGCCATTTATTCCAACCTGTTTATTTTACAGATGAAGAAAGTGAGGCCAAGAGAGTTTAAATGACTTGTGATCAAACATGTTGTAAGCCTCAGAGATGTGATTTGAATCCATGGTTTTTTTTTACTCAAAATGTATTGATGTTTCCACTACTCTCTACTGTTTTTAATACCTTTTGTATTTTAAATCAACAATATTTAAAACTACAAAAATTTAAAAAAACTATAAATAAAATAGTTACTGGTGTCACCCATCTAATGGAAATGCAATGCCATTTAGTTCTGTTGGAAAATGCCAGCTTAAAATTGATAAAAGAAATTTGCTTGCCTATTTTTTTGTGACTACTGTACTCTGTGTCCATACAACCAGGGTGCTCTACATGGTTTTGCCTTTCAATGATTTACAATTTAATCTATTGCCTTATTAGTGGAAAATATTCACTAAATCTTTGTTTTTTCATGGGATTCAATGTTGCTAAGTTTGGTAATGACAAAGAAGAAGATGAGTTAAAATACATAAAAAGTCCTTAACTAGGACATAAGACAATATAGTATTTTTTTCCCTCTATAAGTCTAATGGGGGAATGGGGGAATTACCTGAACTTCAGAGAAGATCTTTTAACTTCTCATTAATAATATATTTTTAAACATCCTGCTTTTTTGTAGTGGTGAAGGTAAGACAATTGGGATTAAGTGACTTGCCCAAGGTCACACAGCTAATAAGTGTGTCAAGTGGCTGAGGTCAGATTTGAACTCAGGTCCTCCTGACTCCAGGGCTGGCGCTCTATTCACTGTGCCACCTAGCTCCCCGCCATTAATAATATTTTAATAAAAGTTCCCTACTAAACCAATTTTTTCTTTCATTTAGCAATCCAAAATAATTCTATCTTTGAAGTTAAGTTTTGGTAATTCAACATCTAATTTCAGCAGTTATAATGAGGATATATAAAACATCTCCAACTTGCCCTTACTAATCTTTCATGAATCTGTCTTCTATGGATTTATCCCAATTGATAAGATGGCACAACCAAACTTCCACATTCAAATTAGAGTTGACACCTTCAAAGTCAACCTTGAGAGTCAATATGCTTATTTTAGAGATTTTGTCCTTACCTGAAACACTTTTGTAGCTTGAATTTTGGACTTGCCTCCAGAGTTCGCATTGTTTTCAGTATCACCAGGGTGTCACAATTTTTCTATTTAGGACAGATTTTTATTAATTGACAAACGTCATTTTGGAGTCAAGTCCATTTAATATCATAATGTGTAATAATCAGAACATTGAGTCAAAAATGTAGATATACATATACAATATTAAGAATAATTTCCATCTATCTCATATGTGGTCAGTGGACTGAGTTTTAATCCTGACATTAAGGCTTCACTCCACTGGGCCTCAGTATCTCCACTTGTAAAAATTAAACGTTCAGACTAGATGACATTTTAGGTCCCTCAAAGTTCTAGATATGTGATCCTATAATGCTTTGGGTATTGAAAACATTTTGGAGAAGAAATAGGCCTAGTAGAGTAAGTATGGTAAGGCACAAAATTCACATGGATGATTCAACTCTGACAATAAAAACAAAGAAAACAAATGCTATGTAATTATAATGACCAAAATCATCCCTCCCAAAAGAGATGCAAAAAAAACAAAACAAAACTCTGTCCTTTCTTTGTAGTTGTAGGGGATGAATATTGTTAATACCGTTAGATTTATTGAACTCCATTTAAGGAGGGAGCTAAATCCAGTCATGTCTCATTCTTCTCTAAGATCTAATCTGGACTTTCTCTACCACACTCCAGAAACTTATTCATGAAAATTCACTCCAGCCTTGGAATTCAAATAATGCAATCATCCTTTCCCCCTGGGGCTTTTCCCTCTGTTTAAATGACTCCCCTCAGCACCTCTATTTAAAGAGAGTTCCCAAGACAGCTATGTGAAATTATCCTATAGATTGCATTGTAGACTTTCTCCAGCATGACCAGGTGCAGGTTACTCAACCTCATCTTCAATACTCTCATCCCCTGCTTGTATTTGTATTCCTAATGCTTAATAATTGCTTCTTGACTCAATAATTGTTGATTGAATTGCTTTCTCATCGATTTTTTAATTTTTTTTTGTTATGAGGACATTGTAACAGATATATTTGGAAATGGAGGTGATGCAACAAAATATGTCAATATTTTCTTAACTTTAAAACGATTTCATTATTTCATGAATACTTTCTATAAATAAGATCACTAGCTATCATAAACACAGTTCAATGTATCTATCATTTGTCGAATTTTGATTTGCTACATATTTTCAGTGAATGCGGTCATGGAACGGGAGTTAATCTGTTAAATCTCAGGAAAGAGATCTAGGTGTTAGTGTAGATTATTCCATCAAGATTTCAACCTAATATGCTGTCAAAGTTAAATGAGTCAATTTTAACTTTTAGTTCTGAAATAATAAAATAAAGTCCTACTTTTTCCAGGAGGTAGTAAATGCTTAGAACATGTTATCCTGAGAAATAATGCAATCTGAAAATATAAGTAAGTTTGTTAAGGGTTTTGATAAACTTTTGGATGAATGATCCATAGTATTTTATTAATACCATTATTTTTACAATGTCTTACACTTTTATAGCACATAACATATGCTTTATTTGATTTTATTTTCACAATGCCCTCATGGCCATAGGTTGGATTACTTTTATTTATCTATATGTTACTGACAAGGAAAGTGAGTCTTTAGAGCACCTAAGTAAGGCAGTGATCACATAAACCATGGAAGGGTCAAATGAAAAAGTCACCTGTTTGTGTTGTAGTCCTGGTAAGAGTCAGTGAGTCAATAAACATTTACTAGATGCCTACTCTGTTCTGGTCGAGACTCCACTGCTAACTCACATTGTATGATCATGAGAAATAAATTCAAAAACTTAGATCTCAATATCATCATTTATAAAGTGAGAGGAAGGATTAGATGATTTCTAAACTTTCTTCTAGCTGTTCCATTATGTGTAACTTTATAATTTGTCCAAGATAGATAGTAAGTATTAGAAATAATACTAGAGTATCTCTCTCTCTCTCTCTCTCTCTCTCTCTCTCTCTCTCTCTCTCTCTCTCTCTTTGTCTCTCTCTCTCTCTCCCCCTTCCCTCCCTCCCCTTATCTATCTGTATCTTCTGATTCTTAGTAAACAGACTTGAGGTGCTTGGGGTATTTCTTTGACCTTTTGTAGTTAATGTTACAGAGAAACCCACTTTTTATTAATCCGTCCTTGATACAGAATCCAAATGCTAACCCAATCTTTCTTTCCTTCTTTCTGTCTTTCTTTCTTCTTTTCTTTCTTTCTTTCTTTCTTTCTTTCTTTCTTTCTTTCTTTCTTTCTTTCTTTCTGTCTCTCTTTCTCTTTCTCTCTCTCTTTTTTTCTCTCCTTTCTTTCCTTCCTTCCTTCCTTCCTTCCTTCCTTCCTTCCTTCCTTCCTTCCTTCCTTCCTTCCTTCCTTCCTTCCTTCCTTCTTTCCTTCTTTATTTCTTTTTTTTTCTTGCACCATTTTGACAATTTTGATAAGTAGTTTTTCAAATTAGAAAAATAAATTTAAATTTATTGGGTCTACTAACTCCATTTCTAATACTTTTTCCCAGACCAGTCAGGGAATGTATCAGCTGTGGGATAAAAAAATTTGAATTCCCACTTCACACAAAAAACAGTATAAACCTCAGAAGCTGAGCCTAGGTAGGTTTAGAGTTAGAATTGGGAGGGACTAGAGCTTAACTAGTCCAACTATTTCATTTCACAGGCAAGGAAAAAGAGATCCAGAGATGCAAGCAATTTGCTTCCGGTTACATGTTGGTAGAACTGGCATTTGACCTTAGGTCTTCTGACTCCAAATACTGTACTATTTCCTTGGCACTAGGTTGCTTTCTGACTGTATCAGAGGGCTTGGGGCATAATAAATAAGTAGATGATCATGCTTGGGCGAGAAAGTACATCAGATCACATTGCTTTTAACCTGCATATAAAATCTTGGAAAAAATATAAATATGAGTATTTGCTTCTTATAAGTCTTTACAGAGTTTGAGGGTACCGTGCCTTTCATTGTACCACATGTATAGTAGTGTCAGTGATACCATTTCCAAACCCTCTACAGTTAACACTTGTGGAAAATACTATGGGAACAGCTTCTGAGGAGTGCTGGCCTGAGTCTGTGTGTGTTTAGAGTAGGGAGAAGAGAGAAAGCATTTCTATAGCATCTTCTATGTGCTAGAGTAGTTAAGTGGCTAAATGGATAGTACAGAAGACTTGTCTTCTTGAGTTCAAATCCAGCCTCAGACACTAGCTGTATTACCCCAAGTCACTTAACCCTGTTTGCCTCAGTTTCTTCATCTGTAAAATGAGCTAGAGGAAGAAGATGGCAAACCACTGCAGTACCTCCAAATAAGGTTACAAAGAGTTGGATATGACTTAAACAAATAAACAGCAACAACCACACTATATGGTAGGTCCTACAATAAATGCTTTACAAATATCTCGTTTGATAATGTGCCTCATTTGATGATTGTGTATAGTTCACAACAGTTTAGTCTATGCAGGCCTGAACAAGGAGGAAACTGCTTGATTTGATAGCATCATACTCACTTGATTCCTTGGATGATATGAGATTTGGGTCCCAAATGCCTTTACCAAACAACTTCAAACAGTAGTTAGATAAACTGCTAATTTTGCCATAATTACACTTAGAAATTCAATTCTAAAGTCAGGGGGACAAAATTTTACCAACTTTTATTTCCTTTCTAAACCACACTTCTCGTAATATTGGATGAATTACCCAAATGCTACCAAATATATAATCAAGAAATCCCAGAAAAAAACCCAATACATGGTATGATTCAGAACAAAGTTATTGTATAATTAATGCACAATACATTAAAATTTTAGTAATGATATATTTCTTTCTGAGCTTATTACTTTTTTGGATAAATGACTCATTTTTGTACTTCTTTAAGTAACAAAATTCCCCAAGCTATTTTAAAACTTGTTAAATTCTTCATATGAAAGGACTGTTTTATTGTTACCATTTGGGAGAAGAAGCAGTAAAAGATAGAAGAAATTTGCAAGTTCAAAAAATACCACTACCAACCTCTAAAAATACAAAATCTATGTTTAATTAAATGGATATTTTAAATTACAACTCTTGTTATTTTAAGTGTAATATTAAACAAAGAAATCCAATAGCTAATATCTAACATTTATATAGTGCTTCAAGGTTTGCAATGCCCTTTAAGTACATTATGTACATTAAGTACATTAAGTACATTGTGATAGGAACTGTTAAGATGAAAGGGCTTTTAGTCTGCAATTTTGATCTATATGAATAATTAACTCCATTTTGGAAGTGATATCTCTTAGGACAGTTTTAGAACGTTTAAAATTATTAAATTGATTTGCAATGTATAGAATGCATTTTCACAAAATTAACCTTGAAGGTACGACACATTGCACATAAGTGGTCACATTGCTGTGCACTTATGGCAAATATCAGGGACATTACATTGTCCAAAATATGACAACACCAACAAAAAGTATCTTTTATTAGTTTACAAAGTTAGATTTTATACACACACAAACACACGACACACACACATTTTCCATCTCTGTCTCTCTATCTATCTCTGTCTCTGTGTGTTTTTGTATGTCTATTTCTGTCTCTCTGCAACTCTCTCCGTTTCTCTGTCTCTCTGTCTGTCTGTCTCTCTCTCTCTCTCTCTCTCTCTTTTTTTCTCCCTCTGTTTGTCTCATTTGATCTTCATTACATTCCTGTGGGATAAGAAGTATAAATAATTTAATCATTTTAGACTGGTAGTATGGTGCAGTGTTGGTAAGCAAAATGGGCTCTTAGCACTTAGTTCAACCAAGTTCCCTTAAAGTGTTTGGCTTTTGTTTCCTTTGAGTAATTCAATGTATTTCATTGAGTCTTACTAAGTGCTAGGCCTCAGGCTCTAACCCCTATTAGGTGTTAACCTAACCTATGTGGATGTGAACCTCCCAGGGTCTTAAGGGGAGGGACTAACTCAAGAGCCAATCATAGGAGTTAAGTTCTTGTCATTCATATGATGTTTGACGACATCTGAAATCCTATAAGAAGAGAAGACAGAGCAATTTGCACAGAGCTCTCTCTCTTGGTGGCATGTGGAGACTTCGGGCAGCTGTGGCTAAGAAACCCTCCAGCTCGTAAACCCGGATGCTGAGACTTTGTTAAACTCTTGTAACTATGTATTGAGATTTGAATCAGACAAGGTCTGTCTGTTGATGTTTATACTTTGTTTGTATTTTGCTCTGAAGTTCAGGGTGCTGTTTTTCCCCCCTGAACTAAGTGAATGATATTTGTATGCTGAATTAAAGTAAGCTCGTCAACCCCTTAACTTTGCTTTCCTTACTAAAGCAGATCAAAAGAACCTGTGCTTTTGCAGTGTGCTGGCAGCTTTCTGGGCGCTGGCTATTGGTGGATCTTACACCCCCACAGAAGCTGCTAGCTGGATTGTTGAAACAAGTGGTTAGTGAGCCAGTCTTGAAGCCAAGAATATCTGAGTTCAAGTCCCATCTATGAC
>CM053626.1:140495556-140515990 GCA_028646595.1 Phalanger gymnotis | reverse complement strand
ATCGATCAACAAAGAAATTTTTTCATGCATCCTTTTATACATTTTAGATTTGTCTCAATTGCCTCAATTTCTACAACTTCCTTCTTCCAATAAATTACCTATTTTAAAAATAATACTTTGGGTTAAACAAAATCTGACCTTAAGGAATAGATATATTTTAATTTAAAAGTAAATCCACCTCCCACTCAGTTTCATGCAAAGTTAAGGAACTCGCTACTTAGATGATTTTGTGGCAGGAAGGTAAAAGTGATAAGAAGAAATTAGGGAAACTATACAGCATACAAGTTCCTTTTAATTGTCATTTCAATGGCGTTGGAATTTACTTATAAATGTCATTTCCACAAATATGTTAGTACAATGTGTTCATAAGTACACACAGATTCACACGCTTATTTATTAATGTAGTGATGGTAACACATGAAAATGAAAACCCAACTTATTGCTCATGTTGATTCCATCAATAAAGTAAAGAATACACCAACACTATGGTTAGATTTTTAAATATTCTTTATATCAAAGTTCAGATACATTGCCATTACTCCTCCTCCCCACCCCTTCACCAACATTAACTGTGGCCTGTTTCATATGTATGAAGGCCAGTGCTGTCCTTGCAAGATTACAAAGACAAAAACCCACAGGAATAATATTTATCAAAGCATGCTTTAATGTTCAGGATGTTGACTCAGAAAACCTAGCATTTTTTCAGAAGTTCAAATAGTTTTTGAGGGAGTTTCAAACAAGGACTAAAAACCACTTACTACTCTGTTGATTCAGACTCACATTTACTTTAAGCTATATCTATCTAACACTAGAACAGTCAGTTGGAAAAGGAATAAAGACGTTTGTTTCCTTATTCTCTTTTTTGGTCTGTATAACATCATTTTTTTTTAAGACTGGTTGTCTCTCTCTACACTAAATTGATTGATTTCTTGATTGAATCGACTGGCTCTTTTGGCATCTTGTACACAACATTATCAGTTACAAATTGTAAATTAAAATCAGAAGTTTAATTTAATTCTGTCATTATTTTCAGGGTTGGGGAATATCAATCTGTTCTTTTACAACCTTCCCAACCCCCCTTTCCCACTACCATTCTCCATGATTCATACCAAGAAGAAAATGAGCACATGGGAAATTTCAATATGTAACAGAAGAAAGTTGAGTTCTTTTTTTTCTTTCAAATAAGTTGCCAGAAGAGAGTAACCACTGAACAGTATAGTACTGATCCCAATACCATCAATTACAATAAAGATTCTGATTAAATAAACAGTGACTCTGGCTGTGTGTCATAGTTTAAGCCACAACTCCTAAAGAATCCCTAGGCTAGATGGTGAATGATATGGTATTGCATCAACCTCAGCAGACAATTTTTAAAAGCTGATATCCAGAAAAGGTGAAGTTGGATTTTCTGATTTAGTGAATTTGTATTTAGCTACTGCATCAAGCAAATATATAAGCATAAAATATTCTATCTATAAACAGATAAATTATGAATCCTCTGCCATCATTAAATAACTATCATGTTGACTACATTGCAATTCTGGTTTGGGAGGTATTGGGGGGAGGTAAGTATTTTAAACAATGCATCTGTTTGAGGGAAGCATTCTTTATGAGAGGGATCATGTGCTTTCAATCAGTTCCATGCTGAGTAAAAGAAAATTGTAAACTATGCATTAAAAGAAGATTTGGTGAAAGTTATTTTGCTAGATCCACTGCATTCTAATTCACTGCTTCCCTTTTGCTTCCAGTGATAATATCCGTAATCTTCTAGCCACATTCATGAGGAAAGTTTGATGTGGATTTACACTAGTGGAGCTACATTACAATGGGTAGATTTAAGGAATTATGAAATGAGTTTTTGGATTTGTTACAGAGGTATGAAGCCCCTAAGATGCCGTCAGATAGGGTTTCCAACATATGGCAACCACTCTTATTATAAAACAAAACAGTGTTAAGTCAAAGTACCTGATTACAATTCGCTAGTGCCATGCGGCTCTGATAGCCAGGCTTACCTTTAATACCTCAGAAACAATATCATTTATTTTTTCTGTCTTCTCTTATCCTTAAGTTATTGGGTTTGTAAGCTTTGAAACATTAAGCAAAAGGATAAAATACAAATTATAGAAAACATCAGAGGATAGAGAAATCAAATTACATTCCCTCCAATCCCTACAAAGATAGTACATATTTTTCATGTGTGGTTTGGACAAATTGCCAGGGGAGGAAAGCTTTAGTTGCTATAATTAGCAATCTGGTTACACATTTGTATTGTGTCAGAAACATTTAATTGAATTAAATAGATTATTTCCATTTTAAAAAATATTATAACCTTGAGATTTAATGATGATCTTAATGAGATCCAAATAACAACAAAAATGGCATGTGGAACTGCTACAGTCTGAGGTTCAGAATCCTAAAATATCATGATATTTGACCTTTGAGCAGTTTATTTCTCTTGCTTTTTGATCTGTTAGGTTTCATATTTATTTTACTATCTTAGAATTTATGATATTTTTCAGGAAGTTGTACATAAAGAACACAATTACAATCAATAAAATCAAAGATGAATTCCTTTGCCACATCAGTTTCTAACAGGAAGACTTTGGGGAAAGTCCAGTGAATGACAAAAATCTGTTGGCATATAAATACATTCAGTTGAGTCTAATAACTAGATAATTTATAACCAGTCAAAGTTAAAGCTCTGTTGACTTGTCTTGGGTTCTTGTTCCCATGCGCGGCTATCTTATTAACAAGACTTTAATTCTACTACTGACAGACAAAAGTGTTGTACTCTAATGAACTGTCTGCTCCTTGTAGAAAGCTGGTGGTAATGTAGAATGTTAGTTACAATAATGATAATGTTTAGTATTTTTAGCTTGTCAGAACCTGCACAGCCAACAACAACCAGTCTTTTACTAAAACTCTACCTCATCAAACTAACTTAATTAGCAATTCAACTCCTTATTTTTGTTTTGGATTCCCCTCTGGCTACTAATTAAAGCTTAATCGAAACTGCTGAACTGAGGTTGTAAAGAATTCATTAATATTAAAATTAGCCCCAACAATTTTTTTGGGCTGGTGCAATTTGTATTTGTTACTGTCAGGGGTTTGAAACTCAGTCAAATTGTTCAGAAAGCTGTGTGAGAAATTTTCTGTATATTCATCATCTCGAGGGCTAAGCGAGGATGGTGAATACCAATAGTCATACAAGTTATTCTGCTCTGACCATGCAGTGGCCATATCATTTGTGTCCATTTCTAATGCATTTGGACAAAACATGTCTTCGGATCATTTTTTCTGAAGTCATCCACATTGCATTGCCCTCCTAAGTGTTTTCATATTTTGGATAAAAGAAAGGGGAGAGGGCTCTGGAAAAAATTTCAGGGATTGATTTTATATATTATCTTGACAAGATTAATATGTTTGAAAAATGAACAGATTTAGCACTTCACTTTGATTTCTTTTCTTTTTGTAACATCAAAGATTACTCCAACTGCAATAATGGTCACACTGAAAAGTGAAATTGAATAAGCAGAGGTCTCTGAGCCTCTGCAAAGGACAAATTTTTGCTGGAATCAGATCTTTTATCAGGAACTGTGGAAAAGGAAATGTAATACATTTCTCTCTCTAATAAAATAAGCATGTCAGTATATACTTTCTTTTCTTCAAATAGATTCTTTTCCAGAATCCTTTTAATGGGTTGAAGTTATAACTTAAATACTCTGATATTGTTTTAGCTTATGTTAGGAACTTCACTTACAGAATATTTGGATATTTGTAAATATGCTCAAACAGAATGAGACATTTTGTGTTCCTTGTATATGACATGTGCATGTAAACAGGGATAAATTCCTTTTTAGTGAACATGCAATGATTTTCATAGTTCAAAATACACCTTTCATTTTAACTTTTTTGTTTTAATAATTTTATTAAAGCATGTATATTTATTTTACCCTTCAGGAAAAATTTCAAGTATGTAGCAAACGAACTTGTTGGCACTAAAATATACAGCAAGCAATGCTACTTAGCATATTTTATTAACCCTAAAATTAAAATATATTTATGGGATGCAAAACTTTTCCAAAATATACATGAAAAAATTACACATACATCTAGGTTTCATTTAAACAACATTTAAGACAAAACAATCATGTGCCCATTTACAAATCAACGTATGTCCATTTTTTCCTCACTGACTAAATCAACAATGGCATACAAGGCACACAATTTAAAATCTGGGTGACAATTTCCGTGAAGTTATTCAAATACAATTTGACTTCTGACAAGAGGATGTAATTTATAAAACAGAACATGCCTATCAGTGGAACCTAAATTAGCATAACGAGGATACTTTCATTTCTGCAAGCACAGTTTTTGACGTCCCAACCTAGAGCACTGGAAGGAGCCAGTGAGAAATGTCAATATACATAAGTAGAAAAATGATGAATAAAATACCTGCAACATTTATCTGATTTGAGTAAACAAAATAAATTTTGCTTTCAAAAATAATTATTTCTCAAATTGTGATAAAATGTCTCTTAAATGTATAAAAACCAAATACTGCCTTTAGTAACTGTCATCCCATAAACTAAGGGAGGTGGTTTGAGGTTATCGTTGGATAAGAATGAACAGTGTTTGACATTAATGTTATATGGTTCTTTTTTTATCTGTTTTAATTCTCTACTGTATTTTATATGAACACATTGCCATTGAAATTATAACCTTTCAGAAATTGACTTACACATTTCTTTTACAAGGGAAACTTGAATCTGGTTGCTAGCTGAATCCCTTAAGTAACTCTCACACTTACATACTATTTAGCCCAGTCGATGGAAAAGAGCACACTAATCCTCACCTTACTGCTTAAAGTAAATCTTCATTTCAGGTAAACAAATGATTTTTAGTTCAAACAATGCTGGAACTGCATTACTGGACTATAGAAAAAGGGGAAGCTAATGTTTCATAATGAAAATAACTCAAATATTAAACTGCAAAACTCGATTGTTAATTATTTTAGGCCCAAGTGTGATAATATCTTTCCTGAATACATTCTGGCACGATTTGACTGATTTTTTTTGTTTATTCTTATAGGTGTTCAGTTATGGAAATATTCAACATCTATATAAAGGGGAGAAATCTGTGTTCTTTTATAACCACATACTATTTGGTGAATGGTGCTTTAAAAATAACATTTTTATGTAGGAATTATTTTTATTTTTTAAAAAAAAACATTCATCACAAAGGTTATAGATTCTCGCTTAGTATCTAGCCTATGCAACCAGGAGAACTTGAAGTAAAAGTTCATTGTTATTAAATCATTTCTTCTTGCCAGGTAGGTTAGGAAGATGTGGTATAGAGATGGAATACTAAAGGGATTGGGAAGACTCTCAATTAAGGTGCCATCTCTAAACTGTTGCATTTTCCTTTACTCCTTTAGGTATACACATATGTAAATGCATACACACATACATATGTGTATATATGTGTGTATATACATACATACACATATACATATACATACATATATATATATACACACACAAATATATATACATAGACACACACCCCTACTTTATACTTAGTCTATTGAAATAAGGACATCATTTGTCTGCAGAAACAATCCTATTATTTATGTTACACACCTATGTGGGTCTAAGTAACGGTCACATTTATTAAAGCATTAAATATTGTTTTCAAAATTTAGTATTTACTGGAATACTTCATATATCTTCATTTTGATAGTTCTGTTTTGATTTTCAGGCATATAAAAATGTACATATAGAATGGTTCAATTTCAAGTAGGACATTCATCTCACAAAAGGGAACTAATCACAATGTTCTACGACATGTCAGTGTTAACTATGTGCCAAACACTGTGTTAATTGCTTTGGTTACAAAGAAAGGCAAAATATGATCTCTTTAATAGTTTTTGAAGATTTATTCTACAGCAAAAGCTAATCTCTCTCTCTCTCTTTCTCTCTCTCTCTCTCTTTCTCTCTCTCTCTCTCTTTTCTGTCTCCATCTTTTCTCTGTCTCTGTCTCTTCTTCAAACTTTTTATTCTCTTAGCCCTCCCTTTTATGTATGTTCAACTCAATTGTTATTTTTAAATTTATGATTAAAAGTTAGCTTAAAAAACTAAAGAATGTAGTATTCAATTTATATATTGACAAATAAATATAAATAGCACTTTAACTTCTATCCCTCTAAAAGGGAATTATTATAAAAGGACTTATATAATTGTGAAAAAATGTTTTTATGACATGAAATTAATTTAGAAAGAATACTTGTTGAAATTCGGTTAGTGTTTTTAATAGACAAAGCCCTTGAAAGCCAAACCCATTGTATTCCATTTACTACACATGAAAAAATGATGTTATCATTTTATATAAGTTATTTATCCACTTGTACAACAGACTACGGGACATTAAATGTAAAAGAAAAACCAGTAGTAGGACATCAAATTTTCCTTAGATCATATCTTTCTAGTTACATTTTTAAAAGATAATAATGATATCATAGTGACAGTAACAACATAACACAAGCATTTTAAATAGATGCCACTCTATCAAATGCTAATAATCTATAAGCTCTGTGGAAGGAGAAACTTTCAAAATACATAGACTTAGAATAAGAAATGAAAATCATGAGGGGACAGGATGAGGTGTACATCATCTTTATTCTCCTGTCTGCTACTGGAGTTGTCCTGAAGATGATTTCTGTAATCTTTCCAAAGATGATCTTTATATTCCAATATTTGAATTTCATTACAAAAAGCAGTTATTTCATGCACCTGTGCATGAGCCCATAGAACATTAAGTAAAAAAAAAAACAATAACACAATGACTTGCCCCCGATAAGATCTTCATGAAAAATACCATATAATTAATAACTAGAAAAGCTAACATTTGTATAGTATTTTAAACTTTGCAGAGCACTTTATATACATTCACATATGAGATAATAACAAACATTCCTAATTGTTAAAAAAGAAAGAGGAAGAAAAGAACATAAGGCAAGGCAGGAAAGATTCCCAGTGAATGTAAACTACTTTAGAGGGGGGAAAATCTTCTTTTAAATGTCATTATGTTAACTCAGTTCTTTGAATACATACATTAGAGTTTTATTTTTGTTTCTTTAAACACTATTCTGTGGGCTGAATTCATCCACATAACTGACATAAAATCTGCCAGTTTATAGGTTTTACTACTTTTAAAGGAAGTTATTTTGTTACTTCAATAACTGTATTCTATTGGATTGGGGCCAAGATGGAACATCTTATCCTGCTCTTTAGTGAATATCATTATGATATTACTACGTGTTGGTAATACATTCTTTATTTGTTTAACATAACTAACATCTGGGAATAGCTTTTATGTAGGGGGGGATAAAAGGAATACTTTAGGAGTTAGTTAATAGAAAAAATGAAATAAAGTTTAATGGGTTTGTTGTCAGAAGGTAGGAGTGAATAAATTTTAACACAAATGTTTACCTAATAGGAATTAATTTACCTGTGCAATTAAAAGAAATCAATGCTGCAATATATTTTTAATGTTTCTGAATGGATTTTAACGTATTACAACTATGTCAATCAGTTTTGGTCCTCGCAGTTTATAAATTCACAAAACTATTAAACACAGATCAACATGTCCCCCTCCTCATTTTTATGCATCAATCTATAATTCTCCTTGAAGAATTCATTGTCCTATCAACTTAAGGGTTACTAATAACAGATCATGCAATGAGAGTGCCTGATTACACTCTATTACATTTTTATGTTTAAAATTCATTCTTTGTGTTAGTAGTTCAATGTTTTATTGTACAAGAGTCTGCTACTGCTTTAATGCTTATTTCAAATATACAGTTACTGTACATTTAAAATCTGATTTAAACTTTATTTAAAGAAAACTGACAAATTATTCTGCCAAGATATGTTGAAAGAAATATACTAAATCATGTCTAAATCTCTGTCCCCCTTCCTCTGTCCCTCCCCCATCTGTCTCTCTCTCTTTCTCTAAAGCATTTTGGAATCCCTTTCTAAAAAATACATATTTGTGACATAATTTATGTCTACTAAAATTGTTAGTACATTTTAATCATACACTTAGTGTGTATGTGGTGCTGGGTGTGTGTGTGCACGCGCGCGTGCGTGTGTGTGTGTGGTGTGTATGCATGTGCATGCACATGTGTCCAAACTCACATGTTGATAAAGACAAAGATAAAGAGACAGAGAGAGAATTATCAAGTCATTTTAGTTAAGAGAAGAATAGAATGGCAAACAAAAATATACAGGCTTCTACATAACATGTTATATATTTTGGTTGGTTTTGCTTCCTTAGTTCCTTACTTCTTCTGATTTGGAGCGAACAATAAAGCTACCTTCCCTGTTCTAATGATGTGTGAGAAAACTTTAAGAAGATACACATACTTGTGAGTATGCATATACATGTGTACATATAGATACATGTATATACACATGCATGTGTGCATGTATACACATGCATATATACATATATATCTATTTCTCAATTTATGGAGGGCAAAATCTCTACTCACTTAACTTTTAGAAATTAAGCTAAAAAAAGATAACTTAACCACTTAAAAATCACTAATACAGGAAAAAACCTTCAATTTTGACAATGCTTAAAGATTTTTGAACATTACTCATTATTATGCCAAATGACAGAACATTTTCTTCTTCAATCAACTCATAAATAAGGTTTATACAAGGAACGATTCTATTAATAACATTATTCATACTACCAAGTGATTCCATTGATTGGTTGATAAATGAGATATCAATATTTATTAATTACTCAATAACTTTTTTAAACAAGTGTTTATTAATTGTATATACTGAGCTAAAATCTCTCTTGCATAGGTTTGCTTTTTTTCACTATTAACACTATAGTAACTATTACAAGTCTTCATTTAAAATTACCATTTTGAATCAGTATTTCAGAAAGGACTATGGAATTCTACCAGAAAATATTTCATTGTAAGAAAACTCAGATAAAAATAGAGACCAGTAATTATTACCTTTCCATTTCAAATCACCTAAACATTTCTTTCAGTACATAATGGTCATATATAGATTTATCATGGATATTTAAAATGTGAAACACTCCTTTCTTGTAATTCTCTGAATAATTCTGGTAGAGGCAGATTATTTTACCACAAATTCTACAGACAATCATAGAAATAGAAGTATCAGCTAACAAACATCTATTATATAAAATAATAAAATAGGATTTCTATGACTATCTCAGAGTTTGAAACAATTATCTGGACAATTCCAGCTAAAAACCCAAGTTCATTTAAATAACCCAGAGATTAAATCTGCAAAACAACATGAAGTATTTCTGTGACAGTTTTGAGGCAAGCAGAACTAGCATTTCTACTATCAGTATTATTTATTATTTTTGTCATTATGATTAATTTTCTCAAAAAAGATGGAAATATTTAATTTATCGGTATTAAATTAGCAATAATTGATATTATAATTATGATTATTTTAATAAGATATTCCAAAACAACGGACTAGTTTCTCACAAATCTTAAGAAAAAAAATGTGTGTATGTGTGTGTGTGTGTGTGTGTGTGTGTGTGCGTATTGAGGAGTTCTGGTAGGGGAAGGAATGCACCGAAGTGGAATGAAAGGAAAAATTGAATGATATTCTGCTGCCATTTCGGGCAAAAGGGAACCACTCCATTCAGATTTTGAGGATTAGTGACCAGTTGCTCTGCTGGCTTCCTCCAGATTATTTTCAGTATGGAAGAGGCAACAGCAATGATGATGAGGAGGAGGAGGAAGATGACAATGGTGATATGTATATAGTACTTTATTTACACATTATCAAATATGTTCCTCACAACAAGATTGGGAATGAGTGCTGTATTACTATCTCCATTTTATATATGAGTCAACTGAGGCTCAGAGAAGTTATAAATTGCCCAGAGTCATACAACTATTAAGTGTCAGAGCTAGGATGACAATTCACATCCAGCACTCTATTCATTACTCTATTGTGCTAATCCACCAGAGAACAAACACGTTTAGCAATATTTTATTCATATCAGCTAGGCAACGGCAAGTGATTATGTGATTCATGAAAGTAACTTTCCCTAAGTAAATGAAGATAGAATTGAATATGGGCCTTCAGCAACTGTGTTCAATAGAATCTAACGGGTTTGGCATCAGCTGGGATAACAAGTTTATCCCAAACATAGTTCCTTTCTCTGACAAAGTATAGACAAAAGCTTGGCAAAAGAATAGAAATAAGATAGCCTCAGAAGAGAAGGAGAGTTCTGGAAGAGGATTGCAGAACTTAACATAGGAAGGAAAGAGAAAGTCACAAGCAGAGAAACAGTTAATTTTCTAGGCATATCAGGTATTGTGCATCCAGCAGATGTGGACCGCCTGTGCTGAAGAGCACACCTGGTGCTGGACAGTAGAGCCTACATTGATTTCCTTGGGTCACTAATTAAAAACAGCTACGGAGAAGTGTGTGGGTACAGCAGGTCATCCAGGGAGGGTTAAAAGGGGAAAAACAAAGTGTCAAATCCTCATAGTTTCCCAGAGAATAATAATATCTACCACTTTCCTTGTACCTTTCATCTGCGAATGAACTAGAAACAGATCTGTCAGAAACAGAGTGTGCACTCTTCATCTCCAGGGGTCCTGGTTACCTTGTTCTCTTGTCCTTTTTCTCTTACCTTCTTTTTTTCTGTGTAACTCTAAGCTAAATAATGGCAGGGATGCATACAGGACAGAAAAATACATTTTTAATCATACATTTCAGGAAGAGTCATATTTTACCTCAAATTCTGTTTTCCTTAGAAGCTAGGAATTACTTACCTAGTTATCTTCTCCCTCAGTATTTCCCAAAGGAAGGTCTCATGTGTCAATGTAGGCAGCTGATTTCTGAGCTTGCATTTGCTTCCTCTTTGCTATTCGCTATTTCAATAGTACCTTATTTCACTAGTGAAGAAGAGCATGGTGGAAGCCATTTTTATGTTTCTTTTTTGCAGAGCCTAATGACATACATGATGTGAGGTGTTAGACTTTCCTGGACCTTTGTAACCTTTTTCTGTTACAACTAATATAGGTTTCTGCCTCTCTGAAATTATATTTTAGGTGCTCAGTAAATTTTGTTTCTTCTCCTTCTGTATTGTATTGTACTGTATTGTAGCTCTAGCATCTAGATCAAGGGTTCCTGACCTGGAGTGCACTTTTAGGTACCAAAGCTTGTCAAGGGACATGAGAAATATTTGGTAGAAAATGAAATACAACAAAAAATACTATATTATTCCACTGAAATATTTCAGAAAGTCCAAATTAATTTCCAATCAATGAAGCTATAGAATTATTAGTGAATCTTTGGAGAAAAACAATTAGTCTTTTAAAATTTTCTATGTGCATAAGTATGACAGACTCTAGAATTTATTTTCTTTCAGATTGAATGGGAATATGGGAAATTTTTGTTGAAAAGCCAAAGGATTATGAGGCTACAAAAGGTTGGGAATCCATGATTTAGAGACTGATTGTACTATCACTTTCTGGCTGATAGGAGGCGCATTCAAAATCTCTAGGGCCTCATTTTTTTCATCTGTAAAAAGAAAGGGTTGCATAAGATGATCTCTGTGGACTCTTCCAGATCATGTTCCTGTGATCTTTCTGTGCCCCATCTCTTTATACTACACAATCTAATCATTTGTGTCTTCTATACTTTCTCAATGACTGTCGGTTGCCAAGTCCATATAGAAAATATCTTTCTATCTTTATATGAGGAAATGAGCTCTCCTATCTAGATGGGAGTTAAAGGAGTGGGGTCATGAGGTTGTTTTCTGAATATACAGACAAAGGACTTGTGTTAGGGAAAGTGCTCATTTAGCTTGCATCAGATGCAAGCAAGTGCTTAATAAATATTTTTGATGATCAGAGCCAGGCAGCTGTCTTTGGGGGTTCAGAATAAAATATCTCTCAATAGTATTGTTTATCTTAGGTGCTCAAGGCTAAGATTTAAAAAAAAAACACTAAATATAACAGTAAGGAAACTAACCTAATGACAGGAACTACAGCAGCATTCATATGTAAGGAAACACACATGAAATTAAAAGTAGGATGATGACTTCCACAATGTATATTCATTTTTGAAGAAAGACATAGTACTAAGGATGTATGTAAATCTCTTTGCAAATAATTAAGTACTGTATAGATGTGAGCTATTACTTTTATGAATCATAGCTATCATCTAGTCAAACCTTCTCATTTTAAAGATATCAAAAATGAGGCTCAGGGTAGTGGAATAACTTAACCAGTATCTTAAAGGAAGCATAATAGAGAAGATAATCCAGGTCTCCTGTCTCTCCTCCACATACACTTTTCATGCCACCTCTCAATACTGTTATAATATAAAAATAGAGTTAATGGCTAGGAAAAGAAATGAACTTTCTTGTTAGGCAGAAATAAATTTCTGGGGTGTATAGGGGTACATAGAATGTTATCACGATATTTGGAAAGGGGTTAACAGTGTTAAGGTAACAGGCCTTTTTCTCATCCCAAGGTGGCAGGGATTATTTAAATATCTGATTTGCTAATTATTTACATTTATCTCTGACCCAAATAGGTCCTACATGACTACAGGTATCTTAGCTAAACATTCTTGAGTTAGGGCTCAAAGCTCTCATGTTTCCAGAACATTTGGGATATTCTATTAATACATGCCATGTCTCTGAGTTTTTGAAATGTTCTAGTTTTTGGTAAACATTAATGAAAATAATATCATTCAGAGACTGAAGGAGATAAAGATGAAACTGAGGCATCTCTAATTCTCCCAAATGTTAAGAAATGCTTTTAAAATAATAAGTATCATATTCCTCCTCAATCTCTTTTCTCATTCATTTCCTTAATATTTTAGGGTACTATTTAATTCATTTGTGTAGATTATTTAGGAATTCAGATGTTTACATTTTGGTTGGAGCAGCTGGAATGATTCAACATTTCAGAAAAAAAGTTCTAACTGTAGGTACCAAGCCTTGAATGAGATGCTGTGCTAGACTGAGGAAAACAAGAATATGAGTAAGGCAAGGTTTTTTTTTTTCTCTGAAGGAGTATACAGCCTAGCAGGAATAGCAGACATAAATAGTTACAAATAACTGAGCTAAGTGTTTAAAGGAAGTACAGAGTATTATGGGAATTCACAGAAGGCTATTTTGTTTGGAAAGTTTGGGAAAGGCAATTGAAATGAAGTGGCAATTGAAGTGAGCCTTTAAGATGGAGTTTTAAGAGGCAGGATGAGGGGTTGGGGAGAGTATTCTAGATGCAAAGAAAGGGATTAGCAAAGAAAAAGAGGAAGAAAAAAACTTGGGGAATATTTAGGGAATAGTCAGTAATCCAATGAGGATATAATGTCAAGTTGAATATGGGAAATAGTTGTATGGGATGAAGCTAGTAGGGGCCCTGAGTGCCAAGTTAAAGAGTCTGAACTTATATTTTGTGAAGGTTTGAGGTGGAGATGGTGGAAGGTGAATTTTTTTTCACATTTATTTATTTTATTTTTAATTTATGGAATAAAACAAGCATTTCCATAACATAATATAATAAAAAAGATGATTGCTCATGAAACCACAAACCCATTATATATAACTTGCTGTTCCTTTTAAATATATAAAAAGTTATCATATAAGTGTCTTATCTTTTTTCTCTCCTCCTCCTCACCCCACCCTAGAGATGGCTATCAGACTGAATGTTTCAATACAACAGCACCATTACCGTATCTGAGACAGCACCATTACTGTATCTGAGAATATGGCCCACAATTTCATCTAATGCTTTCTGGACCAGCCTAATCGTGCCTCTTAGCTTAGTTTTAAATATTGTAGTTTTAGACAGGCTCCACTAATAAATACATTTTTTAAAAAATCCAAACTTCTGAATACAATGATATAGCAAATTCCCAACAAGAGGACTCTGTCCTTTCTAATACAGATGATACCCACTCTACAACCTAGAGTTTCAGAGTTTTCCAGGGGACTGAAGGGGTAACTTACGCAGGGTAAAACATCCAGTATGCATTAGAAATAGCATTTGAACTCAGGTCTTCATGACTCAGAGCTTTTTAAACACTATACCATGCTTTCCATAGTAGCTTTACTGCTCAAAATTATGCAGGAGGTACAGCGTGAGAATCCCTGAAAACAAAACATGTATTGGTGCTCAAGTAACAAAGGTTTATCTTTCTGCCCTAGGTTCATCAAGTTCACAGAAACCCATGAATATTTCAGTTTTTGCTAGCCTTTGATAATACCTCTCTGCAAGAAAATTGCCCTCCAGTTATTGACTTTCAGCTGCTAAATGGTGTATGTCCCATTCCTTTTGACTCGTGACTCAAATGATTCCATAAGCTCCCTCATTCTCTTGCTTTCATCTTTACTGAGTATTATCTTGCCTTCCTACTTCTCTTAGATACCACTGTGTTCATTCCTCACTCAGGCAATAGATGTGATGATTTTCAAGTCTACTCTGGGAAAGGTGGGGTGTGGAGAATGGGAGATGAAAGGGAGGTAGTTCTATTCCCCAGGTAACGACTTTTAATTACACTTTCTATTATTCTTAACCTAAGGCACAAAAGCCGTTCCCAGGCATTGCTTCATTCTCCTTGTCCCAGAAAAGTACAGGGATAAGTATTATTATCTCCTGTTTAACAGATGGCACAGTGGAAATCCAGAAATTAGGCACTGAGCTCAGACATCAAGATAGAGCTAAATCTAGGTGGCAGCCTTCTTGTCTTCCAGTGCTACTGTCACCCCACTAAGCCAAGCTGCTTGCTTCCACAAGCTGAGGAAGGGTCCCTCTCTTGCACATGTATACATCCATTGTTCCATCAATCCTGTCTTAGCTGCATCCTTGCCTCTTCCCCAGAAAGAAGTTGGAAATGTCTTCTTCTTCTCGGCAGCAGGCAGTATCCAAATGAAGTTGCTTTCTCTATCTTCTTGGGTTTTAATTTGAAGAAAAGGAAAGAACTGCAGGGGACCTTCCATGGCTCGATCAGCAGCAGCTGCCTCCTGCAGCTTGTCTGATTAATGGCGTGTCTCCCACTGAGTGTATGTAATAGGTGTCAGCAAGGTGTTTACTCAATGCTTTACACCCAGTTGTTGTGAAGGTCAAAACAATAGGGCGTCTCCCACGCAGGTTAAACATCTTCTTGTGAGTACATTCCATTTATTAGAAGGGATTTAATGATTTTAGTCTTCTAGATTGTTCCTCCTACATTCCAATAGAGAACCAGATAGGCACAATGTAAGCTGGATTATTGCTTTGGTCCTTATACACTTCTGCCTAGAATTGGGATGGCCAGTGATATGACTAGTGACTGCATACCCTCCCCCACCCCACCTCCAGATTTGAAGCATGTGTCTGACATTCAAAACACCCCTCTGAAACACTTTAAAATGAAAACTCTAATCTCAAAAATCCCTTTCCATGGAAGGACATGCCATAACAAAAGAGTTTTTTGAAGGAACATAATTCTTTTAAAATTAAAATGTCTTCTAACACCAGAGCAGAATATATACCTTGCACTCTTTAGTTAGTACACCACATACTCCCATTCCACCTCAGGAAGAAGGGGTAAAGAGTAAAGGTCGAAAGCCCTGCATATAATCTACTGCTTGCAGGTGTTGGTAGCATTTTTGACCTGGTTTCTGAGGAGGAAGCAAAAGGTCATAATGAATTTCCTAAGTCAGATTCTTTCGAAGTTCTGTTGCGTGTTAATTGATGCTATATCTGAAGCTAACCAGTCTAATTCTCCCATATTTTAATAGGAAGTGTTTGGCGGTACTCTGGGATTAAGTACTTCAGATCTGAGTGGGTACAGAAAAACAAAGATTATAAGTTGAATTCTTTTGATTCATTAATAGAGAATCCTTAGAACTATTTTATTCATTATGTCAGCATATCAATAATTATTTTTGTGCCAAGCGTTGTACTAAGTGCTGAGGATATGACAAAACAACAAAATGTTTCTACTCTTAAGGAGCTTAAATTTTAATGGGGAGATTACATTTATCCACATAAGTATGTGCAAAATCGATATCTGTACTTTGTATCTAAGATATATACTTACACATGCACATATATATCTATACTTTGTATCTATGACCTACATATTATAGATACAAAGTCATTTGTATCTATGCCTATCCCTATCAATATAGATATAGACATATCATGTAGATACAAAGTAACCTTAGAGGATCTGCTACTAACAGTGGAGAAGACATTCTATAGACTGCAGCATTTGGGCTGAGTGTTGAAGGAAGTAAGGGTTTGTAAGAGTTACATATGTGGAGATAAAGCATTAACAGGCATGAGAGATGGCCCATGCAAAGGAATGACAAGAAATGATTAAATTTGGCAACTAATGTAGGATGAGTGAAAGTGAGGAATTCAGAATGACGTGATGGTTCTAACACACGGGAGAAAGAAGAGATAGTGATGCCCTCAATGGTAGCAGGTAATTTTAGAAGAAGGTTTGCTTTAGGAGGAATGATGATGAATTTTATTTTGAGTATCTTGAGTTTGAAATGTCTATTCCATTTGATATCTTCAGGGTGAGGTGGGCAGAGCTTCCCTGAGAAATGTAGGCTGGGATTGTGATTTCATTGGTATAGGGAGCTCCTGGGGGCATCTAGAAGGATCCCAGAGTCATATAGTCAGTACGTTTCAGAGGCATCACTTGAACCCTGGAAAAATACCCTGCCTAGCAAAAAGGTTTCCAGAGAAATCAAATGACTGTCTCTTTCCCACAGGCTTTAAGATACAGAGCTGGAAATCATACCAAAGCCCTCAGACTCCAAGTGTAGTGATCTTTCCACTGTTTTTCTGGGGAGACCCACGAAACCATAAATTTGGACCAATCCCTGGCCAATACATTTTACTAGATTTTTACGGGTCAGAGGTAGTTTGGTATTTGCCTTGAAAATATCCTTTCAGAATATACTGACCCTCCAGTTGTGTTTGAATGGTCATAAATTAATCTCCAAATTTTGTTTGGTGCATAGGGAACAATTATAGAAAGCCCAGACTATCTGAAAAGAAGTACATGCCCATATATGGGGTGTAACATACTTGATAAAAGGAGTATGTAGATTAAGTGTTACAAATCATGCTGAAATAGAAAAGTGGTACTATACAAGTGCCACTTAGACTAATAATAGCTATTATTATTGTTATTATTATCATAAAGATTATAATAGATTTTAGCAACCTTCGGTATGAATATAAAATCTTTTACTACAGCCCTAAACCCCTAGGTGTATGGTTTTAATAACTATAATCCCCTTCATTGGGGGCCATACATTGAGGTAATTAACCTTAACTAACATTCTGTGCTTTGCCTTTAGTTCTGAATACATAACTAAGAATTACCTCATTGTACTACCCTTAGGAACAGGAACTATTATATTGCTAAATTAAAAAGCATTAGAAAAAAAATGTTACCACACTCATTGTAGGTGATTTATTTCCAAATGTTTATTGCATGCAGTTGTGTATTTTCAAGTGCCTAGCTGAATTTGTGGCCTAGTAGATATTAAACTTTATTTTCAAAAGAGATTTTACAATAATTAAAAGAGAGACAAGATATAGCCTAAATATATGAAACACTTTGGTGATACAGAAATAAAAGCAACTATTTACAATCAAAAATAACCCAGGATGAAATCACAGCTCTGTGACATAATATTTCTATGACCTTGGGGTAGCCAATTCCTTTTCTTTTCTTCATCTTTCAAATTAGGATGTTGGAATAGATGATTCTTACAGTCCTGAAAGAGAATCAGACACATTCACCTGACCACATGTAATCAGAAGAAACTTAATAATTTTCCCCTTTCATCTTGTCTCACCTCAATTTATTGTCACTAATATTTGATACATGGTGTTATAGAGGAAGAATTGTTGGATTTACAGCAAGTGGAACTGAATTCCAGTCTGGGGTCTGTTACTTGCCATCTGGGTGATATTGTTCACTTAAACTCTCTGGGCTTCACTTTTTTCAAATGTAAAATAAGGGAGGGGGAGGAGTTGGATTAGATGACCTCTAAGGTCCTGTCCAGCTTGATTTTGATGCTTGTAACATATATTAATATGAATATTAAAATGACTCAAACTTTAAATGCCTCATTAAATATTTGCACACAGTAAAGGACAGTTGTGATCTATTACACGTCTTCTTTCGATGTTATACTTTCTGTTCACATATTTAGAATATTCTGTGGTTTTGTGGTTGTGCCATTTTTCAATTGTGTCCAACTTTTCATGACCCCATTTGGTGTTTTCTTGGCAAAAATACTTGAGTTGTTTGCCATTTTCTTTTTGAGCTCATTTTGCAGATGAGGAAACTAAGGTAAACATGGTTAAGAGACTTGCCCAGGATCACATTAAGTGTCTGAGGCCAGATTTGAACTTAGGAAGATGAGTCTTCCTGACTCCAGGCCCAGCATTCCATCCACTGTGCCACCCAAATGCCCTTATTTCATGTTTGCAGAAAGCTTAATACTCACTCATACATCTGTTTCACCTGTTCTATATTATTGCTGTTTCCGTTTCTAACTTTCATACAAAAGCCTCTTTCATTATACCAGGGCCATGGATCTTCTTCAGTGTCTTTTTACTGTATAACAAATGAAGTCCAAACTATTTAGGCAAATTCAAGGCCTCTGTGATCTTATTCCATCTAGCCTCCCAGTCTCACCTATAAATGCATACATAAAACTTATACTTGACAGAGAATTAAACTCTCATATTCCTAAATATACTTTGTACTTTATTGCTTTATTACCTTTGTCTGCTAATCTCCCCTCCTGCTAAGACATGCTCCCTCCTGTTTGCTAAAAACTCTTCTTCAAAGTCCAGCTCGAATATTGCCCCTTTTCTTGAACTCTTCCCTGACCATTCCAGTTAAAAATGACCTTTCCTTACTTCTAAATCCTGTAGCATATATTCTTTTTACTACTCATTTGGCACTTATTATATGATATCTTTTATTGTTTGCTATTTTTATTTCTGTTAGTCTTATTTCCACAACTGGATTACCAACTCCTCATGGAAGGGACCATGTTTTATACTTTTTTTTAAACATTCCCTAAAACACCTAGCATAGTGCCTTGAACATAGTATAGACATTCAATAAATATTTGATTGATTGATTACCTTGATGTGTGACAACCTAGATTTTTTTTTATAATGCTCACACTAAGCAAATCAAAACCATGCTTGTGCCCTGAAGGAAAGAACACGTTAATATGTGCAAATACTTTACCATCTCAAAATGAAAATCAGGTGACATCTTTGATGTGAAAGAATATGTGGAGTACAGCTGAGTACAAGCAAAAGCCCCCAAAGAGCTGATAAATGCAGTATGGTGGAAAGGGTCCCAGAAGGGGTGTCTAAAGTCTAGAATTTTGTTGAAGCTCTTTCATGAATTTCAGGGGGTGATCATGCACAATTCATTTTTACCTCACTGAACCTCAGTTTCCTTCTCTGAAACAAGGTTTAACTAGATCAGGGCTTGTTAACCTTTTATGTGTCATGAACTGCTTTGGTAGACAAATGAAATCTTTGGACACTGAGGATGTTTTCAAATGGATAAAATAAAACATGTGAAAAATAAAAAGAAAACCAACCATGTTAGAATACAATTATGTTGTATTTTTTGAGTTCATAAATCACTGGTTAAGAAATCCTTTACTAGGTGATTTCTGAATTATGAAAAGGCCTAGTATTCTATGAGAGGTCTTTGGTCAGTTATCTTCAATACTATCCAATTTCACAAAATATGAACAACTGAACAGGACTTTTGAGAATGACATGTATTTTAAAAAAAAACAGCAGAATTTTTGATTGTAAGAAAACTATTAGCGGGGCAGAACCAAGATGGTGGCTGGAAAGCAGGGACTTGTGTGAGCTCCCCCCTCAGGTCCCTCCAAACACCCGTAAAAATGATTCTGAAATAATTCTAGAACTGCAGAACCCACGAAATATCAGAAGGAAGCAGGGCTCCAGCCCACGACAGCCTGGATGGTCGTGGGGTAAGGTCTATTGCACGGAACTGGGAGAGGAGTAGAGAAGAGCCCAGCGTGAGTCGTGCCTGCATCAACCAGACAAGCAGCTAGGTGGAACAGGCCCTAGTGCCCTGAATCAGTGATCTGTGGCAGTTACCAGACTTCTCAACCCACAAACACCAAAGACAACAGAGAAGGTTAGTGGGAAAAGCCGCTGGGACAGAGTGAAAGGAGTTTGAAATCCAGCCACTGCCCCAGGAGCAGATGCAGCACTGAGGCTGCTTACAGGGCTACAGCTGCAGTTCCTTCCGGGCCCCAGGCCCACCTAGTGGGAGGAATTAAATGGCAGATCTGAGTGGGAGTGCAGAGC
>CM053626.1:140476260-140495056 GCA_028646595.1 Phalanger gymnotis | reverse complement strand
AAATTTATGTTTTTGTAGATATTCATCCATATCCCTAAGGTTGTTAAATTTATGGGCATACAATTCGGTTTAATAATTCCTTTTTGATTTCCTCTTCATTAGAGGCAAATTCACCCTTTTCATTTTTGATACTTGTAATTTGATTTTCTTCTTTGTTTTTTTTAATCGAATTGACCAAAGTTTTATCAATTTTATTGTTTTTTTCATAAAACCAGCTCTTTGTTTTATTTATTAATTCAATAGTTTTCTTGATTTCAATTTTACTAATCTCTCCTTTGATTTTCAGTATTTCTAATTTGGTATTTAATTGGGGCTTTTCAATGTGTTCTTTTTCTAGCTTTTTCAGTTTCATGCCCAATTCATTGATCTCCTTTTTCTGTATTTTATTCATGTAAGCATTTAGAGATATAAAACTTCCCCTAAGAACTGCTTTTGCTGCATCCCATTAGTTTTGGTATATTGTCTCATTATTATCATTCTCTTGAATGAAGTTATTAATTGTTTCTGTGATTTGTTCTTTGTCCCACTCATTCTTTAGAATTAGATGATTTAGTTTCCAATTAATTTTTAGCTTATTTTTCCATGGTTTTTTATTACAAATAATTTTTATTGCATTGTGATCCGAAAAGTATGCTTTGACCAATTCTGCCTTTCTGCACTGGATCGTGAGGGTTTTATGCCCTAGTCCATGGTCGATTTTTCAGCATGTGCCATGTACCACTGAGAAGAAAGTATATTCTTTTTTGTCCCCATTCAGTTTTCTACAGAGGTCTATCATATCTGCCTTTTCTAAAATTGTGTTCACCTCCTTAACTTCTTTCTTTTTTTATTTTGAGGATAGACTTATCCTTTCAATTGTCATAATAGTTGTACTATTCTCAAGATTGACATATATATATATATCACACATAAGGTGATATAATCCTATATAAAGATGAAAGTCCAATTTACCTTTTTTGATTAGTAAGGTTTGTGGAGTTTTTTTCTCCCTGTTTACCTTTTCATGTCTTTCTTGAGTTTTATATTTGGAGATCAAATTTTCCATTGAATTCTGGCCTTTTCATCAGTAAAGTCTGGAATTCCCTTATTTCATTGAATGTCCATCTCCTTGCCTGAAAAATTATGCTTAATTTTTCTGGATAGTTGATCCTTAGTTGTAGTGCCAGCTCCTTTGCCCTTCGGAATATCATGTTCCAATTTTTCCTGTCATTTAATGTGGAAGCTGAGAGATTCTGCATGATCCTGACTGTAGTTCCATGATATTTGAATTGTTTCTTTTTGGCTGCTTGCAGTATTTTCTCCTTGACTTTGTCATTCTGAAATTTGGCTATAATATTTCCAGGTGTTTTCAATTTGGGATCCCTTTCAGGGGGTGATCAGTGGATTCTTTCAATGACTATTTTACCCTCTGGTTCTAGGACCTCTGGGCACTTATCTTTGATAATTTCTTTGAAGATACTGTCAAGGCTCTTTTATTTCATCGTGCATTTCCAGTTGACCAATAATTCTTAAATTGTCTATCCTGGATCTATTTTCTAGGTCAGTTGTTTTACCAATCAGATATTTCACATTTTTTTTCTGTTTTTTCATTCTTTACATTTTGTTTGACTACTTCTTAATGCTTCATACAGTCATTAACTTCCACTTGCTCAATTCTGATTTTTAATGAGTTGCTGTCTTCATTTTGCTTTTGATTTGGTTGATTTTACCTCTCAGGGTGTCATTTTCTCTATTTAGATTTTGAATCTCTGTAGCTATTTCACCAATCTTATTCTTTAAGGACTTGATTTCATCAGTGGATTTTTTTCCAAGTTTTTCTTTTACCTCCCTAATTTGGTTTTTAAAATCCTCCTTTAGCTCTTCCAGTAATGCTTTTTGGGCTTGAGAACAGTTCACATTCCCTTTTGAGGTATCTGATGTGGGTACAGTGTCATTGCTTTCCTCTTCCAAATTGGTAATTTGATCATGCCTGTCTCCATAAAAAGAATCAGTGGTCCTCGGTTTTTTTGTGTTCTTCTTCATGTTGATTGGTTAGCCTTTTCCTGGCTTTACAATGAATTTCTGCTTTTGGGGCTCAGGACTCTCTGTCCCTGGTTTCTTATTCTAGGGATTGTGAGTCTAGTTACTGGCTTTGTGTATTATAGCCTTCAGTTTCCCGAGGTGGGGGAGGGGTCTGGTTGCCTGAGGTCTCCTCTTCCCCTGGGGCTGCTCTCCATCACTGTTGCTCTTCAGCAATGGCCTCAGCTGTTTGTTGTTTGTGCTGGGGTCTGCCTCTTCTCCTGGGGGTGCAAGGGTATGTCTGGGCTCTTGGTGTTGACCCCTGCTGGCTCTGCCCCTCTGGGACTCAGGAACTCCCACTGCTTGGCCACTGAAGCCCCACTTCTGTCTCCTCTATTCCAGCATTTTTTCCCAAAGAATTCTCTGGGTGGCTATTGGGTGGGTGGGTGCAGGGGCAGGGATTAGAGCTGTTTACTTGGCCATTATGTCTCCTGGAAGTTCAAGAAGACGTGCTTCATACCTTTGGGCTGCAAGCCTCAGGAGTTTATGTCTCACAGCCAGTGGCACTGTGCTGCTGCCTCTTTTCCCTTCCACAGACTCCTGTTGGGAGGCCTGGAGATCTCTGCCAGTTTCTTGTGCCCAGCTTTCTCCCAGACTGTCTTGCTGGTTGGTTTCAGCAACTTCTTCTACTTTGGTGCTGTCTGGAGCAGCTCTCCCAGCCTACTGATAAGTCCCATCAGCCTTTTGGACTCTCCTGGCTTGGAAATTTGCCCCACTCAGATTGCTTGCTGTTTCTAACTCTCTCTAATCTGCTCATATTCACTTTTTTATAGGTATTTGACAGATCTTGTGAGAGAGCTCTGGTAAAATGCTGTTTTCATGTGGACATCTTGGCTCTACCCCCTTATGCGTTGAGATTTGAATCAGACCAGGTCTGTCTATTTATGTTTGTAATTTGTTTGTATTTGCTCTGAAGTTCAGGGTGCTGACTTTTCCCCCTGAACTATGCTGGATTAAAGCAAGACTGTTAACCCCTTAACATTGCTTTCTTTAGTAGAACAGATCAAAAGAACCTGGTCTTGCTGTGTTCCATGTGCTGCTTGTAATTGGTTTTACACAGCCCCAGTAGCTGCTAGCAAGATTGTTACAACACTTTCTCACCTCTTAATTTTATTTTTTGAGATATCATCCCTTCATATTTAATTCACCCTGTGCCCTCTGTCTACACACACACACACACACAAACACACACAATACACACACACACACGCACACATATTCCCTTCAACTACTCTAATACTGAGAAAGGTCTCATGAGTTACAATATCATCTTTCCAGGTAGGAATGCAAACAGTTCAACTTTAGTAAGTCCCTTATGATTTCTATTTCCTGTTTACCTTTTCATGCTTTTGATTTTTGTTTTTGAATGTCAAAGTTTTTATTTAGCTTTGGTCTTTTCATCAAGAATGCTTGAAAGTACTCTATTTCATTTAAAATATATATTTTGCCCTCAATTACCATACTCAGTTTTGCTGGGTAGGTGATTCTTGGTTTTAAGCCTAGCTCCTCTGACCTCCGGATTATCATTTTCCAAGCCCTTCCATCCCTTAGTGTGGAAGCTGCTAGATCTTGTTTTATCCTGTTTGTACTTCCACAATACTCAAATTGTTTCTTCTGGCTGCTTGAGATATTTTCTCCTTGACCTGGGATTTGGCTATAATAGTCCTAGGAGTTCTCTTTTGGGCATCTTTTTATGAGGCAATCAGTGGATTCTTTCAATTTCTATTTTAACCTCTGGTTCTAGAATATCAGGGCAGTTTTCCTTGACTATTTCTTGAAAGATGATGTCTAGGCTCTTTTTTTGATCATGGCTTTCAGGTAGTCCAATAATTTTTAAATTCTCTCTCCTGGATCTATTCTCCTGGTCAGTGGTTTTTCCAATGAGATATTTCACATTGTCTTGAATTTTTTCATTCTTTTGGTTGTTTTATTATTTCTCATTTGATTTATTGATTTCTCATAAAGTCACTAGCTTCTGCATCCTCCATTCTCCCTTTTTTTTTGCAGGCGGGAAGGGCAGGGCAATTGGGGTCAAGTGACTTCCCCAAGGTCACACAGCTAGTAAGTATGTCAAGTGTCTGGGGCCATATTTGAACTCAGATCCTCCTGATTCCGGTGCTCTACTCACTGCGCCACCTAGCTGCCCCTCCATTCTAATTTTTAAGGCAGTATTTTCTTCAATGATCTTTTGGACCTCCTTTTCCATTAGGCTAATTCTGCCTTTTGAAGCATTCTTCTACTCATTGTTTTTTTGGAGCTCTTTTGCCATTTGAGTTAGTCTATGTTTAAGGCTTTATTTTCTTCAGCATTTTTAGGTCTCCTTTAGCAAGCTGTTGACTCGTTTTTCATGATTTTCTTGAATCACTCACATTTCTCTTCCCAATTTACTCTCTACTTCTCTTATTTGATTTTCCAAATCCTTTTTGAGCTCTTCCATGGCCTGAGACCAATTCATATTTTTATTGGAGGCTTTTGCTGTAGGTTCTTAGACTTTGTTGACTTCTTCTGGCTATATGTTTTGATCTTCTTTGTCATAAATGAAAGATCTTATAGTCTGAGTCCTTTTACTATGCTTGCTCATTTTCCCAGCAAATTACTTGACTTTTGAAGTCTTTGTCATGTTATGACTGCTTTCAGAGTGGAGAGTGCTCTGTTCCAAACTTCTGGGGTTTTGCGATGCTCTTCTATTCTGAGATGGTATGATACTCCTCTCTTGGCCTGTGCTCTCATCTGTGAGTTCAAGCCCTCCTTTCTTCAGTTTAACTACCAGGAGGACTCCCTCTCCACAGCCACCACAAGCTCTGCCACCCCAGCACTTTTCCTCCTCCAAGGACAGCCAACCAGGACTTCGACCCTGATCCAAGCAGGGCAAAGAAAGCAAATCCTGCCTCAGTTCCAGGAAAGAGATCCCTTCACTCCCACTCTGATCAGCTGCTTGATTTCTCCCACTGTCTGTGGGCTTGGAGCACTAGAAGCATCTGCCAGTGGTGCTGCTACCATAGCTGCTGCTGCAGCCACCTCTGCTGCCATGAGGCTTGGGCCAGACCACTCCCTTCTATCACCCATGTCAAACAGTTTTCCCCCGACCTGCTATGTTGTCTTTGGTGTTTATGGGTTGAGAAGTCTGGAAACTGCCACAGCTGAATGATTCAGGGCCCTGAGGCCTGCTCTGTTTCATCTGCTCCAGCCTGGTCTGTCTGGCACAGGCCACACTGGGCTCCGCTCACTCCCAGCAAGGTATGATAACACTTGCCAGCGACCATCCAGGCCATCTTGGGCTAGAGACTTGTTTCATTCTGTCATTTCATAGGTTCTGTAACTCTAGAATTTGTTTAGAGCCATGTTTTACAGATATTTGGAGGGATTTGGGGGAGAGCCCAGATGTTGGTGCTTCTCTGGGAAGTATGTATAACGTGATTTGGCTAGACAGAAATGTTGATCTGTTTATATTGTCTCTGTAATTCCTGTTTGTATTTGCTCAGAAGTTCAGAGTGCTGGCTTTTCCCCTTGAACTAAGTGAATGATATATGTGTGTTTGAATAAAGTAAGATTGTAAAGCCCTTAAAGTTGCTTTCCTTAAAAAATAAGATCAAAGAACCTATGCTGGCAGCTCTTTGGTGTGCTGGTGTTATCAGTCTTTCACCCCGACAATAGCTGCCAGCAACATTATTGTTACAGGTGTGAAGCACTATGACCCTGAAGAAGTGTATATATAGTCTGAGGTTGGCATTTTGTTTGGAGCTCACTCATTGGAAGAGTGTTGGTGTGGAGACTTTGGGTAGCCATTAAGGACCCCCTCCCAGCTTTGAAAACCCAGATGCTGGTGTTTCTCTCTCTGGTAAATATGGACAGCTAGAAGCCTGTCTATTGATTTGTGTTATTTGCTCTATTGATATTTTATCTTTTAGTAATTTCTGTTTGTATTTGCTCTGAAGTTCAGGGTACTGGTTTTTCCCCCTGAACTAAGTTAATGATATATGTATGTTTGATTTAAGTGAGATTGTAAAGTCCTTAAAGTTGTTTTCCTTTGAAAAGAACATCAAAGAATCTGTGCTAGCAGCCCTCTTGTGTGTTGGAAGCATTTGCCTTACACAGCCACAGTAGCGACAGCATTGTTGTTACAAAATGGCATAGTCAGTAGAATCTACAAATTAAAAGGAAAGCATAGGGCCTGGAATACTTGTTCACTGTTTTCCAGTTGTGGTAACTATGATTCTGTGGAGCCTGGAGCAGGAGAAGAGAGCTGTCTGAGTGCGTAGCTTTGCTTTCCCAGAAACAGAAACTTGGATAGGAGCCCCTAGAGCCTGTCAGGCTGGAGCAGGAATAACTTGAAGTGGAGCAGTCCCCATGAGCTGAGATAAGGAGCAGGAGCAGAGAGCTGCCTGTGTGTGAGTCCAGGCAAGAACTGGGAGCACTTGGCCCAGGGAGGAAGAGAAATGGGACTTGAAAATTGACCTTGAGTCAAGATGAAAAGAGGACTTTACTTGGATGCTTCGTATTGACTGATTGTAACTTGCTGTAACCTAGGAGTGGATGGTGTTTGTATTTTCTACCACCCCTTAAGGATGATATATTGTGCTAGGGAAGACCCTGGCCTAGGACCCACTGCTTGTGTAAACAAGTATTTTGGGGAATACTACTGAATGATGTTTTGCTTAAAGATGTTGCTATGAATGTTATGGTTTAGTTTACTGAACAATGATATATGCTGTGTGGGTATTATGGGGAATGCTATAAGAAATATTGAATGATATTTTATTTAAGACTATATGGCCACCTTACTAATAAGTTATGATGTGATGAGATCGCAAAGTATAGTGCCTCTATTTGTTCCAGGATCAAGTAGCATTATTGTTACAACAAGCTGTTGACAATTTTTTTTCACGATTCTTTTGCATCACCCTCATTTCTTTTCCCAATTTTCTTCTGCCTCTCTTATTTGATTTTTAATCTCCCTTTTGAGCTCTTCCATGAGTTCTTTCTCAACTTGAGACCACTTCCCATTTTTCTTTGGGGTTTTCTCCATAGGTACTTTGACACTGTTGCCCTCTTCTGAGTTTGTGTCTTGTCTTCCCTGTCAGCATAATAACTTTCTCTGTTCAGATTCTTTTTTTGTTGTTTCTTGCTCATCTTTATTTGGCCTTTTTTCTTTCTTCTAAATTTGATCTTTGCTCCCAGGGTGGAAGGATCTCTGTCTCATGCTTCTTGTGCCAGCGCCTGCAGACCCTGGATGTTTATGTGGTGCTGCACTGCTGTTGCCCTGAGGCCCATGATGGACCTGGTCTGGTGCTTGTTAAGTAGGTGGGGTGGTGGGTGGCTGGGGCTATTGGAGGCTGTAGGGGTTTGTAATTTAGTATTGGTGCTGGTGCTGAGGTGGAGTCCTAGTGGTGGTTTCTGGCATGTGCTGAGGCCAGGTGAGTTTCTTTTGGTTTTTTTTGTTTGTTTGTTTGTTTTTGCATTTTATCCAGGGCTACACTGAAGCAACTGGAGGTCTAGTCCCTAGAGGGTTCCTCTTTGTCTTTGGCTAGGCTGAAGCTCATGGAAGTTGGGCCAATGGAGGACTTCTGTCAATCCTGGGCTTCCAGGAAGCATGTGGAAGGCCATCTGCCACCTGCTAGGGGCTACTGTGAAGCATGTGGTGTCTGCTGGTTCCCCTAAGGCACATGTTGGCATTTTCCTGCTCTACCACATTAAGGTTCAGGTTCTCCCTCTGGTTTGCTGAGGTTTGACTTGCTGCTGGCTTGCTGGAATGCTTACTCTCCTGGAATGAGCTTCCCCTTTACCTGAGTGAGATGACCTTTCTTACTAATCCTTCAAGTCTACTGGGCTAAAATACTATTTCATTCCTCATTCCACCCTTCTTTCCTCTGGCTCTTGTATTCCTGGATTTTTTTTCTGGGGTGCTTTTTTGTGGTTATTTGGAGGCAAACATGGGAGAACTACAGTGATTAACTTCTTACTTGACTCAAGAATCATTTTTTTTATTGCAGAGTGGTGCTTATTTCGGTGCCTCTGAAGTTAATTGTGCTATAATGCAAAGGATGACTTTACTAGGTAATCCAGAGAAAAGTCAGTTCCAATGGTCACAATTCAATTCAATTTCTTTTCTATATATTTTACTATGAGTGAAAACAGAGAAATCTTGGTCTTCTGAGATTACTTATTTCCTCAGCCTCCAAAGAAAATAATCAGTCTGACTTGAAATATAGAATAAGTCTCAAGTGGAAAAGTGAGAACCAATGGAAATTTCCCTAGGTCTAATGGTGAAATGAAGTCAGTAGAATCTGATTAATTGAATTAATAAAAACACATTTTATTAAATGCCTACTATGTACTAAGCACTGAGCTAAGTACTACATAAACAAATGCAAAAAGTAAGATAGTACTTACCCTCAAGGAGCTTACATTCTGTTATTCAATACAGACTTCTTTCTATTTTACTACTTTACCTCCTTGTTCATGTTATTTGTACATGTTATGCATGATCTGTCTTTTGCTTACTTAATATTAGCATTAATTTTCATCTTAAATATATGAGACTGATTTCTTCCATCAAGCTTTGCCTGATAACCACAATTCCAAGTGAGCCTGATCTCTTTTGACTCTACAGATCTTTGTCCTTTCATATGTTTCTTTCTTTCTTTAATTGCTTTTTGATTCCCCAGTGCACAATGATTTGAAATGCTTGTTAGGTTGAATTGAATGTATGCATCTATCTGTCTTGACCATATTCATTATATCCTTCTTCTTATTCCTCACCAGGAAAGTACATTTCTGTTAGGGGTGGGCCCAACACAGGCACCCTTACATAGTCTATTTTTTCATTTATTTACTATTTATTAACAGTTTCATGGTCATTGTTAATTCTTAGATCCCCATATTGGCAAGCTATTACCAACTCTTTATGATTTGGTATCTAGTTTCTCATCTATCCCACATAGCTACTATTCTGCTTCCTTCTCATCCTATTTTTTCCCCTGTCACTGCACTATTATAACATCCTGATAATTATACTTTCTATCTTCCATACAACTGCCAAATTAATATTCCTAAGATACAGGTTAAACAATGGTACTCCCTTTCCCCAAAATCCTCAGTGGCTCCCTATTGCCTTTGGCACAAAATACAAGTACCTCAGCCTAGCATTTAAAGCCTTGTACAATCTGGATTCCATTTTTCTAGTTATATGACACCATTTCCCTTTATATACTTTGGGTTCCAGTCAAATTGGCCTACCAATTGTTTCTTAAAGTAGATATATTACCTAATGTCTCTTTGTCTTTTCACTGGCTGTCTTTATTCCTGCTGAGCAGGTGTTAAGCTTTTTCCTTCCTGAAATTATATTGTATTTACTTATGTATGTTCCTGTTGTATCTCTGTAGAAGGTAAGTACCTTGAGGATTGGCAAAAAAAATTAAAAAAATTGTTTTTGATTTCCCAGTGCCTAGGGTGGTACCTTAGCTTGGGGAAGCTAAGTGGCACAGTGAGTAGAGCACTGGCCCTGGAGTCAGGAAGACCTGAGTTCAAATCCAGCCTCAGACATTTGATACACTAGCCATGTGACCTTGGGCAAGTCACTTAACCCCAATTGCCCTGCCTTCCCCCTTCCAAAAAAAAAAAAAGAATATAGTAAGTGCTTGTGGATTGAATTGAATGTATTTACCTGTTTTATCCACTTTATTAGACTGTACACATTATATTCCCCTCTTTACCCTTCTTCAGGAACTAAAAGTAGATTGCTGTTAGAAGTGAGCCCAATGCAGGCACCCTTTTAGTTCAGCTTCAATTTTGAGGCAAAATGAGGCACTCCTAGTTTATTGAATAGCTCTTTTTTAAAAATGAAGTTTATATTAGCCCAACATAGCAAGTATATGGAGCAGATACAATGGTAGGAAGATACCTTTTCAAGAGGAGAGGATGTGCTGACTTATAGGACATGTTCTTTAAATATCTATCAATTTGGAGAAGCCCCAACTCTGAGTGTGATTTTGTATTCCCCTAGGTGACTAGGAAGATATGTCAAGGGAAACAAGGGTCTGTCATGTCTTGGTGACATTTTTGTTACATTTTAGGGAAAACATTCCTAAACATGGGGAAACATGGGATTCTGGTCCTATTGCAATTACATATGGAAGGCATTTACAAACTGTTCTCATAAAAGAATAATGCATATTTATGGGCAAAAAGCAATTAACATAAGCTATCAGTAGCTTTCTATAATTTAATACTTTAAGGATTTGGGCTCTCTTCAGTGTTAGTATTTCCTTACTTATCTAGATCCCAACTACTCTATGACCTAGAAGTTTCATAAAATTATAGCTTTAAATTTGGAAAGGATCTTAGAGGTTCCCTAGTCCAACTTCTCTTTTTATAGATGAAGAAACTGAGCCCCAGAGAGATTAGGTGACATAAGTAGATAGTTTTTAGAATTTGTGTGGGAAAAAACTGAATCACATTTGTAGCCAACATGCTGATGGGGTTCTCAAAGTTTAGCTAGGATGTTCATAGCTTACACAGCTATGAACTACCAACAGATCTGTAGCAGAAACCTCTTCATACTGATAGAACCTGTTAGAGTCTATGTTCCACTGGCATGTTTTAACTACTGTAGCATCAATGTATGGCTACTATGGCACCAATACTACAATGCTATGAATACACCAGTGCAATTCTGAATTGCAAAATATAACAGACTCTCTTCATTGAAGGCAGAACCAAAACATTTATTCAAACACCAGAAAGCCAAATCCCAACACCAGAAAGCCAAATCTATCATAGCAACAACAACAACAAATATATATATATATATATATACAAATTAGCAATGCAGGGAGCACTGCTATCCCTAAGCCTTTGCTCTGTTAGGGCCTTCCCACAAACAAGGGCAAAATCACTCCTCTCACTCATGCTGGCAGGTGCTCATGTGTCTCAGTCTCCCAGCTCTGACTGCTTTGTCTCACTTCCTCTAAGTTCTGTTACACAATTTTGGCAAGTTCCTCCCTACCACAAGCTCATGTGACTCAGACTTCCATATGACTCAAATAGGTTACATGAGCCTACTAATGGATGAGAAGATCTTCAAATTGTATTACCATTACAACTACCTATCTGATAATTGTTATAACCAGTGGAAGGTCTTAATGATGTTCCTGGGACAGGAAGAAATCTATTTTCACCAACTCTTGAGTCCACTGTACTCCAAAGTTAGTTGCATTTAACTATATGGGGAATCTTCTCTCTTGGTTTTCATAGAACAGCAAAGCTGAACACCTCAAATAACTAAATAACTGGAAGAGAGAAAAAGAGAAAGACACAAAGAGATGTAGACAGAGAGACACAGAAATGGAGAGAGACACAGGGACACACACACACACACACACACACACACACAAAGACAGAGAGAGAAAGAGAGAGAGACAGAAACACAGAGCAATCTACACAGACACACACAGAAACACAGAGACACACAGAAACACAGAGAGACACAGAAAAAGAGAGACAAAGATAGAGACTCAGAGACAGAGACAGAAAGAGACAGAGAGAGACACGGAGAAAGAGATACACACACACACATACACACTGACATGCAGAGAGAAGCAGCAGACACAAAGAAAGAGGTACTTAAGGGGGATTGTCAGAATATATGTTACCAGGGATTCTTAGCTTGGTACTGAAAATACCTATCTAGCATCAATTGAACTACCAAGCATGTGGGCCATCAGGGGAATCGCTAATTAGCTCTACAATATACAAATCTATCAATAATGACTCTATATAATAAAAATAGAATCCTTAATAATCCTAGAAATATAAGGCACACAATTATTTCTATAAAGAGGATTATAATGGATTTAAATCGATACATTTCTTAAGTCCAGCAGAGCTTGTTTAGCAGAGAGAAAGGGAAAAGCAGGGCAAAAGGAGGAAACCAGAGAGCAGAATAAGGTGTCAGTCCCTTTTTTATTGGTGATGGAGGTAGGGAAGATGAAGTTTATGGGAAAAAGGAAAAATGGAAACACATTCAAAAGGCTACTTTTGCAGGGGAGTGGAAGGAAAGAAAAGAAGATAGAGATGGCACATAGCACACATTTTTGCTCAGGTTGCATGCTATCAGGCAAAAGAGACTGGAAAGAAGATCAAAATATAGAGGACTCAAATCCCTAATTAGTATTTTGGTCAAATCATGTCTCATAGTCATCTTTATGTTCTATCACTGATGATAAAGCAATACCTGTTTATTTGGGAGCTTTGCCAGCCCAAGTAGTCAATATAGATAGAAGAGAGGATGACCCCAATTAAGTGAAGAAATACATTTCTCTTCTTGGGATCTGTGGTATTAAATCAAAAGGGTTCTGCCCTCTGACTGTGTTAGAAAGTTGCCAGTTCAAGTCTATGAACCTCCGAAAAACATTCTGATATTGGCAGGAGCTAGGTGGGAGAAAGGCAGCTAATTCAACCACTACCTCTCTATTGAAATATCTTGAAGGTTTCAGCTGCCAACTTGCACATTACCAAGAATAGGAGGAGATGAAGACTGACCTTCTAACTATCAAGATGCATTTATTTAGATTAACTGTGTATGAGGCATATTTCTATGACCTAGGATTACAAAGGAAAACATGAAGCTATCAATGTGCTTACATTCTTTTTGGGGAGATAATGTATACACATATATAAGTATATAAAAATCTATGCAAAATAAATACAAGCTAGTTTGGGAAGTGTTTTTTGCTACTTTCTGTATCTGTAGTGCTTAGCACAATGCCTGGCACACAGCAGTCATTCAATAAATGTTTCTTGAAAGAATGATTGGGAAGAGAGGCAATAGCAGTAGGAGAAATGAAGGAAGGCCCTTGGTAGCAAGTGAGATGCATGTGGTAGCAGGGTAACAGCTGCAGCCTCTCTTTCACCACTATCATTTCAGCCTACCCAGCTTTCTTTGTAACAACAAGCAGCCCAGCCTCCCTATGAGTAGTAATCCAGAACCATGGAAAAAGGTTTGGACATAATGGGGTGGATGGTAGGTAACAGGATAGGGAAGTCTCTAAACAATTCTTGGTCTGTGCCTTCAGAACCTTCCTGGTTTTGGAGAAGCCATGGTTCATTGACAATTACAATCCCAAAGATTTTGACTGGAATCTGAAACATGGCTGGGATTTCATCATCTAGAGGACAATATCTACAATTCCATTAAATGTAATATATGGTATAGCACCAAATGTGACAAAAGAATTGGAATACTGCTTATCACTCCATGAATGGGAAAGGCACCATCTACTTACTTTTTGGTATCAAGAGTGGTGAATGCTTCTGTGGCATAACGGAAATAAAATCAGCTGTGAATTATAATACATGAGGGGGTATGTGGTCCCAGGAAGAATGAAAGGGACAATTATTGTTAGGTGGATTTTTGTGAAGGACATTCCCAATAGCCTTTGCAGAACAATGGGAATAAACCAATGACCAACTCAAGAAGGCCCCTAGAAAAGGCAAAACATGTGTTGAAAATTATTTCCAACTTCAAATTCACTGCCTCTATTTTTGATGACTTTTCACCCTATGAGAAATGCTGAGAGGAGGAAAATGTTAAAAAAGGAAGACTAAGGTCATATCAAATAAAGACAGCTTTCCTAAAAGATTGCAGCAGTGGTTACACTTAAATATCCTTCTAAGTGAGAGAGAATAGAAATAACCTTTGAAAGAATTAGGCCTTTTTTTCTTAATTTCATTGAATTCAAAGAAACAATTACATACTTGCAGTTAAAAGTATTGGAATTTCACAAAAGACATAGGACTTCACTAGAATGGGGAACAGAGAAATTTAAAAAAAACCCTCTAGATAGTTTACATAAAAATATCCCCTTTATTTTGTCTTTGCTTGTGATTTCAGAACATATTTTTCTATTTTTTCTTTTTTCTATGTTTTTCATATTTTAAGGTCTGTAAGTGGCTTAAAGTTTTTTTTCTTATAATTTTAAGTCTGTTCTTCCCCACTATTTTGACATTTGCATTTGGAGCACTGAAATTTGAAGAGTTTGGACATCTACCCCCCAAAATAGATTTTTTTTATTTTTCAAGTGGAAGAACATTTTATGAGGAATTTTTGTCTAGAAGAATCAAGAAGATTATTACCCAAGCTTGTATCTCTAAAATTGGTTCATTTTCTCTGACCTTTTGTTACTCAAAGTAAAGTACTAGGAGTTCTAAGAAATGTTCTGTTCTTGTACATTACATAGATTAAGTCAGGATTAATTGTATTTCAAAATTAAGAATAATGGTAAAAACCTCATCTACAGAAAATGCATGTTGGAAGAGAAAAATACTATAAAATATGTAGTGAGCATTTCTTCAGTTTCTTGTTCAGTCAGTGGGGAGAGGGCATGGACTTTCTTTTTACCTTTAATCACTTTTCTCTAACAAATATGTGATTGTTGAGTATGAGAGAGAGAGACAGAGACAGAGAGAGACAGACAGACACAGACAGACAAAGAGACAGAGACAGAGATGGAGACAGAGAGAGAGAGAAAAACTAACTAGATTTTTAGATCTGTGGAGTAAAGTAACATAAAAAGTCAAAGGTGATAGCAGTCTGCATGATGGTGGTGCAAATAATAAGCAGGTTTGAAAGAGGGATGGATTTTGTAGAAAAGGTAGTGAATGTTGTTTTGGACATATTTGGGGTATATTATTTTTGAGATGCCTGCAGGAAATGTAGTTCAAAGTGTCCAATTGGCAGATGGTGATGAGGCTGCTTTACCACCATGACTCAATTACCTTCTCATTTTGGTGAGGTACTCCTGGAGCTTCCACTTAAAGGAAGAGAAAAGAGTAGCCATTCTTCATTTTTTGGACTTCACCACCATTGCCACCTTCCACATTACAACTCTTTTTTTGTGTGTTGTTTTCCTCTATGGGAATGTAAACTCCTTGAAGGCAGGAAATGTCTTTATTTTTTCTTATATTTGTATTCCTAGTCCTGAGCAAAGTGCCTGGCACACAGTAAGAACTTAATAAATTCTTGTTGATTGACTTCATGTTGGTACAGAGATCAGAGGAGTATTCAGGGCTGCATATAGATAGACCTGGGGCTCTTCTGTATAAGGATGATAATTGAAACTTGGGAACTGATAAGATCTAGTAAAAAGAGAAAAGAGTCTAGAAGAGTAAAACCTTAGGGGATACCTATAGTTAGAGGGGCAAGATATGAGTGATAACCTCGTAGTTGCGTCTAAAAATAAGGGTTCATATGAGTAAGAAGAGAATCAAGAGAGAACCAATGTTACAAAATCTAGAGAGGAGAGAGTCTCCAAGAAGAGAAGGTGGTCAACAGAATAAAATGCTGCTGAGCGGTTAAGATGAAGAATAAGAGAATGGCAATGGATTTGACAAAGAGATTATTAGGAACTTTAGAGAGAATATGTTCTGTTCAGTGATAAGATTCTGAAACTAAACTGCAAAGGTCTAAGGAGTAAGAGGAGAAAGAATGGAGGCAGCAATTGCAGACAACTTTTTTAGCAATCCGTCTATGAAAGGGAAAGAAATATAGAATGGTAGCTTGAGGTGATCATGGTGTTGATATTATTATTAGTAATTATTATTATTATTATGGATTGAAGAGATCTACACATGCTCATAAAATGTTATTATTGAGTCATTTCTGTTGTGTTCAACTTTTTGTGACCCCATCTGGGGTTCTCTAAGGAAATATGCTAGAGTTGTTGGCCATTTGCTTCTACAGCTGATTTTTACAGGTGATGAACTGAGGCAAACAGGGCTGAGTGGCTTGCTCAGGGTCACACAGCTAATAAGTGTCTGAGGTCAGATTTCCACTGAGGAAGAAGAGTCTTCCTGACTTAAGTACCAGTGCTCTATCCACTGTGCCACCTAGGTGCTCCATAGTCATAAATAGCAGAGAAGAAAACAGGAAAATATATATTACATTGAAGATTGAAGAGAATATTACATTGAGAAAGGAGGCGATTGCAGGGGAAATCTGTTGGAGAAAATAAAAAAAGATAGGATCAAGGGTGCACGTAGAAGGGTTGGCTTTGGTGAGGATAAAAAACATTTCTTTAAGAGAGAGTGAAATGAAGGAAAAGAGAGTGGAAAATGATACCAAAGGGTTTTGAGACATGGTTTCATGACTTGATCTCTACTTAGGAGAATATGAGGTGATGTTTTCTGCTAAGAGTGTGTTAGAGGAGGAAGGAGGGTAGAAACTTTAGGAAGAAAGAGCTGGTTTGGAACAACATTTTATTGTGAAAATTACTTGATTGGAGTAAAAAGATTGCCTTGCTTCAGTGAAAGTCTAAGTGATATTATGGAGTACAAATGTATAGAAGATTCAGTCAGCATGATTGTATAACCATCTACAACATCGTTCACCTCCAGGTGGTAGGAAGAGAGGAGGTGGAAGGTAGGAGTAGTTCAGGGCTATTCTTTATTAACTATTACATTATTAAGAAAAGTAGATAGTTGGGGGACACCTCATAACAAATCATCTAAGCAAATATTTATGAAAATATCTTCTTATCCTTTACCGACTTGAAATAAACCGAACCCTAGTGGAGAACAGCCCCTTCTTCTCAACTCTTCCGTGATACTGAGACTGTTGAGGCGATATTGATCCCTGTGGCTGTAGTTGCTGAAGGATAAATGAAACACTTTTGTACATGGAAAGAAAGATGTACTTGTGCAGAGGAGAGATATTGCAATTCTGAAACTAGCTTTATAGACCAAAGGAACATAGAAGTAGGCAAACAAATAGAATTAAATCCAAGGCCACTTAAGAGGTCACTAATGCACTTAACATGACAGTGGTTACTGAAAGTACACTGAAGGTAAGAGTGAGGGTTAACTGAAGTGTATTGGGAGTGGCAAAATATAGCATCACACTTTCATTTGGGTTAGGCCTTTAGTGGCCAACTTAAAGTACAATGTCTAAGGGCATTTTATTTCTTTCCAAGACCTATACCTTGCATGATGTGAAGAATACTGTTTTCAAAAATCCTATAACACATTTTAGCCCTTGAAAATTACAGTAGAATCAAGGAATTGTTGAGATGAAAATTTTATAAAGCTCCTAATCTTGTAATTTCATAATGATACTTCATTACTTTCTAACTTTGGAAATTTGGAAGGAAGGTTTCCAACTTCCTTCACTTTGCACCCAATTTCCAGTAGTACAATAGGTATCAGAAAAGAGCCAGAGATGGGCCATAGTATAGGATTAAGGAGGCAATTTTCTGTTATTTATGAGGCTTGAACTTGATTCAGAATTGGCCTGATCCTTCTCAAGGGACCAGACCAATAAGACGTGGTTTGTTGTTATTTGTTTGTTTGTTTAATTGCCACCAACATTCATTGGGATTCGTGATCCTAGAAAAAGAGGAGATTAATTATCCTATCAGAGTAGATCAGACTAGATCATATGAGATAGCTGGATGATACACCGGACAGAGTACTGGATATATAAATCAAGAAGAACTGAGGTCCAATCCCTCCTCAGACACTTATTAACTGTGTGACCCTGGGAATGCCACATAAACTCTATTAAACTTCATCAGCAAAACTGGGATAATGATAGCTCCTACTTCACAGGTCTGATGTTAGGATCAAATCAGAAAACACATACAAAAGACTTATTATCATCATTATTGTTATTACTATTAGCATAAGAAGTGAAAAAAGGAAGTATAAAAAGTGCATATAGGTTTTCACCCTCTCTAGTTTTGACTCGCCTTTGAGTTCAGAACAGCACCCTAGAACAATAGTTCTCTGTGGGTCTGATTCTTTGTCATGGCAGTGACCACATCTTGATCCCTTTACTCTTACCCATTCTCCTCCCACATGGTCAGATCACATATTTTAGCTACATCATTTCTTTTTGGTTTCCTCTGCTTGACCAGCTAGAGGCTCAGGCCAATTTGTTGCTTCTTTCCCTTTTTTCCTTTTTCTCCATTTTTTTGTCCTTGTCTTGGAATATTTGGTTTGGACTTGCTAAACTCTGTGAAGTAGTGATTGGTAATCTCACTCTATTCTATTTGCAGAAGCCTTTGTCTATCAATATCTTTATTGTTATGCATGTTCTTTTAGTTAGTATTTAGTGTTATTGTGTTCTTTTTCATTAAAAAGTTAGCATTCTCAGTAAATATCAACAAACGAATAATCAAATTTAATGAATAAATCTCCAAATGAAATACTTTGACATGTAAATACTTGTATTTTAAAATAATATTCACTTTAAGAAAATAACAAGTAACTGACAGCTGTTCTGTATCCTTTCTGAATCCTTTTGTACACTTATAGAAATCTACTAGTTTAAAAAAAAACATGGTTATAATCCTGCTCTTACTTTTCTGAGCTTTCTTTGAATCACTTTTTATAGGTCCTTTTATTATTTAATATTTCTCATTGTTTACAACACTACAATATTCTGAAGAGCCAGAGTCGATAGATGGTCAGGTTTAGAATTAGAAAGACCTGGATTCAAATTCTGTCTTATGATATTTTGTAGTTCTGACTCTATGAGAATTCACTTTATCCATTCAATGATCTGAGTTAGTTTTTTTGGGTGGAGTGAACTTCCAGGAGATCCCTACACTATCTGGACCAAATATGTTGATATCTATGTCTTTATACAATCTTTGTGTGTGTATATTTCAACACATATATATGTCATAATATATGTATACACACATATATGTATAGGTAGACATATTTACAAATGGTTGTATAC
>CM053626.1:140423123-140475760 GCA_028646595.1 Phalanger gymnotis | reverse complement strand
AGACACCAATTTTATTAAAGAAAAACGTAATGAAGTTAAAGAACACTCCTCGGAAGTTCCTTGACAATAGTAGTTTGATTTCCTTCTATTCCATTTCCCATAGTATTGACTGCTTGCATCCCTACACCCTGTACCCCTCTTCCTGGATTTATTTTTCCTCACCTTCCAACTTCTGTATTGAGAGAAATAATACACAGATCATTTTTATTAGATCATTACACTTTAAAGAAAATTTATTTAGTATTTTATTTTTCCCCAGTTACATATAAACATAATTTTAACATTTATTTTTAAAACTTTGAATTCTAAATCCTCTCATTTCCTCTTTCCACACCCTCTCGTTGAGAAGGCATGCAATTTGATGTAAGTAATACATATGTAGCCGTTCAAAACTCTTCCATAATAGTCATGCTGTGGAAGACCATTTCCCTCCATGTTATTCTTCCTCCTTTTTATTCTATTCTCTCCCCTTTCACCTTGTCCCTCCTCAAAAATGTTTTGCTTCTGAATACCCCCTCCCCCAATCTGCCCTTCCTTCTATCATCCCATCCTTCTCTTATCCCCTTCCCCCTGTTTTCCTGTAGGTTAGGATAGATTTCTATACCCAATTGAGTGTGTATGCTATTCCCTCTTTGAGCCAATTCTGGTGAAAGTAAGGTTTGCTCATTTCCCCTCACCTCCCCACTCTTCTCCTGTACTGTAAAAGCTTTCTCTTGTCTCTGGGCCATTCTAGGACAGACCAGGCCAGAGCAGACTGGGTGGAGCAGGCCTTAGGGCACTGAATCACTTAGCTGTGACACTTACCAGACCTCTTAACCCACAAACGCCAAAGACGGGAAAACTGCTGGATCTGGGTGAGGAAAGTGCGTGGTCCTGCCACAGCCCCGGCCAAGGTGGCTGCAGCAGCTGCAGCAGCAGCAATAGCAGCAGCAGCAGTGGCTGCCTCCTGGGCCCCAGTTCCACATGGTCGGGGAATCAAGAGACTGATCAGAGCGGGAGTGCAGAGGTCACTTTGCTGGCACTGAGGCGAGGTTCTCTTGCTTTGACTTGCTTGGATCTGGATCAATGTAAGTGTTTCTATTTTATGTGTTTAAGGCAGGGTTAGACATCTGGAGTGATGGCAATAAATATAAAATATCAAAATGAAGAGGAAAAAAGTACTACATTCAGAATCAAAGAGTTTGGGTTCAAATATCAGTTCTGCCAATAACCCAGGTACACTTAAGGGTTATTTTCCTCCTCAGGGCTTAAGCATCTTCATCTGTCAAAACAGAAAATTATATTGATGACTTCTAGTTTTAAATCTATGTTTGTATGATCTAGAATTTTTTTCTTAAGGAGTTTAATATCTAAATGTGGAGACAAAGCATACACCTGAGCTAACCAGAGAACAATTCATGGTTGTATAGTGATTGGTACAGATGGTAAGGGTTCTAGAAATTTAGAAAAAAAGGAAGAAAGAAATATTAGTTGAAATGATTGACTTTGAGGAAAAGATGAAACTACTGGACCAAGGTAGGTAAAGAGTATGAGGACAGAAGTGAATGAATATAAGCAATGTCTTAAAAGCAAGATTTTGATAGGGACTTAGGGACAAAAATGGGTCTGGGATGTTTTTTGTAGGGCATTAACCTTTTTGGAGAGGAGATTAAACTGTTTATATCCCAGTGTGGGGATATGATACTTGTAACTCTTAAGAACTGTATCTCTATTAGGACAATTAGACCACAATTGACACATCTACATTTTCTATCTATGTAAACTTCTGACTGCCCTAAAAATAATAAAAATTGTTAGAAATTACATGTATTATCTTCATATATAGGAAGGTAAACAATTTAATTCTATTGAGACCCTTATTATAACTCTTTCTTGTCTACCATTCTATGTTTCTTGAGTCATATTTGAAAGTCAAATGTTCGATTCAGGTTTGGTCTTTTTATCAGGAATGGTTGAAAGTCCTCTCTTTTATTAAAAGCCTCTTTTCCCATTGAAAGATTGTATTAAGTTTTCTTAGATAGGCTATTCTCGATTGTAATCCTAGCACCTTTGCTTTCTGGAATGTCGTATTCCAAGTCCTCCCCTCCTTTAACATGAGAGCTGCTACAGCTTGTGTGATCTTGATTTTGGCTCTACAATATTTTAATTATTTATTTCTGGCCACTTGAAGTATTTCCTTTTTGACTTTGGAGCTCTGGAATTTGGCTATAATATTCCTGGGAGTTTTCATTTTAGAGTGTCTTTCAGGTGGTGATAAATGGATTCTTTTATATTTTGCTATCTGGTTCTAAGATATCATGGCAGTTTTACTTGATAAAATTTCTTGAAATATGGTGTCTAGGCTCTTTTTCTTGATCCTGACTTTCAGGTAGTCTAATAATTTATATATACATAGGAGATGCATAGGAGAGAGTGTGGATGTAGGAAAACCCAAAAAGAACCTATTACCAAGATTAAGGAGTAGGAATCTATACTAGAAGGTAGCAGTAAAAATAAAAAATTTGTTTGGATGTTAGAGAGACTATAAAGTGGATTTCACAGTTCTACATTACTTATTATTTATTAGATAATCAGTTGATTAGGCAAAGAAGAGAGAAGAATCAAATATAAGCACCAATGACCAATATAAGGACATCAATCAATCAACTTTTATTAAATGCCTACTATGCACCAGGCACCATGTAAAGTGTTGGGGATACAAAACAGAGGTGAAGGACAGTCCCTGACCTCAAGAAATTTATAATCCAATGGGGGAGACAATATGCAATGACTATATGCAAAGCAAGTTATATACAGGATAAATAAGAAATAACAGAGGGAAGGCACTGAGATTAAAAGAGGTTAAGGAAGTCTTCCTTCCTATAGGAGACAGGATTTTAGTTGGGACTTTTATAAAACTAGAGAGGTCAGTAGTTAGAGCAAAGGAGGGAGAGTTTTCAAGACATGGGAGACAGCCAAGTAGAATGCTTGGAGCCAAGAGAAAGAATATCTTGTTCATGGAACAGCCAGGAGGCCAATGTCACTGGCTTGGAAAGTATCTATTGAAAAGTAAGGTATAAGAAGATTGGAAAGGTAGGAGGGGGCTAGCTTATGAAGGGCTTAGGATGAATAGTGGTAGTACTGATATGAAAAAAATAGGAATATGTCAAAAGATGAAGTAAATATAGGAGAAAACATGATATATTTGTCTTTGGACATATTGTATTTAAATAAAGAAAAGATAACCATGTAGATATATCCTGAAGGCAGCATTACCAAGATCAGAGGGACAAAAAAATTAGACCTGGGGATGGGGGGAGGATGTGCAGGAAGCCAAAAGCTACTGACAAATTTATTAGTGAAAGCCCCAACCTCTCTGCCCATCTCAGTCTGAAAAGGTCAGTATGTGAATGTAAGGATAGCTAGAACCTTCATGCTAGGTCCTTTTTGAATAACAATATGGGTTGACAGGAGGAGCAGAAACAAGATGGATGAGTAGAGGTAAGAACCATGTGAACTCTCCCAAATTACTCTCCAAAAAATTTAAAAATAACAATTCATGTAGAATTCTAGAGCAGCAGAGCCAACAGAAGTTTAGGGTTAAACAATTTTCTAGCCCAAACCAACTTAAGAGATCAGCAGGAAAGATTTGTCCCAGGGTGGGAGTCTGGCTTGGAGTCTACAGCAATTCCAGCAGAAGTCCTTGGAGGCAGTTGAAACAGTAGCTTCAATAACTCTCTGCCCAGATGGTGAGCAGGCCAGACCACTGATCAAAAAGAGATTAAAGGGGACCCTTTGAAGTCATTGAATTCAGGATGCTATTGCATTTACCAGACATAGTTCCAGTTCTAGGTTGCAGTGCAAGGGCAAACAGAAACAAGCCTCAGGGGAGTAGGGCTCTTAGAGAATAGTGATTGTGATTTTTAACAAGGGAACAAGGGCCCTGGTCTCAGTTCCAAGACAGAAAGAGAACAAGTATGTGCAGCCAGAGGATAGCATTGGCCCAAGTCAAAGTTCCAGGAGCCAAAAGGAGTTATAGTACTTTCAGCTACAGGGGAGTAGGGGCCCAGGTATTCCAGGAGTTCCATACATTCCAGGGGAGAAAAGAGTACTTCTGATCATTCAAAAGGGAGTGGAGGCTCTGGTCTCAATTCCAAGGCAGAAAGGATCACCAGCAGTAGCAGATCTAGGAGAGCAGGAGGACTGGTCATAGCTGAAGGGCCAAGAGGAGTGACAAGCACTTCCAGTTCAGAGAAACAAGTACTTTCCTGGGTAAAGACCAATGGAGTAGTGACCTCACCTCTCCTTCAATCACAGCATCTTGGAATCACCAAAAACTGATAGACCCTCTCCCCACCCAAGAATTAGCTCAGAAATTAGAAGCATGAAAAGCCTAATACTAGGGACAGTGCTCCCCTACATCCTGGGAGCAGAGCCCAATTTTAATATAAAGTTTAAAATCAAGAAATAGGCTGGAAAAAAATGAGAAGAGTAAAGAAGGGAGAAAAGGAGAGAAAAAGGAAGGAAGGAAGGAAGGAAGGAAGGAAGGAAGGAAGGAAGGAAGGAAGGAAGGAAGGAAGGAAGGAAGGAAGGAAGAAAGGAAGGGAGGGAGGAAGGAAGGAAGGAAGGGAGGAAGGAAGGAAGAAAGGAAGGGAGGGAGGAAGGAAGGAAGGAAGAAAGGAAGGGAGGGAGGAAGGAAGGAAGGAAGGGAGGAAGGAAGGAAGAAAGGAAGGGAGGGAGGAAGGAAGGAAGGAAGGAAGGAAGGAAGGAAGGAAGGAAGGAAGAGAGACAGAGAGACAGAGACAGAAAGACAACTGGCATTCAAAGCCTTCACAATCTGGTGGCATCCTATACTTCTAGTTTTTTTTTTCTCTCTAGTACTCCATATACTCTACTCTCTAGGAAAATGGACTATCTGGACCTTTCCTGGACTCCCATGTCCTGTGCATTCCTACTTTTTCAACATTTGTTCATGCTTCTTCAACCCTGTTCAATTTAGTACAAGTAAATAAACACATATTAATCACCTACTGTATTTCAGGCCCCACACTAAATATTAGGGATGTATGACTTTTTTTAAATCCTTTGACCCTTTGGAACTTAAATTCTATTGGAAAAGGGCACAATAAGTATATGGATAAATATAAAACACACACAAGTAAATAAAAGGTAGTTCTTCTGCAATGGGGGAACAGGCAGGTACATTAAAGAAGGTGACACTTGAGCTGAGCTCTGAGGGAAAAGACCTTGAAATGTAAAGCTTCTAAAGGCAAAGGTGAAGAGGGATGCCATTCCAAGAGTGGGGGACAGATTGTAAAAAGGAAAGAGGGAGACATTATATATGTATGGGAAAGAGTATACAGGCAAGTTTGGTTGGAGCATACAGTATATATAAAGCCAAGATGGTGATGTAATATTAAATTAATCTGAAAAGATAGTTTGGAGCCAAATTGTTAAGGACTTTAAAGTAAAAGAAAAAAAAAAGATTGCATTGTAACTTAGATGCAAGAGCTGCCGAAGATTTTTGAATCGGTGATCAGATTAGTGCTTTAGGAATCCCAATTTAAAATTTATTTGAGGAGGTTGATTGGAGAGTGGAGAATCCAGATGCATGAAACACAACAAAATGGTGCTTTCAATAACCTGGGTGAGAGGTGATGAAAGCCTGAAGCAGAGTGTGGATTACATGTGTGAAGGCAGTGAGGTGGACTTGAAAAATGCTGTGGTGATAGATCATAATAATTGGCAGTTGATTAGTTTTGAGGCATGAAGGTTGGAGAGTAAAGAACTGAAGATGTCTCTAAGGTCACAAAACTTTGATCACTTGAAGGATGGTGTCCTTGACATAAATAGAGAAAGTATGGCAAGAGGTAACTTTAAGGGAAGGTGAAGAAATGAGTTGTTTTTAGATATGTTGAGTTTAGGGATGTTTCTGAGATATTTGTTTTGATGTCCTGAAATTACCATGTATTTTTGTAGATCATATCCCCCCATTAGAATGTAAGTCAGGGACTTATAAGTCATCAAAATTGTTTTGTTTTTGGTCTAGGACAGTGCTCCCAATACAGTAGAAGCATAATGATTATTTATTGAATTTGAATAATGATGTGATGTTGAAATCTATTGTTGGCTTTTGCAGTCTTATCTAGTAATGGCTGCCATTTACCTAGTAATTTCATATTTAGTAATGTGCTTTTCCATGTTTTATTTTATCTTATCCTCACAATAGATCTGTGAGGAAGATCCTACTGTGTACATAGGAGGAAACTGATGTTAGAAAGTTTAAGTGATGTGTCTTTTGTCCTGCAAGTAGTCAGAGGCTAAGTTCAAACTCAGGTCTCTGCTGACTCCAAATCTAGCCCTTTTCCCATTATGACACCACATTTTTCATATCTGATGTTATTGTAAATAGTATGTATTTTAATTTCTCCATTTAATTAAAAAACCACAAGACACTCCTACCTGTCCATAGTTGCAACCACATAGAGAAAGTGGCAGTGTTGCCCCATTAGAGCATAATAAAGCTTGAAATTGTTCTTTTTTGCTCACTGCCCCCAACCCCATCAATTACTTATAAAGCACTTCACAAATCACCAAGTGGCAGTCAGAGAATTAGAAGCCATTGTTTCCAGAGCAGCTGCATTCTTAGTCCTGACTCAAATCTTCTTCTTATGTGAAGCAAGGGAAAGAGAAGAGGGAGAGCGGTCTTCTAGTACTCCTGCCATCACTGGTTGCCTGAGCCATCAGTCAGCATCAATTCTGCCAGAGATGGTAGAACAACCAATTAAAACAGTCAATAGCTAGTCTGATATAGCCTATTAGTATCAGACCAGCCAATGACATTGGTGGAAAGACAGAGTAGTGGTCTGTTTTTATATGTGACATAACTATTTTTGGAGTCTTATCAGTACAAAATTCCTGCCTAGAGCCCTATTTCTGTCTCAGAGAGACACAGTGAGAATATAAATAAATATATGAATTCCTGGGGGGGAGGATAAAGGTGATACATCAATTTTAGGTTTAAAACATACCTAGTGAGGTCCCCATCTGATGTTTACCTCTAGGGACAATGCCTTCATTTCCATAATCCATTGCAACATCTGCATATACATTCATTACTAGCTTTCCCTCAGAAAGGATTTTAAAATGATCAAGTAGCCCACAGAAAAGCCTGAGAAAATGAAACAGGCAAACTGTTGCCATTTACAATTCCTTGCTTCGAAGGGCACGAAGGTACTCTGCCATGGTTAGGGCCCCAGTATGTAACTGTTTAAGGCATGTAATTTTTTCAGGGATATGATCCCACCTGCTCCAAAGCATGTCCCCAATGAGCTTCCATAGCATCTTCTAATGCATGTATATACACACACACACGCACACACACAAACACACACACTCGCATACACACACAGTCACACACACACACACACACCCATCTACTAAGATGAAATAGTTGCTGTCCTCGAGGAGTCGATGTTCTATTATTTAAGAAATTCATAAAATATTAGATTTGTAGGAGACATAGAGACTGTATAGATTGTTCCCTACCCATTTTCCAGATAAGAAAACTGATACCCAGAGAGAAAAATGCCCAAGATTACTAAGAAGAAAAAACAAAATACTTTAGGTGTCCTGTTTCCCATGCCAGTGTTCTTTCCACATAATGCTATTTCAACTTTTTGTTGAAATTAGAAGAAAGGTCCCTACAAAAGGTTCAACTTTCTCCTTTGCTGAATTATTACTGAAATTCTTAGAGTCTGTGATTTCTTCATTTTGTACTTCCTCAAGTGATTTAGATAGTAACCCCTTCATTCTTTCTTTTCCTGTACAGTTCAGTATATTTCACCATAAATCCTAAACCAAGAAGCTAACCATTGTGCTGGGGTCTTTCTCTTAGTCTTCTAGTAGTTCAGGAGTACACACATATTTACCCTTTCTTCTTTAATAACTAGCCCACCTCTTTTTCTCCGCCTGTTATAATAGTCTCAGTAATGTTGCTTATACCAATATAATAGCAATGATAATAACAATAAAACAACATGCCATTTTATTATTGTACTTTGAGTTTTTCAAAAATAATCCAAGGACGTTGCCAGAATGTCACTATTAATGTACAAATACTTAGGAGATATTGAAATTGTTCTCTTTCACTTACTGCCCCCAACCCCACCAATTGCTTATAAAGCAGTTCAGAAATCACCAAGCAGCAGTCAGAGAATTAGAAGCCATTGTTTCCAGAGCAGCTGCATCCTTAGTCCTGACTCAAACCTTCTTCTTACAAGAAGCAAAGGAAAGAGAAGAGGGAGAGAAGTTATCATCTGATATTTGCCTCTAGGGACAATGCTTTTGTTCCCACACCCATTGCTACACATGCATATGCAGTTATCCTTTCTACATCATAGGGGTTAGGAGTACAATGCCCCTGAAATTTAGAAAATCTATGCAAAACTTTTTGGCCATCCCTTCATACTAGAGAAGTCTGAATTTTTTCTTCTTCTTTTATGGGGTGTTTACATTACCTTATTGCAAAATTTGGGTTAAGTGTTTGGTTATAGCTCTGTGTCATCTGGTGGCCTTCATGTGTCCTCTGTGGCTTCTGCAAAACTCCTCCCAAATTCCCATTTGGTTTCTTATGCTGATCCTTACTTATATGGAAACTGTAATGGGGAAAGCTACAATGAGGAAGGGAAAACTGTACATTCATATATTGTTAGTTACCTCTCAGGATTTTGAAATGATAACCAAGCAACCTGGGAGTAATGGGCCTCTGTTGATGTACTATGCATATATAATTTGTTCACTCATTTTACAAATATTAGACAAAAGACACTATGTGATATGCTGTGGATAATGCAATATATATAAGAAATGTAGCCCTGCCCTCAAGCCAGTTGGCCTTTAACAGGGAACTGATGATGTTGAGGAAAATTGGTAGCATGAATCTGATGATCTTTTGAAATTATTTACTGGAATAAAAGCTGTTATTGGTCAACTCCAGTTTCATGTGGTAAGCTCTAGTTATATGTGATAAGGATTTTTAGAAATAGCTGAGAGGCAGAATTGAAGAGGATAGATAGAATCTTAGAACAGTTAAAGAGAAGCTAAAAACTAGGAGGAAATCAGAAAGGAAATTAATGGAAAGATGGAGAAGCTGAGGGATTTTTCTGAGAGTAGATAGTGTGGAACTCTGGGCTGATGGATGAATGTGGACAAGATGAGACAACTGCATACTTGTGGTGGGTGACAAAAGAGAAAACACAAGCACAGCTTTACTTTCTTTCTTTGTCTCCATCTCCTTTGTGTATGTAGCATTAACTTCACACCAAGTAGTAGAAGTAGTTTGCCTTCACAGTTCATACTCTTGTCAGAAATCTATGGAAGTAGTTCCATCTTACAAAAATTATTTCAACTGTGCTGAAATTTTACATATTTATAAGGCCAGCATTAGCTGCTTGGCATTTAACATACAAATTTTGACTTTCCCCATTAGAAGAAAGGTCCCTACAAAAGCCTACAAAATTGATATTTTAGTTTATTTCATTTGTTAAAATGTGTAGAAAATGAAACAGAAAGAGAAACCACATTTCAAATGCTGATAATCAATGAGAATACATGGTCATATTCTCATGGAAATAAAGAATAGACTGATCTTAAAATATAAAAGGGAGAGCAGCAAACTTTTATTAAGAGAAGCAAAGTTTATTAACCACCTGCTACATGCCAGGGTCTGTGTTAAGCTCAACATAAATATCTTCTTTGATACTCACAATAACACTGAGAGATACATAGTATTGTGTCCATTTTATAGTTTAGGAAACTGAGGAAGACAGATGTCAAATGACTTGCTGAAGTTTATTCACACAGTAAAGCATCTTTGTCTAGCTATGAACTCAGGTCTTCCTGATGCCAGATCTAGAGCTATATTCAGTGTCCCACCTAATTGCAGAAAGGTTCAGCACTTTGCCTCCCCAATCCCTGGATTTTAGGTCCTGAAGAGAGGTAGGAACTCCTTAGGATAGAAGAGACACCAAAGAAATGGTAGACTAAACACACACACACACACTCACTCACTCACTCACACATATGTCACACAGCAAGGTAGTAGCTGACAGACTTAAAAAGTCTGTGATTTTGCCAGAGTATGTGCTTAATACATATCTTAGGCTGGCTCTGTCTTAATAATTGGTCTTCATGACTTTCCATGGCAGGAAAATATTTTACATTTTACCTAGCTGGTGGATCTCTCCGAACTTACTAGACTAGGCTGGTTTTCAGACACCAGACTTAAGAGTCTATCACAAAATCCATACTTGTAGTTTTCTAGCCCAAGACCATCTATGAGCCATGAGGAGGCTTCAGAAGAAGACTTCAGTGGAAGACTTCAGTGGCTAGAAAAAGGAGGAAAGATGTCAGATAAAGCCACTCAGCAGCATTTAAGAGCTCTTTTAATGCTAGAAAGCATCAAAATCTAAGAAGAAATCAATTCTTTAAAAGGAAAATGAATCTTCATGTCAACTTGAAGGCATGGTATTTCATTCAGACTGAGTTTCTCAGAGAAAGCATAGAGTCTAAGGTTGGAAGAAATGCAGGGAAGGCAGCATGGTACAGTTGAAGGAAGACTGGCTCTGGAGTTAGAAAACCTTAGATCAAATCCCATCTCTGATTATCATTACCTGTGTGACCTTGGGTAGGTCGTTTAAGTGGCTGACTCAAACTCCTCATAAATAAAATGAAGGAGTTGGATTATCTGGCCTCCAAGGTTCTTTCTAGTCCTATATCTATAATCCTAGGATCCTTTAAAATAATGGACACCATGAAAATTTCAGAATCTATGGAAAACAAATTAGAGAAACTCCTTTGTTCCCCTTCCCTACACATTTTCTTCAAAGAGATCTTCTGACTCCCGGAAGGAAAGTTATATGAAGTGGAGCTCAATGGTAAGAAAATGAAACGAAGTGCTACATTGGCTTATCTCTCCATCTCCTTCAAGGTTCCGGGGTCTTTTCTTCATCTACTTACATTTTAGTGTTAAAAAATTCAATTCACAATGTGAACTTGACATGGCAATTGGGTTACTTCTAAATTAAATTTAAATATATCATTTCTCTTATCACCATAACAAGCTTACTTCTTGAATTAAAAAAAGTAGTAGAAAGCAAAAAAAGGAGAATTTGAAAAAGAATCACAGAATCTCTACATTAAAAGGGATCTCAAAGGGCATCTACATGACTAGATGTAATCTGATGAGGGCAAAATAAAGGACTATTTCTGATCTAGTCCTCAGCACCATGTATCCAACAGTACTGTGTAGGATAGCATTGGTGTTTTTAACTTCCAAATCATGTTAACTGACATGAGCCTGGGGATCATATTGGACTAGAATCTACTAAAACACCAAGATTTTTTTAAAGATAAATTACTCTCTAACCACACACTTCATCTTATAAACGGGAAGCTGAATTTTCAACCCATGTAAGACTTTATAATTTAACCTCCTTAGCCTTAAAATTCATCTAATTGTTTTACCCCAATGTTTTAATCTATTGAATTCTTTTGGGATCCTGACTATTATTCAATGTGCTAACTATCCTTCTTAGACTTCTGTCATTTGCAAATCTGATAAACATTCCATCTATTCCTTTAATTTAATCACTAATAAAAAAATAAGTAGCATAAGGTCAGGGACAAATTGCTGGCACACTCCCAATAGACTGCCTTTCAAACTGATATTGAATCATTGATGACACTCTTTGCATTAGCCATTCAACCAGCTCCAAATTAATGAAACTCTACTATTGTGTAGCCCTCATCTCTCCATCTTTCCATGAAAATAGCATGAGACGCTTTGTCAAAAACTTTAATGAAATATAGGCAAAATATACCTTCAGAAATACTCAGATCAGGCAGCCCAACTGCCTCATTAAAATGAAATGAGAATAAAGATGAAGAAATGATGTGGTTCTTTTTTTAAACCCTATTTGCAGTGATGGAATTTTGTGTGTATGTGTGTATCTGTGTGTGTGTTCTGTTGTTATGTAGTATATTTTATGGCATCATTCTGATGGATAACCCCAATTCTTACAAATAAGTCCCTAGAGAAAAGCTCATTAACATGACTCAGAAATCTAACAACAGAAAGATAGTTGAATCCACAGCTGGGCCAAATAAATGGATTTGATGTTCATTGACCTTAGGTGGTATTTATCATTTTTGCCAATGAGCTGAGAACCACAGGAGGTCCGAATAATGGGATGAGGCAAGAAACAAACTGTTTTCTGAGAAAAGAACACATTGTTGGAATCACCTTGGGAATTCCAGACTATGGAGAGGACCTCTGGAAGGCCTAGACTTGTGGTCTTGAGCCATAGGACTTCAAGATAAAACAGATGTCAGATTAAGGAAATAAGGATTGGAAGCAATCCAACCATGAAGAGAAAGCTTGCTGTTACCATTAAGTTAGGTGATTTCTTCTGCTATGAAATACAAGTCAAGGACAAGAAAAACCTAGAGCATTAAGATCCTTAGGAGCATAAAGAATGTTACTTCCACTTATGAGGAAAGTTCTAAACTTTAGGGGTAAAATCTTGCTCTTCCTTCTCTCCTCTTTTTCATCTCATATCACTTAGGTTCCTACCTCCATTATTTCCTCCTTCACATCTGTCTTCTATGAAGAAGCTGAACATCTCACTGCCAAGGCAAACCCCTCTACATGCTCTCTTTCCCCCATTCCATTCCATCTTCTCCAGCAGATTTACCCTACTGTCATTCCCTCTCACTGATCTCCAGTCTCTGTCTACTGACTACTTCTTTATGGCCTATAAACATTTCCTTATCTTCCTCAACCTTAAAAAAAGTCATTTGATAATTTATCCTCTCTATGCTCTCTATGATTTATGACACTACTGTCTGTTGGTTCTCCTCCTACTTGTGCAAACACGTTTGTTCTCAATCTTTTTTGCTATATTTTCATCCAGGTCATGACTATTGACCTTAGGTGTCCTCTAAGTCTCTGTCATCTCAGTACTATTTCACTTGATGATTTTATCAACATCCTTGGATTCAATTATCATTCTTCTATGTAAAATAGTCTCATATCTATTTATCCAGCTAAACTTCCTCTTGACCTCCAGTCTCATATCCCCAATTTCCTTTTGGACATCTTGGTCTGGAAGTCCTACATCTTGAACTCACCATTTCAAAAACAGTTCTATGCCCCCCATCCACCCAAATCTTTCCTCTTGCTAATTTCCCTGTTATTGTTAAGGACACTTATCCTCCTAGTCAACTAGTCTTATAACCAGTGTCATTAACTCCTTACTCTTATTCACCTCACATATCCAATCTATTGGTAGGTCTAAGCATTTCTACATGTACAACATCTCTTTTATTATATAATATATTCTTATATGCTCTTCTCTTATCTGATACAGCTGCCAAAACATTGCAAGTCCTCATCACCTCATGCTTGGACTATTTGCAATAGCCTTCTGGTTGACCTTCCTGCCTCAAGGCTCTCCTCTCTATCCATCTACCACTCAGTTATCAAAGTGACCTTCATAAAGCACAAGTATGAACATTTCATCCCGTATTCAATAAACTCCACTAGCTTTCTGTTGCCTCCAGGATCAATTATAAAATATTATTTAGCTTTTAAAGCCCTTCATAATTTGGCCCTCTTCTACATTTTGAGGCTTTTTATACTTTACTCGCCTCCATATATTCTATGATCCAGTATCACCAATGGTTTCCTTACTGTTCTTCAACCAAGATACTTTGTTTCCAGACTTAGTTCATTTTCATTGGTTGTATGCTATGCTACAGATGCTCCCATATCACTCCACTAGTTTCCTTGAAATCTCAGCTAAAACTGCATTTTCTACAAAAAAGTAGAATCCATAGTTCTTAATATTAGTGTTTTATCTCTAAGATTATTTCAAATTTACCCTGATTATCTTATTTGTGCATAGTCCTTTTCACAATAAATAAACACAAACAATAAACAAAATAAAAAAGTCCCTCCCCCCATTACTATTTGATTGTGAGCTCCTTAAGGGCAAAGATTCTCTTTGTTTTGCTTTGTATTCCCAGTGTTTAGCACCGGGACTTGTTAACTTTTAGGGTGCTTCCAAAAAGCTCCCACACAAAATATAAATATAAAGGAAGCACTAACCCTCTTTGGGCCCTTGAAGTCTGTGCCTGTAGTATGCTTCAAGTATTTGTACAACACCATCTGCTATGTTGGTACCAGCCTAAATACAGTAAATGTAAGAGTGTTCATTAGTAAAAGTTTGGCACCAGATTGTCTCAGAAGTGTGTTGTTCAGGCTTTGGATTCAGAGAACCTGAGTGCAAATCCTAGCTCTGACATTACTTTTATGACTTTGAGCAAGTCACTGAACATTTCTATGCTTGGTTTCTTCATCTATAAAATTAAATGTTGTTGAGCTTAAAATCTTTGATGAAAGATTTTGGCCCCAGCAACTCATGAAGACATGCTGGTGGTATCATGAGTTGCCTTATTCTGGAGAGTAGATGAAATGACACAGTTTTTAACTATTGAAGGAACATCTTTGTCCATACTTAGCAATTTTCCTAAAGCCAGTGTGGTATGGACGCACTTCCACACTTGGAAGACAAGATCAAATCTTGCCTCTGAAACGTTTTAACATATTACATAAATTCTGTGTACCTCAGTAACTTCTTGTAACTTATATATGTCAATGGCATTTTGGCACTACAATGGATAGAATGATGATCCTGGAGTCAGGAAGACCTGAGTTCAAATCAGGCATAACTTACTAGCTGGAGGACCTTGGACAAGTCAATTAACCTGTTTCCTTCGGTTTCCTCAACTATAAAATTGCACTTAATAACAGCACCTAATTCTCATACTTATTATGATGATCAAATAAGTTATGTGTCTGGCACATAGTAGGTGCTATATAAATGCTAGCTATTTTCTGAGTTAAAATCTTCATCCATTACACAGCAGGGGCTGTTTTTGCTTTTACTTATATTCCTAGCGCTTAGCACAGTTCCTGGCACATAGTAGTTGCTTAATAAATGCCTTTTATTGATGACATATTAAACTTATTACTGGGACAACTGTAGCTCAACCATACTGGGATGTAATATACAGCTAGACTTAAAAGGGAATGCAAGTTCGAGTTTATGATCTTTTGATAAAGATGAGAGACTGCATTTAGTAAACCCAATAATACCTAGCATCATTTAAATAAAAGGACTTTATAAAGATCAAGGAAGAAATATTGATAATGTATGAATAGCTTCTTGGGGAACAATACCAGAACTAGAGAGTATGTGATCAAGTTGGGAGAGAAAAGGACTCAGTGATAATTTTAAAATGTGAATTTATCTTTCCTTTCTATCCAAACTACCAAACATATTTTAATTTCAAAAATGGTTTGGTTTTGTAGGGCAATGAAGGACTTGCACAGCAAAGTAGATATGGAGAAAATACTCATTTTTCCCTTGAAACATTTCACCTCCTCTAGGGTCTTGTGTAAAGGAGATAGAAAGATAGAGTAAATAGACAACTCAATTATTTTAGGATCCAGCATCACAGAAAGACAGCTTGACTTTAGAAAGAGTTTAGTCTTTTTTATTTCCCTTTCTTTTCCTTGAAATAATCAATGTACAGTACTGGGAACAAATTCCAGGTTTTGTGAAATGGATACTTGCACAGGTTTGCCAATAAATATTTTAGGGTACAGTACCTGCTCAACTCCCTGGAATATCTCAATAGTGGAGATAAATGTATTCTTTTTTCCTTACTATTACAAAATTTCTGATTTGCTTTCTTGGTCCTAACTGTGGAATTGCCAGTTTCATGGATTCCCTAATTCAAGGAATGGGCCTTGAAGAATACCATAGGATTAAAGGACTCAGCACACACACATACATATATGAATGTGTATGCATGTATATATGTATGCATTCTACCCACACATGTAATATGCAACTGGTTAGAAGACGTTAATCCTTTTGGGTTAGAGTTGCCATCCTCTCTTTTGAAAATGTCTCCTTGAGCAGGAAAGAAATATCATAGCTGATGGAAACATGGCTGCCACAAAGAGACTTCTTTTACCTGCTGAGTCCAGAATACATCAATTTCCTTATCTGGGATTGTAGGAATCAGCAAAAGAGTACTAGGGTCTTCTGGTCACCTTTGGTTACCCCTAATGCCTTAATCAGAATTGTACTCCAGTTGCACCAAAAAAAGACAAGATCATATACTTGAGATTAAAATTAAATTAAATTAATATACTAAATCCATGGCTATATAACTAAATGTCAGGGGAGATTTGAATCTAGCTCTTCTTGTCTCCAAGTCAAACACTCTGTCCAGAATTGTATCTCACTAATTGATCTTATTACTCCATCTGAACTGAACCCAGACATGTATAGTACCTTCACCACTGGGACTAAAAACATGTATCGATGATCAATTCATGCTGACTATTATCTCTAGGATATGTACCTGATAGACATCCAGTGAACTTTAGGAATTCTTCTGCTGGGGCTAGAGTTCAGTTTTATTCTCCCATGCTTGCTCACTCTGTTTAAAGGAGTGAACTTTTTCTTAAAGTCATTAGCATGTAGATATAAAAGAAGGTAGTCCTTTCTTTTCCTTTTGACTTTAGCAGTCGCATATTGTGCTGAATTCCATCTTCCTCATTACAGATATCTTCTTGAGAGTACATACTCATATCACACATACGCACATTCATATATACACATATATGTTATAGGATCATAGAGTCATAAGCTAGAACTGAATCTTAGAGGCCATGTCTGTGTCTATGTTAAATAAATAAGTTGAATTGTCAGGTGAATTAACAATTTAGATGTGAAGATCTTTCCCACCCATTAGTGGGCCATGTGACCTACCTAAGTCACAGGAAGCCTAAAATGCATGTGGTGGGAGGAGCTTGCTGAGAGGAAAAGGAAGTTGTGTCACAGAAAATGCAGAGAGAGAGAGAGAGAGAGAGAGAGAGAGAGCCATTATGGCTGTTAATGGCTGTCATGATAGTTAGAGCTGAGGTAAAGAAAGTCCACCTATGATAGCTATACTGTGAGTCTTTGGGAAGGCCCCAGCAGGGGGTTAGAGAAGTTTTGGGATGGCGAGGCTCCGTGCTGTTATATTGTGTTTTAAGTTCCTTGCTGTTATGATAAAGTGGGCTTACTGGTTGTGGGAACAGATTGCCTGGTTATGGGATATGGTTATCTAGTGTCTGATTAAATGTTTTAGTTCTTCTACCTTCTATATGGAGGGTGTCTCATACTTTGTGATAGAGAACTACATAGGCATATTCATGATTATCATTGATGTTGGGTTTATTGCCTTGCTGTTACATCAGGGAATAATTATTAACATACAAAGACCACTCTGCCCTGGTACCCAAATTAGCTGGGGAGACTGGGGAAAATGATGTGGAATAAGAAGTAAGCTGGACTCATGTAAACAAAGGGACCTCAGGAAGATGTGTCCTAAAATAGATCCATTTGAAACTTATAAACTCATGTATGTCAATCAATCAATCAGAAAGCATCTTTTGAGCACCTACTATATACTAGGCAAGGCTGCTAGTGGCTCATTGGCCTGGAGTCAGGAAGACCTGAGTTCAAATGTGAACTCAGACATTCACTAGCTGAATGACCCTGGGCAAGTTACTTTATCTCTGTTTTAATTCACTGGAGGAGGAAATTGCAAGACTATCCATTGTTTTTGCCAAGAAAACTCCATATGGGATCATAAAGAATTGGACATGATTGAACAACTGAACTAATCTGTTAGGCAATGGGGAAATCAGTCATATACAAAAAACAAAATAAACTCTTAAGGAGGTTACATTTTATCAGAGAAAATAACATACATACATATGTATGTACATTTTTTATATGGTAATAATAATAGCTAGCATTGATCTAGCACCCACGATGTGTTAGACAGTATGCTAAGCATTTTACAATTATTCTCTCATTTTATGCTCACAACAAATTTTTGAGGTAGATGTTGTTACTATTCTCATTTTACAACTGAGGAAATGGAAACAAACAAAATTAGGGCACTTGCTTTGAGTCACATAGGTAGTGTCTGAGGTCAGATTTGAACTCAGGTCTTCCTAATTACATTCCCAGAGCTCTATCTACTGTACCACTGAGCTGTATTTATACAGATATAAATGTATACACACACATATACACATGTATATACATATGCATATATACATATAACTATACACACATGAGCTGTATATATATACAGATATAAATATATACATATACATACACATATACATATACATACACATACACATATATATATACATACATATATATATACATATAGAGTCCTACTAGAACTGCCCCAGCCCTAATATTCTAACTTCATTATAGGCCCCATCCCTACCTAGCCCCTGCCACATAGGGTTCTAACTTCTTCACGTAAGCCTCACTGCTCACTAGAACAACAGATGTGTCTCTGAACTCTTAGTTCCCACAGAAACAGCAGGCATGTCCATGTGATGGAAACCCAGACACTGCCTCTGCCTAGCTACTGCTCCCAGACTCATTCCCATATATTTGAACAGGTGTGTTCATGTACTCAACCACAATCACATCATCCATTTAGCTTAAAACAGTACCACAATATCTAACTATCTCTCTTGACCAGGAATGACTCCAATAGCTAGCCAATTGGAGGGCAGCATGACCAGAATGTATAACCACTGAACCATAGAAGGGAACCCTCCTCCATTTGGTTTTTTGGACTGCTAGAAGGAATAAAAGCCTCCTAGGCAGATTGAAAGAATTTTAACTCCAGGGAAGAATGAGAACCTGAAAATAAGTTTGAATTGCTCCTGGAACTCAACAAGTCTCCATGGCTTCTTTCTATGAAGAGCAGTATTTGTGACTGGACTCTCCTAATTAGTAGAATCCAGCCCTCCAACAAGTGGTAGGTTGTCCCTTGAATGACTTGGTAGCATTATATTGGAAAAAGCCTGAAATTTCATAAGTGGTCATGTATCTTCATATTTATAGGTCATTTACAAGATCTAATTTATGATAATGAGCCCATGAGCAGTCAAAACATCTTTCTTTCCTCCTAGAGCAGGGGCTGTAAACATTTTTGTGTCCTTAATCCCTTTGATAGTTTTGTAAAGCCTAAGGAATCTTCAGAGTAATGCATTTAAATATATTAAATAAAATATAAAGGATTACAAAAGAAGAAAAAAATGTTAAAATAAAGATACAAATTTCCCATTTAAGTTCACAAATATCCTGAAATCAGTCTATACACCCTCTTGGGGATCTGTGGACTTCACATTAAAAATACTTGCCCAAGAAGGAGTCTTGACCTTACCTACGTAATGCTCTAAACATGTCGTACTACCTTGGTTTTGAGGCTCCCCACTACCCATTCCAAAATCATCATGATTGTCATTATCACTAGCAACAGCAGAAGCAGCCCTATCAGGCACTTCTTAGAGATTTATAGAATTTCTTGCAAATATATGTTATCACTGTAGAGTTGAGGCGCCCTACAAGAGTAACATTTTTACGCTTTGCTCCTTCTTCCAGCTGTTACCATATCTGTTGGCAGGAGGGGGTCAATTTTCTTGAGAAATATAGGGCGTGCTAAGCTGCTCTCCGATGAGATGGAGTCTCATTGTTTCTGACTGGGTCTAACTCAATCTTTGTTCTCCCTTTAAACACCAGAAGGAATGAATGCATCAACCTGAGAATATGTGTGTGATACTTCAAGGTAGTCTTAAATTCTGGTCCTTTTATTAAAGACCAAATCCAACTACATAGTTCAGCCAAGCAACTAGCCGTAAACCAATGAATAATCCTCAAATTTAGAGTTAATGAGGTTATTTATACCTTGAGTGGGGAGACAGCTTCAAAATCAGAAGAAAATACACATAAGTGGTTGACAATGAATACCCAGGGTAATGCTTGAGTGTGTATCCTCTACAGCTATATGATCAAAGGTTCCTAGTTTAAGGCAGAGAAAAAGGGAAAGTAAATTTGGTTGGTAGGAGCAGAAATAGCTGCCTTCATTAAGTTGTTTATTGATTTTTTATTTATTCATTCAACTAATTGTTATTGTACACCTAGCCAGGCATTAGAAACCTGATCTCAAGGGAATTTTCCCTGACTACATTTTGAATTTTTTTTTCTGGCTTTTATTACATGCTTACATAGAAGTAGCATAGACCAAACTAAACTTTAACAGCAGCATGGGTTAGATCAGCAGTGGAGAACCTGTGACCTCAAGGCCACATGTGGCCCTCTAGGTCCTCAAGTGTGGCCCATTGACTGGATCCAAACTTCACAGAACAAATCCCCTTAATAAAAGGATTGTTCTGCAAAACTTGGACTCAGTCAAAAGGCCATACTTGAGGACCTAGAGGGCCATATGTAGCCTTTGAGGTGGCAGGTTCCCCACCCTTGGGTCAGATTAAAAGGCAATGGACTTGACATAAAAAACACTGCATTTCAAAGAAAAAAATAAAAGAGAAAAAAGAAATTTACAGTATAACCTTATATTATATTTAAAGGGAATAGCAAGTTACACATAATTGATTTGCATTTTCGTGGGTAATCATCTTTTTTATTATATTATGTTATAAAAATGATTGTTTTATCCCATTAATTAAAAATAAAATAAAAAAATTTTAAAATCCTAGGTTTAAAGTTTTGGTTCTACCATTTACATAGTGTGACTAAGGTGAAGCCACAATAAAGCCTTATTGAATAACTATTTCCCCATCTGTAAAATGAGCACAGTAATACCACGTACCTCATAGGGTTGCTGGAGAATCAACACATACTTCATGACAATGCTTTGTAAAATATTAAGTAGTATAAAAATATAAGCAATTATTATAATTGATGGAATTAAGCCAACAAAAGGGTTTCCATAAGTAGAAAAGACAAGTGTAAAATCAAAATGGAATCAATGAGTAAAAAACATTTATTAAGTGCTTACCACATGCCTAGCATTTGCTAATAGCTAAAGATGCAATTAGAAAAAGTGAGGCAGTCCCTGCTCTTTACCTGCTCACAATCTAATCAGAAGTGACAACACATAAAGAGAGCTCTGTTGAACCACACATGGAAAGGCCCAGAAGTCCTAAGGGTACATTAGCAGTCCAGATGACAATTCTTTGTGGTCTGGAGAACCACAGACACATTAAAGATGGAAAGGCCAAGAGGATATTAGGATTAATCAGCAAGCTAGATGGTAAGGCCTAGAGATTCACTATTTTAGGATTAGAGCTGGTGACTCCCAGTTCATTTAAGTGATGTGAACAGTCATGCTTCTGCAAACATTCCAAACCTGATCTTTAATGATGGGAATTGCCTGGAGTTTGACTCCTCAAGGCTTTATTTGGACATAAGCCTCCTTTCCTCTGAAGCAGGCTTATTTGTAGAAGCTATGTCCTAAGCTCAGCAAACTTGCTAAATAGTCACTTTCCTGCTTTAGATCTTAAAAGTTCCCATCACTGAATTAGGGCATTTCTTTGGCAGAAAGAAAAATGCTTCAAACCTTCTCTTCTCTCCACCAGGCTCCAAAGCTATATCCACAGTTCTTGCCCTATCATGTCTCTCTCCCCCACCATATGATATCTTTTCTTCTACATGACAAAAAAATAGAATCCTTAAGTTCCTTCTTTTGACCATCCTTCACATCAAAGAGCTTCTGCATTTTCCCCTATCTTCACTTTTTACTTCTTTTTCTAAGGAAGACATAGTCCCTTTCCTTGTCCTTCTTACCAAGCTTATTTATCTGTGCCCTTAGTCCCATTCTCTGTAGTCTTCTCCAAAAGCTTACTCCACTGATCATTCCCTCTTAATCACTTATCTTAGATTATCCCTATATTTTTTTCCCTGCTGCCTATGAAAGCACTGGGGTCTATTCTATCCTTTAGAACAAAGAAAGTTGCTTGCTTCTGACATCCTCTCAAATTACTGCCTTGTATTTTCCATTCCTTTTTTTCTGTCGGATTCTTAGAAACGATCATCTATATTACTTCAATTCATTTCTTTTCTGTCCACTCATTTCTTAACCTTTTATAGTCTATCTTGCTGTTCCATGACCTTACAGAAACTACCTCCCCAGGTCACTTCCTTGCACTGGCTTTTATGACACTACCCTCTCCTAGTTCTTCTCCTATTTTAATTTTTTTTTGGTTGCATCTTCTTGATCTCCATCTATTTCCATGGCCTTCACATGATTGTTCTCCAGGGTGCTGTCCTGATCCTTTTTATTTTTCTCTTGGAGATGTCATTAGCTCTAATGGATTCAAGTATTATGTTTATGCAGATTATTCCTAACTCTACATATCCAACTATCAGAGAAATTACCTGTTTCTTGAATTTACCACACCACTATTTTTTTTTACTGTATTTCTATTCATGGGATATCTTCTAGACATTTTAGACTGAATTGTCCAAAACAGGTATCATAATCTTATGTCCAAAGTCTTACCTCATCCAAGATTTCCTATTTCTTAGTAAAGGCATCACCAGCTGCCCAGCCACCTAAATTCACAATTTTAAAGTCATCTTTGATTCTTCTTTCTCCCTCATTCTCCTACTACCCTACTCTAATACAATTAGTTGCCAAAACTTATTGATGCTATCTCCACAATATCTCTAGCCCTTGTCCCTTTTCTCCACTTACACAACTACCCGACTAGTTCAGAATTTAACTGACTCTTATGTGGACTATTAAAAATAGTCTCCTAATTGGCTCCCTTGCTTTCAGTCTCTTGTCTTCCCAATCCATTCTTCATATAGTCACCAAAACAATCTGTTTAAGGCACATGTCTGATCATGTTGCTCTCCTAATCAAAAAAATCTTTCAGGGTCCCCATTACTTTGAGGAATTTTTAAAACCTCATTTGCTTCACAATTTTGGCTTCCAACTACTTTTTTTGCTTAATTAGCATTTTATTTTTTTTCCCATAGGTGCCATTAAGAAAATTTTTAGCATTCCTTTTTTACAGGATTTTGGGTTCTAAATTTTTCTTACTTCTTCTCTCTCCTCCCCTCTTCTGAAAATGGTAGGCAATTTGATATAGTTTATAAATATGCTCTCATGTAAAACGTATTTCAGTATTCATCACAGTCGTGGAAGAAGAAACAGATCAAAAAGAAAAAAAAACATGAGAAAGAATAAAGTGAAAAAAAAATACTCATCCAGAGTCCATCGTTTCTTTATCTGGATGTAGATAGCATTTTCTCTCTTGAGTCCTTTGTACCTCTCTTGGATCATTGTGTTGCTGAGAAAAGCTGAGTCATTCATAGTTAATCATTACATAATATTGCTGATACTGTGTACAATGTTTTCCTGGTTCCGTTCATTTCACTTTGTATCAGTTTCTACAAGTCTTTCCAGGTTTTTATGAAATGTGCCTGTTCATCATTTCTTATTGCACAAAAGTCTTCCATTACCTCCACACACCACAGTTTGTTCAGTCATTCCCCAATTGGTGGGCATCTCTTCAGTTTCCAATATTTTGCTACCATGAATAGGGTTACCATAAATATTTTTAAATGTGTAGAACCTTTTCCTGGTTTTAATGATCTCTTTGGGACATAGACCCAGTAATCGTGTTGTGGGTCACAGAGTAAGCACAATTTGGTTGTCCTTTGGGCATAATTCCAGATTGCTCTCCAGACTAGTTGGATCATTTCTCAACTCAACCAACAGTGCGTTAATATCCCAATTTTCCCATATACTCTCCAAAATTTATAATTTTCTTTTTTTGTCATATTAGCCAATCTGATTTGTATGAAGTGGTATTTCAGAGTTGTTTAATTGCATTTCTCTAATCAAAAGTGATTTAGAGAACTTCTTCATATGCCTATAGATATTCTTGGTTTCTTCATTTGAAAACTGCTTGTTCATATCCTTTGACCATTTATCAATTGGGAATGATTTGTATTCTCATAAATTTGACTCAATTCTCCATATTTTTGAGAAATGAGGCTTTTATTAGAGACACTTGCTATAAAGATTGTTTCCCAGCTTTCTGCTTTCCTTCCAATCTTGGTTAAAATTTTTTTATTTGTACAAAAGCTTTTCAATTCGATATGATTAAAATTATCTATTCTGTATTTCATAATGCTCTCTTTTATTTGGTCATGAATTCTTTCTCTCTTCATAGACCTGACAGTTAGACTATTCTTTGCTCTTCTAATTTGATTGCTTCATTGTCTATGGTACCTTTTAGCAAGATGCAGTTTCCTTCCTTATCTTTTTTAATTAGGCCTATTTTTACTTTTGTTTTGTCTAAGGTCAGGATTGCTACTCTGTTTTTTTTTTTTTTTACTCCAGCTGAAGCATAATAGATTCTGCTTCAGACCCTTACCTTTACTCTGTGTGTGTCTCTCTGCTTCAAGTGTGTTTCTTTTTTTTTTTCTTTTGGAGGGGGGAAGGCAAGGCAATTGGGGTTAAGTGACTTGCCCAAGGTCACACAGCTAGTAAATGTGTCATGTGTCTGAGGCCGGATTTGAACTCAGGTCCTCCTGACTCCAGGGCCCATGCTCTACTCACTGCGCCACCTAGCTGCTCCTGAAATGTGTTTCTTGTAAGCAACAGCAAGTTGCTTACAAGTAGGATTGTGGTTTTTGATCCACATTGTTATCTGCTTCCATTTTATGGGAGAGTTGATCCCATTCACATTCATTGTTATGATTACTACCTGTATATTTCCCTCCATCCTATTCTTCTCTATGTGTCCTCTCTTTCCTTTTACCCTTTCCCAACTCACAAGATCTGTCCTCCCTTCTGTCAGTCTCCCTTCCCACTCCCTTTACTTAATCTCCTCCCCTCCTCCTTCCCTCTCTGGTAAGATAGATTTCTGAATTCAACTGCTTGTGTATATTATTCCCTCTTTGAGCCAATACTTATGAGAATACAGTTCATGCAATGCCCATTACCCCCCTTATACCCCCATCCCATCTTTCCCTCTACTGTAATAAATCTTTCTTGCCTCTTCATGTGAGATAATTTACCTCATTTTGCATCTCCCTTCCTTTTGTACCCATTGAACTTCTTTTTCTCATCCCTTAATTTTTTATATTATTCCCTCAAACTCACCTTGTATTCATACCCTCTGTCTAGGTATATTCCTTCTATCTGTACTGCTGGTGATACATTTTTTAAGAGTTGCAAGTATCATCTTCCACTCTACAAACGTAAACAATTTAGCTCTATTGAATTCCTTATGTTTTCTTTTCCCCTTTTACCTGTTTATGCTTCTCTTGGGTCATAATCTTGGAGATGATATTTTTGGTTTAGCTCTGGTCTTCTCCTTATGAAGGCCTCAAATCCTTCTATTTTGTTGAATGACTTTTTCCCGCTTGATTTATTATACTTAATTTTTTCTGGGTAAGTGATTCTTGATTGTAGTCCTAGCTCCTTTGCCCTCTGGAATATCATGTTCCATAACCTCTGATCCTTTAATGCTGCACCTGCCAAGTCCTGTCTGATCCTAATTGTGACTCCCCAATATTTAAATTGTTTCTTTCTGGCCACTTGTAGTGCTTTTTTCTTGACCTTATACTTTTGAAATTTGGCCATAATGTTCCTTTGGATTTTATTTTGGGATCTTTTCCCTGAGATGTTTGGTGAATTCTTTCAATACCTCTTTTGCCCTCTGGTTTCAGGATAGCAGGGAAGTTTTCCTTGATAATTTCTTGTAAGAGAACTGTCCAATCCTCTGTTTGATTATGGCTTTCAGGTAGTCAAGTGATTCTGATGGTGTTCCCTCCTGGATTTATTTTTCAGGTTAGTTGTTTTTATCATGAGGTATTATATATTTTCTTCCATTTCTTTCATTCTTTTGAATTTGTCTGATTGACTTATGATGTCTCATAGAGTCATTAGCTTCCACTTGCCCAATTCTAACTTTTTAGGTGTTGTTTTCCTCAATTAGCTTTTGTACTTTCTTTTCCATTTGGCCGGTTGTACTCTTTAAGCAATTGTTTCATTCAATGGCTTTTCATATCTCCTTTTCCATTTGGCCAGTTCTACTTTTTAAGCTTTTTTCTAAGCTGTTGACTCTTTTTTCATAATTCTCTTGCATCACCCTCATTTCTTTTTACATTTTTCTTCTATCTCTCTTATTTGATTTTTAAGCTCCCTTTTGAGCTCCCATGAGTTCTTTCTTGGTATGAGACCACTTCCCATTTTTCTTTAGGGTTTTGCCCATAGGTGTTTTGACATTTTTGTGCTCTTCTGAGTGTGTGTCTTATTCTTCCCTTGTCACTACAATAACTTTCTATTGTCAGATTCTTTGTTCTTGGTTTTTTTCTCATCTTTTTTGTCCTTTTCTTTTAAATTTTGTCTCTGCTCCCAGGGTGGAAGGGGCTGTGCCTCAGGCTTTTTGTGGCAGTGTCTGCAGGCCCTGGATGTTTATGTGGTACTATGCTGATGTTGCCCTGAGGCTCATAAGAAATCCTTGTGTCTGGTGGGGTGGAGGGTTGCTGTTGCTACTGGAGGATGTAGGGGTTTGGCAGCTTAGTGCTGGTGTTGATGCTGGTGCTGAGCTGAGGTCTTATAGTGTTGGTATTTAGCATGTGGTGAGGCCAGGTGGGGTTTTTTGTGTATCCCCAGGGCTACACTGAAGAATGTGGTGGTTGAGCTGCCTGGAGTATGCCTGCCCATCCAGGGCTTTGCCAAAGCACATGGTGGTTCTCAAAGCTAGAGTCTGCTGGTTCTGCTGGCTATGCTAAGGGATGTGTGTGTGGGGGTGGTCCTAGTGTTGGCATTTTCCTGCTCCACCACACTGGGGGTCAGGATCTTTTGCTTCTGCCTATTGTTCTAACTCTATTTGTAATTCCCCCCTTCAAAAACTCTGTTTGGACAAACAGCTTCAAGCTAAATTGCACACTCCATCTCTTGCTCCCATAAGTTTCCACAAGCTTTTTACCATGCCTAGAATGTATTTCTCTCTACCTCATGTTACACTTGTCTTATTTCCAAGTGTGCCACAGGGGCTGTTCCTAGCCACAAAGACTTCTTGATCAGTTGTAATTGGTGCACTCTCCTTTCTTAATCTGATTTATGCTACGCTTTTACTTATATGCATATATATGCATGTATATGCATATACATATGTACAATGCACACACACACACACACACACACAGAGGCATGGTGGATATGCATGAAGTAAGAAGAAACCACTCCCAACTCTCAAAGACCTCACACTCTACAATAGGAACATATTGCATATGATAGCATATAGTATGCTATATTTGATGGTATGCAAGATACATGTATACTATACTTTATATTATATATACTATAGTGTAAAGTACACATGCAGTATATATTACATAGCATAGCACAGAGTGGGCACTGTTTTCTTCTTGCTTCCTGCATATCCACCATGTAGATATATCCTAGCAAAATGCCTTGCATGTAGTAGATGTTTAGTAAGTGCATGTTAAATCATCTTGTTAAAGTATTTCCATTTAATTGCAGAAAATTTCTCAGTTTTGAAGGAACATGTGTGCTTTGTACCACATTATCAGTGAGACTAACTGAAATTTTTGCTGACTTTCTCTTTGCTCCAGCTTGCCAGAGAACAAGAATATTTCTTGGGGGGGATGGGGTGGGGAGAAATCATTTATTTAATTGTTCACAATGGTAAGAGGTAAGGTCCTGATTGATGATTTCAGAAAGATAAATCAAAGAATACCCCTTTTCATCATAAATATAGGGAAAGTTGTAACTGTATCTCACTGTTCCCTCTATACTTACTCTTCCTGCAGTTCTCTTGCCATGTATTTCGCTGTCTATGGTTAGCACTACACAAGAATTCCAGGAGCTTCCTGCCAGAGCATCAACTCTAAAGGAAAAGATAGGTTAGTGCAGAAGCAAGCTGCCAATTAATACATTTCTTTCCTTTTTCTTTCTATGTATGTTAATGTGTGATAATTAATAGGTACTGAAAAAAATTCAACATTGTAGGGTGGGATTATTAAACATTTTTGGGTCCAACACAGCTACAACAGCTTTAATCAGTTTAATACACCCTCTTACAAGTAGTGTTTAATTACAGGGATTAGCAAACAGTTACTCTCTTAGTTAGCTTTAATTTTTCTAGACATATACCAGCAGAAAAAAACCCCAGTTCTTCCATTTCTCTAATATGCAGATGATACCAATGAAGACTCCAGTGGAAAGAAATAGGAACCATAGTGGCATCTCTATAATTGGCTAAAATAACATCTCAGAGGGACAGGCGCTCTATAATCTTGCAAATCAAACTGAAAGCAAAACAAACTATTTTCTTTTAACTGCTACCCAAATCAAATGTCCTTTTGGTATTAAAGAAGCAAAACAGCCTTAATTGTTTATTGATTATTCAAATAATATGACCCTGAGATATATTAGTGCATTTGAGAGTTTGTATTGGCTGACAGTCTCATGGCCTTCCCTGCAAACCACTGAGTTATTTCTGTAAGATGAATGTTGTGATGTACTTTCTTGGTTTGAGATTCTAGGGGATAGGAATTCAGTAATGTCACTACCTTTAACCATGAACATGAGAGATTTTTTATAGCATTTTTCATCGAGTTTAGAAAAACTGAAGATCAGCTTGAACTGTCTGTATATCACATTTGGTTGTTGTGGCTAAAGAAAAGAATTACTGAATTGTGGAGTCATCAAGCTCCGGGAGACCTTTGAGAGATTAAAATAAATTCTCTCTCTCATTTAAAGGCAACTAAGGCTTCTGGAAAGGAAACAACTAGCCAAAGGGCCCTTAACGAGCTCACAGCAGAATATCCTGGTAATTCTCAGTTCAGTGTACTTTGTCAGAGCAAAGGAATCAAAACTTTGTAAGGGTGAGGGAAGGTATTTATTCTTAAAAACAAATAAACAAGAAAACAAACCTGTTCCTCTCTCTCACACAAAGGACTTTTGCTCAAATAGTTTGAACACAGCTAATGTTACAGTGTATGACTTTTTTGGCGGGATGGGGTTGGGGAGGGGTATATTTGTAACATTTTATAGCCTAATGGTATTAATATGACAAGGCTGAAGAAGAGTGGAAGTATGGGGAATAAAAGGGATATAAACACACTGGTGGATAGGGATTAGATTTGTGATTTCATTGGTATTGGGAATTCTCCTTCTATCAATGCAGGTTAGCACCTTATAGTCTCAGAGAGTTGCCTGAAAGTCTGGGAGCTTAAGTGATTTACCCAAGGTTACATTTCTGATGTATATATACATACATACATACATATATGTATACACACGTGTATATACATATATATATGTCAGAAACAGGACTTGAACCCAGGACTCCCTGGGTTCAAGTAATGTAAACAGACTATAAAATTTAAATGGTGAATCAAACCAGCTCCCAAAGACTTTCAAGCAAGCATCATAGAGATAAGTGGAGCTATGGTTTCAGCAGGATTTGTTGTAATTAACTGTTCTCTGAAACCACTAGGTGGAGATGTAGCTTTAGCAAGTAGTCCTTGTTTCATCACTAAAAGAGGTACACAATGGATGTAAAATCCTTTACAAAAAAAATCTTTAAAAAGTGCAAGATGGATAAATTATGTGTCATCTTGGTTACAAATTCAAACTGATCTTTGGGGTGGTGGTGGGGGAAGTTGAGAAGATGGGAGGAAAAAAAATCCCACATCATACAACAAGAAATAACCCTAAATTCTCAGTTATAAAATTGTCTGAGCAAATTATTATTTTTTAGGCCATAAGATCTGATGTTTTAGACTCTGAGAAAATAATTGTTTCACATTATAAATTGTCTGCTGCCAAAACACACATATTTTCCTTTTTTCTTACACCAGCTGCTAGCTGATACTATCAGTGGTCAGGAAGAAATAAACAAAAAAACTTCCCTCAGAATCTGGAGACCTTCCTGTCCAATTCCTTTGGTGGATCTGTGCCAACAACTGGCAGATTTCAGAATTGTTTGCTCTAGTTTAAGGGATTCGTTCTAAAGGTGGGACTTTTTGACAAGCCCATCTTGATGTGTGAAGCTCAACCCAGGACTTTGGTTTGTAGAAGCTCGGTTCACTTTATGTCTTAGCAGGTCTAATGGCAAAGGTCTCTAACATCCTGCTGATCAGAGTCCACTGATAAACAAAGCGTTTTAGCTTGCTGCGGCACTCTTCCATCTCCACTGAGTTAACCACTTCCTTAGATAGCAACTTTTCTGTGTGCCTTACTTGATCTTATAAGTTACCAGGGGTCTTTGAGAGCAAACAATGGGATTCTGGTCCTCTTGTAGGACAATAGTCAATTAGCCTTCCTCCTTTTCACACATCTTTCCCTGATGAAAATGCTTCAACTTGGTGGATGTGTTTTCTAGAGAATTTCTGTTCAAGTACCAGTTGGAGTAGATGGCCTTCAGGCCCCCTCTGAGATTCTGTGGTATTCACACATGCATGCACCAGCCCCCTACATTTATAGGATGACTTTTGTAAAGAACTCTGAATAGCGTTTATCTAAGTAGTACAGGTGAAATATTCTTTTCAATACGAAGTCTATTCTGCCTGCTGGCATACAGCTTTAATCCTTTAAATTTCATATGAAAACTAGGCTTCCGAATTACTGAAGGAATAGTACAAACAACAATGTAATGAATAATTGGCAGATAATAAGCCTTTCCTAGAGAAAGTAAAAGAGAAAACACTTTTGAACTGTGATACTAAAGTCAGTATAATGACAATAAATGTCTTAGGTTTATATTGACCACTTTCTTCCTAAGAGTTCAAAGTGTGTTATACTTATATCTCATTGTTTTACTTATCTAACCTGGCAGTCAAATAGGAAACATTTTGAATTTTATTTCACAAGTGGGGAAACTGAGGTAGAAGGATAAAGTGGGAGAGATTTACATATGAGGAGATACTTGCTAGACCATGATTTTTAAAAAAATGATTGCTATAACTTATATTTTCAATCTAGTGGTAATAGCTTACCTGGACACCTTCTTTTAAAAAGTACTTACTAAACACTGACGAAGCATGAATGCCTCAAGTAATACTTATTTAAAAAAGGGGCAAAATCCAGTTTATAACCAGTGCTCTGATTGATGGGTTTTATAAAAGGCCTCCAGAGTGCTATATAGACTGCTCACGACATATTTATATGAGAACATGGACAAGAGTCACATAGGATAGGTAGGGATGGATGGGTTGCTATGACATTACCAGAAGGAGTACCCACATTGATTAGATCACAGATCCAAGAAACATTTCTTTCACGTCAATATGTCACTTACTCCAAATTCACCAAATTTTGCTGAGGGAATGCCTAGGTATAAGATGCCAGGAACATACAAATGTAGAACACTGATGTCAGCTCAACCTTAGCTTTTCCTCTAAAGGAGATTACAGTTTCATTTGCCAAGATCTGGAGAGAAGAGCTCCGAAATAAGTAGGTCTAGGAATATTGAGTAACTCAGTCTTCTGGCAGCAATGTGTATGTGTGTGTATGTATGTGTATGTGTGTATACATATGGATATAACACATATATGATATGCATATGTGCAATGTATATATTTATAAATATATTCATGTCAGCCTATATAAGAGAAGCATCATTGTGCTTGAGAACCTAGTGTTTTAATAACTACATTTTTTTCCTAATATCATAAGCAATGAATAATGTCATAAAGTGCTCCATTTGGCGTTACCGTCTCTCAAAGGGAGCATTCATTGGGTTAGTTTGTAAAAGCGAACTTGTCTGGAGAAGATCTTACCGAAGGGCCATCTTTCTGAGGAAACAAATCTAGTTTTCTAGAATAAAGGTCCCTGCTATAAATCGCCATAAACCTAGTACAAGGAGGCAGCTATGTTCCTGTTTTCTCTGAAGTGATTGAAAAAAAAGTTTTCTTTGGGATTTGGTGATGTTGTTATAACAACTAACCCTGTAGGGGCAGTAGGATGCAAAGGGTTGGTAGAAAACATCATTTTTCAAGAAGCCTATGTAATTCTTTGGAATAGATAAAGCAAGGTTAGTATTTTAGGGATGAAATTAAAGATTATAAAGGGAAAATAGCATTTAAAACTAATTTTTGAATTTTAAAGTTTTATATGCACGCTATCGCTTAATAACTTTCCTCCTCCAGTAACGCACATATGTGGATACACACACACACTCACACACACACACACACACACACACACACACAAACACGGTAGCATTTCAATCAAGTCCCATGTTCAGCATTCTTTTTTCTAGGTAGGTGAAATTAACAGAAAAACCTAGCATTTCAAACTATGAATAATATTTAAGAGTAGCCAGAATCTAGTATAAAGACCAAATTTTATTCAAAATCCTTGGCCTCCCAATCCAATTCTGAGCTAATTCAGAGCCATGCCCAAATTAACCTTCTCCATCATAGTGAACTCCACCCCATCCCCGGCCAAGAATATTCCCCCCTTTCATCCAGCATTACCTCTAAATACCTCCTAATCAGTTACAGATTGTGGAGAAAAATGGTGTATTCACATAATCAGCTCACTCCTCAAATGTTAAATATTAAGAAAGATGTCAGGGAAATCAGTCCTTCATATGATAATATACCAAATATGGGTCTGTATATGTCAGTGCAGGCATACAAACATACATATCAAGATTCCCATCATTGCAAAACTCAGTAGCATTATAATAACTCTTTCAATACCTATGAAAACAAAACTCTTATACTTTCAGGCATAAAAATAGAGGAGAGTAGGGTGGGATAAAGGAAACCAGCTAAAGAAAGGCATCTAACTAGCCAGTTATTATAGCTCAACCTTTATCTGTGGTATCTCTTGAATGTTCCAAAGTTATAATTTCTCAGAGTTCCCTACTAAGTAATAGTCTTATTCAATCCTTTTGACCAGTGGAGGTAGAACTCTGTCATCTCATTCTAAGATCCTTCCATTTGAACAAAGGCTAGGTAAGACATAGGTGCTCACAGAAGCTGGGAAAACTATGTAGAAACTGGTAAACTAACAGATTTGATCCATGCCACAGACTCTGGAGTTGAAATGCTTTCTCTTCAAATATTTGCTTTCACCCTAGCCTCATCAACCAAAACCAATTTGGGGCTGAGAATACTGTAGGATATTTTAGCTTCTGAGATCTCAATATAAAGGGAAAGAAATGAACATTTTGAAAGTCTTGGACCCTGCAGAACATACATTTGACTGAAATATGACATCATTCATCTTAGGTGGTTCTTTGTTGATCATAGTTGCTGGGAGGATAAGAAAATCTCATCATAAGACATTTATCTAAATTATCCTGGTAAAATGCTATCACAGTAGGAAAAAAGAAAAATGAGGAGTACTGTGGGTGTGTACAGAAATGCCATAAGATTATATTAATTGATATAATAAAGGTACAGAATAGGCATATTTGGTATAACTTGAAATATCTATAGGTACATGTTACAGAATCTTGGCAGGTTTACTTAACATACTAAAAGTTATTTTTACTGAGTACAATTTTCTGAGAAAAAATACTTTCTAAAGTTCATAGACAATAAGAGTATAACATAAACTAGGTCAATTAACTGGATCACAGATATAAAGAATGTAAACAAATATAGGTAATGTTTGGGATTCTTTTCCTGACAAATAGATAAGAAGATAAATGCTGAGTTTTTCTTAATTAGGCTTTCTTAATTAAAAACACCAGCAGTATTGTGATCATAATGAACTCTGGAGGGAGGATGGTTACTTGGTCTTCTGCATGTCACTTCTGGAAAATTAGATTTTTTTCCTAGGATAAATTCTGCACTAAAGAAGGAATAAATGATGTCTGCAAGCAGTGTCCCTTTGGTTTTTATCTGAGCGAGATGAATGTGCATCTTGCAGTTTTGAGAATGGTGTGGGGCAGTATTAGCCATCATTAGCACCCTAGGATGGATCCAATTCACTAATTACTTATGCTGTCTTGGTTCACTGAGATTTAAGTACCAAGTCAATCCCATTATCTGCAGTCTCCCAAGCTTGCCAGAGTCATCTGTCTTTTATGGAAAAGAAGCACAAGGGTTATCAATAGGACCCTGAAATACTTGGGATTTTCCCACTTCAGGAGAAAGGAAGATTAGTCCTGACTAAAGTCACAGCTTCCCTAAGCTGCTACTTTGGTTGTGATAAAAGTAAATGGTGACAATTATCCATAACTACATAGAGAGCAGAGAGGGAAATGGAAGAGGAGAGAAGGGAAGGGGAGGGAAGGGAAGAGAAAGGAAGAGGAGGGAGGGGAAAGGAAAGAAAGGAAAGCGAAAGGAAGAGAAGGGGAGAGGAGGGGAGAGAAGAGAGGGGAAGGGAAAGGAAAGGAAGGCAAAAGAAGGGAGGAAAAAATCAGATGAGAGAAAAAGAAAGAGGATAAAAAAGAAAACCTGCCACATTCTTGCAGCTGTCCTGTGGTTTCAGGCAGCTTTTCATATCACCTCAGAGCTACAAATTACAATTCATCTGTTACAAATACATGATAATATAGTCAGAAATCAGGAATTAAAATATTCGAAAGGCCTGAGGCCGAGAAAGAGAGGAGAGGAGCAAGGGGGCAGGTAGGAGAGAGGAAGAAAGAGAGAAAAGGGAAAGTGTAGGAGAGGGAAAGAGAGAAGAGGAAGGAAGAGAGAAGGAAAAGGAATAGGCAAAGGAGGATAGCAGGGAAAGAGTAAGGGAGAAGGAAGAGAGAGGGGAGAAGCTAAGTCTGTGAGCTGCCTGCCTTGCTTGTAGCTTCCCTCTCTATCTACATGTTTAAAGTCTGCGGCAGTACTGAGGCCTTGTCTGTTTGGGATGGTTGATTGACATCTGCTCTGCTGAGAGGAAGGAGCTGGCAGCTATTGGCAGCACTGTCACGTTCATTTGCACACTTTATGAGGCAGCAGTGTGGCTACTAATACAAAAAAGAATCTTCGAAGCCGCATGACATCTCTTGGAATGGAATATTTGTCTTTACAAATGATTGCACTGCTGCCAGCACTTGACATGGTGCTCGCAAACATGTGTAATTGTTGGAAGTGTAATGATGATTATTTGCATATTTAATGTTCAAACAGTACTGGAGAAGCAACTTAGACTAAACCTTTTATGGGAAGATTTAAATATGTTCAGCATCATCCTGATGAGTCCCAGAAAGTACGCAGGATCTGGTGGAAAGCAATTGCATGGCATTGTCTGAAAAAAGGTTCCATTTAACTGCCAGCTCAGCACTTTTCTACATTGGTGTAATACTTTTTTTTTTTTTTGCTGGCAATGCTGTCTTCTGGGGATGCTCACCATCAGAAACTAACTTCCTTTTGGTTGTGGCAGATTAAAAAAAAATAAAAATAGCACATTCAAAACTATTCACTGGCCCTTGCCAGCATATTTTCTAATTAATCATTCATGAACTTAATAAATATTATCTCTCTGTCTCCATAAATATATTTATCCATCCATCATCTTTTTATCTTCCTAAATCTTAGCTACTTTTCTTAAATTCGTATGCTTTGATATATGTAGATGTATATGTTTATGATGTACAAGTGTATGCACATACATGTATGTATGTATATTATATTATATGTGTATGTTCATTGTTTGTAAATATGTGCATTTATATGTAAATTTTTATGTATATACATGTGTACATGTATACATACATTTTAATCACTTCATTAATTTGAAAAAATGTAGAAATATAATTATATTGCTCACTTTCTAGTATGAGAGAATGAATTGTGAATATTGCTGTGCTCCCAGCATTAAGATTGCTTAAATGCGCATATGCCTGCATGTAGATCCCTTTTCCTATAATGTATGCATATACTTGCTTATGGAAAAAAATTCAGAAATAGAATCAAAATCAGATTTATAGAAAAGGACATTTTTCTCTTTTCAAAAATGTAAATGTCCTTGTGATTTTTTCAGTTACTAATAAAATAGACTTTTTGTTTTGGTGAGATTTCTTTGGAGTAAGTACTGTGGTGGGAGGGGCAGTGAATAGAGCAATTCGTGTGAAATTAGCCTCCCCCTCCCTAGGAGCCCTTGCTTATTCTTAGACTCATACTGACCCCTTGGGAGGCTGTCATTTGTTAGGTTAAGGGCTTCTGCATTTCTGCTTTTTAGCTGAGACTGAATTTGAAATTCTTTCATTATCTCAGAGAAGCTTTTGCCCAAAATATTTGAACTGTATAAAGGAATCTTTGCAACTTCTCAGAGTTCCTTGTTTAAATGGCCGTATTACTTCTAAGTTTTTGATCCTTACTAAGGTTAGCTTTGAGCCTTTGGAAATGTAACTGACACTCTGACTCAACCCTATCCAATAGCCAGACATCTAGACTAACTCAGGATGTCCCCCCAGTGCTTACCCACACATGCCTGCACATCTTGAAAGGCTTGAAAGGAAGAGACCTATGCTGTGTGCTCCAAATCAGCAGGAAGAGAGAGTTTGGATGGTGGTAATCATCTCATGGAAAGCATGCACCTCACTTTAATCAATAGAATAATTTTTGATAATGTATCCACTTGATCTGGCAATTTTGCCCTTCACCTGTAGTGAACAACTTAACTTGAGACTTTCTCCAGCTATTAGATAGCAGCTACTGGGGGCTATTCCGGTCTCTCCTTTCAAAATATGTTAAACTAATTAGCTTTAGAACTTGCCACCGCCCCCCTTACTCCACCCCCTCCTCCAGCTCTAATTCTTTCCTATCTCACTCTTTCTCCTTTCCCCCATCCCCTTCCCACTTCCTTTATTTCATCCTAGTGAGAACTACTTGGGTAGCAGGCAATTTCTAATCACCAAAATTCCACATTGTTTGAGAGAATAGCACAATAAACTTGACTCAATTATTATCCTGTAAATTGATTTTTAAAAAATCTGATGGATGCATAGAGACTGAACATCTCCATCCATGACCCTGTCGTATCTGTCTCAGCTCTCTGGCAGGACTCCTGCTTGATTGACAAAGCCACTAATGAACACTGTCTTAAGGCCATGTAATGATTTACCTGCAGTGAACAAGGTTTGGCAATGTTACCTCTGTATACCTGTCAAATGATTAATTCCTCAAAAAGGATAAAAATTTACTTTCTTGATCCAAAGTGAGTGAAGATTCATATGAGTGTGAGGATATATAGTCTAGGCAATACAAAGACAGATTTGTCTTATACATTTGGCCTACTGGTATTAACTTATGGGGGATCTTTAGATGGCAAAGAAGGGTTTTTGTCTCTGAGCTGTTTAGGAATAAATACTATATTATATTTTAGACTTTTTGTCTATCATGTATACCCACTTACAAAGAAAATTGTCTGTAGAATAGGATATTAGTGTAGATTTCTCAGTAAACCATTAATTGCTTTCATACAACATGGATGAGAGGAAAAAGAAGGGGCTTTAAAAATATAATATTAAAGCAACATTTGGGATATAAAGTTGAATTTTGTTCCTTGTTAAATTCTTTGAAGAGCAAAGTATTTAAAAAAACATATGACAATAATTAGCAGTATTTCTTTAGGGATTTGTTGGTTTGACCTTAGCCTTTTAATCTGTCAAAGTATGCTAATAAGCCTGACAGACAGAAAGATAAAATGCAGAGACAGATGAACTAGTGGAGAAAACATCAGTGCAATATTGAATGTGCTTGTGGGAACGAGAAGGGAAAGAAAGGGGAAGCAAGGAGAAGTGAAGGGGAGTGCAATTAAATTGTACTTTAGCTGGCACTTTTACAACAAGAGGTCCATCTCTGGAAGCAGCTCCAGAAGCAGGTCACCACTTTGTTATATAGTAAGGCATCAGAAGAATGGCTTATTCTGTGTCAATCATGGAAATGCCTTTTTCATTGAAGGCTGATCATGGAACTAATTTATGCTTTAAAAAATAGTGATGGTGAGGATAGAGAGCAGCCTCAGTTGAGACTCACTAACCAAAGTACCCACACTTTGCATACAAATGTTTTGCACATTGTCTAGTCCTACTTTCCATAGAGTTCCTCAGTGGGAAGTTATCAAATTACATAGATCTTATGCTATATACAACCAGGGTAGTAAAATCCTAACCCTAATGCAGAAAGAGAGAGAGAGGGAGAGAGAGAGAGAGAGACAAAGGAGGAAGTAGGTGTAAGTCACTATAGTGGTCAAAGGATGAACCCAAAGAATCCTCCACATGTTGTCCAACCCATGATTTTATCCTTGGCAATAGAGTGATGAAGTTACTTCCATGGAGTAGACTTCCAAAGTGCTGACTTTTTTTTTTAGATTAATGTTTTCAAAGTTGGAGAAAGGGAAGGTTTTGAAAACTGAGTAAAAATGTAAAGGGTTCTGGAGAGAAAGTTCTTTCAAGTGACCATTGCAGATCTCATTTGTGCCATCTCTTCTTCCACACTCTATTCAATAAATATCACTGTTTTTTTTCCCTTTTATTTCTTATGTGCTTGCCTTTTTGAAGCTCCTTTCTCCTTTCTACTCATCACACATTATCACAGTTTCCCACACATTCCTTTCTCTCTCTCTCTCTCTCTCTCCCTCTCAACACATTCACTTCCCTTGGTGAAGCAAAGAGAAGATATTGCTTTTGCTCTCCCTTTTTTAAAAATATAAAAATGTCATTATTGTGTGTACGTAAGAGTGAAGGTTGGGAAAATGGAGGCATGAACAGTCTCAAGAGCTCTCTGGGCACTAGTAGTCTGTAAAGGCCAGGAATTATTTATTTCAAGCTAGTCTTCCTAGAAGAGCCAGCACGTTGAGATATATGAAGGAACTGAGATGCTAAGGGAGTAAATTGGGTTCAGTTAAAGTAATCCATATTAATTTTCTTAAAGTAGGAAGTATTTTTCCAAGTATTCTTGGTACTTTTTAAGTTGATTCCTGAGTTGACAGCCATAAGTTTTAAGTATATGAAAGGTTATAATATGAAGGATGGTGAACAGCTGTTGTCCATCTCTACCGGAGGAAGAATTTCAGATAGATATGAAGGAAGAACTTCCTGACCATGAAAGCTGCTAAAAACTTGAAAGAGATTGCCAAAGGATGAGGTGGATTCTCTTTCCCTGGAGGGCTTTCAAAAATAGAATAGACACACATTTGCCCAGAATGGCCCAGGAGTAATCTTACTTAGAAGCAGTGGGTCTGATAAACTTGAAATTTCTTTGATCTGTGACATATTAAACACTATGTGGGAGGACAATTGTAGACAGGGAACTAATGCTACATGTATAGAATGTTTGTAATTGTCTTATTGAAGACCTCATAGTGTTCTCTCTTTACCATTAGGAGTCTAAACAACAATTCATGTAATTATTTTTTCTTATTACAAGAGTGTTGCTGCTCAAGTGACTTATATTCATCAAACGTGATTCTGAAATGGACGGACCGAGAAACACAGACCAAGACAAATTAGAATATATTGAGCATCATTTATTTGCCGGTGACTGTCCCATAGAGGGGAGCAGCCCCGAGCTCAAGAATCTAGGGCTTCTTATATGTGAGCCTTGAGCAGGTGCAAGCAAGCCATTACAAAAGCAGGGTATTGTGATTAGCAGGGCATATCTAGTTTTGCCCCTCTGGGGCCACACAGGGTCTGGAGCAAGACTCGGGGATTTACACCAAGTGTTTGTTCCAGGGAGCTGAGTTGGATCTGGGGTCACAGAGCTCCAGTAAGTGGAGTGTTACGGCATGCCCTTGTGCAAGGGGGCATTTCAATTCATTTAATGCATTTAAATATACAAGACACATTGTCAGGTAAGTAATAGAGAGCCTAAGACCAGGGTTCAAGTCCTGTTTCTTATACATATTGGCTGAGTGACCCTGGACAAGTCATACAGTCTCCCAGTCCTTTAGCCAAAAGTTTAAGTTATTAAGTTACAGAGGAGATGGATAAAGGAGTTTTCTCATCTAATATTTTTCTATACCAATGAAATTTAGGCCCAGTTTCTATGATCTGTCCCAGTGTTGGGAAACCTGCAGCCTAGAAGCCACACGTGCTCTGCTAGGTCCTCAAATATGGCCCAAGGATTTGTTCTGTGAAGTTTGGATTCAGTCAAAGGGCCACACTTGAGGACATAGTGGGCCACATGTGGCCTCTAGGCCACAGATTCCCCTCTCCGGGATCCCTACATATGTCCATAGTTCTACACTGGATAGCAAAATGTAAAAGAAGGAGACTTTGGCATTTTGAAGCTTATATTCCAAAAATTCCATGCCCTTCCGTTGATACTGTTACCTTTATTCTAGGATGTTTTTCTATAAAGGACACACACACACGTGTATGTATATGTATACACACATACACATATATACATACACATGTGCATATATACATATATATTCTACACATATACATATAGACACATGTTTTATATGTATTTGCACACATATATAAACACACACATGCTTTTTTCACCCCACCTCTCCTACTCCTTCCCCTGCAATTGCTTACATAGTTAACTAGACAAACTTCTTTATTTTGCTTGCTAATGTTCTACCTTTGTGTCAAAACCAGTTAACAAAAGGGAATGGTGTTCTGACCAATTTAATAATTTTCAAAAGAAAGTCTAATAGGGGATAACCAAAATCTATTGTGTGTGTAATGCTAAGAAAAATAGCACTGACTTGTATCTTGATAACTTTAATAATAAAATCATCATAATTGAGGTGTGCATATGAAAATTTTTCTAATGTCAATTTTGTAGGTGAATTCACAGAATTGGGTATATTAAACAGAAGATAGAAAGCTGGCCTCAAAGCCAGGACGACATGGATTTAAGTCCTGTCTCTTTTGAGTGCTGGTTATGGGATCTGAGCAAGTTACTTAACCTCTCAATGCTTAAGGCAGTTTTCTAAGATTTCAAGTTGTCAAGACAGTGCTGAATTACCTGGGTAGGAGGAAGATTCCACTAGGAATTGTGTATATCAATGAAATCATAGGTCTAAATCTCAGTCCCTATCAGATGCATAAATAAAACTAAAATGGGAGTCAGGAAACATGAATTTTTGCCCTACCTCACCATTCAGAGTACTTACCCACTCTGGAACTCAGGTTCCTCATCTGTACAATGAAGATATTGGTTAAAAATAATCTCTAAGATCCCCTCCAAGCTCTAAAATGTCAGGATTTCAAGGTTTCAAAAATTTTTTGTGCCTTGTAATAAAGAGAAACTTACAACGGGCGTGGGTAAGGAGGGAAGAAGGGAGAGAATCTGGAACTCAAATTTTAAAAACATGTTAAAAATTGTTTCTACATGCAACTGAGAAATAAGATATACAGGCAATGGTAATAGAAATCTATCTAGCCTTACAAGAAAGGTGGGGGTGATAGAAGGGAGGGCACACTGGGGAAAGGGGTAATCAAAATGCATGCCATCTTGGGGTGGGAGGAGGGGAGAGATAGGGAGAAAATTTGGAACTCAAAATCTTGTGGAAACAAATGTTGAAAACTAAAAATAAATAAATTAATTTTAAAAAAATAAAGAGGAATTTAATTCGTGCAGCATTACAGTTTCAAATCAAAAATCTGACCACAGGCTTTCTCTAAAATAGGATATATGTTAAAGCTGAGCACATGCAAAAGATCTTATGCCTGAGAGTTCAGTTTAGCAAGTACAGTATGGTGAAAAGAGCACTCTAGATTGGGAGCTATGACTTCTCATATCAACTCCAAAAAGAACTTGATCTGTGATATTATGCAAATCTCTGATTTTTCCCAGGTCTGTTTCTTCATTTGTAAAATGAGACAGTTGTACAAAATAATCTCTAAAGTCTCTTCTGGCCCCCATATCCTGTAATTCTATGATCCTTATTGAGAACAGCAGTTTTGACTATTCTTCCAGAAACAGCCTGGAAAGGGCACAAAACATGCCCCTTGACCTGGTGATCACTCTTTAAATTTCCAACTTCTCCATGAATGCCTGACAAGTTTTCTCTGTTCCTGATTCAGATATCTGGCAAAACAGAACAGGACCAGGGTTTGAGGGGAAGAGAATAAGGAGATCCACATTGGTAGCAAGGGTGGTCTTTGAACTCGGCATTTCCACAGAGTAGCAATAATGGGCAATGACCTTGAACAGATGAGATTACCTTCCTGTGATGGGCCCTGCTTATTTTTCCCTTCTGGTTTTACCTCCTCACTGGTCAACAAGCTCCATAAGTATAACCTGAAATGATTTTTTTTTTTCATTTTTTATTTGTTTATCTTATTCCCATTGATTATTTGAAATAAACCATTACTACTCAGCTTTCAAATGCTGATTCAGATGAAGTAGCTACTTTAAAAGAATGGTCTCCCTCAATTTTTAAATGACAATTTTAAACTACCATATTCCCTTCTGTCCTCCCAAGAGGACACTAGTTCAATGACTTAATGATAGGATTAATTGAAGAGACCTCAGAGACCATCTAATTTCATAGTCAAGAAAATCAAGGCCCAAGCTTACATAGGTAGTAAGCATCAGAAACAGAATTCAAACCCATGATACATGACTCCAAAGTCAGTATTCTTTTCACTGAACTCAGTTGTCTATAAGTTGGCATTTTGATTTTTTTTAGCCACAAATTAAGACGGGAATATGAATGGCCAACCCAGTAGAATGCTCATTACAATGATACACTTGCATGACTTTTCTAATTTAGGTACCCTCTATTAGCATCCTTTGGTTTTACATATATCTATTCACATAGTTCTTAGATATTCACTGATCTACATTCCTTCACTAATCATTCTATATTGGAAAGTTACACTATCCATTAAATCATTGAACCCTAAAGTTGTACAATAGTGTCCCCAATAAAGGTGAATGAAATATGAGGCATTTGGAAAATAACATATTGCATATATGTGATTATGTTTGTGTTGTATGTACATGTGTGTATACGTGTGTGTATGCATGTGTGTGTGTGTAATGTTTACCTACTTACCATTTAGAAAATACTAGCCCAATGGCGATATTCATTTTGCAGTTAGTTGGTTTATTAGTGATTGGTCAAAAACAACTTGTCTTTTGAAGTAAGATGTCTCTGGAAAGGACAGCTTCCAAGATGGCAGCAAAGTCTTGTCCACAATTTAGCTCACTGAACCATCCCACCTACCCACTCTCCGCCAAATTGTCCCTCCAGTTGGGCCACGCCCAAACCAATTCTAGTCTACCCATTCTTTCTGGATCCTTTGTCAGCCCTTAAAGCCTGGGAACAATGGAGAACAATGCTCCTCTCAGCTTATCCTTCTCGCACACACTCTTTTCATTACAGTACCTATCAAGAGTTTCCCTTGCAATTTACTTTTCTTCTGCCCTCCAGCTAAAATAGACTATGTAAAGTGCAGTGGTAAAATGTTAAACTTGCAAATCCAAAAGGGGGAGGAAAAAGGGGGAAGTTCCTTTCTTCCAGAAGCAATATTGTAGAGGTGGGCTTTCAGAGGGCCTGAAAGAGCTGAAGTTTTAGGAGTCTGAATGAAAGAAACACTCAGCTAACAAAACAGTGCGCCACAGAAGAAGCTTCATCTGCTCTGGCCAAATCCCTCCTTTCTTTCCATCTTTTCTCTCTTAATAACAGCTGCCCTCTCATTCCCTGTTACTCTGCTGTGAAGAACAAAACCTCCCTCCGACTATCTGTTTTTCTTTTCTTCCCCCGAGTAGGTCTCATTACTGGTGATTAGCAGATGATTAAAACCAATTCAGCTTCCCCCAGTAGATATTTTCTCCCTGTTTGTGACTAACGCGTCAGTCTTCAATGAACGTGCTCCTAAGCTTATTAACAGGCTCACAGGATTAGCTGCCACAGAGCTCTGTGGCTCCCGATATTGTGATGCAGCGAGTGACATGGAACCATTTGCTGAGTGCAGACAGGGCCGCTGGGACCAAATATCTAAATCACAATTTTATTTTCCGTGTAGAGCAAGATAAAAAAAAAAATCCCAACAATAATTACAAAAATCAAACGTTTGGACAAGTCTGAAAATATCCTTAAACTCAATGGCAATAAACAAGCTAACCCAGTCATGAGGGACTGTAGTAGGGGTGTGCATGTTTGTGTGTGTGTGTGTAGTTTGCAGAAATATAGGTTTACACAGTTTACCTTGAGTCACATTCATGTTTGCCCCAAAATAATGAGATACACACAATGCTTTCATTCATTTCACCATTTTGTAACGTATATCACCAGTGTGTATGGACAGAGTAGCTGCTTAGATGGGTGGGATACATGTGGATAAATCTATATCTGGACAGAGCCAGGAGCACTGTTAAATTAGATTGTAGAAGAATACAAAACGAAGTTACTCCTTGAAGAGCATACAGCCCTGGAAAACTATTGAACTTGCGAAACATTAAGAGATCAGGACAAAGAAATGGCTAATACTCAATTTCTGTTTTTAAACAAGAACAAAAACAACAAATAAAGTTTCACTCTGATCTTTAAAAATTTCTGGAAATTTTATTGCTGTCCTTAAATGGCTTCTTTTATTTCATAAGGGGAATGATAACAATGATCTTGATAGTGAAAATAGTTATAATCATATGAGATGAATTTCCTCAAGGCCCTGATCATCAGCAGCCATGATTAATGAGCAGAAAGAATAACCCTTTTCAGCAAAGTTCTGACAAGGAGACCTTATGTTATTGCTTTGGTAGACAAATTTAAAAGGTGGGGTTTGTGGAGGGAAGGGGGATGCTTTGCTTTGTTTTTACAAATGGTCTGTTATTCCAATTCTTTAAGTTTTGCCCATTTATATTTTCCACCGTCCTCCCTTTCAGTGCAGCTTAACTCTGAGTGTGCTGAAGCTTGAAATCTAGCTTCCGATTCATAATAGCAACAGGGCTTGTAGCAAATGTCAACAAATCCCCTGTCACCAGGGAAAGTAGAAAATCTAAAAGGTAAGTCAGAAGAGTCCCTCCTGGCTGCATGATGGAATAAGTCTGGGCGAGAGGAAAGGAAGGGAAAAAAATTCAGAAATTATAACCTGGTAATGAAATACCAGCAAAACCATTAAAGCAAAGAGAAACTTGACACAACAATAGGGAAGTAATGAGGAATTAGGAAAAGCTGTTGTAATCACAAGAAAAAAGTGAAAGATACAATCATATTTTTAAAACACAATACAAAAAAATGACAAAAAACCCTTCTGATTGGTCTCATTTTTAAATAATAAAAAGTTATTTCACTTGTGGCTGCTTTTGACATCATAGGAAGGGGATTTGTAAAGGATCAAGTCTCTTGTACAAACAATAGGGTCCAGACATAATGTACATAATGTATGTAATTAAAGGACAGTAATGTGCAACAGATGATAAGCGAAGTAAGGTTTGGAAATAGGAACCCAAACTGTAACACAGTAGATATTAACAAGCTAAAACGAAAACCAAGGTCCCACAAATTTGACAACTGCAAAGCAGATTAAAGAAATGTTCTTTAATTGGCATCCTAAACACTTTATACCATTTCTCAGAAGTAAAATACAGAGTTGGAAAATGTCGTTATGATCAGATAATGGTGAAGTTCCTATAATAAAACTGTTTTACTCTGGAAAATAGAATCCATGTTTGTATTCCAATAGTATTTGTTGGGAATTAGTATTTTAAATTAATGCCTAGATTCAAATATGGTTTCTAATGGCATAGAAGTGACTCTTTCTGCCTCACTTTCCTCATTTGCAAATTAAGGAGGTTGGACCAAATGATATCAAAGATCTTTTCTAGTTCTAAAACTGTAATGTCATAAATCCACTGAAGTAAACAAAAAGAAAGAAAAATATGATCCTGATAAAGGAATTTCTTTCTCCAAGCTTCCCCTCTCAATTCAGTCCTATATGGTGCTCAGCTTTTGAGAATTTGAACATCCAGACAAGTCACCTACTTTAATGATGCTAAGCCAAGCAATGTTCTTTGTCTTAGAAATACCACTGCTAGTTACTACACTGCAAAGAGACCAAAATTTGAACAATAGGTTCCCTAGACACCAAAATATTCATAGCATTATTTTGTGTATATGTGTGCTAGTAAAACAAACAAACAAAACAAAATTGAAAACAAAGTAGGTGTCCATTAATTTGGGAATAGCTAAGCAAATTGTGGTATATGAATAAAATAGAATATTACTGAACTGCATAAGAAATGCATATGAAGAATTCAAAGAAGCATGAGAAGATATATGAACTGATGGCAAAACTAAGAAGACAAAATAGATGATGAGATAAAAACAATGAATAAAACAAAACAAAATACAACTGTGTTATTACAATGACCAAGTGTGGGTTCAAAGAAGAGAGGAATAAATTAAGATTTATCCTCTCTTTGCAGAGTTGGGAGACTATTGGCATACAGTATTACATATTTTATAGAAATCAAATTATGTGTTACCAATTTTGTTGAACTGCTGTTTTTTTTTTCCTCATGCTCTCTTTTTTTAGAGGCTGTGGCTTTCTTTCTATTACCATCACTTAGCAAAGTGTCCTTCACTGTAATCATTCAATAAATGCCTCTTGAATGACTGACTGACAAGTTACGAGCAGAGGTGGGGAGAGAGATATTTTTGAAAAAGAAAGTGGTGTAAAAAAAGATATAAATAAAGTTTATTTAAAAAGGAGATAAAATTTAGATGGTCATGGGTATAGTATTATTTTTCTAATTTTTTTGCCCTTCTTTTTAATCAGTAAGAATGAACAATATTTCTATATTAGTGACCCACCATTCAAGAACTCTTGGAGTTATTTTTTATTCTTCACTCTCATTAGCTTCATTTTTCTTTTGAACTTTTGATTTTTCTTTTGAACTTACCTGTTTCACTGTCAACGGATGCACTATACTCCAAGGCTAACTAGGAGGAAGAAAAAAGCCACTTGTTTACCAACATGATCACAAATAAACATGTTGATAAAGTTTATGTATAAGACATTGCACTAGGTTGTGGGGAAAACAAATATTATAAGCCAATTCTTGGTCTTGAGGAACCTGTAGTCTTATTGAAATACGTACATGCATATAAACTTATATATGTGTACATGTTTAAACATACACATATGTATATATGTACGCATACATATAAATTGTGTATACACATGCATATATGTATGTATACGTATATTCTAAGTTTATGCACATCTATAAAATTATATTACATACGTATGCATTGGGTATATATGTACACATATGTACATGCATGTATATATGAAAATTATTTAATTGTATAGATGTATGTAATCTTGTAAATGTATACAATCCAATTGACTTTAGTATAAATACACATATGCATGCACAAGCACAGTAGCACATGTATGTGTACATATATGAACACACAGATACTTATATATAGAATGTGCATATGCATATATTCAGTATTATGTGTAATTTATATTTTAGCAAGATATATTAAGAACTAATGGGGCCTTCCCCTACTACAACGGATTATGAAGTGTCCATAACATATAGTCTTATATATATTTTTGGACCTAGTAATTTGAAAATTTGTTCTGCTTGACTGGGCTTATTTGTTACAAGGATTGTGTTTTTCTTTTTCCGTGGTGCAGAAGGTAAGAGGGAAAGAAAATAAATGGCTGTCTTTTGGAAGGTAAAACAAAGCTTAAAATTTTTTTAAAAATATATGCATATATTATATATGTGTGTGTGTGTGTGTGTGTGTGTGTATGAATATATGTGTGTATCTCTATCTATATCTTATGGTCCTAATTGCCTGAGGCTTAGTAAGGGTAACTGGCTTTTTCTACTTGCACAGCTTGTAAGCAGTAACATGAGGATTTAAATCTTGTTCATCAAGTCTCTACATCCAGCACATGATCTGCTATGCCATGCTTCCACATACACACACACACACACACACACACACATTATATACAAACATATACATGTATATAATATACATACATACATACATACATATATGTGTGTATATGTATATATAAATGTAAGGTGGCATATGCTGGTAGTAGAAATATGTTCTGCATTTCAGAGGAGGTTGTGATCAATGAGGTGTGAAATAGTCAGGAAAGATCATGGAATCATATACTTAGACATGGAAAGTAACTGAGTGATCATCAAATCCAAGTGTTCATTTTCCAGATGATGCAATTGTGGCTCAGAGAGGGCCAAGTGTTACACAGATAATAAATGGCAGAGCTAGGATTCATATGTGGAGTTAACAATCTCACTTCAATCAAACATACATATATCATTCACTTAGTTCTAGGGGAAAAGCCAGCACCCTGAACTTCTGAGCAAATATAAACAGAAATTACAAACAGAGACAATGTAAATGGAGCAAATACAAAGTTATCAACAGACAGGCCTTTAGCTGTCTAACCAAAGAATTACACATGGTTACCAGAGAGAGAGGGACCAACATCTGGGTATTCAAAGCCAGGAAGCTCCAGCAGCTACCCAGAGTCTCCTCTGGTCAAATCACATGATACTCTTCCAGTGAGTGAGAGCCCCAAACAAAATGCTAACCTCTGAGTTACCCTCTTCAGGGTCAAAGGGCATCACAACCATGTGACTCAAACCTACGTGAACTAGGCTTTCTTGTTTCTTAAGCAGGTCAAAGACTCTTGATTTAATTAAAGAAACAAAGGCCAGACTCATCAAAGGCACTTGATTACCTCAGTGCTCCAAAAGGGAAAAACAGTCAAAAAAAATTCCTTAATTACCTTAATTACCTTTACACTCCACCCCTTTACTGGAGCCTTGGCTTTACACAATCTAAATAGCCATGGATCCAGGAGCAAATAGAGGCATTATACATTGTGATCCAATCAGGGAACTAAAGCATAACATTCATATCATAATAAAATATATCATTCAATGTCATTCCTGAAAAAAGTGAGTCTAAGAGTAAGTCTTGCTTGTTCACCAGGTCACTTTGTTTAGAAGGTAGAATTAATCTGAGAATAGCCAAGTAAAAGAAGGTCTGGAATTGGAGACAGAATTTCTAGATTATTTTTCTGTCTTTGGCCAAGTTACCGTTCTGAGCCTCAGTTTTCTAATCAGTCAAATGGAAATGATGATAATAGTATTACAACACTAACCTTACATATAATATAATAATTTGGAACCTTTGGTAAAATGCCATATAAAGGTTAAAATGCTATTGAGTTGGGCAGTGAATGCAAAGTAAGATATAGACAAGCAGAGAAAAGAAAGAAAAATATTATTAATGGGAATATATGCGATATACTTTTTAGGTTATGTGGCTGCTCAACCATTCCATACTAAGTTATCCAGAGGATTCTAGCTGTCTAGACAGCAATCCTCTGGATAATTAGAAAGTAGGGTTAACTATACTGCAAGGGACTCTGTATGTTAATGAGTTCTACTGGTGGTAGAGTTATTACTATTATTATTAATGATAATACCACTTGAAACCACAGCCAATTTAACCCAGCCATTTGGAAGAGCTGCATTGCTCTATTATCCAATTGATAATTTCAGGGTTTTATTCACATGCACAATCATAAGAAAAACAAGGAGAAGACTGTCTCTCAGTTGTGTACATATGCATAGACTTTGCCTTTTGAGTACATAATTGGGGATGGGAGTTACAAAGAAAAGATCATTAAACGTTACAAAGAAAACCCATATTCCCTTCTAGTGACTTGAGCCAAGCCCCACAAGGCCTGATCTCCTTCATTTGTGGGAGAAGGAGCCAAAGGACAGCCAGGGAAAGGCTGAGCTAAGGGAACAGTGAAGGCCGGTAGGACAATGGAAAGTGTCAGCCATCAGAAATAAGTAGTAATAGACAGGGGCAAGAAACAGTGCTGTTCTGGGAAAAGGAAGGAGACAATTTTGTTCCAGTTAAATTTGAGTTCAAAAAGCTGGAGTGAAGTTTTGTTGTGCTTTCTTTCTTTGAGAATAGATCATTCACATTCTAGAGTTAGGCATATCTTAATGCTGTATCAACTTACGAAGGATTCCTAGATTTTGAAATTGAGTAGTGTACATAATAGAACTTTAATAATAATAATACCTTGCATTTACATAGTGCTTCCCAATGAGCCTAGCTCTTTACACATTATCTCAATTAATTCTCCCACAGAACTCTGAGGTTAGTGCTATTATTACTATTTCTTTTATAGAGGTGAGAACTGAAGCTGTGAGGTCAAATAACTAAGTGATGTGTAGTCAGTAAGTGTCTCAGGGAGGATTCAAACTTTAGTCTTCCTGAGTCTAAATCCAAAACTTTATTCACTCTGCCAACTGAGGACTAAGGTTCCTAGGCTGTTCAGGAATAAGGAAAACTGAGATGTCAACTTGGACTTTCCTTCACCAATTGGTATCAAACTAGATAAAATTGAGAGAGATGAGGGCTATCAAGAAGCTTAGACATGGTAACAAAAAGAAACTTTGGAGCAAGATGCAGAAAACCTGGGTTCTGCTACTTACAAGTAATAAACACAAGTAACTAATTCATTGGGGGGCCCAAGTTTCCTAATTTGCTTTAAAAAAAAGGAGAAAGAATACATGTATTAACTACCTCACAGGATTTATCATAAGATCTAAAAGATGATATATATATACATACACATACACATACGTATATATACACATACATATATGTATTATGCATACACATATATATGTATGTGTGTATATATATGTATTATGCATGTATATAGGGTATGTGTGTATGTGTTATTTATGGGGAAAAAAGAAACATTATGCAACTATAAAGCCTCGTTATTCAACATTCCTGATTCTAGTTTGGAAATTAATGTTACATTAAATAAAAGCAATTGTTAAGCAAATGGTTTATTAATAGTGGATCAAAGGGGTCATGGGTGGGCTTAGCTATGCAGTCAAACAGATTTTGAAATGCAAACACATCAAAGTTTGAGAAAGAATCACAGAATAAGAGCAGAATTTATCTGCAAAACGGGTATATTATAAAATAATAGCATCTATCTCCCAGGATTGTTGTGAGGATCAAATGAGAAAACATTGTAAAATGCTTAGCACAGTGCTATACACCTAGTAGGTACTTAACAAATGCTTGTTTCCTTTCTTTTTTCCTCCCTACTACTTTCTTAAATAATTTGTCAAATAAAATCTTGTTCTGAGGACTTACCATGGTTTGGGGCTGACTGTGGGTCCTTGAAGGGAGCACAACTTCTTGCATGCAAGAAAGCTTTAACATATTTCCCTTTCTATAGACTACTTGACTCTTGTCTAAGGAGCAATCTATATAATGTAGACAGCCCCTTCTTGAAAGAGCTTATCTACTAGGTGGTACAAAGTTTATTGATATATTTCTGTATCTATTTCTATAGCTATGTATCTATAGATACATCATTATAGAAATATATTGATACCTGCATATATGCGCACATACACATACATATATATATATACATGTATACACACACATATATGTACCTCACATATATGTGCACATAGCAATACAGTCAATCTTCATTATTTTGGTACTTTCTGTATATAAACTTGCCTACTCTCTAAAATTTATTTGTAACCACAAAATCAATACTCACGGTGTTTGCCCAGTCATTTGTGGATACGTTCAGAGAAGGAGAAATTTAAGCTACTCAAGACGCATCTTCTTGGGTAAGGACAAACACAGTTCCTCTCTGCCTTCTAATTTCAGCTGTTGTACTATAAACAACTTTTCGCAGTCCATTTAGGGCCAAGTTTCTTACATTTTTTTTTTTGCTTTTTGTTGGTGATTTCACTGGTTAAAGTGGTCCCCAAGATAATTCCTGAAGCACTGTCTAGAGTTCCTGAGTGAAAGAAAGTTGTGATGTGCCAAACGGAGAAAATAAGCATGTTAGATAATTTTTAGGCAGGATTTTTAGTGCTATCGGCCATGAGTTCAATGTTAACGATCAACATTAATGTATAACGAGAAAAAAAGAAGAGGAAGTTCACTGATTAGTATGTGACACCACTCCAGAAAGTGCTAATGTAAATGTTGTAAGCAGATACAGGAATCTAAACCCGTATTTCCCTTAGTCAATGGTTCAGAATTCACTAATTTAGTATTCGCAGTGATTTTTAAAGGGCAACATGGGCAGGAAGAATACAGACAAAATGGAGCATATTTAGTTGGTATTAACCAACATGGTGAGGGATCATGGGAGTATGGCATGTGAGGACTAGTTGGAGGAACTAGAGGAGGCCCAGGAGCCATATGATATCTGTTTTAAAGTAAAGGCTTTTATAGGAAGAAGAGAACAGCTTCTTTCCTATTTGGCTCCCAAAACACAAGTTTTAAGCAATGGGTAGTATTTGAAGAGAAAAAGATTTTAACAGTAAAGAACTTGGGTTGGGGGTGGAGAAGGGAGGGAGGGGAAGGGCAGGGGGAAAGTAAAAGATAATGCAAATGTCAGATAATTCAAGTTCTCAGAAAGTAAAAATGGTTGCCTTGGGAGAAGGAGGGCTTCACCATCACTGGAGGTTTGTAAGAAGAGGCTTGATAATCCCTTTCTTCAAGGGAATCCTGTTTAGGTACAGATTAGATGACCTCTGAGGTAATTTCCAACTCTGAGATTATTTGGTATGAAATCATGGTTCTATCTAAGTTTCAATTATATTTTAAATATTTATTTATATGCCATAATATATTCTATTGAGTTGTAGGCTTGTCTTCAGGGCTAAGGACCATAGCTTTCTTTAAAAAAAATCAAA
>CM053626.1:140382442-140422623 GCA_028646595.1 Phalanger gymnotis | reverse complement strand
AAATAAAAATAAAAAATAAATAAAAAAGGTTGAACTACAAGACCTTTTAGGTCCCTTCCAAGGCTCTATTTATGATCCAGATTCATTCTGTATGAGAAGTAGCCTGGCATATTGAACTTAGAGCCAGCCTCAGAGTCAGGAAGTCCTGAGTTCAAGTCCCAGCTCTGAGACATACTGGTCATGTGACTTTGGCAAGGCACACAATATTTCAGTGGTCTAGGTACCTCCCTAAGAAAGTAAGTTGCAGAGAAGGTACTAACCTGATTCAGTACTAGGAACAGTATTATGTGATGGTGATACAAAAAACAGCAAAAGTCCCTGCTCTCAAGGAGCTCATGGTCTAATTAACGAGATAGCTTGTAAATAGCTATGTACAAACAAACCATGTACAAAAGCTTCCTGTAGAAGGAAAGATTTTAATTGGGACTTGACTTAATAATATTCATTGGATTAAACTGAATTGAATAAGCATAGAAATATGTAGGTGGTTTATTGTTAGCACTCAAAAAATCAACCTCACTTTCCATTGACCCGCTCTGGCCAACGAAGCCTCTTTTGTAACAAATATGTATAGTTGTGACACAAATCAGCACACTGGTTAGGATGGCATTGCCCAGCACCACTCTACCAAGAGTCAGGAGTCAAAGCATAGGAGTTTAAATGTTCTCTTAACTCAATATTGAAAGAATGTAAGCTCCTTATAGTCAGAAGTTTTTTCATTTCTGTTTTTCCATCCCTAGTGCCTGGTATAGTGCTTGGCAAAGAATAGACAATAACAAATGTTTATTTTTTCATTGATATAGGATTAGTAAATGAATTATTCCTAATTCTTCCTTCTAATTTTAGGTAATATTACATAAATCCCTGGGGGGCCCTGAGAAGGTAGAATGAATCACCCTTTAAAACATTAGAATTCTGTCTCAGGTCCAATAAGGGATGAGGGGAAGTAACTGTCACTGAGAAAGAAGTACTTTTGTGAGCCTCTGATATCAGCCTTTATATAAGCTACTTCCTTGAAAAATTCACCTCTCCCTCAGTAAAAGAAAACCAGTATTCTTCCTTATGCCGTACTGAACATTAGGCTGCATAGAAGAAAGACATTTGGTGCGTTTTGCTGTGACTCATGGGACCTTAGTATGCTTTCCCCATTTTCACCATATTTTCTTATTCTTATCTTCATTCAAATCTCTGTGAAGGCATAGCAGGATCCGCTTGGTTTCTTAGTTGCTTCCTGGACATTGGCGTGCCAGGAGCATTCAATGTTCTTGCCACTGTCTCTATCAGTATCATTAATAATAATGCCAATAACTTGCTCTATGTTTGGGAAGACAGAAGCTAAGTTTGTTACTTCATTAAATGAGACACACACACAGGCCATCTCGTAAACAGACACCTGTTTGGTCACCGTTTATTTAGCACTGCTAGTCCTTGCAAATGAAGACAGCTGGTGCAAAAACATTAATGACAATAATCATGTACCATACAATAGAATAAGATTCAGATTTAAGTGCCTGGTGATATTACTTGGGTGCTTAAAAAAAGATTACTTTTCTTAGAGAATGTCTGAAATGACTGAAGTCTCTTAGGAAGAACACTAAAAATGCATATTGAGCTAAAAGTCATACCAGTTAGACTGAAGATGGCTGCCCCAATTAGACTTAAAAAGCTGGCCATCTCTGTGTTCTTGTCGTATCTGAAATTCTATCAGGAGTACCCTCAGGAAAGGGCAGGAGTCTCAAAGTGCCAAATTAAATATGCAGTTGGCTGCTGAATCTGAATTACATAGTTATAGCAAACCAGATTTAGTGACCTTTGGCTGACCCTGGTTCTGTGCCCTATAACAAGCTTTGCCACAGTGTATATTATATAATCAATCTTTGTATTTTGCTGCTTTATAATCACACTATGAGGAAGTGACTGTATCACTCCTTAGTCCTCTAAGCCAAATCTCTAGGACTGTCTCAAAACCAGGAAATCACTAACTTAGCCTGCAGGGGAAAAAGGGGGGGACAGGGATAGAGTGATGCTCCTTCAATAGAGGAAAGCATTAGCACAGAAATGCAAGTAACCCAGAGAAGTAAAGGAGATCATCAGATATTTGACTTTGTGAGGGATATGCCCTAATTTCTGTCACGTGGTGGTTCTATTCCTTTGGTCTCTGAGCTCAGAGACCATCTAGTCTCAATGCTTCATTTTAGAGATGGGGAGATTGAGACGAGGGTAGGTCAAGTGATGTCCAAAGTCATAAAGGTAGCAAACATCAAAGGTGGAATTTGAACATAGAGCCTCTGTCTCGAGAGCTAATGCTTTCACCCTTTTAACATAGTGTCTTTCCAAGAACTAGCTATGGTTTGTCATGTAGAACATTACTGTCTAATCTCTTGGGTAATAAATTCTCCTTGTTCATTTAAGCATAAATATATTGACAAAGCAAAGCATAGGGGAAAAAATACTTGAAAATTAATACAGAGGACATAGGTTTAAATCTTGTCTCTGATACTTACAGCCTATGTGATCTTGGGCAATTCACTTGACTACTGTTTTTTAATATTTTATTTTTTGATAATTATATGTAAAATTTTTTAACCTTCATTTTTTTAAGCTACAAAGAATTCTGGGAAGATGTTGGAATAGGTCAGAAAATTCCAAGCTCTCCAGATTTCCTCCACAAATAAGACAAAATAGAGCCTTAGGGTCAATATAGAGCAACAAAAATAAACAAGAATTGGGGCAGAATAGCAGTCTTCCTGGGATGACTAGAGACAATGCTTTTTTTTTTCTTATTTTGTGTTAAACTTTAGAATAAATTCAAATATAATGAAAAACTAACATTTTTTTAAAATTTTGAGTTCCCAAATCTCTTACTCTTCTAACCCTCACTCCTCCCTGAAAAGGCAAGCAATTTGATATAGGTTATACAACTGCCATAATGTAAAACATATTTGTATGTTAATCATATTGTGAAAGAAAATACAAATCCTCACCCCCAAACACACACACACACACACACACACACACACACACACACACTCCAACACAAGAAAAATAAAGAATGGAAAAGAAATACACTTTATCTGCATTCAAACTCCATCAGTTCTTTCTCTTGAGATGAATAACATTTTTCATCATGAGTCCTTCAGACTTGTCTTAGCCTATTGTATTGATGAGAATAGCTAAGTCATCCACAAATGTTCATTGTACAATATTGATGTTACTATGTATAATGTTCTCTTGTTTCTGCTCACTTCACTTTGCATCAGTTCATGTAAGTACAGGTTTTTCTGAAACCATCCTCCTCATCATTTCTTATAGCACAGTGGTATTCCATTAACCATATACCACAACTTGTTCAGCCATTCCACAATTGATGGGCATCCTTTCAATTTCCAGCTTTCTACCTACCTCATGTGTTTTGGCTTCAGTTTTCTTATCTGTTAAATGAGTTGGGCTTGAGATAGTCTCTGACATTCGTTCCAGCTCTAAATCTATTATCTGTGGAACTTACATGGCAATTCAGTAATCTTTTTGGATATCCTTCCTGAAATTTGGCAAGAATAATGAGCCCTTATCTAATAAAATGATTTCTTAAGAGGTTAAGAAGGTGAACAATTTCCTTAAAAATCATATAGCAGAAGTATGGATGGCAACTTAGGTTATGGAATCAAACTTAGATGGGTTGTATATGGTATAAATTATAGCAATGCTCCTTGGGTGTGGCTGTGAGTTATAATTTATACCCCACAGGCTGCCTTAAATCATGTATAATAATGAACTGTTGGTGAAGTGGCCCAAGTATTCTGGAAAGCAATTTGCAACTATGCCCCCAAAGTTAAGTAATGTTATTATGGGAAAACAAACAAATACTGAAATTAGTGGCAGAAGACCTGGAAGAGAATCTTGTGAGTGATTTTCTATTTATGTCTTGATTTTGTCATTTCTTTTCTCTAAAAATAATTTTGCTCATAAAATGGAGGGTTTTTCATTAGAAAGGTATAAGTTACATCATATGATAATTCCACACTTATCACCAGATCTCAGTTTATGCTTCCTTGCACCTCTCCTCTATTCCATAATAGTGCCTTGTATGAAGATGTAGCAGGTGGTTAGTAGGCAGCTTCCCCACCCTATACTACTTCTGTGTAAAGAAGTCCCCACAGAAACGGCAGAAATTAGCAGGAATAAAACCCATAGGGAATCCATAGATTTCATTTGAGTATTGATCTCTACCTCCACCTCACATTAACATTGGTTGTTAAAAATCACAAGCAAAAAATGATGACTCAAAGTCAGCATCTGGAAAGATGAGAAAAAAATAAAATGTCTGCAAATACCAAAGAGGGGCTAATCTCAACAGGATCTGGGACTGTCTTAAATGAATGAAGGAGATAAATATTGATGAGTTTTTTTTCTGCTAGAAATGTTAATTCATTTAGAAGTTTCATTTTGTTTTTGTTGTTGTCGTTGTTTGTTTTGCTTTGCTTTCCCTGAGATAGATATGCATATTTTTCTAGTTTATATTTGAAGTTTCACCAAAAAAATGAACTCTAAACCTCCTGGGATGATATTAATATTACAAACTGAGACTAAAATCCATTGCTCCAAATCCAGCTTTATGAATCACTAATCTTCAAACACACACACACACACACACATCCACACACACACATGCACACACACATGCACTCACACACACATGCACGCACACACACCAACCCACTTATTCCTCCTGAAGAGCCATTTGACTTGAACTATTTTTCCACTTCATTCTTAATTAATAATCTAAACTCTAGTAAGAGGAGATCTCAAAGCACTTTAAGCTGTTAGTTTGCTCATTTTAGAAAATTCTGAGTCTTAAAAATGCCGTATAGAAAGGCAGAACAATTGAAATAGGAAAAAGGCATTTTAAAGGGATGCATAGAAAGACATGAGTGTAAATAAGTCAGAACAAAGGATTCCACAAAGGACTTGACAGTGGAAAAAGATCAATTATCATTCCCTCCCCACCTTATTTGTCCCTCCATCCCAGTCATTTTTAATGGATGTAGGAACTTTGTCATGACAGTCTCTCTTGAGATAGCAGGGAAGGACAACCTTAACAGAAAGTACTACTATTATCACCACCACCCTACTACTACTATTACTATTACCACTATCATTACTACTACTACAACCACTATCACTACCACTACTACTACTACCACTACTACTACTACTACTAATACTACTACTACTAATACTACTACAAGTGTATAGCCTGATATATGTCAGGCATTGTGCTAAGCACTTTACAAATATTATCTCATTTGATCTTCACAACAACCCTAAGAGGCAAGTGCTATTATTCTTACCATTTTATAGGTGAAGAAACTGAGGCAGACATCGGTTAAGTGACTTGCCTAGAGACATAAAGCTAGTTAAGTGTATGAGTACAGACTTGAACGCAGGAATTCCTGGTGCTCTATCCCCCACCCTTCACTGCCTTTTACTACATTTGTCAGAAGTCAACACATCTTTCTCTTTTCTCAGATTATGGTTGATCTCAAAATTGACAGTTTTCTGGGTCTGTGCTGTCCTTTGTCTTCTCTGTTAATAGCAAGTTTGCCTTATGCTGAGAATATTTCAGAGACAGTCCTAGAGGTTGCTGCTATAGTTAATGCATTTCTTGACTCCTTTCTTATTGTGAAAAATATCTTCCTAAGTTATTTTTTTTCTTTACAAACAAGATAAGATTTCATCATGGGACCTTTAGAAACTCTTTTCTCAGATTCATGAATATTAATTAACTGAAAAGCTGTTTTCTACCACTCAGAAAACTTTTTTTTAAGAAGGCATACTTAAAAAATGTTCTACCTTTAGCCCTCTAAATTCACATTATAACCTTAGTATTGCTCAATCAAGGCACAGCCAAGTTCTTTAATTCTTACCTTGGTAACATTTCCATTCTTCCAAGCCCATCAAACCCATCTGACTTACTTGCTGCTGGAAAGAAGGAACAATCTCATGTCTCTCATCAGATAATATCACATGCCATTCTCTGCAGAAAGTAGCCTTGACCCATCTTATGATTGTTTGCTTTCCACTTTGCTACAGCATCATCTGAATAGGGATGTGATTACTCATCCCATCTTCAGCATTGTATTTCTCCCTTTTGTCAGCTAAGGACCTGTATCTAGTCTTTTCCCTCCATACTTCCCTCCATAGAACTGTTTTGATTGCAGCCCTCTCTTTGCTGAAGTCAATGGAAATTCCACACTCACAGCAGCTGCTGGGGGCACAGAACAATGTGAGAAATAGGCCCAGAATGTACCAACACATTAGCTACAACATCATCCCAGGGTCATTTTCCCCCTTGGGCTAAGTAGTCTTAAAGAGGTCACTGAGATTCAACTCAAGTGATTTCTTGTTGTGTCTCTCTGTGTGTGCATGTTTGGAAAAATTATATGTATATATTTTATATATATATATATGTGTGTGTGTGTGTGTGTGTGTATTTAGCTTCTTCACACTCAGCTTTCTAAAATGTCTCTCCCCCCAAAGCAATGCAGAAAGACTAGCATTTTCAGAAGAATAATATCAAAATGGATTTCCTTTATTCCAGCTGAAGTATAAACTACAATAATATTTCTTTGTATTTTTATGATTGTAATTTATATTTTTAATCAAGCTTTATTGTTTCCATGGGTTTTATGGCAGTAAGATGTGGAATACAATAGTATACAAAAAATTAAAAATGAATATCATACAGAGGACAAAAGACAAGTTTTCATTGTGCAGAATGAAGCATATAACCAATGAGAACTTTTCTGATTTTTCTATCATGCCTCAGGAAGCTCATTATTGAAAAAACCTCTTTCAAAATTCCATCAGCCTTGTTATTCCACCTCATCGCCACTACCTGTCCCTCTGATTAGAAGACAAGACCATGAACTCTAAAACCTCCTTTTAAGGAGGGAACTCAGCTGGAAATCTCCTCATTTCTTTCCTGGCTGCTCGATGTTGAGACTTCTCTGCATTTTCCACCAAGCCCTTCAGTCTAGTACCTTCCCCAGTCATCCTTTACCTTTTCTCCTTCTACTGCTTTTTGTTCTTCTTTTGCCTTTTATATATTGTCTTCCACTATCAGATTTTAAAATCTTTGAAGGTAGGAGCTTTAATTTGGTTCTTTTTTGTATCCCCAGTACTTAGCATAGTCCCTGGTACATAGTAGGTGCCTAACAAATGTCTATTGTCTGACTGATTAAAAGAAGTCATCAAGGAATTGTATGATAGAAAAAGAAGGTGACAAAAATGGGGGTTGACAGATAGCTATACAGTGTCTCATTGGCACCCTGGAGATGTCAGTACAAATCAAGTAAGACCTCCAGCATATTAGTAGACTCCCTATGGGGAACTTATTGGGGGGTGGGGGGCATTGTCAAGAGTTGCAGGAGATAGGCAGAAATAGGTTCTAATCTGCATGGCTGGACGAAATTCTCAAACTGATAACATCATTGATCCATTTAGAAATTGGAAAATTTGAGTATTTATTGTTTTCAACTATGCAAGTGAGGTAGTATAGATAGTAAAGATGAATTTTGCCTAGGGTCACATGGCCTGCTAGTGGTAGAGCTGGGAGCTCAACTGAGCTCTTATGAACCTAAGATCAATCTTCTTGCTACTAGACTCATTGCCTTTCCCTGTTTTACTTCACCCAAGGTCAGAGCATGATTCTTACAAGGTGCTATCATCCTTCATTCAGAGAAGGCAAAATATTGTTCCTACATAAAATATTTTTCCCCTTAGGATACATTTAGAATTTCTATCAGGGAATCATTGGATTTTTTTCTCTTTTTGATTAGATTTTTTTATTTTTCATTTATAACACTTAGTTCTATGTGTTCTTGAGTTTCAGATATCCTTCCTTTCACTCTCCTCCCCTCTCTGCCCCAAGACGGCATGCAGTCCAATATAGATTCTACATAAACCTTCGCATTGAACTTATTTACACAATAGTCAAGTTGCAAAGAAGAATTATGACCAATGGAATGAATCATGAGAGAGAAGAAAAAAACAAAAGAGAAGAGGACAAAAAAGAGAGCAAATAGTTTGCTCAGTCTGCATTCAGACTCCACAGTTCTTTCCCTGGATGTAGCTAGCTTTTTCCATCATGAGTCCTTTGGAGCTGTATTTGAGCTTCGTTTTGCAGAGGAGAGCCAAGTCTATTAAAATTAGTCATCACAGAATCAATATGTCTGTGGTTGTATACAATGTTCTCCTGGTTTTTCTCCTCTCACTCAGCATCATATCATGTAAGTCTTTCCAGGTTATTATGAAGTCCGTATCTTCCCCATTTCTTATAGCACAATCATATTCCATTACATTCATATACCACAACTTGTTCAGCCATTCCCCAATTGATGGGTTTCCCCTTGATTTCCAATTCTTTGCCACTACAAAAAGAGTTACTGTAAATATTTTTGAACATACAGGTCCCTTTCCCACTTGTGTGATCTCTTTGGGATATAGCCCTAGGAGTGGTATTGCTGGGTCAAAGGGTATGCACATTTTTTATTGCCCTTTGGGCATAGTTCCAAATTGCTCTCCAAAATGGCTGGATCTGTTCACAACTGTACCAACAATGTATTAATGAACTAATATTCCCACACTCTCTCCAGCATTTATCATTTTCCTGTTTTCTCATGTTAGCCAATCTGACAGGAGAGATATGGTACCTAAGAGTTGTTTTGATTTGTATTTCTCTAATCAATAGTGATTTAGAGCATTTTTTTTCATGTGCCTATAGATATCTTTAATCTCTTCCTCTAAAAAATGCCTGTTTATATCCTTTGACCATTTATCATTTGGAGAATGGCTTTTATTCCTATAAATTTGGCTCAGTTCCCTGTATATTTTAGATATGAGGTCTTTGTCAGAGACATTGGTCGTAAAGATTTTCTCTCAATTTTCTGCTTCACTCCTAATATTTGTTGCATTGTCTTTGTTTACACAATACTATTCAGTTTAACATAATCAAAATTATCTATTTTGCATTTTGTAGTGCTCTCTATCTCTTGTTGGGTCATGAATTCTTCCTTTTCCCATAGATCTGATAAGTAAACTATTCCCTACTCTCCCAAATTGCTTATAATATCAGCCTTTATTTCTAAATCATGAACCCATTTTGACTTTATTTTAGTATATGGTGTAAGACACTGGGCTATGTCCAGTTTCTGCCATACCATTTTCCAATTTTCCCAGTGGTTTTTGTGGAATAGTGAATTCTTAGCCCAGAAGCTGGATTCTTTGGGTTTATCAAGGAGTAGATTGCTATAGTTGTTGACTTCTGCCTCTTGTGTACCTATCCTATTCCACTGATGGATGACTCTGTTTCTTAGCCAGTACCAGGTAGTTTTGATGACTGCTGCTTTATAGTACTGTTTCATATCTGGTATGGTGAGGCCACCATCCCTAGCATTTCTTTTCATTAATTCCCTTGATATTCTGGACTTTTTGATCTTGCAGATGAATTTTGTTATTATTTTATCCAGCTCTATAAAATAATTTTTGGCAGTTCAATTGATATGGCACTGAATAAGTAAATTAATTTAGGTAAAATTGTCCTTCTTATTACATTAGCTCAGCCTAACCATGAGCAAATGATGTTATTCCATTCATTTAGATCTGACTTTATTTGTGTGAGAAATGTTTTGTAATTGTGTTCATAGAGGCCCTGGATTTGGCTTGGCAGATAGACTCCCAAATATTTTATAATGTCTACAATTACTCTAAATAGAATTTCTCTTTCTATCTCTTGGTGTTGGGCTTTGTTAGTAATACATGGGAATGCCTAGGATTTGTGTGGGTTTATTTTATATCCTGCAACTTTGCTAAAGTTGTTTATTATTTCAAGTAGTTTTTTACTTGAATCTCTAGGATTCTCTAAGTAAATCATCATATCATCTGCAAAATGTGATAATTTAGTTTCTTCTTTTCTTGTTCTAATTCCTTCAATTTCTTTTAATTTTCTTAATGCTAAAGCTAACCTTTCTAGTACCAAATAGAATAATAGGGGGGATAATGGGCATCCTTGTTTCACCCCTGATCTTATTGCAAATGCATCTAGTTTATCCCCATTTCATATAATGCTTGCCGATGGTTTTGGTAGATGCTATTTATAATTTTAAGGAAGACTCCATTTATTCCTAAGCTTTCTAGTGTTTTTAATAGGAATGGGTGTTGTATTTTGTCAAAAGCCTTTTTTACACCTATTGAATTAATCATACGGTTTCTGCTAGTATTGTTATTGATATGATCAATTATGCTGATAGTTTTACTAATATTGAACCAGCCTTGCATTCCTGGAATAAATCCTACCTGGTCTTAGTGTATTATTCTCCTGCTAAATTGCTGCAATCTTTTTGCTAATATTGTATTTAAAATTTTTGCATCAATATTCATTAGGGAATTTGCTCTATAATTTTCTTTCTCTATTTTGACTCTTCCTGGTTTAGGTATTAGTACCATATTTGTGTCATAAAAAGAATTTGGTAGGACTCTTTCATCTATTTTCTCAAATAGTCTATAAAGTATGGGAATTAATTGTTTGTTAAATGTTTGATAGAATTCAAATATAAAACCATCTGACCCTGGGGATTTTTTCCTAGGGAGTTCATTGATGGCTTGCTCAATTTCTTTTTCTGAGATGGGGTTATTTAGGTAATTTACTTCATCTTCTGTTAATCTGGGCAATTTGTATTTTTGTAAATATTCATCCATTTCCCTATTTCCCCATTTCCCAAATTTATGGGCATACAATTGGGCAAAATAATTCATAATTATTGTTTTAATTCCTCTTCATTGGAGGTGACTTCACCCTTTTCATTTTTCATACTTGTAATTTGGTTTACTTCTTTCTTTTTTTTTAATCAAATTGACCAAAGGTTTATAAGTTTCATTGATTTTTTGCATAATACCAGCTCCTAGTTTTATTAGTTCAATAGTTTTCTTGGTTTCAATTTTGTTAATCTCTCCTTTGATTTTCAGTATTTCTAATTATCTAATTGGGGATTTTCTATTTGTGCTTTTTCAGTTGCATGCCCATTTCATTGATCTCCTTTTCATCTATTTTATTAATGTAAGCATTTAGAGATATAAAACTTGCCCTCAGAACTGCTTTTGCTGCATCCCATAAGTTTTGGCATGTTGTGTCATTATTGTCATTATCTTGAATGAAATTATTAATTATATCTATGATTTGTTTTTTGGCCCACTTGTTCTTTAGGATTAGAGTATTTAGTTTCCAATTAATTTTTAGTTTATCTTTCTGTGGTCCTTTATCACAAAATTTTTATTGCATCATGATCTGAGAAGGATGTATGGGCTATTTCTGCCTTTCTGCACTGGATTGTCAGGTTTTTATGCCCTAGTACATGGTCAATTTTTGAGTATGTGCCCTGTACCACTGAGAAAAAAAATTGTATTCCTTTTTATCTCTGTTCAGACCAGAGGCCTTTTCTAAAATTCTGTTCACCTTAACTTCTTTCTAATTTATTTTCAGGTTAGATTTGTCAAGTTCAGAGAGAGGCAGGTTTAGGTCCCCCACTAGCGTGGTTTTGCTGTCTGTTTCTTCCTGTAACTCCCTTAACTTCTCGTCTAAGAATTTGCATGCTATACCATTTGGTGCATCTATGTTAAATAAAGATATTGCTACATTGTCTGTGGTGCCTCTTAGCAGGATATAGTGTCCTTCCTTATCTCTTTTAATTAAATCTATCTAAATTTACTTTGTCTGAGATTAGGATTGCTACTCCTCTTTTTTTAGTTTAGCCAAAGCACAATATATTCTACTCCATCTTTTTACTTTTACTCTGTGTGTATCCCCCTGTTTTGCATGTATTTCTTGTAAACAACATATTGTAGGATTATGGTTTTTAATCCGTTCTGCTATCCACCTATATTATAGGGAGAGTTCATCACATTTGCATTCACAGTTATGATTACAAGCTGTGTTTTTTTCTCCATCCTGTTCCCCCTGCCCTGTTTATGCTTTTATTTCTCCCTCCTCCCTTTCACTCTTCAAAAGAGTTTTGCTTTTGACCACTGCCTTCCCCAATTTACCTTCCCTCTTGATTTCCCTCCCTTATCTTACCCTTTTCCTCTTGCTACTTCTTCCTTACTTCTGACCACCCCCCCTTTTCTTTCTCTTTCCCCTCCAACTGCCTGTAGGACAAGTGTAATTTCTATACTTATCAGAATATTATTCTCTTCTTGAATCAAATCTGATGAGAGTAAAGCTCATATACTACTCTTCTCCCTCCTATCTTTCCCTCCACTATAATATGGTTTTGTGCCTCTTCATGTGATGTAATTTACCCCTTACTATAACCTCCTTATCTCTTCTTCCAGAACCCTTCCTTTACATCTCTTAATTATGTTTATGATTATATCACTTATTTTATGGTGACACCCACAGTCTATGTGTATCCCTTTTCAATTGTCATAATAACTGTACTATTCTCAAGATTCACACACACACATACACACACACACACACACACACACATATATCACAATATAATCCTATATAAGGGTGTAAACAATTTGCCCTTATTGATCAACAAGGTTTGTGGGAGTCTTTACCCCCTGTTTACCCTTTTATGTCTCTCTTGTGGTTTGTATTTGGAGATAAAATTTTCCATTGGATTCTGGCCTTTTCATCCATCAGGACAGTCTGGAATTCCCTTATTTCATTGAATGTCCATCTCCTTGCCTAAAAAATTATGCTCAGTTTTGCTGGGTTGTTGATCCTTGGTTGTAGTCCCAGCTCCTTTGCCCTTCGGAATATCATATTCCAATTTCTCCTGTCATTTAATGTAGAAGCTGAAAGATCCTGCATGATACTGACTGTAGTTCCATGATATTTGAATTGTTTCTTTTTGACTGCTTGCAGTATTTTCTCCTTGACTTTATAATTCTGAAATTTGGCTATAATATTTCTTGGAGTTTTCAATTTGGGATCTCTTTCAGGGGTGATCAGTGGATTCTTTTCATGACTACTTTCCCCTCTGGTTCTAGGACCTCTAAGCAGTTACCTTTGAGAATTTCTTGGAAGATAACGTGCAGGCTCTTTTTTTCATCATGGCTTTCTGGTAGAGCAATAATTCTTAAGTTGTCTCTCCTGGATCTATTTTCCAGGTCAGTTGTTTTTCCAATCAGATATTTCATGTTTTCTTCTATTTTTTTCATTCTTTACATTTTGTTTGACTACTTCTTGATGCCTCATAGAGTCATTAGCTTCCACTCACTCAATTCTAATTTTTAATGAATTGCTGTCTTCATTTTGCTTTTGAGTCTCCTTTTCTGGTTGGTTGATTTTACCTTTCAGGGTGTTGTTTTCTCTATTTAGATTCTCATTTAGCCATTTCTCCAATTTTACTATTTGAAGATTTGATTTCATTAGTGTTTTTTTTTTTCCATTTTTCTTTTACCTCCCTAATTTCGTTTTTAAAATCCTCCTTTAGCTCTTCCAGGAATGCTTTTTAGGCTTGAGACTAGTTCCCATTCCCTTTTGAGTTATCAGATGTGGGTACAGTGTTAATGTTGTCCTCTTCTAAATTGGTATTTTAATCTTCCCTGTCTCCATAAAAAGAATCAATGGTCCTCGGTTTTTCGTGTTCTTCATGTTGGTTAGCTTTTCCCTGGCTTTACTGTGGATTTCTGCTTTGGGGGCTCACGGAGCTCTGTCCCAGGTTTCTTGTTCTGGGAATTGTGAGCCTTGTTACTGGCTTTGTGTTTTATGGCCTCTGGTTTCCTGAGGTGTGGCAGAGGGGTCGTCTACCTGCCAGAAGTCTCCTCTTGCCCTGGGGCTGCTTTGCAGCATGGGAGGCCTCAGCTGTTGTCTGTGCTGCTGTCTGCCACTTCCCCTGCTATACAAAGGCAAGTCTGCGTTCCTGGTGTTGACCCTTTCTGGCTACACCTTTCTGGGGCTCAGGAATTCCCTCTGTTTGGCTACTTGAAGCCCTACTTCTGGCTACTCTATTCCAGGGTTTTTCCTGAGGTATTCTCTGGGTCAGGACCTGGCCATTATGTCTCCAGGACATTCTAGAAGGCAAGTTTCAAACCTGTGGGCTGCAAGCCTCAGGAGTAGATGTCTCATGACTGCAGGTGCTGCCCTGCTGCCTCCTGTCACTTTGACAGACTCCCGTCCTGTTTTGGGAGGCCTGGGAACCTCTGCAGGTATGGGGTGCCCAGATTTCTCCCAACCTGGATCTCTGGCTGGTTTCCACAGCTTCTTCTGCTTTGGTGTGGTCTGGTGCAGTTCCTCATGCCAGGCTCTCTCCCAGCCTACAGATCTGTCCTATAGACTTTGTGGACTCTGCTGACTTGGAAATTTGCCCCACTCAGTCTACTAGTGGCTTCTAACTCTCTCAAGTGTGCTCAGATTCACTTTTTTAGAGGTATCTGACAGATCTTGTGAGAGAGCTCCGGTAAGATGTTGTTTTCACATGGCCATCTTGGCTTTGCCCCCAAATCATTGTATTTTTGGCCAGAATGCAACTTATGTCCAGTATTCCTATTTTACAGATGAGGAAACTGAGGATAAGGGGGAGAAGGGCTTAATCTGTCCTATTCAGCTAATGAAGCTAGGACTAGAATCTAAGTTGAATCTCTCCCACTCCATGTACTTTTCTGTAAACCTCAGTGACTCAGTGACTGGTTTCCTTTGAATGCCCTCTGTCTTTTACTGTGTATTGGCCCTTATGCTCTCATGTCATCCTCCTCTTACTGTTTCTTGTGAAAAATGATTATCAATAACCAATATCTTAGGCAGATTCAGAGCTCCCTGCAGTCCTTCCAAAGTCCTGACTTTAAGTTCAGTTGTTTGTTTTTTTCTTCAGAAGGACATTACTGATGATGAGATTGTATTGACTCTCCTTACCCAGATCAGCCCCCCCCCCACCCAAGTTTGCAAGGAATTTAAAGTAGGAAAGTCCATTGCCTTCTACTCCAGCTTGGGTGGAGACAGATTCTTTTGTGTAGATGGCCCAAGGCTGGAAGTGCTCTGCTATAACTGGGAGTAGTGTGGTATATTTTTTCTGTCCCAGGGTAAAATGATGATGGAGAAACATCAGCCCCTATTGGAAGTATACATAAGCTGTGCAACCTGACCCCAAAACTGAGCTCATTTGCTGATTGCCTCTCCCATGAATTCATATGCATGCCTGCCCACTTCGAGAGACATGAGAAATAAAGGCACATATGGCCTAATTTTGTTTGTTTGTCTTTCTTATATGAAACTCTAGAGATTGACACTCTTATCCAAAAGACTTGATCAGAACAAATAAACTATAATTTGTTGGAAATAATCAACAGCTTTTTTCTTCTCTCTTGATATTTTAACTAGACATTACCCTTTTGTGTTAATCTCTTTTGATATTTATATTAGAATATATGTTTTGAAGGTTAAGCTGCAGGTCATTTATAGTGAATGGTGGGCTCTAATTGTTATTCATGAGCCCCGATCTGATGAGCCCCCATTATTCATGAGCCCCTAATTACCAAGTGATCTTTTCTCATTTAGCCAATTAATATCAATTAGCTTTTATGATGGAATATTTACTGTGAAGATACAGTAAGAATTGAAGTACAAAAACCTCTGGAATGAAGAGCTCATTATCTTCCAGAGAATTGGTCACTGGGGAGACTGGGCTCAAACTTAAACTAGTGACTACCAAATATCCACCACCAAGTTCACTTCTGAATGATGTATAACTGATGAAAAAGTTTCTCCCTTGCTTCTAGGACACTAAAAGCTATGTAGGATTCTGGGCCTATTCACTGCTGGACTATGTCAGGTCAAGCAGGTTTCTCATCAGGCCAGATCCTCACCTGACTTAACTGCTGTGGCTTCTTCCAGGCTCTGCTATGGACTTCCTCTGTTAGACTTCAGATAACCTGTCAAAGCCCCCAATGTAGTAATTTGTTCTTTTCCATCTCCACCACTCATTCACCAAAGATCAAGAAATAATATATATATAATAGAGACAGAAACAGAGGTAGCACCATGAATTCATGACCACATTTTGGTCAAGTTAAGGAAAATAAGCAACTGACAGTAAGCAGAAGGTCACTGACCACTATTAGTACATCTCCTCATTCATCCATGGTACTTACAGCATTTCTTTTTCTTCCTCATTTGAAAGGTATCAGAAAAGAGAGAATCCTATCATTCAAGCCTTTTGTATGTACACTCAGTTGGCTCAGTAGCCAATTAAAAGAGTTTTTATCACCATATAGAAAATTGACAGGAAACAGTTAAGAATACCTGTGTATTTTATGAAATGGATGGAAGAGACCTTGTATAATGCATTACTAGAAGAAGGCTCACTAGGCATCTCTGTGGTGGATTTCAACAGGCCGAGTATTTATGCTCTAACTGGGCTCCTACTTCCAGTCCCCACCATTACCCAAAGGTATGTGTGGGAACTTCCTGACCACTCAAGTTGTAAAAAAAATGGAATGGGCTTTGTGTGGAGGGTTCCCCCTCACTAGAAATCTGAAAGTAAAAGCTGAATGACCATTTTTCAGAGATGTTGTAAAGAGGAAACTTGTTCAGGTATGAGATAGATCACATCAGTGATTCTCAAAGTGTGGGATTCTTGTGGGTCCCAAAAACCCTTTTAGGGAATCTGTAATGTCAAAAACATTTTTTCAACAATACTAAGAGGTTTTAATATTAATACAATAAATGTCAATAGATATAAACCACATAAAGAAGTTCATTGGGGGTCATCAACAATTTTTAAGAGTATAAAGGAGTCCCGAGACTAAAACACTTGAGAACAACTGAACTAGATGCTCTCTGTGTTCCTTTCCAACTCTGATCCTACACATATCACAGTTTAATTGATTTGTGATTCAAATCACTTTCCACTCCAACCTATCCTTTAAAAAGCTCTCAAAATTATTTTCTTAAGCATAGGTCTAATTATTTCACCTCTCCCCTACCCCTTCCTGATTCTCAGTAAACTACAGTGGCTACCTATTACTTGGAATAGTTATAAAAAAGTTGTTTGGCATTTAAAACTTTTCATGAATGACCTGACTCTTCCAAAAAATCTCCAAACTTCTTAAATTTTGCTCCCCTTGAAACTCTATCACCTAGATATACTGGCCTACTTTCTGTACTTCACACATGAAATTTCTGTTCTATACACACAATGCATGATTTTCCTTCTCTGTGCCTTTCCATTGGCTATCCCCCATAGCTGGAATGTTCACTCTCCTCAATATCTCTTAAAATCTCTGGCTTCTTTACAGATTCAGCTCAAATATCATCTTCTGTAGGAAGTCTTTCCCAGGGCCCCCACCTACTAGAACATTCCCTGAAGTTACCTTCTATTGTCTAGTATATATGTGTATATGTATGTACTTTATGTGTATCTCTCCCTCTCTTTTTCCCTCTTTTCTTATCCATTTAGTTTGCTTGATACAGGGATTGTTTTTGCCTTACTTTGTAACCCCAATGTTTAGGACAGTTCCTAGCAAATACTGTTGTAAGCACTTAATATGTGTTCACTAATAGATTGTGGCAGTATGGCAAGAATCAGATTTGGAATCAGAAGACATGATTTCAAATGTTGCATCTGCCACTTACTACTCATGTGACCTTAGACAAATAACTTAAGATTTCTGTACCTGTTTCAACAATCCAGCTAGCAGCTGTTGTGGGGGTGTAAGATCCACCAACGACCAGCACCCAGAAAGCTGCCAACACGCTGCAAAAGCACAGGTTCTTTTGATCTGCTTTAGTAAGGAAAGCAACATTAAGGGGTTGACAAGCTTACTTTAATTCAGCATACAAATATCATTCATTTAGTTCAGGGGAAAAAACCAGCACCCTGAACTTCAGAGCAAATACAAAGTACAAACATCGACAGACAGACCTTGTCTAATTCAAATCCCAATACATAGCATCCGGGTTACAAGCTAGAGGGCTCTTAGCTGAAGCTGCCCAGAGTCTCCACTCCAGCAAGAGAGAGAGCCCTGTGCAAATGGCTCTGTCTCTTCTTCTTATTGGATTTCAGACGTCATCAAACGTCATCTGAATAACCAGAACTTAGGCTCCCATTATTGGCTCTTGAGTTAGCCCCTCCCCTTAGGACCCTGGAAGGTTCACATCCACATAGGTGAGGTTAACACCTAATAGGGGTTAGAGTCTCGGGCTTAGGACTTAGTAAGACTCAATGAAATACACTGAATTACTCAAAGGAAACAAAAGCCAAACTCTTCAAGGGCACTTGTAGAACTAAGTGCTAAGAGCCCATTTTGCTTACCAACACAATACCTCAGTTTTCTCATTTAAAAAGTGAAAGCAGTGTGCAGTGACCTCTGAGTCCCTTTCATTTCTAAATCTATGATACTATCATCTATCATTTACAATTTGCTGTTAACAATCATTGCTACATATTTTTTTGATTCTTAATCATCTTTTTAAGCTCTGTGTTTTATTAATGGGGCCTATAGTAGCCAGCACACTGACAAGGAAATCTAATATTGGCTTTCTTAGGTTGTTGCAATGTTCACTGGTTACCTGGAACATATCCTTTTTCCATCTATATTTCTTGTCTGCCCCATTACAATATAAGCTTCTTGAGGAAAGGAGTTTGCATTTTTTTATAGGCATACTCTGGCTAACATCATTAATTGGTTCCTGGAAAACATGATTTTAGGTAAAAGAACATTGCAGGGCAGAGTTAGTTTCAGAGAAACAGAACTGGTCAGACTAGAGGTAAGGCAGAGCCATTGAGGTTGGCAGTAAGGAGCTGGTGATATAACTGTTATGGAGAGGGACAAGATCAAGGATTTGGACCAACCTGTGGCACAGTATGGGGATATCTTAGTAATGTTATTGCAGAAAAAAAACAAATAAAATATACAGTCATGGGTCCATGAGACATTTCCAAAGAACCAAGTTATCATAAGGTGTGGCTCATAGTGGGTACTTAATGGAGACAAGGTTGAATATGGAATTGATAAGTCAGAATTGAGAATTTCCTCTCCCTAACTGATATATACCACCATTTCAAGGGGATGAATGGCTCAGCCAAGAAAAATCACTTGTATTCATCAGCTTTGGCAATGTAGAATTGCCCCCTACCTCCAGATTGCTCTGTTGCCTTCATTTTAGTGTGTCGATTCTGCTTTTCTGGCTGAGTCAACATGTGAACCTCATTTTGCTGGATTTGTTAAAAATACAATTAAAATGTTGTATAAGGGATCAGGCCAAATTGGCCAGAATCCTAGAACCCACTCTCAGCAAAACCTCAAGGAATATCCAGTACATAGAAAAGGTTTGCCCTCTGGGATTCCCTCCCACTTGCTTTAACCTGATAGTTTGCTCATCCTATTATGAAATTCCTCAGAGGAGTGAAACAGTAGCTTGCCTCATTAAGACTCATCATTTACAAGATGTTGACAAACGTTGGCATTTATCCTGTTATCATAATAAATGTGAGAAAATGACCATTTGGCAATTGATTGTTCCATGCAAAAGCAGGTTGTGCTATACAAGCTTGGAAGAGAAAGAAGATGATTTGTTGGTATCTCTCAACAGCATCATTAAATGCCACATGTATTTGTTGGAATCAATTCATTTGGGAGAAAGAAATCATTTTGTAATTCTAGGCCCACCAAGGGAAAAAAAAATTATCCTATTGGTAAAAAGCTTAAGATATATTAAGGCTAAAGAAGAGGGGAAAAGCTTTTTTCAAATAGGGGTGTGTGTGTGTGTGTGTGTGTGTGTGTGTGTGTGTGTGTGTGTGTGTGTATGTATGTTTCTCCCTCTAGGCAGAACTTTGGAATTTTCTTCTTTTGTTGTTTTATTTTTCATATTATTTCATACCATATGTTAGTCCTTTTTATCATTATACATTGTATTCTGTGTATTGTGTGCTAAGAACAACAAATGATAGCAATGGGAAAACAAGGTAAATCAAGGAGAAGTAAAAACAGAAATTCAAATCCCAAGACGTAATTTTTAAGAAAGTTTTCTTTAGTCTTTTCCCTATATGAAGAGTAATCAAAATCATGAATGGACCCAAGATCTTGTCATCCAACTGTAATAGAGTATTTGTATGGATTTTTTACTAACCCTTGGGGGAGGGAGAGGGTATGAGATCTCACCAGAAATTCTGGGATTTGTAGTTCCACAGAGAAGAAATTCTCTTCCAACATTAAAGAGATTGGACTTTTGTGCAGGTTAAAACAAGCACGAGGGTTTGAGCAGAATCTTCTCCTGCCAATCTCTCTCTCTCTCTCTCTGCCTGTATCTGTCTCTGTCTCTGTCTCTCTGTCTCTCCCTCCTCACCCAATGAGGACTCAGGCCTTTATCCTACCTATAGGAGAGTTGAAGATCTAGCCAAGACTTTCCACAAGGATCAGTTGAGGAAAGGAATTGGCAATGATTGGCATGGAGAAAAGAAGACTGAGGGTGGGCAGTGGGAGAGGAGGAAAGGGGTCATGATAGCTTTTTTAGGTATTTAAATGACTGCTGTGAAGAGAAATTAATTTTTTTTTGTTTTATCTCGTTTTGCCTAAGAGGACAGAACAAGGTGTGGTATAGATGCTGGGCATTTTGGCAATCTGAAAAAAACAAAATTGGAAAAATTAGTATAGTGAAGAGAAATAGAAATAAGAAATACTGGTGCTTATTTTTTTTCAAATTGTTAATTATGTTAAGCCCCAGAATATAGCAGAACCTTATACATGAGTTGTAAAAAAATCTGACCAACTTTCTTCTGATGAAAATACCACCTAATTAATGAAGAATGTTTGTTGTACCTTAGCACAATAAATATGGAGGATTGATAAGAAAACATGGACAAAGGTGCACAAGATGAAAAGGTGTGAATGGCTTTTGATTTGTGCCATTGGATAGAGTACTCACATAAATGACATCAATGAGTACTCACATAAATGACAAAGTATAGAACTATTACTCAAAATATTCTGTCATTTTCTTTTTGATGTTTTTAAATGAATTGATTTTGTAAAAATTAGCATTGTCAAATCAAATCTATGCCAACCCTGCAATTAGCTACCTGTTTTGACCCCCTTACTGGGCTAAGCAATTTTTTAATGAGTTAAAATTCTCCTAGAAGTGAGGATAATGAAAGTTAATGTCTTTATTTTTGACTATTTCCCATTTTCCAATATCAGGTTTTATAAACAGTTTGGGTGGAAACTACTGTAATAATCTTCTAATCACTATCCTATCACTTAATTTTGATTTGATTTTAACCTTCACGTACAGCTTATTTTGAAATGGTTCCCATGGCAGTAAATGGCATTTACCTGTCCATTAAGATTAATCATTTCTGTTTTTATGATGTTGTCATTACACTTGACATTTTCAGACTTTTTAAATGAAAAAATATCTATGGCATATGGGGATATATAGGTAGAATAAATAGCAACTAGGTTTTTACTTTTTTCAGTCCTTTGATCCTAAATAATCTTTTCTAATATAGATTTGTCCTCTGTCTCATCAGCTTCACATTGGAGTCAGTTATTATCAGAATCAAAGTTGATTGATTGGAATGGTTTGCCATTTCTTTCTCCGTTTTACAGATGAGGAAAATGGGGTTAAGTGATTTGTTCATGGTCACACAGCTAATAAGTGTCTGAGGTCAGATTTGAACTCTGGAAAATGAGACTTTCTGACTCCAGGTCCACTGTGCCACCTAACTGCTATTGTACAGACTCGTACAATGAAGATTTGGTTGTAAACAGTGGGGACATGTGTGTCGGTAAGGCAAAATGGGCTCCTTAGCACTTGAAGAGTTTGGCTTTTGTTTACTTTGAGTGAAAGTACTTTCAGCTGTTAAGTGCTAAGCCCCAGGCCCAAAGCCCTATCAGGTGTGAAACCTGTGTGGGTATAGATTGATGACTTAAGAGGGGCCAACTCGGAAGAATGACAGGGCTTGAGAATGCCAGAGGCTCGGCTGCTAGGAGAGGCAAGCTAAGAGACAACTACAGCTGAAGCTGAAAAAAGCCAAAGCAGGAACTTCGGAAGCAGAGCCAACCTGTGTGTAGACCCAGGAGTGCGAGCAAGGACTTGAGGCCAGTAAATATGATTTGGTTAAATACTGCAAGGACTTGAGGCCAGTAAATATGATTTGGTTAAATACTATCTTGTTTTTCTGTGGCCTCCTGGTTACTCTTGTGAGCTGGGCCTACTGGGCCTGGAGTCTTTTTGGTCAAGATGTTGGAATGGGGAGGCTGGTTCACGGATCTGCTGCTGTGGAGCCTAAATAAATGTTTTGTTGCTTTCTACTTAGAGAATCCCTCATACCTTGCGATTTCGAACCATTCAAACACATACATGATTATATTTGAGATTATAAATTCGGCCTTCCTACTACAATATGATAACTGTTTCCATATATGAGAGATTTTCAAATAGAATAGGAATCAAGCTTGTTTTTAGCATTAGAAATCAGATACTATTGGCTAAGAGTTACAGAGAAATATATTTCAGTTTAGTATGAAAACATTCTTCCGAACAATTACAAGTGTCCCAAATGGAAGGTGCTGTCTTAAGTTCTGGTGAATTATACATTTCTGAATGTCTTTATGTAAATTATATTCATCTGCATATCAGGGCTGCCATAGTAGTAACAGTAGCGGTGGCAGCAGCAGTAGCAGCAGCAGCAGCAGCAGCAATACTAATGACAATGATGAAGAAGATTTTGATGATTATGATGATACCTAGCACTAATATTTTGCCTTAAGGTTTCTAAAACTCTTTAAAAATATCATCTTATGGGGGTAGAGCCAAGATGGTGGCGTAAAAGCAGGAATTCTCTCCCAAACCCCTCCAAATACCTGTAAAAATGACTCTAAACAAATTCTAGAGGAGCAAAAAGACAGTGATACAAATTTCCAGCCTAAGACAACCTGGAAGGTTGATAGGAAAGGTCTGTTACAGCAGTCTGAGAGAAGAACGCAGTCCAGTGTGGGCTGTGGCTACACAGATGGGCCAAAGCAGGCCTCAGGGCATTGAATCACTGGAAGCTATGGTGGTTTCCAGACTTCTCAATCCACAAACACCAAAGATAACTTAGAAGGTCAGTAGGAAAGGTCTTTCAGACCTGGGTGAGAAAGGAGTGTAGTCTGGGCCCCAGCCCTACAATGCAGAGATGGATGCAACAGCAGTGGCAGAGGCTGCTTCAATAGCTCTCTGCCCATAGATGGTGGGGAGTAGATGATCAAAAGGGGATTGTAGTGATCATTTTGCTGGCACTGAGGCAGGATTCTCTTGCTTTGCCTTTGCTTTGATTTGAGTTGTAATCCTGTGTGGCAGTCCTGGGATGAGGAGGAGCCTGTGGCAGATCTTGTAGAGGTAGTGGAGAAAAAATCCTCTTCACAATTCCCAGGCAGAAAAGAGTGTTTGTACTCATGCACAGGCCAAGAGAGGAGTAAACACCTCTCCTTTGATCACACAACCTTAGAAGAACTGAAAATTTAGAAATATCTCTGAAAACAGCTGCACAAAATCCCTGATGCCTGGGACAGTACCACTCCACACTGGAAGCAGAGACCTACCTTAACAAAGAGCTAAAAAGTCAAGTAATTGTCTGGGAAAATGAATAAACAGTGGGAAAAAATCAGATTATAGAATCTCACTTTGGTGACAAGGAAGATCAAAACATATAACCAAAAGAAGACAACAAAGTCAAAGCTCCTACAACCAAAGCCTCCAAGAAAAATATGAATTGGTTGCAAGCCATGGAAGAGCTCAAAAAGGATTTTGAAAATCACATCAGAGAGTATAGGAAAAACTGGGAAGATAAATGAGAGTGATGGAAGAAAATCATGAAAAACAAGTCAACAGTTTGCTAAAGGAGATCCAAAAACTACTGAAGAAAATAACACCTTAAAAATGGACTAACACAAATGGCATAAAAGCTCCAAAAAGCCAATGAGGAGAAGAATGCCTTAAGAGGCAGAATTAGCCAAATGGAAAAGGAGATCCAAAAGACCACTGAAGAAAATAATTCCTTAAAAACTTAGAATGGACCAAATGGAAGCTAATGACTTTATGAGAAATCAACAAATTAAAAAGCAAAACCAAGATAGTGGGGGTGGGGGTAGAGCAAAGATGATGGCTGGAAAGCAGGGCCTTGACTAAAGCTCTCCTCCAGGACCCTCCAAACAACTATAAGAATGGCTCTGAACAAATTCTAGAAATGCAGAACCCACAAAATAGCAGAGGGAAGCAGGGCTCCAGCCCAGGACAGTCTGGATGGTTGCTGGGTAAGGTCTATCACATGGAGCTGGTAGCAGAGCCGAGCAGAGGCCAGTGTGAGCCACGCCAGGACCAACCAGACTGGGAGCTGGGCAGAACAGGCCCTAGCATCCTGAAGCATGAGGTGCGGCATTTACCAGGTTTCTCCACCCAGAAACGCCAAAAACAACAAAGAGGGTTAGTGGGAAAAATTTTGGGGCCTGAGTGAAAGTAGCTGGCACTCAGCCACCACCCAGGGGGCGGTGGAGGTATTGCAGCTCTCAGGCTGCTTATAGAGCTATAGCTGCAGTTGCTTGTTGCCCCAGGCCCACCTGGTGGGAGGAATTAAGTGGCGGATCAGAGCTGGAGTGCTGAGCCTGCTTGGATCTGAGTCGCGGTCCAGGTTGGCTGTTCTTGAGGGAGGAAAAACACTGATGTGGCAGAGCTTGCTCTGTAGAAACAGCTCATAAAACAACAGCTCAGCCCCTTAAGCTTGGGGCAAAGTACTCTCTACTCTACAAACAGTCATACCCGACGAAAAGCTCAAGGGTCAAGTCTGGGAATATGAACAGGCAGCAAAAATGGAGTGAGATTCAGACTCAGACTTTGGACTCTGTCTTTGGTGACAAAGAAGACCAAAACACACAGCCAGAAGAAGTCAACAAAGTCAAAGAGCCTATATCAAAAGCCTCCAAGAAAAACATGAACTGGTCTCAGGCCATAGAAGAGCTCAAAAAGGATTTGGAAAATCAAGTTAGAGAAGTAGAGGAAAAATTGGGAAGAGAAATGGCAGTGATGCAAGAAAACCATGAAAAAGAAGTCATTGACTTATTAAAGGAGACCCAAAAACACTGAAGAAAATTACATCTTAAAAATAGACTAACCCAAATGGCAAAAGAGCTCCAAAAAGCCAATGAGGAGAAGAATATCTTGAAAGGCAGAATTAGCCAAATGGAAAATAAGGTCCAAAAGACCACTGAAGAAAAAACTACCTTAAAAATTAGACTGGAGCACATGGAAGCTAGTGACTTTATGAGAAACCAAGATATTATAAAACAGAACCAAAGGAATGAAAAAAGTGGAAGACAATGTGAAATATCTCATTGGAAAAACCACTGACCTGGAAAATAGATCCAGGAGAGATAATTTAAAAATTATGGGACTACCTGAAAACCATGATCAAAAAAAGAGCCTAGATATCATCTTTCAAGAAATTATCAAGGAAAACTTCCCTGATATTCTAGAGCCAGAGGGTGAAATAGAAATTGAAAGAATCCCCCAATCACCTCCTGAAAAAGATTCCAAAAAGAAAACTCACACGAATATTGTTGCCAAATTCCAGAGCTCCCAGATCAAGAAGAAAATACTGCAAGCAGCCAGAAAGAAACAATTTGAGTACTGAGGAAACACAATAAGGATGACACAAGATCTAGCAGCTTCTACATTAAGGGACTGAAGGGTTTGGAATATTCTGGAGGTCAATGGAGCTAGGATTAAAACCAAGAACCACCTACCCAGCAAAATGCTCCAAGGCAAAATATGGACTTTCAACAAAATAGAGGACTTTCAAGCTTTCTTAGTGAAAAGATCAGAGCTGAATAGAAAATTTGACTTTCAAACACAAGAATCAAGAGAATCATGAAAAGGTAAACAAGAAAAAGAAATCATAAGAGACTTACTAAAATTGAACTGTTTTGTTTACATTCGTACATGGAAAGATGATGTGTATAATTCATGAGACCTCAGTATTAGGGTAGCTGAAGGGAATATACATATCATATCATATCATATATATATGTATATATATACATATATATACATACATATATATGTATAGACATAGGGCATATGGTGAGTTGAATATGAAGGGATGATATCTAAAAAATCAAATTGAGGGATGAGAGAGGAATATATTGAGAGAGGCAGAAAGAGAGAGATGGAATAGGGTAAATTATCTCACATAAAAGTGGCAAGAAAAAGCAGTTCTGTAGGAAAGGAAGAGGAGGCAGGTGAGGGGAAATGAGTGAATCTTGCTCTCATCGAATTTGACTTAACTGGGTGTCTTACCCCACAGGAGAGACACTCATTTGGGTGTCTTACCCCACAGGAAAGAAGGAGGAAGGAAATAAAAAAGATGGGATGATACAAGGGAGGGCAGATAGGGGGAGGAAGTAATCAAAAGTGAATACTTTTGAAAAGGGACAGGGTCAAGGGAGAAAATTGAACAAAGGGGGATAGGATAGGAAGGAGCAAAATATAGTTAGTCTTTCACAACATGGGTATTAAGGATGGGTTTTGCATAATGTTACATATGTGTCCTATGTTGAATTGCTTGCCTTCTTAGGGAGTATGGGTGGGGAGGGATGAGGGGAGAGAATTTGGAATTCAAAGTTTTAAAAGCAGATGTTTAAAAAAAAAGTTGTTTTTGCATGCAACTGGGAAATAAGATATACAGCCAATGGGGCATAGAAATCTATCTTGCCCTACAAGAAAGTAAGGGAAAAGGGGGTGGGGGGTGTGGGTTGAAAGAAGGGAGGGCTGACTGAGTATATCATTAAGGCAGAATTCATGATTTCAAAGAAAATCATGAATATGCCTGAATGGTCCAGAATCACAGGATATAAGGAATTTTCTAAGTAGAAGGCAGAGGAGTTAAAGCATTTATTCAAGCTCCAAAATAGCAGACCCATGGACCAGTGTCCCCAGTTTGATATCCTGGCAAGAACCTTTCAAAACCAATATGCCCATCTCACATAAAGTGACCAGGAGGTTACAGAAAAATATTAAAGCAGCAAGCCAAGCCATGATGGTGCTTCCCCCAATGCTAGGGCCCTCCAGTAAGAAGATTACCCACTGGCCTCATGCCCTTGCCCAGCACTCTCTGGTCTGCATGAGGGTCAGTCCTGCTTTTAGTACCACCTGCAGCTGCTGCCGCTGCTTCCACTGCTGCTGCTGCAGCTGCCACCTCTCCTCCTTCTCCTCCCTCCACTATGTCTCAGTCTCCAAGCTGTGTTCTCTCCTTTATATATAGTCACCAGACATCATCCCATTGACCAGAATGTCATCTGAGTGACCAGAACTCAGGCACCTACCATTGGCTCTGGGCTTAGCCACTCCCCCTAGCACCCTGAACGCCCCCACTGAAGCCTATTCAAATGGATGTGAAAGATCTTCTCATTTCCTGATTGCCTTTACACTGGGGAATGTGGCAACAGAATATATGCCATCTTGGAGTGGGGGGGAGGGTAGAAATGGGGAGAAAATTTGTAATTCGAAATCTTGTGGAAATCAATGCTGAAAACTAAAAATATTAATTAATTAAATAAATAATAATTTTTAAAAAAAGCAAAACTAAAAGAATGAAACAATAGAAGACAATGTGAAATATCTCATTGGAAACACAACTGACCTGGAAAATAGGTCCAGGAGAGATAATTTAAAAATTATTGGACTACCTGAATTCCATGATCAAAAAAAGAACCTAGACATGTTCTTTCAAGAAATTATCAAGAAAAATTGCCTTCGTATTCTAGAGCCAGAGGGTAAAATAGAAATAGAAAGAATGTACTGATTGCCTCTTGAAACAGATACCAAAAGGAAAACTCCTACGAATATTGTAGTCAAATTCCAGAGTTCCCAGGTAAAGGAGAAAATATTGCAAGCAGCAAGAAAGAATCAATCCAGTGTTATGGAAAACCTATGAAGGTAACACAAAATTTAGTGGCTCTGTATTAAGGGATCACAAGCCTTAGAGTGTGATATTCTGGAGGTCAAAAGAACTAGTATTAAAACCATGAATCACCTATCCAGCAAAACTGAGTATAATCCTTCTGAGAAAAAAATGGATATTCAATGAAATAGAGGATTTTAAAGCATTTTTAATGAAAAGACCAGAGCTGAACAGAAAATTTAACTTTCAAATACAACAATCAAAGAAGCATGAAAAAGTAAACAAGAAAGAGAAATCATAAGGGACTTATTAAAGTTGAACTGTTTATATTCCTACTTGGAAAGATGATATTGGTAATTCATGAGACTTTTCTCGGTATTAGGGTATTTGGAGGGAATACATACATGCTTATATATATATACATACATACATACAAAGACATATACACACATATATGGAAAGAGAGAGAGAGAGAGAGAGAGAGAGAGAGAGAGAGAGAGAGAGAGAGAGAGAGAGGGCACAGGGTCAGCTGAATATGAAAAGATGGTATCTAAAAAATAGAATTAAAGAGTGAGAGAGGAATGTGGGAGAGGAATGAAGGAGAAAGGGAGAGGTAGAATGGGGTAAATTATCTGACATAAAAGAGGCAAAAAATCTTTTACAATGGAGGGGAAAATGGAGGAATTGAGAGGGAATGAGTAAACCTTACTCTCATCAGATTTAGCTTAAGGAAGGAATAGCACATAAACTCAATTGGGTATAAAAATCTATCTTACCCTATAAGAAAGTAGGCGGTGGGGAGGGCATAAGAAATGGAGGGATGATAGAAGGGAGGGCAAATGGGAGAATGGCATAATCAGAAGCAAACACTCTTGAGGAGGGACAGGGTCAAAGGAGAGAACAGAAGAAATGGGGGGTGGGATAGGATGGAGGGAAATATAGTTACTCTTTCACAACATGACTGTTATCGAAGTGTTTTGAATGACTATACATGTATAACCTATATCGAATTGCTTGCCTTTTCAATGAAGGTGGATGGGGAGGAAGGAAGGGAGAGAATGTGGAACTCAAAGTTTTAAAAACAAATGCCAAAAATTGTTTTTATGTGCAAATGGGAAATAAGATATACAGGCAATGGAGCATAGAAATCTATCTTGACCTACAGGAAAATAGAAGGCAAGGAGATAAGAGAAGGGGGGTAATAGAAAAGAGGGAATATTGGAGAAAGGGGTAATCAGAATGCATGCCATCTTGGGGTGGGGGAGGGGAGAGATGGGGAGAAAATTTGGAAGTCAAAATCTCGTGGAAGTGAATGTTGAAAACTAAAAATAAGTTAATTAATAAACGAAGTATCATCTCATTTGATCCTTAACACTGAGAGTTAGGTATTTCTATTATTCCCATTTATACTTGCAAAATAAAAGGCAAAGAAATTAAGTGATTCAATAAGATTCAATACTACCTGAGGCAGGATTCAAACTCAGATTTTCTTTACTCCCAGTCTAGCAATCTATGGGCTTCATCTTGATTAAAGAAGATGACCTTTGAAGTAATTTTCAACTCTCAGATTATGAGATTCCAGTTATTTCATTTGTGTTTTGGTTTCCTCTGTGGCTTTTCTGAAGTAACTCTGAGGCTTCTGGACTAAGTCAATAAATACATATTCAGTAAGAGTTTATGATAGGTGGAGCTGTGGATAGCATACTGTGATGGCAATCAAAATGGGCTCTTGGCACTTAGTTGATTTTACACCCCCCACAAGAGCTGCTAGCCGGATTTTTGAAACACATACTGGGCCTGGAGTCAGAAAGACTGGAGTTCAGATATCATTCCAGACACTTATTAGCTAGCAGTTCACTTAACCCATGACTCCATAAAACTGGAGAAGGAAATGGCAAACCACTCCAGTATCTTTGCCAAGGAAACCCCACAGTTGGTCCATGGGCACATGAAGAGTTAGACTACCGCTGAACAACTCAACAACAGTGAGGTATTAGGTACTATGCTAAAAGTAGGGGTACGACTAAAGAATCAGATGATCCCTATGCTCAGGCATCTTACATTTTACTTATTTTCAATTAAATGCTTTATTAAAATTTGAAGACCAGTAAAACCACCTAAATGTGTTTAATAACTGCTATTTTTAAAATACAATTTTATCCTATATTAATATTTTGGGAAATTAAAACTGTGATCACTATGTGTACATATTGTCTACTCTGAAGAATATAAACTCCCTGAAGACCACTGTCTAACTTTTGTCTTTATATCTCTAGTATCTTGTATAGTGCCTGGCATGTTGTAGGAACTTTAGAATGCTTGTAGATTGATTGATTATTGTCATTATATTCCACCCCAAGAACACCTGAGAATTGTAGATAAGTGTAACTTGTTCACATAGAGATAACTCCAAAGATAATTTTCTTTTCAGTATTTTCCTCACTATTTATATAGGTCTCACTTTTTTTTAAGAAAGAAATTTTAAATAAATTTTGGTGGTAATACAATAGTAGAAAAACTACATTTCTAAGGGCACTGTGTAACATAGATCTGTTACCTGAAAAATAGATCATTTAGTTTTCATATGTGTTTCAACAATCTGGCTAGCAGCTGCTGTGGGGGTGAAAAACCAACAGCAACCAGCTCACAGAACACTGCAAGTCCAGGTTCTTTTGATCTGCTTTACCAAGGGAAGAAATGTTAGGGGGTTGACAATCTTAATTTAATCCAGCATACAAATATCATTCACTTAGTTCATGGGAAAAAGCCAGCACCCTGAACTTCAGAGCAAATACAAACAAATTATAAACATCGACAGACAGGCCAAATATATTTCATAGTTACAACATCTAAGTTCAGCCCGGGAGTCCATAACGAGGGCTGGCCCAGAGTCACGTGCACCACTATGACTGTGAGTCAGAGCTCTGAAAAAGAGAAAGCCAACCCCTGGTTTTATATCTTTTTCAGGGTCAAGGGTGAGTCACACATGCGACTCACGCACGTGACCTAAAATCGTCACAAAGATGCAACTTAAACCTATGTGGACTAAAAACCTCTGATGTCACAAACATGTCATTCAAATCCATGTAAACTAGGCTTTCCCTTGAGGCAAGGAGGTCATCAAGGACTCCCAATTTAGTCAAGGAAATAAAGGCCAAACTCTTCAAGGCCACTTAGTTGACTTAAGTGCTAAGAGCCTATTCTTATTGCCAATACAATATGGAGAAATGACCTTGTACTATTCTGAAGGTATTTATGAAAAGTGAATGAATATCTGTGAATGTATTGTGGATTGCCTCCATTTTATTTATACCCACTACTAATAAATCACCCCTCGATTTCACTTCATTGCTTATTGCTTAGAAATGCAGAGCTTTATTTCCAGCACCTTCAGATAAAAGATAGTAGCCACAGGTTTATGTAAGACAACTGGAACAAAGGAACAATGGCTAAAATCATCATGGAAAGTCATTTTCTTGCCTTTAGCCATAGGAAAAGTAAGTAGGCCTTTATGGTGAACCCACTGCACAAGAATATTTAAGGCCATTTCTCTCTAAAAATAATTATAAAACTATTGGGACTTCATATTTTAAGGTGAAGCTCATTGTGTAACCATAGCATGAAGAAGTAATAAATATTCCATGAAAATTCTAAAAGATATTCAGCAATGCATTATATCTTTATGTTATAACTATTTTCCAAAAATTCTATTACGAATGGAAATAAGAATAAGAAGGTTTAGTTTGCAGGAGGCTAGAATAATTATAGGCTACTTCAGTGAAGGAAATTTTAGCAAAGCTTGGCTCTAATAGTTTAGGGTGGTCTCCATTAAATGTAAGAAAATCCAGTTAATTAATTAGCCCTCAGTGTTAAATGAGTTTTTTAAGCCTGAGAGACAAGAGGAATGTGGGATTTGTGGTGACATGACAGTGAACACTTAATGATGTTGAACCCAAAGTGACTGTTAATACAGGCTACCTTAGAGCTGAAAGTACAGTGATAGAGGTGGTGGTGGGGGAGCAAATGTAATACCAACATTTAATAGGAGAGGATAAGTGGTAATTTACTATTGCTGTATGAATGATTCTTCTTGTTTTTTTCTTGTCCTCAATCGTAACAAAACCCTGATTTCCTATCAGTACAAAGTACATTCCCAAAGAAGAAGATGAATTAGAACATGAAAAGAATTGAACAAAATCATATTTCTATGCTTGTTGAAAGTTTAACTTAGATTAGATTTTCTGATGCCATTCTTTCTATTACTGTAATATTCAGTTCTGGGAAAATGAAACTAATAGCTAACATTTAAATAGTCCTTTATGTTTGCAAAGCACTATACAATCAATCAAATGCTGTCTCATTTGATCCTCACAAGAAATTTGTGAGGTAAGCACTATTACTGTCTCCATTTTACAGATGAAAAAACTGAGGCTGAGATTAAGTGATTTATGGTTACATAGCTAGTAAGTGTCAGAGAAAAGATTTCAACTCAGGCTTTTATTATTTCAAGTACAGCTCTCTACTGTATTACCTAGCTATCTTATATAGTTGTATGCATATAGATTAAAAAGCAGGATATTTCAAACATGGTTTTTGGATATTCCTTTCTATTGGATAGAAGGAATTATCAAAAAATCCTTTGGGATATTATTTTAATCATTCTATTTTTTAGTTATAGGGAGGACAGAAAGAGCTGAACCATTTGGCATAGTCCTATAAATTTAACACAATAGTAATTTTATGCAACTGCAATACACCACTGTAATTTGGTGTTTTAATCACCAGTGTTCATGGATTATGGATAAGACTATTAGATTTTTAGTCTATTATTTGGAAATGAAATAGAAGTTGTATAAACTCCAACTTTAATGTGAAATTTGAATTTTTTCTGGGGCCATTTTAATTTGTAATATTCACCAGTATGCTAATCAGCAGATCTCATAGGGTATTCATGTTATAGATTGCAATTAAAATATGGTGCTAAATCCAAGTTCACTTGTGCTTCATTTTATTTTCACTCAGTTGTCTCAAAGCAACTCATATCAAATAACCTAATAGTAAAATATTAATTGGATACCAATATGTGAAAGGCAAACATACCATATCAATGCTCTTCTAAGCATCCTTATGTTATTTTAACAGTAAAGGTTCTATTTTTGTTCCTCAGGAGAGGTAGGGTGTGTGTGTGTGTGTGTGTGTGTGTGTGTGTGTGTGTGTGTGTGTGTGTGTAGATCCTCAATTTATTCAGTCAATGACAGTATGGTATGGGAGAAGTAGCAGTGAGCTTGAAGAAAGGATGCCTGGGTTTGCATCTTGACTCTACTACTTACAAGCTTTGTGATCATAGTCAAGATACTTGAGCATTCTGATCCTAATTTTCTTAATCTTTAAAAAAAGAGTTAAAAGGAGTTTCCCAAAATCATCCATCAAGTAGTTGAGCTTGAATTAGAACTCTTTTTATCCCCCAAAGTAGTGCTTTTCTTACAGCAGCAAAGCTTGTGGGCACTAGAGGCCTGAGGTATAAGCAGTGTAGAGACCCTCAGTGACACTTTTTCCTCATTGTGTCTGCTCAGGAAATACTTCTATATAATCATCATCCCTGAAGCTCTTTTCTGTCATCTGCTTCTCTACTTAATCCAGGCTAATTAGCTCAGTACTCCTTGAAATTTATCCAGGTCCTTAGATTACAATCTTAACTTTTGGGAAGACCATCACAAGTATGATCCCATATACAGTGTACACCAATCTTGGGTTTAGCTTAAAATTGTAATCCTCAGTATTTCTCAATTCATTTCATTCATTTTTGCTGCAGGACGGATAAAAAAAATCCTCAGGTATATATCTTTCCTTCAATCTTCATTCTGAGTGACTGAATTATCTCTGCCTGAGTGCCCACAAAGCACAATGAAGGTAAGAGTAGGCATAGACAAAAATGCAGTAGACCCCAGCTGAAAACTTTGGTTACTATTTCCAGACTCCTCTCTTCTTCATGCTAATTTTTTATAACAGAGCTAGGAAATTTTCTTTGATTTTGGGGAAAGGAAATGACAAGGGATGAACCTCTTGAGATGATAGCCTGTCAGCCTATTAATCTAAAAGGATCTCTCCCTTAGCAAGGATGAAGATTAAACAGACTAATGAATCAGTGTTTTAGAGTATCTACTCCCGGGAGATCATATTCAAGTCCCCTCACCAGTGGTCAGGTCAGGAAATATTTTTTTCCTGTCAGCTAGCAAGAGTACCATTGTGGTGGTGAAGTTTCCTTCTCTATGGAAAATTAGGAGACTCTGCCAAGGCAAATTTCTCTCCCTAGGGTGAATTATTTCTTCATCAGGCTCTGAAAAGAAAGTCCTATTTCAACTACCAATACTTCATTCAGTAAAGTGTTCAAAGTCACGTGCTTGTACATATTTGAAATCTTGCAGTCAGTTTTCTCTCTTTATCCCCCAACTTTGTTTTAATAGAGAAAATTGTATTCCACTCATCCAAATGTCCTCATAAAAAGGTTGCATTCAAGGTAGTTGCTGTCTTCAGAGCTTCCCAGAAATACCTTGATCTGTCGCCATTCAATATATATGAGTGTGAATTTTAAGACTCTTAAATCTCAAAGCTTCTAAGCATGAGCTTTGACTCCTGCTTCTGCTCACCTCACATTTAGATCTTCAGATTGATCAAAATTTTGAATGTGGCTCTTTTGAAACTGTTAATTTTTTTAGACTTTGATAGATCCTGCATACACAGGGAAGCATAGACTCCAAATTTAATGTTTTTTTTCCACAGCCAATAATATTCTTGGGGGGGGGGGACCAGAAACAAAACCAAACAAGTATATACAAGCTCACTGAAGTTAAAAAACCAGATATTAGATTTTGCTCTAAAATGAATCTCAATGATGATGCATATCTTAATGAACAGGAGCTATGAATTTCCTTTAATTAAACAATTCATTGTTTTAATTAAGCAAACTTCATTTTGTTTCATCACTGCTTTTTTCAGCATGAACAACTTTTGTCTCCCATATTCATGGATTTCCTATTGCCTCCATGCTGACATTTTGTAAGCAAATAGAATGGCAGGCAGCGAGTGCACATCATTTCTGTCTAATACAATATTAGTACCTGATCTTTGACTCATTAAATGATGAAGCTTGTCATCTTTGACTTGCTGCTATTTAACATTGCAGACCTGTACCTAATAGCTCCCTAATATACATTGCCAGCTGAAACAGTTGTGAGTAGAGATGTGGTTAAATAAATATTGGTTCAGTGTGGAAAAGCCAAATGTCTTCTTCCTGGGACCAAATTCTATAGTGTTTCTAGATCACGACTATTGATCTAAGTGGGTGATTATCAAGAAATTCATCGTGCTCCCACACATTACAGAAGGGAAAATGCAAAACCATATGGGAAACAGTTTTCCAAATTGGTTTCTCTTGGGGCTAACTTTCAGTATTCACTGCACTGTGCTTATGAACTAAGTCAAATTTTGCTCACTGGGAGCTGCAGACCTTCATCTTCCTGTTTGCTTTGTTGTCTAGAGTAGTAAAGAACTTTTATCCATCTTCTGTGTGAGTGTGATTCATCTCATTGAGTGCATATACCTACGCTTTACATAGAACTGTAGCAAATCCTTCTGGGAATGCAGAGACAGCAGAAAGTGTGACCTTTTCTTGCCAATGACATGGTAATCATATCAAAGAACCATAGAATTATAAAGGCAGCATTGTATAGTGGAATGAATGCCAAATTTGGAATCACAGGAGCTGAGTTCAAATCCTGCTTCTGCTGCCTGTAACTTGTGCGACCTTGTACAAGTCACTGATCCTCTTTAGTCCTTGAATTTCTTCATCTGTAAAATGGGGAAAGGATGGGGTTAGATGACTTCTAAGGTTCCTTTCAGCTCTAAACCTATGATCCTATGTTTAATAATGGGAAGGGATGAATCTAGAAGTCATCCAATCTAATCCTGTTATTTTACACATAGAGAAACAGAGGTCTAGAGAAGTTACATGTTACAAGTTACATAGGGCACACAGGTAGCAAGACTGAGAGCTGAACCCGAGTCCTCTGACTCTACATCCAACCTTCTTCTTCCTGCATTACCACGTCTTTTTCTCTAGTGGTCTGGGGAGACATACTATGTACCTATTTATGCTATGAGACACGGCATATGAGAAAAATAAAGAATAATACTGGTGCAACAAATGTTCACTGTATGATGATGTGGTATAGACTATCCTATGAGGAATTCCAATAAGGTTAGATGTCAGTCTTGAGTTGGACATGGCAGGAAGCATGACATTGGACTACTGGTTTGAAGGAAGATGTGAATTTAGCTTGTGGGACAGAGTATAGAAAATTAGCCAGCAAGGAAATAAGCAGAGTAATTTTAGTGCTGGACAGCTAGGTGGTGTGAATAGAGCACACGTCCTGGAAACAAGAAGACCTAAGTTCAAATTCAGCCTCAGACTACAAGCTGTGTGATACTAGGCGAGTCACTTAATCCTACTTGCCTCAGTATCTTCATCTGTAAAATGAAGAAGGAAATGGTAAACCACTTCAGTGTCTTTGCCAAGAAAACCCCAAATGGAGTCATCAAGAGTTGGCCGTGACTGAGCAACGACAAGAATTTTGGTGCTAGTTTGGGAATGGGGATCCCCATACCCTTTCCTCTATCCTTGTCTTTACTCCAATAATATCCTCCATCTTAAGAAATAAAAAAGACCAGGTTCTAAGTACAAGAAATTAAACTACTGTAGAACCTTCCAGAATAACGTAACATAATAATTTGTCCCATGAAACAAAATGAAGTGACAGCCAGGTCCCATCAGAATGGATTCTGTGGCTGGTCAGCCTTTAACATAGGAAAGTAAACAGATATTACGGTTTTTTTTCTGATGAATGAGGTGAGTAACATTTTACATGAATATTCCTTCAATACGTAGAGTAGCTTACCTATTGTTTTTAAAACCTGTAACATCATTGGTGTTGGGAATTCTTAGGAAAACAATCCCTTCTATCAATTCAGATCAGCAACCATCGTACAACTTAAGAGTCATATAGAGTCACTGAAGCATTGAGATTCGATCAGTATCACACGGCTGGTATGTGTCAGAAGTGGGACTTGAACCCTAACTCCAAGGCCAGATCCCTATTCATTTTGCACACATTTTTGACTCTTAGAGGAAAGAGAGAAAGAGAGAGAGAGAAGAAAAGGAAGAAGAAGAAGAAGAAGAAGAAGAAGAAGAAGAAAAAGAAGGAGGAGGAGGAGGAGGAGAAAGAGGATGGAAGGAAGGAAAGAAAGAAGGAAGAAAAAGGAAGGGAGGAAAGAAGATGGAATGAAGACAGGAAAGAAGGAAGGAAGGAAAACAGAAGGAGAATGGAAAAGAGGAAGAAAGGAAGGAAGATGGAAAGAAGCAAGAAAAAAAGATGGGAGGGAACATGGAACAGAGGAAGGAAGACCCAAATCAATATAAAAAATAGCCCTTAAGAAAATATTTAGTCACCAAACAATTATTAAGCATCTACAATGTGCCAGACATTGTGCTAAGTGCCATGGATAAAAAAGGCAAGAGATAGTTCTTGCTTACAAGGAGCAAAAAACCCCTAATTTATAAGGTGTCTTAGAGACACCTTATAAAAAAACTATGTACAAGGAAGGTAGACAGTTTGGGCTACCTTTTAGTATAGCTATAGAACAAGCCATGCTATTAAAAGTATCATCAAAATATTAAAAGCAGGGAGGAAAGGTCATGTAGTTATATGGTCAGTGGACTGAGAAATCAAGTTCTAGCCATGATTTGTTATAACAAATTAGTTGTATAACACTGGGTATTTCCCCTAACACCTCTGTGCCTCAGTTTCCTTATTTGTTTAATTAAAGGGTTGGACTAGATGATCTTGGAAGTTCACTCTAGCAATAAAATCTATAACTCTTTGCAAAATGAGATGGTATAGACTTCTTAAACTTTTCCCACTCATACCCCGTTCAGCACTTCTTAAACTATGGGTCATGACCCACAGTTTTAGAAGCACTATGGTGTCATAGCAAGGGAAATTTTCCATCCAAATGTGTAACTAGTGGCAAATTGTTGTTGTTTGTTGTTGTTGTTTGTACTTCCTTCTAGAAGAGGACTCTGGAATCAGGAAGTTGATGCCATGACTTTCAAGTGAGTTGAATTTAAGTGAGGGAGGGCTGTGCAAAGTCAACAGCCTCACTTTCTCCTCTGCAACCATCTGAGTCCAGTGACAAGACATAAATCAAGATGATTGGAGATGACCAAATCAAGTATCCCCTGGAAGACCAAACTCTACATGGAATAGACACCGATTTCTGCTTAAGAGTACTGGCTGGCCGCTGAGGGATAATTCCTACTTAAAAAAAGGCGAACTTAAGAATCTGAACAGTGAGACAAATAAACTCAGTTTAGCTCTATTTGCACTCTCTTCCCTTTAGGGTAGAACTTTCAGGCATTCAAAAAAAGAGGCAGAAAGGACTTTGAATAAGTAATAATAGCACACTAACATACACTCCACTTGTATAGACACTGTTAGCACGCACAGGTGAGTAAATCCGTGTGGTGAATGTGAAAGCTGTTTGAATTATCTGGATAATTGTGACTATTCAGACCTACTCTAAAATACTCATTATTCTATTTCCTTTACAATAAATGGAGAGGTTAAATACCTTGTCTGTATTCACCAAGTGAATTGGGAAGAGATCTGGGAAATCCAGATTTTTAGTCCCCAGATCCAACTCGTAGACAGTGTTTCCATTTAATTAGTTAAATTGATTGAAAACTTAATTACACATACATCTTAGAGAAATGGGAGGTATGATAATCACATATGCAATGCTTTAGGGATGATGTAAAACAAAGGCTAAATTTATGATAGCCAAAGGAGGGCCAATAGCTAGGGGGAAAAATATTTGTGATTTTAGCCACCTCTCCATTCATGGTGCTCTGATACTAACAAGCCCAATTTCTATCTAGAGCTGTAGATATCTGCAATAATGTAATGGGATTTAAAACTCATTTGAAAGCATGTACCCACAGGTTGGGGTGTGAGAGGATGGGGTGCACATGATCCACAATGATGAATATTAACCAGCTTCCAGATCACTGTATTTCCTTTAACTTGAACTGAATCTGCCAGAAAAGTTGATGTGAGATCCTGACCTTGGAAGTCTCCGATGAGGAGAAAAAAAAAAAACCTCTCAGAAGCCTTTAAGGGAGACTGAACCATCCAGTTCATCTTGAGATGAATTTGTGCTACTGTTAGTTTAATAACCAATGGGAGTGGGCAGCTAGGTGACACAGTGGGTAGAGTACCGACTCTGGAGTCAGGAGAACTTGAGTTCAAATCTGGTCTCAGACTCTTACTAGCTCTATGACCCTGGGCAAGTCACTTAACCCTGATTACTAATAATAATATTAATAACAATGATAATAATAATAGCATGGGAAAGGGACGTTAGAAAAATTTTCACAGAATCTCCAATTTTGATAGCTGAAATAGAACTCTGCAGTCAGTCGTCTCATCCAATACTGAAATAAAAGGAATCTTCACCTTGACAGGTTGTCCTCTAAGTAGCGGAAATCTACAACCTCTCTACAAAGCCCATTCTGCTTTCAGCTAGTTCTAATGATTAGAAAAGTATTCTGGGTTTTTTTGTTTGTTCGTTCCCCCAAAAGCAAGTCTAAAATGACTTCTTGTCAACTTCTCTTCATTGCTCCTGCTTCCCTCTAGGGCCAAACAAGTGTAGTCCTTCACTCACATGATAATCCAACAAATATTTGAAGAAAGCTATTGTATTTTTCCCAGTCTTCTTTTTTTCTAGACTAGTTCCTTCAAATGGTCCTCATATTACATAGACATAAGGACTTTCATCATTAAAATTGCCTTTCTCTGTACTTTCTCTGCTTTATAACTATTCTTAAAGCATGGCACTCATAACGGAACATAATTCTCTGGTTTTACAATACAGAAAATAATTTTGTAAGGAAAAAATAAATTTTTCCTATTTATTTTTTTTATTTTTATTTTTATTTTTTTTTAAATTTATTTTTGACATGTTTGGTTTTCAGCATTGATTTTCACAGGCGTTTGAATTACAAATTTTCTCCCCATTTCCTCCCCCCCCCACTCCAAGATGGCGTACATTCTGGTTGCCCTGTTCCCCAGTCTGCCCTTCCCTCCGTCGCCCCATTCCCTTCCCATCCCCCTTTCCCTTCCTCTCTCC
>CM053626.1:140342349-140367703 GCA_028646595.1 Phalanger gymnotis | reverse complement strand
CCATGAGGCTACCCTAGAAGACCCAAACACCTGACACAGGGATTAGGGCTTGCAACAAAGCCCAATCCCATACTCCAAATTCCATTCCCTCTTACCAGTACTGTGGAGACCCCAGTTCCAAGTTGTGGAAGTTTTCTTAGGAAAAGCATTAACAAAAGAAGGAAATATGCCACCTAAAACTAGTAAAAGAGTTCAAGAACCTGTGACTAAATACTGCAATAGAAAGAACACTTGATGAGATAGAGTATCTTTTGGAGAGAATATAAAACCTACACACTGTCCTTACCTTGTTCAAAATGGAAATGGGAATTATGAGAGCAGAATTTATGCTCTACACATCAAAAATAATGTGTAGAATAGATTCAAAGTTTCAAAAAAATGAGAGAACAAAGGACTTGAGATACAAATATACAGACATGAAAGACAAAATAGAAAAGGAGAAAGACATAAAAAGATAACATTAAAAGAAAATGTTTTCACTATGCAAGCAAAGCAGGATGAAGAAGACAGGATGTGTAGACTCTACCTAAAGTCCCCCAGAAGAACATGAGAGGAAAATCAAAAAATGAAAATAACATAACAACATAATACAAGGAATAAATCATATTGTAGCTAGGTGGCAGAGTACTAGGCTTAGAATCAGGAAGAACCATCTTCATGAGTTCAAATTCAGTCTCAGAAATCTACTAGCTATGTGACCTTGGACAAATGACTTAACCCTGTTTGCCTCAGCTTCTCACCTGTAAATTCATCTGGAGAAGAAAATGCCAAACCCCTGTCTCTGCCAAGAAAACCCTAAAATGGGATCACAAAGAGTCAGACATGACTGAAAAACTACTGAACAACAACAATAATAAAAGAGAACTGCCAGTCGACAGAATACACAGATTACCCAACAAATCCTCAATATCCAAAACTAAAAGCTCTAAGATATATACATGCATATATATATATAACATATATACACATATATGCATGTATATATCTATGTATATATATGATATATATATCATATATATGAATATATATATATATATAGAGAGAGAGAGGGAGAGAGAGAAAGAGAGAGAGAGAGAGAGAGAGAGAGAGAGAGAGAGAGACTAATTCAACAATTCAATACATAAACAACAGTTTCTGCAGTGATCAGGGGAGACCTTCAAATGCAAAGGAAAGAAATACAAATAATGCTAAACCATTCTTCAACCACAAGAAAATTTAGGAGGGAATGGTATAACAATGGAACTCAGAATGCAGCCCAGTATTACCTAGTATTCCACCAATATGAGTTCAATCCTAAATGAATAAAGATGAATGCTGTATAAAAGAGGCATTCAAAACATTTTAGAAAGAAAACCAGAACTGAAGAGATTATTTACTTCTAGTACACTCCAAACACTAGGAATGAAGGAGGAATGAATAAATGCAGCTCAAGGACAAAAAAAGCACAGTGATAAGAGAGACCAGTGAGAAACATCTTTCACAAATATACAATGAAAGAGAATATGTAACTGAATAAATATTTGGAGAAATTAGAATTAAAAGATTTAGAGCATCTTCTAAATGGGACAGCAAAAAGAATATACATATTTCCCAGAACCATGTAGAACTTTTATGAAAACAGCCATGTATTAGGGCACAGAGATATTGCAAACAAATTAAAAAGACATAAACAATGAATACATCCTTTACATGTCATTATGCAATAAAAAGAGAAATTTGTTCAGGGTCTACAAATAAAAGATACAGACCCAAATAGAGATTTAACATGAAATCCCAATTGATTCATGGATCAAAAAAAAAAAACCAAATCATGAAAATAATTAATAGCCATAGAACAGAAAATGAAAATGATGTAGTATACAGAAACTTCTTGGATGCAGCTAAAGCAGTCCTCGGGGGAAAATCATATTGTTAAAAATATACATTAACAAAATGAAAAAAAAAAGAAGATCAAGGAATCAAATATGCACTTTAAAAATTAGAAAGCCAACAAATAAACAAATCTAAAATAAGCACAAAAGAGATAGTAAACATTAGAGGGTAAATAGATTTATTAAGAACAAAGAAAAATAGGGAAGTGATCAAGAAAACTAAAATCTAGTTTTTTGAAAATATCAATAAATTTGATAAATTCTTAGCCAATCTTATTAAAAAGAAGAAGCTGAAAATCAATCAATATATAACAAATGACCACAGCAAAAACCAGAAGAAATAAAATACTAATCCGAATAATCTACGTTTATATGCTATGCTAAGATAATTAAGAAATAGATGAATACTTTCATATATATATTATATATATGTGTATATATATATATATCCAAACTATCAGAAGACCTGTTGGAGATTTCAATAACCCAGTGTCTTGGAAAAAGAAATATATTTAGCTATAAAGGAAGTACTAGGGGTGGGATGGGTGGGGAAACCAAACAAAAACTCCAGGTCCAGATGGAGAAGTGGTTTCTATCAAAATTTCAGAGAACAGTTAGTACCCATAATAAACAATTTTTTTCTGCATAAATCATCAGCATTTCTGTATATCACTAAGAAAGCCAAATAGCAAGAGATAAAAAGAGAAATTCCATTTAAAGTCAGAAATTTCTTCCACAAATATATAATGAAAGAAAATATGTAAATGAATAAATATCTGGAAAAGCTAGAATTAAAATATTTAGGGCACTATAGATCTTATGTTATAGACATTATAAAATATTTGGGAGTCTACCTGCCAAAAGAAACCCAGGAACTATATGAACACAGTTACAAAACACTTGTCACACAAATAAAGTCAGATCTAAATAATTGGGATAATATCAGTTCCTTATGGGTATGCCAAGCTAATATAATAAAAAAATGACAATTCTACCTAAATTAATTTACTTATTCAGCACCATACCAATCAAAATACCAAAAAAATTATTTTATAGAGTTAGAAAAAATAATAACAAAATTCATCCAGAAGAACAAAAAGTCCAGAATATCAAGAGAATTAATGAAAAGAATGAAAGGAAGGGTAGTCTGACTGTAACAGATCTTAAATAGTATTATAAAGCAATAATCATCAAAACGACTTGGTACTGGCCTCAATGGAATAGGTTAAGTAAGCAAGACACAATAACAAATGATTAGTAACCAATAACTATAATAATTCTGAGTCTGATAAACCCAAATCCCGGCTTCTGGGATAAGAACTTACTATTTAACAAAAACTGGTAGGAGAACCAGAAAACAGAATGGCAGAAACTAGGTATAGACCAACATCTTATACCCTGTATGAAAATAAAGTCAAAGTGGGTACATGATTTAGATATAAAGGTTGATATTATAGGCAAACTAGGAGAACAAGGAATAGTTTACCTGTCAGATCTTTGGAGAATGGAAAAATTTATTACCAAGTAAAATATTGAGAACTTTATGAAATGCAAAATAGATGATTTTGATTATGTTAAATGGAAGTTTTTGCACAAAGCCAATCCTCCAAGATTAGAAGGGAAGCAAAAAGTTGGGAAACAATTTTTACAGTCAATGTCTCTGATAAAGACCTCTTTTCTAAAATATAGAGAGAAGTGAGTCAAATTTATAAGAATACAAGTCATTCCCTAGTTGATAATTGGTCAAAGGACATGAACAGGCAGTTTTCAGATGAAGAAATTAAAGCTATCTAGAGTCATATGAAAAAAATGATCTGAATCACTATTGATTAGAGAAATGCAAATAAAAGGCACTCTGAGGTACCACATCACACCTATCAGATTGGCTAACATGACAAAACTAGAAAATGGCAAATATTACAGATCATTCTATTAAAAATAAGAAGAGAAACAGATCCTATACCTTTTCTGGGTATGGAAAGGAATGTATTCTTAACAACAACAACAAAAGAAGTAGAGGCAATTACAAATGACAAGAAAAGAAATGTGATTATTTGAAACCAAAAAAGCTTATGTGCAAAAAAAAATTAATCGACTTAAGATAAAAAGGTAAGTGGACAAATGAAAAAAAAATCAGATTTCCCTAATGAGTTTTGGTATTCAAGATATGTAAATGATCTCTCTCTCTCTCTCTCTCTCTCTCTCTCTCTCTCTCTTTCTCTCTCTCTCTCTCTCCCTATAAACACATATACATACACACCTCTGTGTATGTATGTGTGTGTGTGTGAGTGTGTATTAGGGCAGCTAGATGGTGTAGTAGTTAGAGGGCTAAGCTGGGTGTCATGAAGATTCATCTTCCTGAGCTCAAATATGGCCTCAGAGACTTACTAGCTGTGTGACTCTGCACAATTCACTTAAACCTCTTTGCCTCGATTTTCTCAGCTATAAAATGAGCTGGAGAAGGAAATGCCAAATGTATCTTTGCCAAGAAAACCCCAAATGCAGTTATGAAAAGTTAGACAAAACTGAAAACAACTAAATAATAAATACGTGTGTATGAGTGTATGTAATAGCCATTCCCCAATAGACAAAGGAGTAAAGGATATAAACAAATAGCTACATGGAAACATGTTCCACTTCTACATTAATAAGAAAAATGCAAATGAAAACAATTCTGAGGTTTTCACTTTAACCTTGGAAAATTGTAAAAATGATAAAAAATGACAGTAGTCCATTTTGGAGGATTGTGGGATAGAAACTAATTCATTGTTGGTGGAACTATGAAATGGTATTACCATTTTGGAAAGCAATTTGGAATTATGCAAATAAAGTGACTAAAATGGCCATACCCTTTGAAGTAGAAACTCCTGTTTGTAGACTTATACCTCAAGGAATCCATCAACAAGAAGAAAGTTCCCATATGCACAAAAATATTTGTAGAAGCCATTTCAGCTAAGAATTTAGACATAATATAGATGCCCATCAATTGGTGAATAACTAAACATATTGTGGTACATGAATGCAATGGAATATCACTCTGCTGTAGGAAATGATGGGTGATGAAGATAGAGGAACAAATATACAAACTCATGCAGAATGCTCTCAGCAGAGCCAAGAAAACACTGTACACAGTAACTACAACAATGTATATGGAAAGAAGAACTACATAAAATAAAAGAGCAAATGTGAATGTAAAAATATTCTAAATATCAAGCAGGATCCAATAGAAGAGGCATGATAGGATACTTCTCATCCATCCCTTCACGGAGGTGGGAGGCCCGCAGATGTTATACACAAATTTTTGCACAAGTTTTTGGGATTTTCTAATGTATTGACCAACCATGCTGATTTTTTGCCCTCTCTAATATTATTTGTTAAATGGAATGGTTACCTGGAGGGGTAAGGGAACACATACACTGGATAACTATGAGATGTAAAAACTTTGTTTAAAGCTTGTTGATTTACCAACTTTTTGGACTTGACAAGTTCATAGGGAAGAAAAATCTCAGGAAATGGGTCAGAGAAGAATCTTTCTTTATAAAATGTTTTAGAGTTGAAAAAGGCTTCCAAAAATGTTTGGCTCCTGCAGATGCCTCTATTTAGGAATGATATTGTCTAAGTTGAAGCATTTTAGAATACTCCATACCCTTCTAAATGTGATTAATAAGCACAGTCAAATGAATAAGGAACTCTGTTGTACAGACTGTCCTACACAGTTGGATGGACAATTTATCAGTATGTATATTTTGGACAGGCCTTGCAAATAAACAATGTGTTGGGTCCAAAATTAATAAGAGGACATCAGGCTGGCTTTTTTTTTGAGAAATTACAAAGCTTTTATTATGACCCAAAGTTTCTCTTGGAAATAATGACAGGTCTTTTTCAGTACCAATATTCTTCACTTGGTAACTTCTGGCTCTGAGGAATAGAACATTAGAATCTCTGAAGAATTAAAATTGAAAATCACCCAAAGGGAAAAAATTTAGTGAGTGAAGAGCACAAATAAGCTGAAACACATAAATAAGGATTACAAAGGGGAAGCAGAGTAAACTATAACATCAAGGAAAAAGAAGATGACTTAGAATGAGAATTAAGTTTTATTGTCACATTGTCAAGAGAATACAAGGAAAAACCCAAGATTAATCTTATGCACTTAACTTATGAGATGAAGTGATTAAGAATCTCAAATGGTGGTAGGCATGAATGGAGTATGGTAAAAAAAAAAATTGTTGAATTGATGGAAGACACACAATAATGATATTACAGATCCATTGGAGTATTTATCAATCTGTCAGTAATCATTTATTAAGCATCTGCTGTATGCTTTTTTGTTATATTCAGTTGTGTTCAGCTGTGTCCTAGTCTTTGTGATTCCATCTGGGTTGCTTTTTTTTTTTTTGGCAAAGATACTGGAGTGGTTTGCCATTTCCTCTCCAGCTCATTTTATAGATGAGAAAACTGAGGCAAACAAGGTTAAGTGACTTACTCAAGGTCATATAGCTAGTAAGTACCTGAGGCAAAATTTGAACTCAGGAAGATGAATCTTCTTGACTCCAGGCCTGGCACTCCCTCCACTGAACCACCTAGTTGCCCTACTATATATGAGTCATGTGGTAAACAATGGGAATACAAAGAAAGCCAAATGACAGTTCCTTCACTCATTGTTTACAGTTTAATGGACAAGAAAACGAGAAAATAAATATGCACAAACAAGATTTGTACAGGAGAAATAGGAGCTACCGAATGGAGGTAAGGCATTGCAATTAAAAGAGATTGGGAAGGACTGCATGTGAAAGGCAGTATTTTGCTTGGGACTTGAAGAAGCCATGGAAGACAGGAGGTGGCAATGAGGAAGGAGAGCATTTCAGGCATAGGGGACAACTAGAGAAAATGGCCAGAGCTAAGAAATGGAGTATGTTGTTCATAGAATATCAAAGAAGCCAGTGTTACTGGATTGAAGAGTGTGTGGCAAGGAATAAAGTATAAGAAGAATGGAAAAGGGGTGTGTGTGTGTGTGTGTGTGTGTGTGTGTGTGTGTATGAAAGGGGGTTAGGTTATGAAGGGCTTTGAATGTCAAAAAGGGGGTTTCATAACTGATCCTGTAGATGATAGAAAATCATTGGAATTTATTGAGTGTGTGTGGTGAGGTATGGTTTGCCCTGTTTTTTAGGAAAATAACTCTGGCAGCTGAATGGAGGAGGAACTGGAGTTGTGAGAGACTTCAGGCAGGCAGACCAATCAGCAAGAATTCAGGCACGAGGAGATGAGGGCCTGAACTAGGGTGGTAACCATATCCAAGGAGGGAAGTGGCTTATTCTACTGATGTTATAAAAGTGAAATTGATAGGTCTTGGCAAAAGATTGTATGTGAAGGGTAAGAGATAGTGAGGAGTTACATATAGCACCTTATTTGTGAGATTTGGGGACTGGGTAGATGGTGGTGACCTTGACAGTAATAGAGAAATTTGGAAGGGGAAAGGTTTAGGGATTGGGGAGATAACGATTTATCTTTTGGACATGTTAAGCAATTAGAACAATTAGCAATTTTCTTATTGAAGCTCTCTTATCCTCCTTACAAACTATCTCTTTATGTCTGTGTACTATTATATCATTAAGGCAGAATTCATGACTTCAAAGATAACCATAAATATGCCTGAATGGTCCAGAATCACAGAATATAAGGAATTCTCTAAGTAGAAGGCAGAGGAGTTAAAGCATTTATTGAAACTCGAAAGTAGCAGACCCACGGACCAGTGTCCCCAATTTGACATCCTGGCAAGGACCTTCCAAGATCAGTATGCCCATCTCACAATAGCGACCAGGAGGCCACAGAAGAACATTATAGCAGCAAGCCAAGCCATACTGGTGCTTCCCCCTCCCCACTGCCAGGGCCCTCCGGCAAGAAGACCACCCACTAGCCTCAAAACCCTGCTCAACACTCTCCAGTCTCCACGAGGGTCAGTCCTGCTTTTTTATAGCGCCTGCCACCACCACTTCCACTGCTATCTCCAAGCTGTGTTCCAGCTAGCTGACTGCTTCCTCTCTCCTTCAGCTCTTAGCTGCTCTCACCAACTGCCCCTCAGCTCTGCTCCAATTGTTCAGCAAGCTCCTCCCACCACAGGCTTCATGTCATCACGTGGACTAGAACTCAGGCACCTACCTCAGGCTCAAGTCCTAGCCACTCCCCTCAGGACCCTGAGAGCCCCGGGCCCAGAAGCCCAGTGAATGGGTGGAGAAGATCTTCCCATTGCCTTTAAAACCACATGACTAGGACTCCTCCCAAATCCCATTTGTCATTGAATGAAAAATGGACCTTTGAGGACGGGATTAGACTTTTTGCTGCTCCTGTATGTAATTCCCTAATGTACAGTACTCAAGTCAAGCACCTTTTGTCACCTTGGTTTATGTTTCTGCTCACTCCCCCTTCTCCCCACCCTGAACTTTAATAGCATCAATATGTTTGCTTCTGAATAACTGGAAACTCAGAAACTCAGTGTTTCAGAAAACAGTGGGATGATATGGTGGTAAAAGTGTGGTCTCTCTTTCAAGCGAAATGATGGCAAACATGTTTTGTTTCTCAGTCAAAAGAATCTCATTAGGCACACCCTCCTATGCCAATTTAAAAAGTCTATTAAAATTATTACAAAAGATTTTCTTTATCCTGTCATCTGCTTATTCCTTTCTCTTGAGTGCTTTCATTTTGATTTTTTTTTCTTTTTTATAGAAATATTTTGAATTACTTCTTTTCCCCTTTACCTCCTTTCTTAAACCCATTTCCCTCTGTACCCATCACTTTCTTTCCTTTCCCAAGCTTGATCTCAGTTTTCTCCATGTTTTTTGGCCTACCATCTTCCTTTGATTTCTGCTTTATCCCAACCCCTTCTGCTTACAAGGTTGCTGTAAGGAATTACTAATTATAAAGCACTTTGAAAAACATAAAGTACTGATAATCATGTTTAGAATAATTAAAAATCATTCTCAATTTCCTGATCCTCTCGCATCCTCCCATCCTTCTAGTTTAGAGGATTTCCTTATGCTCCTCCAACACCTCATACTTATCTAGATTAAAATAGGAGTGAACAGAATTATCTGGTTCTCAATCTCTCTTCCTCTGGCACTAGCCTCCTATCTGTCTCTTCATGCATTTTTCATCTTCAATTAATATTTATTGAGCATCCCAATATGTTAGGTGCTGAAAACATAAAAGACAATACAATGATACTTCAGCTTCTGATGCTGTAAGAATTTTCTACCCTGAAGTTCATGACTTTTGTCATACCTTGATCTAAGACATAAAACTTCTTATAAAAGGTCATTTTTCTTGAAATTTCAGCTTTCTTTTGCTCAGCTATGATTTAACATTTAATAGCACATATTTTTATTTATTTGCATCCTGTGCAACATTGACAAATTTTTTTTTAAGTTGACCGCAAAATTGTATTATATTCTACCAAAATCCTTAGAGGATTTTGTGAGGCAAAAACATAATTTCACATTCTTGGCCCTAACCCCAAAAGTAGCATGATAAGTTCTGCTTTAAGCCATAGGATCTTGGAAGGAAGGATTTTCAGAGATCAACTACACCTTATTTTAAAGATCAAGAAACTAAGAATAGGGGCATTTAAGAGACTTGCTCAAGGTCACACCAGTAAGAAACATGAGAGGCTGGTCACCTAATTCTTGAACTGGACTGCTTTCACCTATATGATGGCACTTTGTACATTTTCTTTTCACATATTTCTCATTCTTCCTCATCAGTAGAAAAGCATAACAACAATAATCCATTGTCCCATCACCACTCTCACCCCTACAAACACAGGTTCCTACATTCCATGATGCAGCATAGCAGAGCACCATGCCCTGGAATGGTCCCATAGGATTTAGGTATGGAAAAGATTCCGACAGAAGGGCAACCCATAATTTTTGTACTTGTGTCACATGGAAAGCAGCTTAAGACAAGCACAGGTATCAACATTTTTTTTTTTAGAGAGAGAAAGGCAGGGTAATTGGGGTTAAGTGACTTGCCCAAGGTCACACAGCTAGTGTGTCAAGTGTCTGAGGCTGGATTTGAACTCAGGTCCTCCTGACTCCAGGGCTGGTGCTCTACTCACTGCACCACCTAGCTGCCCCATAGCTATAAACTTTTAAAGGCAATTCAGTAGGTGGCAAGATCTTGGCACACTAGTTCCTTGGGATCCCTTACTCAGAGGTGTGGACTGAAGAGGAGTTCTTCACAGGGACTGTGGCAGGGGTGGAGAACTTGCTGCCATCTTGAGGTCAAATGGGACCTTCTAAGTCCTTGGGGGTGGCCTTTTGACTCAGTTCAAGTTTTACAGAACAAATCCTTTTATTAAAGGGAATCGTTCTGTGAAGTTTGGATTCAGTTGAAGGACCACATTTGAGGACCTGAATCCAAACCTGCAGCCTTGGGGCTACATATGACCTTCTAGGTCCTTGAGTATCACCTTTTGACTCAATCAAAACTTCACAGAATAAATCTTCTTAATAAAAGAATTTGTTAGGTAAAATTTGAACTCAGTCAAAAGGCGACACCCAAGGACCTAGAAGGCCACATGTGGCATCGAAACTGCAGGTTCTCCACCCCCAAACTTTATCATTTGGTTGCTGTCTATTTTAGCTAATTATTCTTATAAAATAGATAGTAGGCTCTGTGTCTATGCTACTGAAGCATTATAATCATTGTCAGTATCTTTTAAATTTTGTGCCCTGGGCAAAAGCTCAGATCACACCATACTAGTTTTGTCACATCCTAGTTCTTCCACAGAGATCATTTGTTTCAACCCCTTCATACCAATGGTTTAACCTAAGGACATATGGTATGGGTGGAAGGTGACAGGTGATGATGAGAGAGGGCAAACTTTTATATGCTCTGCCTATCTGTTTTAGATGTTGGAGCTCTTAACTCCTCTGACCTAACCAAAGCTTCCTACCTAACCAGACCAATTAGAAAATTACAAAGATATAGAATCATGGCTATAGAATAAAACTGAGTAATAAAAAAAAACCACAACCCTCCGCCCCCCCAAAAAAAACCAACTCAGATCTGGAGCATTTTAAGGTTTCAAATTGCTTTCCTCAGGGTTACTCTAGAATAGGTGGCACAACTATCTTTATACCCATGTTGCCAAAGAAGAAATTGATCCTCTGAGAGCACTGATTTTTCACATAGCTAGTAAGCATCCAGGTAAGTATTAGAACCCAGGTCATTTGAATTTAAGCCTAGGACTGCACCTATTTTACCCCAACAGCATTTTGGGGTAACATATCTTTAAGTCCACCTAAGTATTAGCCTAGAGAATGTGGAAAGTAAAAGGGATGAGTAGATGAAAGCTTTCTTAGCCCTCCACACAAAGGGCTTGTTAAATACCTCTTGGGTTATCAGGGGAGAATCCCTTATGCCCAATATTACTTTCATAGGGCCTCATTAAAGTGTCAGGAAGATTGCTGAGAGGGATAGTTCGTAGTGAATTATCCTTTTGCTCCATTACTGTAAAATGCAGTTAACCAGCACAGACACAGCCCAAATTGAAAATTATCTCCTCCCACAAAATTAAGTAAATTCACATGGACATGACATTCATTTGTTTTTGGTGTCCTGCTGGTATACCTTGAACCTGTTAGGTGGCGAACAAGATATGGAAGGTGATTTCTCTCCACCAAAGGTTGTCTGTTACCTTAATTTAAGCATTCCATTGTTGTTTTATGGGGCAGTAAAGCAGGCCTTGTAAAATGTCAATTGGCAAGCTAGAGGAAAGATGAAAGCACATTTAGGATGCTAGGCCTTGACTTGAGTTGGAGAAATATATCTATTTAGATGAAATAAAATGAATATCATAAAAAAAGAGAGAGAAAAGTTTTCATTCTCTTAAAAATTAAAGAAAAAGACAGGGAAAAATAGGAAGAAGCAATGATGATAAAGTTCTTCTGCAACACCTGGTATGGTGAATAGCACAAGGTCAGAATTTAATAAGTGTTTGGTAAATGAATGAACAGTATGTACCTACAAAATCAATTTAAGAGACTAGAGATATGTTTGTTACTGAAAAGCCAGATACAAATACAAGGAATTTAATGAACTGAAAGTTTTTCTAGGAGATTTAGACATCTAATTTGATATCTTGGAAAAATTTGGGCATTTATAAGTTAGTTCTCAGTGTCTAACATAGAATGGGTGCTTAATACATGTTTGATATAATTGAATTAATTGAATTAAACTGTCGGTAAGTTCTGCCAGGAAGTTCAAATGGAATCAGTAATAATTATTTGCCTAATGCTTTTTTTGGAATTCAAAGCCCTTCTCATTCAGACTCCAACCTATCTTTGGAGGACTTAGTACATTCATATCCTTCTTCCTCATGTACCCTTATAGTCTAGCTAATTTGGTCCCTTTACTTGGTGCTCTTTGTGCATGACATTTCATCCCCATCTCCTTGCAAAAGCTATCCCTGATGAATGAAACAGTCTCTTTCCCTATCTCAACTTTTTATAGTCTCTGTTTTCCTAAAAGGCTCAGCTCAAGGATCCCCTATGACAGAGGACTCTTCTGATTCTCTCAGAGTTAATGGTGCCCCAACCCCTGTCAAAGTTACTTTCCATGTATTATAATTGTATATATTTATATTTCTTCATTTGTGTACACACTGATTCACTTGATAGAACGCATGCTTCTTAATAGCAAGGTCTGTTTTCTTTTTGTCTATTTCCCTAGCACCTAGTAGTACCTAGCATAAAGTAGTTATTAATTAAATATTTGTTAAATTGTATTTATCAGAAGCCATACACATGCCATTGTGGTCTGCTTTGTCCTTAATGTAGCTGAATACATAAGAATTGTATTTGTTCAATTATTATGTCAATTTTGAAAAAAATTGGGAATAAATATGATTATTCATTAATAGCTCTACTGTGAAGTTTTAGCAATCTATCTGCTACAGGACTTTTTGTCAAAGAATCATGACAGAGGTGACCTTCCTGGTCTGAGCTGAAGGAGGAGACATAGAGGTCCATTGTAAAGAGCTTATGAGCCACTCCTGAAGGATAAATGATTATTGAGATTCAGGTAACCTAGGGGTAACATAGGAACCAATGAGTAGCTTTTTTTTTTTTAGCACCAAATCATCAGTTTATTACTCTGCACATCTATGCTTTTATTAGGTTGAGGAACAATACATAGTGATCATTAGTTCAGACTGGTCCTATAACTTCATTGATGTAGGGGACTTTGAGGGGGACAATTCCATTTCCTAGTGCTGTTCTGCTACTTTTTGTGGTAGAGAGTAGGCCGGGTTACACAGAAGTTAAATAATTTGCCCAGGATCATACATTCAGTATATATAAAAGAAAATTCTTGAATCTTTTTGTTCTGGAATCCCAGACTAGCACTTCATCCATATGCTACTCTTTTCCTAAATTCAATTTTTAAAAGTAAAATTCAGTAAATCATCATTGCTGGGGAAGGGCATTGTACAAAAGTACATTGCATGGGAACAAATAATTTATTTGCCTAAAGTTTTCATTTTTTAATGGATTTTAAAGACATTGTTTGCACAGCTGTGTTTTTTTCTTTTGATGAAATGAGCATCAAATATGAATATTAATTAAAAGATTTATTCAAGAATAAAAAATGCAAAAATGGCATATGCGCAAATGAGTAAGTGTTAAATGAGCTCAAAAGGATCCAAGAATTATAGAGGACAACAATTTGGAGAAGTAGTCAGCAAGGTATGATTGCCATTGATGGAATTAGGCCAATGATAGACATAGAAAACATAATATTTGGCTTTGGGTATTGCCTTCCAAACTTGCTGCAAGATTTCATCACTTCAGTTTTACTGTGATCATGATGAAGTGAGAATCAGTCTAAATAATTAGAATATGTGATTACATTTGGCTAAATACAGAATTCAAGTGTGTGGTACTAGCCCTACTAGAACTATAGTGGAACAGGAGAATGAAGTTTGTTTGTATTTGAATCTAGGGGGTGAGGAGGGAGCAGGTTTAAATGATCAGGCATGCTCAAAGGTAAAATGACCACCATGAGCAACATATCCATCAAGAGAGCACTGTAACCCATCCTGAATCATAGGAGGATAAGTGGAAGCCCACCTAAAGTGGCCATCAAGCTTATTTCTCCAGTTTCATTAAAGAATACATTAAAAAGGATCTTTGGCAGACTAGTCTATTCTGTTTCTAAAGGCTTCCAGAGTTAATAATTAGGCAACTTCCCTTGGTAATCCATTCCAGTTTTATTGCCACATTAGAAGGAATTACATGGATGGGTAGAAGTTATAAAAATAATCTTCTGTCCTTCATATGTGTTAACAGAGGTTGTGATGGCTGGAAGTTATTGCTGAGGATTTTGAAATACTTAATAAGGAATTTGGAAAACCAGGTAGCTTCTGGGGTAAAAGGGGTTTAAAAGAAAGAAACTCAATTTCTTGAGAAAGCAGAAAGGACCCTGGACTAGAAGTATAAACCTTGGGTTCCAGTCCCAGCTGTAACACTAACCGTGTAACCTTATGCATGTCACTGAGACTTTATATTCCTAGCTTCCTTTATCAGCAGTATAAGGAACTCTAAGGTATGTTTCTGCCATAAAAATCTTATAATCCTATGGTAAAGTGTTGGGTCACTAAAATGAATTAATCTGAAATAAGACTAAAAAGGTAAAGTGGAGAATATTCATATATTGTTTTTCTGGTCATATAATCTCTTCCTGGGAGGTAGAATTTATGAGGTTAGAAAAAAACCTGTCCTTTGCCAATAGAATGTCTGAGCTTTTTTTTTCTTTCTCCCTTTGGGCCTCAGTTTTCTTGACTGCAGAATGAGAGCATTGTTTGAATGACACACAAGTTTCCTCTCTATACCCTGTGTAAATGGCAAGAACTTTCTCTCTTATAGAACAATAATATTTAGAGTTAGAAGTTCAGAGAACATTTGTTCTGCTCTCACATTTTATGGATGAGTAAACTGAGGCTTGCATTTTAAACCCTGTTAGTTCATCTGTATAGCTAAATTTTATTGTTTTAAAACACATTGATCTTTAAAGTTTTTGGTGCATATATTGTTCTCCCATTCATTAAAATAAGTTTAATTGGTTATTCAGTAATACAATCCATTTTGTCTACTTTTAAATCACATTTCAGACTTGGAGGCAGGATTACATTCATCTGAGTTGTGAGTTACCTGTTCCATTCACTAAGATCAGAGAAAACAGAGACTGAATTCTTTGTACTTTAAATATAAGAATCTGATTTTTGCAGGTTGCCTTGCTAATATCAAATATGATTTCTAACTAAAAACGATGATTTACTGAGGTACCATCACCTTGGGCCGCTTTTCCAGTGGTAATGGTGACAGCTTAGTGCTCATTCATTGCTAGTGTCTTACTTGGTCCCCCCTTGTAACCAATAGCAATCAGTTAAATCATGGCTGTATGGGGTTGAGTGTAGGCCATGGGAGTCAAAAACAACAAATCTAACTGGCCCTCATGGGGACTGAACTTATGACCTTGGCATTATTAGCACACTGCTTTAACTATTGGAGCTAAATGGCAAGAAAGCGTATTTGTGGGAGATTTTTCTATATCTCTATAATCTTCCTATAGTATTCTATGAAAGCAAAACAGGAATATATCTTTAAAAGAATCAAACAAACCACAACAATAACTAAGCAAATTTGGTACAATACAACATTAATGAATGTTTTTTTTTTCTTATTTCCAAGATATCACCACATTGCGTTTTAATTAATCCTTTAAGCTTCAAACTTTATTGCATGATATTGGAACAAACACAACCACAAAATTAGGAATTCAATTTATTTCAACAAATACTTATTAAATATCTATAACGAAAATATCAAAAAATGAACTTTGCAGAATGACAAAGAACAAATACGCCACTAAAGATGAGATATGACAAAATATTCATCCAAAACACTGATGACTTACATATATATTTTAGACTTCTTCAATGTATTGATAAGTTATGCTGATTCCCTTTTATTTTTCTGTTTTAAAACTACTAGTTATTATATGGAATGACTCTCTGGTATGGTGAGTGATACTGGGGTAAATTATGGTGATGTAAAAATACATCAATAAAGATTTAATTTTAATAAGGCATCTATAATGAACAAAGCTACAAATCTAAAACAATGACATAATAATGAAAAAAACAAACAAAAAACTGGCCTCTGCCTGACTTAGAGCTGCCTAGTCTTGAGACAGGAATTCTAAATTAAAGGTCTAGATATACAGAAAAGCTGGAGTTGTCCACAACTTCCCTTGAAGAAGGTATCTCACTACAAAAATAAGAGATCTCAATGGGAAACAAGTCCTAGTTGTCAGCTTTCTAAACATACCCCATTTAAGGGGCTCCCGTCTTCAAGGCACCACCTATTTGAAGATTACAAAAAAGCTTATAAATGAAACTAGTGTTGTATATAGAAAGAGTGGACCAATTTTGGAAATGAGGCCTGAAACTGAGAAGTCAATTTTTATTTTTAATCTCATTTATTGCTTTCTCTAGGCTGTTAGATCTGAAACTTTTCACCCCACAGCACCCTTCAAAATTGTTGCAATACCCCATCATTCCTTTTACATAAAATCTCTCTCTCTCTCTCTCTCTCTCTCTCTCTCTCTCTCTCTCTCTCTCTCTTGCTCTCTCGCTCTCGCTCTTGCTCTCGCTCTCTCACACACACACACACACCACAGCTAAATAACAAATGTATCCTAGAATTGCCCTGATGTTCAGAAAGGGAAAGGGATGGCTACATCCTTCCTTTTTTTCTTTGCAGTAAAGCAGATGTTGAAAGAGGGCTGAGGGAGAAATGGATGAAACTCTATAAGAAAGGTTATAAGAATAGTTATATCTTCGATAAATGTAGTTGACTGGCTGTTGACAAGTTGAGTGAGCTACTCGGCAAGAGAGTAGGAGTGGGACCTTGAATTACAGACCTCTTCAAATAACTGTGGAATTCTGGAAATCCAGGCTCCTGGACCCTACCAACACTTCTCTAGGATAACTAAAGCTCCTAACCTCAACTTTGTACTATAGGGAACAGTGGTAAATCATTATCATATAAGCACCAGCTTGATAAAGCTGATTTAGATGTTTTTGTATCAGATTTCCAAAAAAAAAAAAATGAATCACAAAAAAAAAAAGGCAGGAGCGGAGAGCTTTGACAGAACTAACTCTAGGTTATGTTCCCTAGGTTGGAACATTAGCCTTTGAAAAGCAGGATGTCAGGTCATTAATCATGAATGAGGAACTTTGGCAGCTAAATGTCAAGGTGAAAGAGGCAGCCATAGCAATTGTTACACTTTGATGTTCCCCGAAAAGTTGCAAAGTGATTATAGCATCACCACTAAGAATTTCTGAATCCAAGTCAAAAAAGGAAAAACCCTAGCCACATTCTTAGTACGATTTGCCTTGAAAGGAAAAACAACAGCATCTCGCCTCCTCAGCTTATTCCTCATCAGTGAACTCTTCCCAAAACAAGACACTCAACATCAGCTATTTGGTCTCACTTCTATCAGTGCTGTAATGATCTCTTCTGTACAGTTTGTATTCACTGTAAAATGTACATAAGCCAAGAGAAAGGAGTTGGTAATCTGGGCAACCACAGTTGTGATGAGACATCTTCAGTGTAATCGTCCAAATCAAATATTTGGCTGGGCTTCTTCAGATGCGATATCTCATATTGTCACTGTTGCACTGGCAGAGGAGCAGGGCTCTTGTAGAAGGATAAGCACATCAGAGAGACAGCAGCTGAAGGAGGGGGAGGGGGGAAATCCTCAGAGTGTGCATCGCCCTCTCCCTGTGTCATCCTCTGCTCGCCATTCATTTCAATCATTTATCTGAAGCTGCTGAAACACTTGGACAGGGCCCAGGACTCTACACAAACTTAACCAGGAATAGGAGATAGACACTCCACTGAGGGTAAAGCCTTCCTTGAGCAATCAGCGATTAGCTTTGGCCTGCTGAGGAAGACAAATGATTTCTATTCATTTTGGGTGAAAAAGATTTAAGGACATTGGAGAAAACATTTACCTTCATTGTACCATTTAAATGAACTAATCTGATTGCCAGATTGTTGGCTCCAATCCCTCTGGGTTCATCAAATTTGGACCCAAAACTGACATTTATGCATTCCTCACTTTTCTTTTGCTATTGGAAAATAATGGAAACATCCTTCCTGACCTTGTAAAGACAAGCCTTTATTTGTCACTGCAATACATAATACAATGAACTTTCTTTCTAATTCTTTTACTAAAGATAGGAACAACAAACTTGTTAAATATGGATCAAAGTCAGTCACTTGGTAGTAAGGTAGAGTTAAAAGTCCTTGAAGACAGGGACTATCTTTTGTCTTTGTATCTCCATCTCTATAACTGGAATATAATTTATTCCTTAATAAATTATTATCGACTGACTGATAATATTTCAATTTAAATTGATTTTAGACCAGAAAAAGTGACAATTCAAAAACCATCTGTCCCAGAGTTTCCTTGAATCCCCTAATCTGGGTAAGTTATTTATTTTTTCTCAGTCTTTTATAATGAAGTGATAAACACTTATTGATGGTCGACCACCTGCAAATGACCATGAGAGTATGAAACATGTTCTTTGCTTAGAAAGCTTGCTGTTAGATTATGGGGAAGAAAAGAAGATATGCTGAGCAATTGGAGGACAATTAAGTTGCTAAATGATATTGCATAGATTATGAGAGCCATGAGTTCAGAGGGGGAAAAGAGAGGTTCAATCAGTGCGGATTACATTAGGCTATAAGAAAACTTCAAGAAATAGACAGGGGTTTTGTGAATCTTTGAAAGTTGGCTAGGATTTATTGAGTGAAAAGGCAGGAGAAAGGTGGTTAAGGAGTGGGGGAAGCAGGATTCCCAAAGGTACATGGGTGAATATGAATTTGGAGAAATGTTTAGGCCCTCAAAATCTGAGGTCATGGAGCCATGCCAAAATATTGACGCTTGTAGGTAGGTGAGAGTATAGGATTGGGCCATGAGTGAGAGGTAGAGACTGTGGAGAAAATTTGGGAGAATTCGCAAGTAGCTGGAAATTTTAAATCAGGAAACTGGATGAGTTCTTCAAGTGGATAAATTTCTAGGAAGCAGAGAAGAAGGGTAAGGGAAGGATCTTGGAGAATATCCAAAGTTAGGGGCAGGAGAAAGTGGAGGATCTAGTCAACAAAGGAAAGAATGAGCACAGGATAATGAAGAGTGAGAGAACATTAATAAATTATAATGATGATGAAGATAACTAATAATATCTGTAGCACTATAGCAAAGATAGCAATTCCCTAGACACCCATGGTAAGGTGTCTCCATGTCAAAAGCATAGCAGTCAAAACAAATGTGTGACATGCCTTAACGAAAATTTTATCCATCGAAGGTAAAAAAAGCAACAAATGGAATTTGTTTGGAATTATGGATCTGATCACGACCACAAAGTATGAATTGTTACTGAAATAGAAATGATAGAAATTTAGGGGAAGAGTAACACTCCAGAAGGGAGTTTGTGATAGAGAGAAAAAGAAAATCCTGTAAATGACTTTTATCTTACTTATTTTTTGAGGGTAGATTTCAGTGTATTCAGAAAAAAGAATAGGAAAGCCCCACTGGCCTAGTATTTTAAAGAAGAATTTTTTTTTTCCCATAGAGGTTGGGAAACCTTCAATAATGAAATTCTGAAGACATAAGCAGAAATTTGATCAGGAGCACTAAAATCCCAAAGAAGCTAGAGCTGGCAAAAAAATGCTAAGGAAAACAAATATTTTCTATGATTGTTGTCACTTAGTTGTCACAAATAAGAAAAAGAACAGAGAGGTGTAGATGGAATGATGATAGCGTATAATAGTGAGCAGACAAATGTCCAATTTTTGATTTCTTTTATTTATCTCGTTAAGGCAATTTTATCTGAACTGGGAAGGATAGAATAACAACAGTTAACATGGAGTAGAAACCCAAGATAAGTGAGCAGTTCAGTGTGTCAGATTGAATAGACCACTGGACTTAGAGTCATCAAAACTTTAGTTTGAATCCTGCCTCAGACATTTACTGTATGTCACTCAAACTCTTTCACTTTTGGTTTCTTCATCTGTAAAATGGGGATGATCAACAGATAATATGCATAAAGTGCTTTAAAGGCAAATGTTAAATTACTATGTAAATGTTAGGTGTTATGGTTACCTATGATTACTTGCAATGAATTAAAAAAAAACACCCTAATATGCCAAAAGAACTTCAGATATGATTGCTGAGCCATTATCAATGGCTTTGAAAAATCTTGGAATGGGAGCATGCCCCATGAGAGAGAGAGATGAGGGAAAATGTTGTAAAGTCTATTTCACAAACTATGGGGAGATAAGTTATATCTGATGTTATCTGATTCAGGTCAGATATTCTGAACCCAGCATTCTGCCAGTAGAAAAACACCCACAACCATTCGAAACATTATTAAAATTATTGTTTGTCTCCAATAGCTCACACACAACTGTATACAAGTAGTAAAATTCATTTGAAGAAACAAAAGGTATAAAATCTCAATGGAAAAATGAAAGAAGATATGAATGAAGTCGACATGATAATATTTCAAAATATAGTATAAAATAATGTTCATCCAAACTACTACTAATCAAAAATACTAATGAAGATCTACAGGGAGAGCTGAAAAACAATTCTATAAGCGTGGACTGGAATCTTATACTATATTCCAATTGACCTAATTATAAAAGGTCAACTCTTAAAAATATTGGAGGAAAAAAGAGGAGGTATCTTTAACAATTCTTTTAATATTTAATTAATTTATTTTTAATTTCCAACATTCATTTCTACAAGTTTTAAATTTTGTCCCTCTCCCTCCCCAAAAAAGCTTGCAATCTGATATGTGCTCTATACATCTATTTCTATTAAACACATTTTCACATTAATCATGTTGCATAGAAGAATTATAACAAATGGGAGAAACCATGAGAAAGAAAACAAAACAAAGTAAAACAGAAAAGAGTCTGCTTCACTCTGCATTCTGACTCCATAGTTCTTTCTCTGGATATGGATGGCATTTTCCATCATGAGTCCTTCCAAAAAGTTTTAGGTTTGATAGATTAATAGACTTAACCCTTCTCAGCAATTCAAGCTGAGAAGGGCTAAGTGTATCAAAGTCAGGCCTCATACTCCGTGGCTGTTACTGTGTATGATGTTATCCTGGTTCTATTCACTTCACTCACCATCACCTCATATAAGTCTTTCCAGGTTTTCCCGAAGTGCGCCCACTCATCATTTATTATAGCACAATAATATCCCATTACATTCATACACCACAACTTGTTCAGCCATTCCCCAGTTTATGGGCATCCCCTCAACTTCCAGTTCTTGGCCACCACAAAAAGAGCTGCTATAAATATTTTTGTACATGCAGATCCTTTTTCCATTTTTACTATCTCTTCGGGATACAGCCCTAGAAGTGGTATTGCTGGGTCAAAGGGTATGCACATTTTTATAGACCTGTGGGCATAGGTCAAAATTGTTTTTCTTGTTTATTATTTTAAGTAGTTTTTATTTGATTCTCTAGCATTCGCTAAGCATATCAACCTATTGTCTGCAAAGAGAGATAATTTAGTTTCTTTCTTTGCCTATTCTAACTCCTTCAATTTTGTTTTCTTCTCTTATTGCTAAAGCTAATATTTCTAGTACCATATTGAATAACGGTGATGATAACAGACATCCTTGTTTCACCTCCAATCTTATTGGAAATGCATCTAGCTTATCTGCATTACATATAATGCTTGCTGATAGTTTTAGGTCGATGTTATTTATCATTTTAAGGAAGGCTCCATTTAGTCCTATACTCTCCAGTGTCTTCAATAGGAATGGGTGTTGTATTTTGCCAAAAGCTTTTATTGCATCTAATGTGATAATCATTTGGTTTCTCTTAGTTTTATTATTGATAGGATCAATAATGTTGGTAGTTTTCCTAATATTGAATCATCCTTACATTCCTGGTAAAAATCCTGCCTGATCAAAGTATAATTATTCTCATGATAAGTTGCTGTAATCTTTTTGCTAATATTTTATTTAAAATTTTTGCATCCATATTCATTAAGGTAATGGGTTTATATTTTTCTTTCTCTGTTTTGGCTCTTCCCAGTTTAGGTATTGGTACCATATTTGTATCATAAAAAGAATTTGGTAGGATACCTTCTTCACCAGTTTTCTCAAATAGTCTGTATAGTATTGGAATTGTTATTTAAATGTTTGATAGAATTCACTTGTAAATCCATCTCACCCTGGAGATTTTTTCCTAGGGCATTAATTGATGGTTTGTTCAGTTTCTTTTTCTGAGATGGGGTTATTTAAGTATTTTACTTCCTTTTCTCATAATCTGGGCAATTAATAGTTTTGTAAATATTTATCGATTTCACTTTGATTGTCAAATTTATGGGCATACATATGGGTAAAATAATTCCTAATTATTTTTTAATTTGTTAATATCATTTTAATTTAATTTCACCCTTTTCGTTTTTTATACTGGTAATTTTGTTTTCTTCTTTCTTTTTTAAATCAAATTATCCAAAGGTTTATCAGTTTTATTTGTTTGATAAAAAACTCTTAGGTTTATTTATTAGTTCAATAGTTTTCTTAATTTCAGTTTTCTTAATCTCTCCTTTGGTTTTTAATATTTCTAATTTAGTATTTAGTTGGGGATGTTAAATTTGTTCTTTTTCTAGCTGTTTCAGTCACATGCCCAATTCATTGATTTCCTCTTTGTCAATTTTATTCATGCAAGCACTCAGAGATATAAAACTTCCCCTAAGAACTGCTTTTGCTGCATCCCATAAGTTTTGGTATGTTGTCTCATTATTGTCATTCTCTACTGATAGTTTCTATGATTTGTTTTTTGAACCACTCATTCTTTAGGATTAGATTATTTAGTTTTCAATTAATTTTTAGTCTACCTTTCCACAGCCCTTTATCATATATAATTTTTATTGCATCATGATCTGAAAAGGATGCATTTAATATTTCTGCTTTTCTGCACTGGATTGTGAGGTTTTTATACCCTAGTATATGGTCAATTTTTGTGCATGTGCCATGTACCACTGAGAAAAAAGTATATTCCTTTCTACCCCCATTCAATTTTCTCCAGAGGTTTATCATATCTACGTTCTCTAAAATCCTATTTCCCTCCTTAAGTTCTTTCTTGTTTATTTTGAGGTTAGATTTCTGAAGTTCAGAGAGAAGGAGGTTGAAGTCCCCCACCAGTACAGTTTTGCTGTCTATTTCTTCCTGTAACTACTTTATCTTCTCTAAGAATTTGGATGCTTGGCACATATGTTTTGTAATGATATTACTTCATTATCTATGGTTCCTTTTAGCAAGATATAGTTTCCTTCCTTATCTCTTTTAATTAGATCTATCTTTGCTTTCGCTTTGTCTGAGATTAGGATTGCTACTCCTGCTTTTGTATTACTTCAGCTGAAACATAATATATTCTACTTCAGCCTTTTACCTTTACCCTTTGCGAATTTCAAATGTGTTTTTTGTAAACAACATGTTATAGGATTATGGCTTTTAATCCATTCTGCTATCCACTTCCATTTTATGGAGGAGTGCATCCCATTCACATTCACAGCTATGACTATCTGTGTCTTTCTCTCCATTCTATTTCCCCCTGTTTATGCTTTTATTTCTCCCTTCTCCCTTTCCCTTCTCAAAAGACTTTTGCTTTTGACCACTACCTCTCTCAATTTCCCCTTCCTATCAGCCCCACTCCCTTTTCTTATTCTTTTCCATTACCTACTTCTTCCCTTCTAACTACCCTCACCACCCCCCCCCCCACCCTTTTCTCTTCTACTTTCTGTAAGGCCCATTAGATTTCTATACTTAATAGAGAATATTTTTATTTCTCTTTGAACCAAATGATTCTGTGAGAAATTAAGAAATTATTTTAAAAAAAACAAAAGAATGAAAAAGTAGAAGACAATGTCAAATATCTCAGTGGAAAAACAAGGGACCTGGAAAATAGATTCAGGAGAGATAATTAAAAATTTTTGGTCTACCAGAAAGCCATGATCAAAAAAAGAGCATAGACCTCTCTCAAGACATTATCAAGGGAAACTGCCCTGATACCCTGAAACCTGAGGATAAAATTGAAATTGAAAGAATCCACTCATCATCTCCTGAAAGGGATCCCAAAGGGAAACTTCTAGGAATATTATGGTCAAATTCCAGAGCTCCCAGGTCAAGGAGAAGTTATTGCAAGTAGCCAGAAAGAAACAATTCAAATATGGTGGTAACAAAATCAGAGTAATGCAAGATTTAGCAGCTTCCACATCAAGGGATCAGAGGGCCTGGAATATGGATTTAAACTTAGGAACTAGGTTTAAAGCCAAGAATCACATACCCAGGAAAATTGAGTATAATTCTTCCACGGAAAAAATGGATATTCAATGAAACAGAGGACTTTCAAGAATTCTTGATGAAAAGACCAGAACTGAATTGAAAATTTGACTTTCAAAGACAAGACTCAAGAGAAAGATAAAAAGGTAAACAGGAAAGAGAAATCATAACAGACTTACGAAAGTTGAAACTGTTTACATTCCTACATGGAAAGATGATATTTGTAACTTTGGAGACCTTTCTTAGTATTAGAGTAGTTGGAGGGACTATCTATCTATCTATCTATCTATCTATCTATCTATCTATCTATCTATCTATCTATATCTATAATATCTATATCTATATCATCTAGAGTGGGGGGTTCCTGGATGAGTTGAATATGAGGGGATGATATCTAAAAAATAAAATTAAGGGATGAGATAAAAATTTAACAGGGGAAGGAGAAAGGGAGATGTAAAGTGTGATAAATTATCTCACATAAAAATGGCCAGAAAAAGTTTTTACAGTGGAGGGGAGGAGGGGGGAAGGGAGAAGAAATGAGTGAACTTTATTCTCATAGGGTTTGGCTTAAAGAGAGAATAATGTACACACTCAATTATGTAAGGAAATCTATGCTACCCTACAGAAAAGTAGGGGGAATGGGACAAAAGAGTGGGGGATGATAGAAAGGAGGGCAGATGTGGGGAAGGGTTAATCAGAAGCAAACATTTTTGAGGAGGGACAGGGTCAAAGGAGAGAATCAAATAAATGGTGGGTGATATAGGATGGAGAGATATACAGTTATTCTTTCACAACATGACTGTTATGGATGTGCTTTGCATGACTACACATGTATAACCTATATCAAATTGCTTGCATTCCCAATAAGGGATGGTAGAGAAGGAGGAACGAAGAGAATGTGGAACTCAAAGTTTTAAAAAATAAATGTTAAAAATTGTTTCTATACGCAACTGAGAAATAAGGTATATGGGCAATGGGGCATAAGAGAAGTGGGGTGGGGTTGACAGAAGGGAGGGAAGATTAGGGGAAGGGGTAATCAGAATGCA